>CM040180.1:35936522-36536522 GCA_022606695.1 Vaccinium macrocarpon | reverse complement strand
GCTGAGAATGAGCGGATGTGAACCAGATGGTGTAACTTTCCTTAATTTATTATCCGCATGTGGTCATTCGGGGATGGTGAATGAGAGTTTGCACTGGTTTGATTCAATGGTAAAAAATTACAATTTAATCCCTCGGCTTGAGCACTATTCTTGCTTGGTTGATATACTGGGTCGTGCGGGTCAATTGGAGAAGGCTTATAACATGATCAAAGAAATGCCATTTGAACCAGACTCAGGTATTTGGGGTGCCCTTCTCTCCGGTTGTTGCGCTTATTCAAATGCAGAACTAGGGCAACTAGCCGCGGAAAAGCACTTTGAACTGGATCCTCAGAATTCTGGGGCTTATGTGGTGTTGTCCAATATTTATGCTGCGGCTGGAATGTGGAAAGAAGTTAAAAGAGTGAGAGGGTTGATGAAAGAGCAAGGTGTTAAAAAGAAACCCGCATATAGTTGGATGGAGATTGGTAATAAGGTGCATTTTTTCATGGGAGGTGATGTGTCTCATCCAAATATTGAAGAAATTTATTCACAGCTGAAGAATATGGGTTTACAAATGAAGCGGATGGAGGATGTTGATGAGATTTATATGGCTTGGAGCTGTTATGGTTGAATGGATATGGAAGAGAATAGGCTCTGGAGAAGGATGCAGGGTTTAATTTTGATGGTTTTGGAGATCAGGAGCAATTTTTGGTGTCGGGTGGGCACAACATGTCCATGCCGGAGCAACCATCTCGGCCGTCCAAAACACTTTTGGACGGTCCGGATGAGAGAGAGAGAGAGAGAGAGAGAGAGAGAGAGGAATAAATCTGAGCATCGACAAGTGTGTTGGACGGTCATATTGGGTGCTTGGGCACAGACACATGGTCCCCGCCCAGCACCGAATTTTTTTTCAGGGAGCAGAGTCTATTCTCTCCTTAGAGAGAGAGGAATGTCTGCAGTGATTTTTGTGGTGAAGTAACAGTTAGACGGCCTTCCTTGCGATGTCGATGGAAAAGGAAGATGTTGGAATTGTCTTTTATATCATGCAGGCAGTGCTAAATTCAGATGAGAGGAAGCTTTCGAATAACTCGGCCAACTTATGTGCACCACGATTAATCTCTAGGCGCAATTTGAGCGTCGTTTCGGGAAGGCTTACTTAAAACCGGAGTAAAGAACCAGACGGAGGACTCGAATGAGATCTGAACTTAATTATGCATGATTCTCCCAGTGTACAAATCCAGCTAATGGAGTAGATAGAAAAATGGAAATTCGATTGATGATCTATATAAGCGATTTCGGTGTTGTAAATCATAATTCCGCAACATTATTTTTCTTTCGGGTTTTAGTATGAGATTGACATTTTTTTCCCATCAATTAAGACAATAACCGATTCACTTTTTTTCTGGAGTAAATCAGACTCTCTTTACCATGAAAACAGCAATGTGAGACATGGGAATCATTTTTTCTGGAGTAAATCAGACTCTCTTTACCATGAAAACAGCAATGTTTCTTTCTTCCCCCTTGTTCGTTTCTCCATGTCTTTCTCATTCTCTTTCAATCACATACTTTGTTTGTTTGTTTATTTCAGACTTTTTAAATATTTGTTTAAGGTTCACGTTATTCTTAAACATAGAGTCTATACACACATTAAATTGTGACATATCCCGAGGGTGTTCGGGTACTGTATTCTACAAAGCTTTGAAATTAAGATGTTGCAAAAACTAAACTAATAGGGATAACTCAGGTGTTCAGGCCAGTTTATGTGCACCTCAACTAATTATAGATGGCCAATTCTAACGCCAACTTGCAGGGAGCCCAATCAAAGTAGAAGCAAAGTTCCGTATGAACTGGATCCAAAGAAGTTAAAGTTTTGAATCTTAAACCTTAGAAGGTAACAAACAACTAAATTTCAGGTCTTGACTACTAGCTAACTCCGTGGGGTAGAGAACAGGACACCTTGATGCATTTGTTTATTTAGATCAATTGATTTTTCACTAAATTTTCTTTTTTCTTCCCAGTTGTACACTAAAATGAAGCTTAGCATGTGTATTTATAGGCTAAACCATGGATGATGGATTAATAAGCTATGTGATGCAAACATTCTTGTAACACAAAATAAATATATATATATATATGAAAAAATTAAGTAATTTAGATGTCTATCTCAACAATCGATGATGAAAATTTGTTTACAGTTTCTTATCGATGAGAAACAAGCAACACATGGAAACAATTGAATGTTTAGATAGACAAATGAGATTTTAGACTGTCCAGTTTCTTCTTAACTCAACACCGGAGAAGATTCAATTCCATTAGAATTTAGAATTAAAGAAGATATAAAACACCCACTTTTGGGGGAGTAGACCTCCAAATATTCTATTTAGGAGAATCTCACCTCGTGTTCTTCAATACTAGAAGAGAATTCACAACATTTAAATATATATACACTTTCATTCATTCAATATTATACTGCCACATATCATATCATCACTCATCTCTATAAAATAAGGAACCACTAGCATCACTATCACTCTACTACTACAATTTTTAAAAAGTAAATAGTAATTAAACACAAAATACCGACATATTTTTACACCATTTCTTCCTCCTATTAAATAACAAGTCAAAACTTTGCCGTCATCCAAAAAATATTTTCTTTTTGTTTCTTATTTTGAGTAAATGCATACGTTGTGGTGACGAAACAAAACTACTCTGTTTTTGTCAAAAGACAAAATTCAATATGATAAGAATAATGATACATACATAAATTTTGTGTCACAACTAACCACAACCCCACTCACATGGGGTGTGGGACCTGCATGTGGGGCCTGCATGGGATCCACACCCCATGTGAGTAGGGTTGTGGTTGATTGTGACACAAAATTTGTGTCACAATCATTTTTTATACATAATGAGCGTAAATGTCCAACCATTTTTTTTCCCTAAAAACACATAATGAAACGGAAAACAAATGCTTTTTTAAAGTTTAATAAGTTGTACATGCCATAAACCATGTCATATTTGAATTTGGAGAGGGCTTAACCATGTCATATTTGAATTTGGGGAGGGCGTTGTACTTTCAGGGACAGTATGGGTATTGGGCTAATCACAATCGTTCATAATTGGTCATGAATGATTTACATCTGTTCGATGGCGAATAGTTCAAATTTATTTGAACAAAATATGATTTATAAGTTGTTCATACAAAGACATCACCATGAAAAAAAAATTCCCTTGACGTCAATACAGGTTAGTGGGGAGTGGGCCCCAAACCCATATTTTAACCGGTCCAAGATCTAGAACGAACCGTTGACCCAATTCACGAACGATTTCCAAGGTTTTTATTTTCTTTCTTTATATGGTGCATTTAAGCTTCTTGTCTCCTTGCCGAAAGTCAAGTCAAACTCGGGGGTGGCATTTTCGGTAATAAATCTAATTTTGGACCCTTATTTGGTAAAATGGAAATATACTTCCAAAGTCAACCGACTGAACCACTTTCAAAAACTGGCAATACACGTGCGAGCAGAAGTGTAAGGAAAGAAAGAGAAATTGTAGAAAAAACATTTATTTTGTTGGGTAAATTACACTGCCCTCCCTTAAGCTTACTGACATTTTCACTGACCTCCCCTCTGGTTTTGAAAATTACGTTAACCTCCATTACTTTACAAACTAATATACACATACCTCCATTGCCGTTAAAATTGACTTAATGGTGTTAACTTTGAGTGCTAGAAGACTATTATACCCTTCATCACACACAATTTATGTTACATTATCATCACATATTTTATGTTAACACATACTAACGAAAAAGAGTAAGATATTAAATTAGACAAACCTTAAAACAGAATACACTATATGTTAAAAAAGAGGGCTGAAAATTATTTAAATAAATTAAAAGGAAAAAATACACTATATATTAAACAAAGGGATTAAAATTATTTAAATATCTGAAAATTATTTAAGGTTTGTACAATTTAATATCTTACTCTTTTTCGTCAATATGTGTTAACATAAAATATGTAATGATAATGTAACATAAATTATTTGTGATGAAGGGTAAAATAGTCTTCTAGCACTCAAAGTTAACACTATTAAGTCAATTTTAACGGCAAGGGAGGTATGTGTATATCAGTTTGTTAAGTAAGGGAGGTTAATGTAATTTTCAAAACCAAAGGGAAGGTCAGTGAAAATGTCAATAAGCTTAGGGGAGGTCAGTGTAATTTACCCTATTTTGTTTGACTAAATAAATACTCCCTCCGTCCTATAGTTGTTGTTCGTTTACGGGTAAGCGTGTCATTTTTTAATTGCTTATATCTTTCAATCTATAATATTATTTACAATTTTGAAAATTTTGTTTAATAGTACTCATCGAAAACTATAAAAGAAGATCGATATTGAATATATATATAGGAACCCCTTCCCATCCAAACCCCTATTTACGGACATAACGTCCGGACCTCCACCTTTCAAAATTTTTTTTGAAAATCCGAATCGTTAGATGTGTTTAAAACGTGATTTTAAGGTCCAACGCGAAGATTTGGTAAAAAATACCGGAAGAACTTGATCGGAAGGCGATTTTTCACAAAAACGCTATATTTGCGTTTTTGTGAAAAACTGCCCCGATCAAGCCCTTCCGGGTATTTTTTTTGCCAAATCTTCGCGTTGGACCTTAAAATCACGTTTTAAACACATCTAACGGTTTGGATTTTCAAAAAAAAATTCGGAAGGTGGAGGTCCGGACGTTTTAAAATCCGGGAGTTTGGATTGGAAGTTTTTTTTATATATATATATATATATATATATAACATTAAACATTTGAACATATAACTATTTTTTTTTGAGGTCTAGTGAATAGTGCAACTGGACAACAAATATGGGACGGAGGGAGTAAAAGATAGGAATGTGAAGGAAATATAAGTTTTAGAGAGAATAAAATTAATTTCTAAAGACTTAAGAGTTTACTTCCTTTTAAGATTTTAACATTTAAAAACCTTTCACGTAGTCAATCCTATGAGATTTTACTCCAATTAATATGTTTTTCACTAATGGACAATGAAATTGATATTTTAATGTTTAAAAACCTTTTACGTAGTTTATCCATATGAGATTTTGCTCTGATTAATACGTTTTTTGCTAGTGGACAATGAAATTGATATTCTAAGAATATATAGAGATTTCTAGAGACACATTGAAATATCCAAAAAAAAAATCAAGATTTACAGGAAAAAAAAAAGAGTAAGAAAATAGTACTATATTTCCTTCCAATTTTCTTTCCTTTTCCTTTCATTTCCTTTTCTCATTTATGTTCCTCATTTGCCGACCCTGTTTTTATCATTCTTTTCCTTATTTTATCCAAATATTTCTTCATACACAAGCCCGAACAAAAATGCGTCCGCAATTGCCTCATGCGGATTATCCCTACATGACGTTAGCAGATTTAATAGTAGAATTTATTGTTTTATCACATTAGACAATTTTTCATCATTAAATGGATCCATTTGAGAACGGTTGAATGATGACAAAATTATCAAAAGATTGGCAACCTTATTTCTATTCGACAACGTAGGACCTTGATTTTTTCTTAAAAGGGATTGTTGAATTTGAATTTTTGCGTCAGAATAGAAAAAAATGGAAGAAAATCAATATTTTGTAATTCCATAGATAATGTGTCCGGATTTGTGTCCATAACATTACTCATTTCTTTTTTACTGCAAGTAGAGTGATAGTCCAAATTAACCCAGTGGTTGGCTACTGTATAGTGATTTCAGTGTCGGGACCATCTAACCGAGGAGGATCAAACCATCTACTCTCATACATTTGACTATGGCTCGAATCTCACTAATCATAACTAACAATGCTGACTTTCACCAGAGAGAAAGACTCTGTTTGGAACTTAGGGATGAAAAGGAAAGAGGATGAAAAATTTTAAAAATTTTCTTTCCCTTGTTCGGTTTCTAAAGAAATAGAAGGAAAAGTATAAAAAATAAGTATAATTTTCTCTCTAATTTCATCCTAATTTTCCCTCAAACTTTCCTTCTTATTATTTTTCCTCTCATTTTCTTTCCATCCTCAAGTTCCAAACAGAGCCAAAAGGAAGGGAAAAAAGAAAAGAAAAAGAATGCTTACTTCCACTGACGTCTCTCTCTCTCTCTCTCTCTCTCTCTCTCCTTCCACTTTTGCCGTTACGGCAGAGGCTGCCTTATGTGCATGTTCGTTCCTAGTGGAAAACCCGCCAACTTCGGACTTGTTCTTACCCATCTCTCTCTCTCTCTCTCTGTTGTCTGAAACTTCACTCACTGTTCTAATATTTCCCCATTGAATTCCTGATTTTCCAAATATAGGCACGAAATATCCATAGCCAGAGAGATTTTTCCAAAACTCATCAACCATGTTTCGCTCCAAATCAAGGTACCAAATTTCTCTCTCTATTTCTCGACCATTGACTCTCTGCTGCTCTCTAATCCACTGCTTTTTTTAGATTCACTATTTTTTTTAATCTGTATTTTGGTTTTTTTTTTCTGCTTTTTTTTTTGGGTATCTAATTGTAACCATCAATCAACTTTGTAATTGATTTTTGTGTGATTTATGGTTTTTGTAGATCTGGGTCTTCGGATTTTGTAAAAAAGAATCGGTATTCGGTTATCTCTAGGACCTTCTCTGCTACGAAGTTATGCAGGGGTGACCCTCTGGTATCACAGATTGATGCAAAAGCCCTCAAACCAGTGGACAAGCCCTCCTTCAGGTTCTCTGATTTGTCTGCGGTACGTATATATATATGTCAATCTATGTTTATACATGCATACATGTAAATAACCATTCAAGTTAGAATTTGTTTTGGTGATGTTTAAATTCTTGGGTTGAATTGAATTTATGAGTTAGGATTGTGTAATTGATGCTGAAACTGTAAAGTAATTTTTCTTTGTTTTCGGGGTCTGGGATTGACGATGTTTTTTTGCGCCAAGGATGGAGTGAGGGGGGCTAACAGGGGCCGCCGTCCCTGCTACTATTTGAAAAAAAATCCTACTATTATATTGAATATATATATGTATATATACATCATCAAATTATATAGCCCTGTCCCTCCTATATAGCCCTGTCCCTCCTACGCGAAAAATTCTTGCTCCGTCCCTCTTGTGCAATTTGATGTTGAATTAGATTGTTTAATTTATTATTTGGGGTTGGTGATTGGTTTTCTACAGTATGATGAAGAAACGATTTTTGAACTTATGGGTTGGTTTTGATGATTGGATTTTGCAACATGATAACAAAATTTTGAATTGACACAAAAATTTGATATTTTTTGCAAAACTGTGATATTTTGATATTTACATGGGTATAGCACAACACCCTTGACATTTTTATTTTGATATTTTTTTTTGGCAAAATGACACTATTTATTGCCCAGAACGTTCATGGGTGTGGACGCTCTTAGATGTTTGAATTGAGGATAGGTTTTCTGCAATATGGTATAGAGAAGCATATTTTAAATTATGGGTTGGTTAGAATCTTGATGATGGGATATCACAATTTGACGTATGAACAAAATTTTGAAACTTAGGGGTTCGAAATGATGATTGGTTTTGTGCAAATTTGATGTAGGAACAAATTCTTAACTTACTGGTCGAAAACGATGATTGGTTTTGCGCAAATTTGATGTAGGAATATGTTTTGAACTTATCAGTTGGAAATGATTATTTGTTTTGTGCAAATTTGATGTAGAAAATTGCTAGAAGTTCAACGACAATGCAGCGACAAACGGGTGGGCAGCTTGAGGAGGAGCTGAGGTTGACGAGGGATCAGTTGGGAGCGGTGGAGGAAGAAAGAGATCGAGCATTTGATGAGCTAAGAGATACGAAACTTTTGGCTCGCGAGGCTAATATGAAGCTAAGTGAGGAATTAGCCAATTCAACAAAGGAATTGAAAATGAGGGATAGGAACATAGACTTGTTGAAAGTGGAACTCGAGAAGGCCAAAGAATTTGAGGCGAAATTGTTGGAGAGAGACGCGTCTTTGGGTAGGTTGAAAGAGGAATTGAGCAATGCGAAAGAATCTGAGGCCCGAACAATGGGATTGTTGTCCGATAGTAAGAGAAGAATAGAGGAACTCGAGGATGAGTTCGAGAGAGGGAAAGTATCGGAAACTAAAATGTACGCTAGACTGGTTTCACAAACGAAAAAGCTCGAGAAAACCAAGACTCAACTCGAGAAATCCCAACTTGAAGTTGCTTCTCTTCACGAGAAGGTGGAAGTTGGAGCTTGCAATCATGAAGACGTCGATTCCTTGAAAGAATCGCTCAAAAGTCTAAGGTCCGAGCTTCAATTGGCGAAAGAAAATTTAGGACGAGCACAGGTGGGAGAGAAAATTGCCTTGACAAAGGCTAAGAAATTGGTTGAAGACATGAACTTGCTTAGAAATGAAATGAAACTTGCGTTGGCGGGCGGAGGAGACGAGCAAAAGGCCATGGATGATCTAGCACTAGCTTTAAAGGAAGTTGCCACCGAAGCCAACCAGGCGAAGGAGAAACTTAACGTAACTGAAATGGAGCTAGAGCGCGTAAAACAGGAGGCAGAAGAATTGAAGGTAGTTGCTAGGGGGATTGAGGATAGATATAAAAGTCTACTGGATGAACAAATTAATGAAAAAGAACGGGTCAAAAACACGGTAGAACGGCTCAGATTTGAAGCGGAGGAGACACTTTTGGCGTGGAACGATAAGGAGATTGGGTTTGTGAATTGTATCAAAAGGGCTGAAGAAGAGAGGGATCTTGCCCAGAAAGAGAATGCTAGATTGGTTGAATCGTTGAAATCAACCGGAAACACAACTAGGGTTTCCAGGGAGGAAAATTTCAAGTTGAGGGATATTCTTAAGCAGGCCTTAAACGAAGCGAGCGTTGCGAAAGCAGCTGCAAGTATTGCTAGGGAGGAGAATGCCAGACTCCAGGATTCCAATGCCGAAAAGGATGAGAATTTGGATCTTCTCACCCGGGAGAATGAACGACTTCGAATCAGTGAAGCTGCGGCCAACGAGAGCATCAAGGCGTTGAAGCGTTTGCTTTCTGTGTCATCGAAAAAGGAGTTGAAAACCGAGCAGGGGAGAAAGAATGAGGAGGGTGAAGATGGGAGGAAACGCGGCAGAGCCTTCAGTTTCGACCTAAGTGAGCTGAACCTCCCAAACAGGTATAAAGACGTGAATGAGGAGGTTTTAGACGAGGATCCGGTGAAAGCCGAGACGCTTAAAGGATCGATATTCGATATGGCGGTGGATTCCCCAAAGTTAGAGCCTCTTCACAGCAGAGTGCCTTCTCCATTCACCGATGATGGGAAGTCGATAAATTCGGAAGATTCGGATTATCTGGAATGTTCCTCGTCCTGCGATGACGAGAGGAATTCGCAGAGGAAAAGTAGACAGTTGTTGCGAAGATTCAGCGATCTTGTGAAGAGGAAGAGTTCACTAAAAAAAGAACCATCCATTGAGTAATGAAAAATTTTAGTCATTTTTGTTCTTTTACTTGAAACTTCTTTGTTTATTCATATAGTTTTGTGATTTATGGAACTAGGTGCATCTCAATTTAGTAAAATGTCATTTTAGAGAGAGAGAATTTAGTGAAAACACATTTTGCATATCTTGTTTCATAGTCTTCTTCTTCAGTTCTTTAAAATTGTTTTACTGCAGTTTTCCAGTGGCTGCTTCCATGTTTTTGCAGCATCCTTCAAATGGGTAAATTGTGATCACGAAAAGCCAGAGTTGATATGGTATGGATACCCATTTTCCCAATGCTGGAAAATATGTTAGGATATAGTAGTCTTTTTTTTTTTGGGTGTGAATGTAATTAATTGACTCAGTTTGGCGGCGTGTCTTTTGAGCGACACATGTTTGCTGCGAACGGATTCGTTGTTATGAATAGAGGTGTCACTCCCCCATGATGACTATTTGCAATCACTGGTTGGTCTATGTATATTCGGATCCTTCATTTATCTCAAGATGGTTTTTTTTTCAATACTTTTATTTGAGGCCGAGTCTTTTCATTTGAGAGAGTACAAATACAAGTTTGGTTTTCGATAGATCCATCAATCGTAGTTTTGTTCTTGTGGGGAGTTTGATCAAGTACTATTGAGAGAGAAATGTCTCATGCAAACTCTAAACACCATAGCAGAGATGAATCTGTTTTGAGCACAGTGCAAAACCCGTCTTGATCACTATTTCATTTTTGATGATTTTTAGGTTTTTGAGTTTATACAACTACTAATCCATACAAAATCATTTACAGGTAGCAACCAAACTAACAAACTATCACCAGTCCATCATTTATCTGTACATAAGAAGCCAGTTTCCTAGTAAATATAACTTGAATTTTCATTTACAAAAAAAAAAAAAAAAAAACCCTAACGGAATACATAGTGGCAGAAAGGTAGTTTTATCTGTAAAACACCACCAACACAGAACACTGCCAATTGATCTCACTACAACAAATACAGTCTTTAATGGAATAAGTTTATAACGTTCTTTGAAGAATGTTATGATAGGGGTGTCAGTAAAAGCATTCCTGCTACAAATAGACAAAGGAGGATAAGTGGGAGAGAACAATAGTGTTCTCATTAACTCTCCATAGCGTTCCACCCATTTTGACTCCAATTTTCCCTTGCGTGCGTTAAAAGAATTATGTCCACCTCAAAAAATTTCAATTGCTCCCTCTGAAAAAAGTGGTGCACAAATTCCCTCCTACTCTTGCGAATTTGTTTTGGCGGATTCGAATGGGTAGACATATGTTCTTTCCTAATTTCTATGCAGAAACAAGTCAAACAACTTGAGCTGTGGTGAGTTTTTCTTTACATGATATGTTCTCTCTCTCTCTCTCTCTCTCTCTCTCTCTCTATGTGGGTATGTATATATATATATATATGTATGTATGTATGCGTATTAGACTAATTCTCTGCCCAAACCCTAATTTCTACTCAGAAAGAAGCAAACTATCGTCTTCTATTCCATCAATTGAAGGACTGGGCGTCAAAAAGAGAAGCCCTAACCAAGTTCACTCAATTTTTCCTTGTTTCTTGCCCAAATACAGACTAGGACTTTAATTTTACTCATTATAATTAGTTTGTGGAACCTAATGATCTCTTAGGTTTTGCACAGATCTATTAGGGTTTCATTGTTTTCCCAGAAAACACAATATTCTTGGGGTTTTTTTAGTTTTCCATGAAAATGAGAAGTGTAAGCCCAATAGGCTGAGCTTCCTTTGGTTTGGCAAATCCATGCCCAAAACATATACATTTGGGTGTATCGTATTTTTTATGACATTGTTATCTTTGGTATTTATTTTTAGAGTGTCTGTTTTAGGTGTGGAAAAGAAATCATATCAATATGTATTTTCATTTCGAGTGCGGTAGTTTTTTAGTCAAAGACGGATTGCTCATTTTGAAGACAAAGATTGGGTCTCGACAAAAAACGGTCCTAGTCTCGGTATGGAAACACTGGAATCGTGAAATTGGATTTGGAGAATATGGAAGTAATACGGAAATAATATGGGATTTGGAAGTCATACGGAAGTAATACGGATTTGGAGAATATGGGATTTGTGATACGTTGGATTTTGGCAACTATATCATTGGAAATGCACAAGGAAAGAAGTGAGATGTTGCACTTTTTTGTTCAAGCAGTTCGAGGCCCATTTATTAGCAAATCATTCTATTTGATTTTGCTGGATATTTTGCTCAAGCAAAACAGTTGGCAAAAATGACTGATTCTACAACTATAAAATCTTAGCCATTAGGTCGAAAAACCAGAGAACTGAGGTGATGAGAACCCTAATATGAATATTTCCATCTCTCATCACTTTCGATGGCTAGGGTTTGTGAACCTTGAAGAATTGTGAAGGCTTGTGAATGCCGTGAGTTTCAAGATCATCTTCAAGGGGTTTGTTCTTTGTTAGAAACAATCAATCTCTGAGTAAAGTCCTTTCTTGGAGTTCGAGAGGTGCTTCAAAGTTCTTTAGTGGATTCCGGGAGGCAAACGGAAGGCTTGTGGATTCAAGGCAAAGGCGGTCAAAGCACTAGGTGTGGTGAATGAGGATTCGGCAAGTAGTTCTTAGATTCGATTGGTGAGGATTCGCGATCGATGGTAAGATTGCTTATAACTGCACATTGAGTATAGTGTTTTGATTCCTTCCTGTGGTTTTTACCCGTATTGGGGTTTTCCACGTATATCGTTGTGTTCTTCATTTGTTTGTTTTTCGTTGTGTGATTGATTGATATCCTTTTTCGTGGGTTGATTTTTTACGAAAGATTAAAACATAGCAAATCTATAAACCTAGGCAAAGTAGGGTTTTTCAAGAAGTCTGATTATTGTTTGTGTTGCCTAAGGCTTTGCATGCTATACTCTGTAGATGCTTGTGTTAAAAGAAGTTTAATATTCCTTAGATCATGATTAGTACTAGGACATATATATCTGAACTACTATTTGAAGATGGATACAAGATTAGCCGGCATTTGCAGTCTACAAACAATCATTCCTTAGATTTGTGCATCGCGGAAAGAAGAAGATTTTTGTACGGGAAGTATTTAGATTCGTGGAGACTAAATTATTGGTCCAAGCGACAAAGTATCTATACTGGGAAAGAAGATATTTGTGATTTTTGGGCTTGTTAGGATTTGATATTTTTAAAGTGTTAAACTTCTTTAAGCTGTCTCCGAATATGGAGGACCTTGAATGTGAACATTGTTACGTGTGTCTAATTGTTTATCATTCATATAATGTGTGTACTTTGAACTCCAGAAATATATGCATATTATCGTTCGAGTTATTTGAAATATACTAAGGGAGAAGAGAAACTTAATTCAGATTTCCATGTGCGAGAGTATTTTTTCAAAACTTGGCACTAAGCAGGTTTCTAAATCAAACAAAATTTCATCCTACTTTTATTGTGTTTACATGTATATTGCCGACTATGGTCTGGTATCGGATGACACATAGCCGTACTACCAATATGTATCTCATTGTTGCGGTTCAAAACCCTAGAACTGACTAATTAGAGGAGAGGTTTCATTAGTAGGCCCATTTTATGCATGTGCTGGTCTTTTTCTTCCTAGTGTCATTCATTGTTATTTAGCCTCTTTTGGGATGGGGATTGAAGAATGATCAAGTTCGGCGTGTTAGTCATTATCTATAATCGTTTATGGAAATATTTCACTCGGCCCACTAAGTCTTTCACACCAAATTCATTGTTCTCACTGTAATTGTAATTATAATTGTAAGGGTGTCAATGTGTCGTAGATTCCGTAGCCTAAACAAAACTGGTTATGGAAAGTCCCTTGGTTCATATACTAAATTTGGTGTAGGTTGTTTGCAGCTTACTGATATAGAAACAATTCATGTGTCTGCATAGGGAATTTGGACTGAATTGATATATATACTATGAGTTTGTTGAAGTTCAATGTTAGATTCTTGTATATTCAGTTCTTGGTTGCTGAATTTTTATGCTTCTAATTGCAAAATAGGACGCCAATCATCTTGCCCATTTTACGTTAAATTGCTAAAACTTGTGAATAACGCCTGTTTTGTACCTGATAATGAACTTTTTTTCTTTATTCTGCCATTGCTACTGCTGATAAGTTATAGTGAAACCAATCACTACCTTTTCTGCTTATTTGAACCAATCATCACAAAGTAGGACGAACTTCTGAGATGACCTAATATCTCTATTGTTCATTTGTATGTCTTCATCTCTGCCTCATTTCTTCACATTCATATTCTGATTTTGTGGTTCATTGCTGATTTTTTTTTGCTATTGTTTCTTGTAAATTCTGAGTCACAGACTAATTATTCATGGCTACAATACTTGGGTGATTTTGGATGTTTTCTGGACTTCAACTGGAAGTACTTTTCCAGGTTTATGAGTCGTTCATTGGGGCTCCTCAATTGGTCTCTTTCAGCATAAAAAAAAAAAAAAAAGACTTATACTAGAGCTAGCTGCTTTCTTATTCAAACTCTAACAATCTTATAAAACAAAGGTCTTTTCTTTTTTTTTTTTGGCACGGGAGCTCAAATAAGAACTGCACCAAAATTGCCACTCTACGCGTCTAGCTCTGGTAGGAAATCCTTTGGACACAGAAAACTATCTTTTGTTTGCTTAAAACATAAATAGACTATTGGAGTATAGTATTCTAATTGCTGGAAATAATGTCTTGTTGCTGCAATGTTCTGAAACTGCTGCAAATGTGCTAAAACTGTGAAGTACGGGGCTTGAAATATGGATTAATTGTGGAAAATTGTTGCTGAATGCTAAAAATCCTATTGATATGCCATTTCTTGGATGCTTCTTAATCACATGGTCAGGGTTCTAGGTGCGAGTGGGGTGTCTTTGCTTTTCGTTGTTTTTCTTTTTTGGTTTTTTTTGTCTTCTTTTTTGGGCCTTTAAAGACCTGAGAGCAACGGCTGCTCCACCACCATTTTATGTTTATAACATTGTATCTGAATGAGGAAGAATTTGGTGCACTACATAGAATGTAGTAGTTCTATTTGTCATGTACCAAAAAGATGTTAGAAACATGGTAAGCAAAAAGTAGTTTTTGGGTTTGTTAGACAATACTGTTAGGTCCTAATGGTTTTGTAGCTTAAAGTATTGCCTTGTAGCTGAAAGATTGCCAACAAGTAACCATATTGCATGACTTTCACATCCAGCACAAATGGGAAAAGGCAGTAGCTTTACTTCCTTGGGTGGGTTTCGGATTGTATAAAAAGTCATAAGTTTTTCACTGACCTAAGTGAACAATAGCAGGCATAGCAGTATGGTGAAGTTTCCTGTTTGGGATAGACATATAAAAGCTAGAGATGCCAGATGGTCACAGGATTATGGTGATCATAAATGTATATGCTGTCTATGTTGTTGCTGGCCCTCCTAATACATTGGGATATCTTGCTGCTATTTTCTTCGGCTAATTTGCAAGAACACCCCCTAAACTATCACTTTGATGCAACATCACCCCCTAAACTACCAAACATGCCTACATCACCCCCTCAAGTATCAAAATTAAGCAACTTCACCCCTTCCCCATTTTATTGTTAAAATGTTAGACGGAAACATGTTAAAAACCAAAAATACCCTTATCTTAAATTGGGTTTGGCAAAAGGGGGTTCGACTTTACTCTCTCAGCCCTCCCCCAACTCTTATCTCTCTCTCTCTCTCTCTCTCTCTCTCTCTCTCTCTCTCTCTATAGAAGCAAACAACGGCAGCAACCCACCACCTTGATCGATTGATCAATCGATCTGGAGCCATGATTGAAGTTTGGTTGTGAGAATCTGGGTTCAATCGATTGTGTAAGTTTGGTTGTTAAATCTGGGTTTGAAATGTGGGACAAAATCTGGGATTTTGATGCATGTGGGATGAAATCTAGGATTAATTTTGGGTTTGTGGGAAGAAATCTGGGATTTTGATGGTTGAAAATCTGGGTTAGGTTTTTAGTTTTTAGAGAGAGAGAGAGATACCTGGTGGCTTCAATCTGGGAGAGAGAGAGAGAGAGATGGGTGTTCATATATACATCTTCCCGCCCATGTGTGGGGCATTTTCGGGGTCAAAAATAATTTTCCATTAATTTCTACACTTTTTCGTCCAATTTAACCCACTTTTTTAACAGATTTGGATGGAAGGGGTGAAGTTGATTAATTTTGATAGTTGAGGGGGTGATGTTGGCACGTTTGGTAGTTTATGGGGTGATGTTGTAATAAAGTGATAATTTCGGGGGTGTTCTTGCAAATTAGCCATTTTCTTCTTCACGTTGTATCTGAATGAGGAAGAAAATGAGAGACAGATCTCGCATACTATTAGTCGTAAGGGATATGCATGGTTGGCCGATGAATTGGTAATACCTCAACAGTTTAGGTTTTTTCCCAGATTCTCTTACTTTGTATGAAAATGTAGGACCCTAAATTGCATTTTGACTATATATTTGTTATGATTCTAGAAATAAAAGAGTGAAAGCCCTGCTTCGATCAATAGAGTTGATGTTATTCCTTTTGTTGTCGTTGAACTTTCTAGAGTCAGAATCAACAGGCTAGAAACGAAGTACCACCACCTACACCCATTGTTCCTCCCTCGGTAAGCATGTCATTTGTTTCTGCACTTGTTGACTGGTTCAATTGTTTCATGATCTATGAAACAAAGTGTCTCGAGGGCTTCAGTTGTGTCTTTTATCTTAGTTTGCTTGATTTTGGTTACTAGTGGAAATGCTCTGGACTTACTGTAGTGAAAGTCTGTATTCTCTGTGGAAATGCTCCTAAATCTGTTGAACATCTCTTCCTTCACAGCAAGGGGAAACAAAAGTTTGTATCTATGCTTAACAGTTTGGGATTGAAAGGTCAATAATATTCTTGCTGAATTTGCAGCATCTATGCTTAATTTGTATCTGCAAAACCATGTGTTTTTAGATGGTGCTTGTTTGTTGAGGTTGTGTTTTGGTACTTGGGAAGCATTTACTAGAGTGTTGTTTTTTTTTTTCTATTCGATTGCTCTTTTTACAGGGGTGTACTATTTTTATTCTCATTTTTTTAGCTATGATCAAGAGATCACTCTTCTTCTTTGTTGCTATCAAATTATTTAGGTTACAGATACGTATCACTCTTCCACTTACAGGGTAGGTTTGTTTTGTGTCACCTTATTGCTAAAGAGTGTGAACACTAACCCCAGTAGTAGCCCAAGTGCAAGTTGCTTGAGGGATGGGAACAAGAGTAGTAGTTGTTAAAGGGCGCTGGTCATCTAGTGATCCAAATGCGCTGGTTCATCATATTCCTATTGGACCTAATGAAAGGAGAGTTTGGGTGGATGTTCCAAAGAAATTTCACGTGTACTATTTGTGGAGGGATATGACATATTGAGGAAGCTCATGGAACTACTATTGCTTGGCCTGCTGACAAAGTTATCATGGACTCTACAACATGGTAATTCATTTTTGTTTACCTCCACATATTAGAAAAGAATATATTATTGCATACCTGTCTATAAAATTGGTTGGTTTAAAATTCTAATTGAGACGTTTTCTTCTTGTACATGTAGGTCTATAGCTTTGGGTAGAAACGCACAAGGGAGGGGAAGACCCAAATTGACTTTGGATGAGGTAGTACGCAAAGATCTAAGTATACTGGGTTTAAGCGATGAAATAGCATTTGACAGAGCTCAATGGAGAAAAAGGATTCATGTAGCCGACCCCAATTGATTGGGACATAAGGCTTGGTTTGGTTTGGTTTGGTTACATGTAGGTCTATGGCTTGAAAGAAAAGATTGGTGGTTCTTGACTTTTTGCTTGGACTTTTGGATAAAGATACACATATGATGATGTGCTAGTGCTGGGTAGACTTAGTTGAAGCTGTTACTTTTCTTTTCCTTTTTTTCTAAAGACTTGCAGTCTTCTTTTGGAATATAGATGTTCGTGGAGAAGATGAAATCTGGTGATACTTGATGTGTTGGATGAAATATAAGTTGTTTTTTGGGTTTGTGCATGATATATTATGTATATATAGCTAATAAATGGGTATGAAGTTTGATTATTCAATTCTTTTGTTATTTTTTTTATGAGTTTGGTTGGATAGATATTAAAGATACTGAAAGAATTTTGGAAGGTTTGAGTAGTAGTGTTGTAAAAATAGTATTAAGCACAACAAGCAAAAAAATGATATTTAAAGTATACTAGACATAGCATGCAAGGAATGCTATTAAAGCTATACTAAACATAAGTAAACCATCGCTCGCAATGAATGCTATGAAAACTATGTAAACCTTTGGGAGCAAAAAATGCTATGAAAACTATGAAAAACATAGCAAGCAAAGAACGCTATAAACAGCTTAGATACAATAGCATTTAGAAAACGCTATGGATGGTCCAAAACTTTTAATGGCTTCGCCTAACACAATGTTCACAAGAACTCTATCTGTAGCATTACATAGCGTTTTTGGCATGCTATAACATTTCATTTTTCTTGTAGTCTCTTAATTCCTCAACACCTGTTCCATCAATCAAAAATTGCAATAATATGAATATGAAAATTAGAAGTAATACATGCAAAGAAAAAGTTCTTACCGAAGAGAAATACTCAAACGAACTAAGAGCAATGGAATCCTTTTATGCACAGCCGCTCAAATCACATATTGATATTCTGCAGCCATCACTAGAGTACCTACCATAGTAATTTCACACCATTGCTTGTTGACAAAAAAGAGGAAAAGAAGGTTTTCTAGTACCAGATCAGTACCATATCAACCACCGACGAAACTGACAGAAACACGAGAGGCTTCTGAGTACACCCTAAGCTGGAGGTGAAACTTGAAATACTTAAGCCAGAGCCGGAGGGCTTTTTTGTCGACAAAAGCAAAAAAGTGGCAAGTGAAACCTTCGCTCTTTTTAGTAAAGTTTTAGATGCACAAGAGTCTATATACTTTCAAAGTGCAAACATAGTTAAAAAACAAAACTTATCACTAACCTTAATCTTCCTGAGCAGTTCATATTCCTTTCATCCCAAGCATGATTATTGCATAATTATTAAATTCACCTTCAAATCACCACAACACAAAAATCCTCTTTCCAAAACCCCTAAATAATAAGAAAACAGGTTCAGTTCAATGAAAATACAACAAGAATGCCCAGGTTTGTTCCGTAGCAACAGAACAGTTTTAATCGTTATAATTGTTCCCCACCCTCTGCTTATGCATGAAAGGTCAAGTAAGCTTGACCTAAGGTTAATTAATCAATTCATGGTTTCTTTTCAAATCCTCAGGCAAAACATGAAACGGTGGAAGAGAAAACCTTAACAAAAGCAAAACAGTTCTTCATCTCTGGCACATCACCAAGATAATAAGAATAAGGACGCCGCCATCCACCACATGCAAATTGAACAACCTGTTCCAATTTTGAATTAGTCATGCAAACGTGTAGATAACTTGGAAGACATAGGTAGGGACAGAAAGAGAGAGTACCTCGGCCTCAATACTCAAGCTCCGTATCAGGAAGTTGCTTGGTGAAAAACTAATTACATAGTTGCCATGGGGCGAATCATTGGAAGACTTGGAAACAGAGACACATAATACGAAACTCAATCCTTTCACTTGTTTCATCCCTAAAAATTCCAAATTTTGTTGATCTCCGTCATAATCCAAATAGAAAATGAACCCATCTCCTCCAGTCTGAAGAAAAAGGAAAAAGTAACAGAACTAACACATGAAGTCCCACAACACCGCATGACACCATCTAATCTGTTAACAATCCTATTTTCAAGAACTTCATCACTGGAAATGCCTTATTTGTTCATTTTGAAGAAGGCAATGCGCAAAATTTTCAAGCATTTCATCACTGGATAAACAGAAAACTTGTCAACTCGAAACTTGCTAGTTTCTGGGGAAATTCCGCAGAGAATTTTCGGGCAATAACTTCAACAGCCCTGAACTCACTCGTTTTCTCATATGGTGGCAAAAGTCAGCCTTGACTTGCGAAAGTTACGTCAGTTCAGTTCTTTTTCATCAACCTTCTTTCCGAGAAGATTATGAAAATGCTTAAGCAGTGTAATTCACATCTTTGCTTTTTTCTAAGAACAAAAGTTTTTTCGCAATCTAAATAAAAGTGAAATGCAAGGCTTCCATAAAGTCTAAAATGAGTGGGGACAAATGCATGGTAAGATACAACCTATGACCAAAAGGCGGTCATAGCCCAACCACTGGCGAGATTGTTGATTGCTTCACATCAACCCAATTTGATTTTCCAAAAAGTGTAAATGGTTTCCCCCATTAGCCTTCCTACCAATGAGTTATTTCATGGACATAAGTTGACAACATCTTGGTGTCCAAGAACATTAAATTAACCATGCATACCTGCTCTTGAAATGAAATACGGATGAAGCTCTCCCAATGCCCCATGGAAGAGCCTCCATCTGGATCTAAAAAAATATCATACTCAATGGGACATGTGAACCGTCCAAAGACGAAAACAATGAGGTCCAAATTATGAGCAATCCTTGTCAAGCCATGATGGAATTCTGAGCAATCTTTGTCAAGCCATGATGGGTCTCTCTTCAACTGTATTGTATCATATGGAGCACTTTTGAGATCAACTCGGCCACAATGCACCGCATTTATTGTGAACAAGGGAATGTGAGGGCCCAGATAAAGGACAAAAGTGTGCAAACCAGAACCTGGACAAACCCAAACAACATTTTAGTCCTCCTTATATTTTAGCAAGACATGACAACACAAATCAACGGCGATGCGGCTGGACATGAAACAATGCAGTTATATATCTATCATTCTCTCTCGGTATAATTGCATGTTAATTTCTTTAAGGAACAATTATCCAATGATCAAAACTTCATAAGGTATGATTTTTCACTTAGCTAGGAAGCGGAAACTGTTTGGAAACAGTTTGAAAGCCTAAATAGAACATACTAGAAATGTCAAAAGAGCTCGAGAATGTACGAAGATGTTACTTTGCCACAATTCTAATAGGTGTAAAAAAAACTAAACATTTCCATGGGCTCATTGACACATTTCAGTGTGCGTTGAATTTTTGACATACTTCAGTGAGTCACAGTTTCTGTCGAAGAAACATTAACACTTTCGGGATTCCTCTAGTGGTAGGTTTTGTTCTCCTAGGAAATAGAAAGGTGTCGGTTGTTTTGACAAGCTTTAGTGTGTCATAGTATCTGTCAGTAGAAACATTGAAATTTTTAGGATTCCTCCAGGGTTTGGTTTTGGTCTCCAAGGAAATATAAAGGAGTTGGCTGATCAACGTACACAGTACCAATTTATTCCTTCCAGTTAAACTTACCTAATCGTACATGTACTATTAGCATGTACG
Organism: Vaccinium macrocarpon; assembly: GCA_022606695.1. Classification (NCBI taxonomy): domain Eukaryota; kingdom Viridiplantae; phylum Streptophyta; class Magnoliopsida; order Ericales; family Ericaceae; genus Vaccinium; species Vaccinium macrocarpon. The sequence continues at coordinate 36,515,712 of CM040180.1, read as the reverse complement.
GGTATAATAATAAAGGAAAATAATAAATACAAACCACAACACCAATGCCAGCTACCATACACAACTATGCTTTAGGAAGGCACTTGACCGGGAATAAGAATTCATAATGGACAGGTTTATCAACTTTGCTCACCAAGACCAATAAAAGATGCAACGCGAAGAACCAACCCACCATAGTCCAAATTCAAACAATGATTAAGCTCTTCAACATGCTGCAAAACAGGTCAAGAATAAATATTTTCTTTTAAATGTAGCCATAACAAAAGAACCTTAATAGGTGGAGGAAAAAGGGAAAAGAGAAGGGAGGATTATGTATAGATCAATTGGAAAAATAAAATGGAACCTAGTTTTCTAAAAATTTAGGCAACATAGATCCAATAAATGAATTGAAAGGAACTCCAAAGACAGTGGCTTACCAGCACAAATGATGAGCTGGCAAACCAAAGAGTGGTATGTGAAACATATCGAGTTCCAAACGTGAATGCATCAGATAAAAAGGGAAAACAATGGCCATCCGAAAGACCGAAACCACAGAGAGAGAGAGAGAGAGAGAGAGAGAGAGAGAGAGAGAGAGAGAGAGAGAGAGATGTTTTTGAGTGAATGATAAAAGTAGTAATGGGACTCCATGAACATGGGCAAATAAGAGTTCAATGGAGAGAGAGGCCAAAAGTTTGACACGAAACTAAATGCCTTGTGAGAAGGAAAGTAATAACTGATCTCAAGTCTAAAAAGGGCTATGAATAAACCCACTTCAATGTGACATTTTTATTTGGACTTTCTTGAGTATGCGGTCTTGAACTTGGAAGAGTTTGCTTGCTTTATTCACCACTTATATACTCTTTATGTTTTTTTTTTCCTTTTACACGAAACATCCTGGGATCATAACAACTTTGTTTAAGAAATGATCTTTAATTTCAGTTATAGGTGGTGTATTCCGGCGCAGTCGTCCTTCCATCCTTTCATTTTCAAGAGAAAAAAAATCTATGAGTCCTAGTTTGGTGCAGGGTTGTGGCATTTTTAGTTACAAGTGCTTGTTCTTTTTTCCTCATGTATTTGGTAATGATCCTTCTTTCACCTTTGATTGACGTAACAAATCTCAAGCATCAACCAGCTACCAATTGAAACACAATTTTAAAGTTCAGAAATCAAAATACTGAATAGAAATTTGAAGGGGACAGAAAGCCCTAGTCTTTAAAATGACATACTAATCAAACCTGTAAAATCCCTATTTGCGGTGCTGCTCCGCACCTACATTTGAGATGAAATCAAAAGGGATAGTGAATATCTGAAACTTACAGCCATAATCAATTTCAAGCAAAAATTCTTACATGATTTGGATTGTTCATGAGCGGAAATCTCCTTTGCAATGTGATAAGTTATGAACTGAAAAGGGAGGGGTCTCAAATTCTGAATATAGCCCACCACTCGTATATGGTCCTTACTACCTATTTTGCATGTAAAAGCATTAAAGCTGCCTTTAAAAGAGGGGGACTGTATCATGCCTTCTACTCAGGTATCCTTGAGTGAAATCTACAATTGCCACTTCACGCCATGGCCACTGTTGCCATCACATCCGGCACCACCAATCGATGATGATTTTAAAACACGGATGGTCCAAAAACCTTATTTTGACTCCCTCAAATACAAATCGGCCGTATATACAGGGCTTACAGACCCTCTCTCTCCTCCCTGCACATAAACTTACAAACCCACAGTCAAACCCAAACTAACTGAAATCAGTAAAAAAATCAAACTCTAGAGAGAGAACCAGGCAAAAAGTTACTTCGCGAACGATTTGAAGAGGAAGAGAACAGGGCCTCAAATCTACAGAAGGGTACATATGTGTACGTTTTGTGCCTCAAATTAGGGGAGAGAAAAGTTTACTTTCGTACCAGGAAGAGTACTCTGTGCATCCGTTGACACGGTGACTTGGTTGCTTCATGCCAAAGACAATGAAGCTTCCAAGAACGCACCTTCAAGGACGACTACATCAGCAGCCTCTACAGCAGTGGTTTCTACTCTGTCACGCCGCAAGAACAGTCTCTTGGCACTTCTGTAAACCTATTGAGATGAGCAAAACGGTGGAGCAAAAGTGGCAAGCGACTGGTTGCCCACCCTTCGCTCTTTTTATATGAAAGAAATTAATAAACCAATTGAAGAGTGGCACAAACTCCCAGAATGGACTAAAGAATGAAATTTCCTGCGGCTTCAAATGCAGCCCATGCAAAGCTAGAACAATAATTCACCTAACTACCAATACAATATTGAATTTGGTCTAGTCATTCTCATTCAAAATGCACCAAAAAATTTCAATTATTTTTTATGTCTGGACATAATGCGCAAGCAATAGCTATGCTGCTTCAGTTTTGTTTGTACGCTGCTCATAGCAGAAGTGCATAGTGGCAAAAACAGCATATATATGAATGGTTCATGCTTTCCAAGAAAGTTCTTACTACTGGTCCATGGACTCAAGGTGTCCAAGCCATCTTCCGCGCCCTCAACTAATGCCTGGCACAGTGGCACCCAATCCAACCGTCCACTAGCAAGGAGTCCAAATAAAGTTGGGGTAAAGCCCAGATGGACTGGCCCGTAAGAGTTGATAGTTCGAACATGAGACTTTAGGAAGTGAGCAAACCCCGCAAACAATTTGAATAAATAACTATCATCAACAAAGCGCATAACACAAGTATCATAGAGAAATTTCATTCAAATGCATAGCCTGTGAAATAATGGTCAACGACCTGGCATTACATGAAAAAATTACCACATTCGACACTGCCCAAAAGACCTTTTAGCCATTGTTTCCTCCAAATCAAAACCTCAATTAGTCACGAACAACAACTGACATCACCAAAAATTATGCAAAAACCCAAGCTAATCTTCGCCTTCATTTCTTCTCCTCTTCTTCTTCTTTTTCAAACTACTCTGCCCCACCGAATCCACAATCTCTTCACTCTTCCTCTTCTTTTTCTGACTAACTTCGTTCTCTTGCTCGTGCTTCACTGTTTCTTCACTGAAAATGCTCTCTTGCTTGACTTTTCGATCGGGTTTCGAAGCCTTGAGCTCTTTGTGGAGCTGAACTAACTTGTCAAATGAGGCCGAAGCGCACCTCAGGTATGAGGATACTGCTTGAGAAGCTCCGGTCTCCGCATTGATGAAGTTGGATAGGACTTTGGATGCTTTGGATAGAGAGATTGACTTTGTTGACGTGATTTTGCTTGAAATAGATTTCATAGTATGGCGGCACTGAGCAAAGACCAAGAAAGCAACCTCTTCAGGCCCCTGACTAAAATGCAACAACCAGATATACAGAGAGAGAGGAGGCGAACGGAAAGAGGAGAAAGAGAGTCTTGTTGTTGCCGGAGCCACCGCCGCCGGTTGCTGGAGCTGCAGGAGACTTGCTGGATGGGTGAAAGAGTTTGGGGGTGGTTGAGAGATTCCGATCAATTAGAAATCTAGTGATTTTGGCGGCTTGGAGCTTATTTATTGACAGTTAGAATCACAAATTTAACCCCTTAACTTTCATAGATTATATATCTAACCCACCCAAAAACTTTGGGAATTTTTCTCTTTAAATCCAAAGCAGATTTTCATCCTCCTATTTTTGGATATCACGTATGTTTTCATCCTCCTATTTTTACGCGATTATGTTTTCATCCTCATGTAATGTGATTTGTCGTAGTTAACCTTTTGCAGGATGTGTTTTCGCATGAAGCACTGTGAGTGTGTGTTTACATATAAAATTAACCAATCCAATGATTAATTGACACGTAATCAAAAGTGTCAAATGTTGGCAATTACTCGTCAATGAAGACACACTGGATTAATAAGTTAAAATGCACCGAATACGATGTCGTATTTAGAAAGGTAGTTATTGGCAGTTACAAGCCATTACTATAATAAAGATTGGCCCCGAAGCCATAATTTCAACTGCTAAACGTACATGCTCCACATGTAAACTTGAGAAACCAGGCGATTGGTAGTTAGAACACGTGGAATTCTTCTAGGAAGCAGTTATTTCCTTAATCACATTATCATTTGAGTGGTTAAGTCAACGTGCAGATTTAAAGCTTCCGGAGAAGGGAGAATTCAAATTGAGGGCGTGGAGGAAGGATAGCGGCCAACCATCGAGTGGAAGTTGGAGTTGAAGCAAGCTAGGTTCAAATTCATGGGCGGGAAGTTCAAACCACAAAGCGTCTATAAATAGGAGAAATTGAAGAGTACAAGCCCCAGGACAAATCTTGACAAACGGTATCAAAAACCCGATGCTTGGTTTGTTCATTGGCAAAGTAGTTTAGGATTTCGAACTTCGGTTCAATTAGTTTAGGATCATTTTAACACGATTCAAGTAGATTAGGAAGTAGATTAGGATTTAGATTAGGATTTATCTCGATTGTTCTTGTAACAATCACCCTATCTCGATTGTTCTTGCAACAATCAATTGCTCAAGTTCTCATTTACTCTGTATTTGAAGTTGGAGACAATTTCGAAGTAAGTTTATCTTTGATTTATCAATCGAAGTGTCTTGTTTCTTTATTGTTCTTTGATTTCCTAAGTTTATTGGTTTGCATTTCTTCACTTATTAAGAAAAATCCTCTTAATTGAGGTAATTGAACCAACAAAACACAATCGTCTGATTAGGTTTGGTTTTCCAAAGTTAATCTGAGGGAGGAGATTGAAACTCTCTCTGGCACGCTCGTACACAATTATTTTCCATTGCAAAGAAGTAAAAAGAGCCAAACACATCTTTTTTGGCACGCCTGGTGGGACACCAGAAAGTGTTAAATGGCTCCAAAACTTAGGAAGCAAGTGGATGATTCTCAGGCTGGCCAAACACTAGAAGATGAGAACAATGGTAATTCTAAAGAGAATGAACAAATCGAAGGCCTTCAAGTTGGACCAGAGATTTGTCCTGGTCAAGACTTAAATATGGGAATTAGCCAAGCTTCTCGAATGAATACTAGGAAAAACAAAACTGTGCAAGGTGATGACCCAAAGAATCCAGAAATTGGAGGGAATGTGTCATCCAACCACTTTATTGAAATGATTGCTACGTTTAAAGAATTGGCTTAGACCCAAAAGCTTATATTACAAAAATTGGAAGAGCAATCAGGGCTTAAAAGTTATCCTTTGCCTTCACTTGAAAAGGATAAAGGAGAGTCTAGCACAAGCAAATTCAGGTCAAGGCCTAGTAAAGAGCCCATAAATGTAGAAGACATACCAGAATCTTGGTATGAGCCTACAAAAAATTATGATTATCAAATCCCTAAACCTAAGAAAGTGTTCAAGCAGAACACTAATGTCTCATTCGAACCTAACTATGATGGTGTATATGAGGAGAGAGGTTTCAGGAATTATGATTATGGGTTCGATGAGTATATGTATACTCCTAGAAATCATATTAATGAAAAGGATAGGACTAGTGCAAAAAGGCCTAATCCAGAGGTTGGAATTCCTAAGTATTCAGGGAAACCAGAAATGGGAAGGATACATTCGAACTATCTTTACGAACCTTTGGTGAACTAGGAAGGAGGTTTCAAGCAACCTAGGCCTTTTGATGATCCTTGCTCGAGGGGGAGGATTCAGGAGGACCACATGCCTAGAAATGTCACTTGGGAACCACTTGTTAGTTCAAAGGTACCTTTAGGGGAACATCCAACCCTTCGAGATGAAATATTGGGTCTTATGCAAGAAGTTTATGGACCTTCGAACCGGGGGGTACAAACTCAAATTTATAGAAAGCCCTATCCAGAATGGATAGATAAACAGTTCGAAGTCCCTAGGGGATTTAAAATTCCAAATTTCACTCTATTCCATGGAGATGGAAAACAATCCACAACTGAGCACATTGCTAGATTCACTGCTCAATGTAGAGAATTAGGCAATAATGGGTTCATTAAGTTGAAATTGTTTTCTAATTCTTTAACTGGGACGGCCTTGAATGGTATTCTAACTTGACACGAGTCGGCCCAAATTGGCAAAGGATGGAAGAATTATTCCATGCACAATTTTATCAAACTGAGCCTGAAGTTACTATGGCTGATTTAGCAAGATTAAAGCAGAGGCCTGATGAGAAGGCTGCTCAATTTATTGCTAGGTTTAAAAGGGCCAGAAATAAGTGTAAACTTCAATTACCAGAGATTGAGTTTGTAAGAATAGCACAAGATGGTTTAAGTAGAGAACTTAAGAAGAAGTTCGATTCTACTGAATTTAGAGATTTGGTTGATTTAACTTACAAAACATTAAGATATGAGTCTTTGTTAGAAGAGGATGTTGATAGAAATAACTCTTCTTATTCAACCTATTATAAAGAACCCATTTATGAGATTGATGCTGCTGAAATTGTTGAGCATGAACCTTGTGTGTGTGACTGTCTAGTTCGAAAGGATTCTTCTATAGTACCAAGAACTAACAAAAAAGCAGTTAGTAAGGTTTATTCATTTGATATTTCAAAGGCAGATGAAATTTTCGATTACCTTTTGAAGAAAAAGTTTATCAAACTTCCTGAAAATGTTAAACTTCCAACTTTGGAAGAAACAAAAGGGAAAAGTTATTGCAAATGGCATGCTTCTTGGACTCATTCCACTAAAAATTGTAATGTTTTCTGTGATAGGATTCAAGAGCAGATCAAGAAAGGAAGGATCATGTTTCCACAAAAGGCTATGGGAATCGATACTGATCCATTTCCAAAAATTGAAGAAGTGACTGCTAACACCAATGTGCCAACATCTCCGGCTAAAACTGTCAAGGAAATGTGGCAGAACAAGCAGGTGCAAGTGGAAATGAACTCAGTGCAGTTTAGCAAAGGAAAGCCAAAAGTTGGCCAACCTCGAAATAGTGATGGGAAGACCTACCGTCAAAATATTTCACCAGGAAGTTCTTCTAGCAAGAGCTTTAAGCAATCTCATCTTCCCATGCTCGAGGCATCCTTTTTGGAATGTTTGTGCATGGAATGCAGAGCCAACTATTTGATCTTCAAGGATTTGATAGCAGGGGTTGATTTCTTTCCAAAGAGGATGGAAAGAAAAGCCTTGGATCAAAACAATGAAAGAAAGCCTTGGATTAATCCAAATCATGGAAGAAATGAGAGGCCCCGTGCATTTCAAAGAGAAATGTGCCTTCTAATCCGGTCCCACCAACCTTCGCGCGGGATTATCCTCCCGAAGAAGAAGGTTAACAGGGAAAGCCCCAATGGGCCAAAGAAATGAAGGAGAAGAGGAGCAATTTACTATGGTAAAAGGGGTTCCTGATTGGTTTCTGAAGAGGGTTAAACCAGAACTCTTCCAAGAATGTAGAACCTTTGCTAAAATAGGGAGCAAAATGGTTAAACCTCCCAGTACTCCTACTGGTCAATGGGTAGTTGTTAGAGATTCAAAGACCAAGGCACCTCAAATGATTCCTATGTTGACAAGAACACAAAAAAGGAAACTGCAGAGGAGGTATACTAGCTTCCAAATGGAAGAATATGCTTCCAAAGAGAAACCTAATGGGGGTGATAAGTTCAACCCAAGGTTTAATAGACTTCGAAGAGAAGATTCTGAGGAATCTCTTCGAAGGGGGTTTACTCAATCAGAAAAAGAAGCACTGGAAAGTCTGGCTACAAGGATGGACAGTGAAGTACCTCGAAACAGTGCAGCATCACCAGATTCCTTGGCAAGCTATCAGTCTGGCTTATTAGAGGCCATGGTGGTGGAACAGGAAGAAGATGGAAGAATGAATTCATCTCCTATTGAAACATTGTCCCCTATGGAAACTTCTGCAGTGGAGTTTCCTGAAAAGATGGACACAATAGATGATGGATCAGAGTTACCAGTGCAGGAAAAGAGGACCATTCAGTTTGGAACTTTGCCTGAAGTTCAAATTAACATGGTTTCTCCGTCATTCAATTTTGGACCTTTTGGACCAGATTGTTCTCCAGTTCGAAGGGCATTACAACCATCAGTTGCTCCTTTGGAGGTTATAGATGTATCAACTGATGAGGAATATAATCTCACTTATGACAATGGTTGGAATGATAGTTGGGGAGCTTTGATTTCCAAGATTGAAAAGGAAGAAGAAGAGGAGGATTTCATGATTATGGTAAATACAGCAGAAGAACCAGAAGTAACCTCCAAAGAGAAGGCAATCTTCATTCGAAAGCGTAAAATGACTCCAAGTATCCTTTGATTGTTGATTTAGATTGTGCTGATCTTTCGTATCATTTCAAATCACCTTCGAATGATATGAGGCATCATTTAAAACCATTATACATATCTGCTTTGTTTGATGGCATTTTGTTAAATAGAATTTTGGTTGATAATGGTGCAGCAGTGAACATTTTGCCTTCTAGGACTCTGAAGAAGTTGGGAAAAGAAAAGGTTCGACTAATCCCAACAAGCACATCCATTGCTGGGTTCACTGGTGAAAGTAAGAATCCCAAAGGAATTGTTTCTATACGCTGAAAAGTTGGCCAAGTAGAAACCGTCTGACTTTCTTTGTGGTGGACACTTTTTACAAGTAAGTATAATGCTTTACTTGGTAGAGATTGGATTCATGTCAATGGCTGCATTCCATCCTCAATGCACCAAACCCTGATGATTGTGAAGTATGAAAATGGAAAAGAAGTGGGGGTCGAAGAGGTGAAAGCAGACCCACACCCTTTTAGTACTTCAGCAAATTGTGCAGAGGCAGAGATGTATAAACTCGAAATCATCCCTCCGAAAGTGAATTGCACAAACCGCCACCCTCCATCCAATGTGTTGGAAATAGGAGAATTGGCAGAACTGAAATCCAAACTCAAACAAGTAGTTGATTATGAATCGCACAATCCATAGAATGAATTTCGCTTGGATGTGAGTCCAAGACTGAGTTCGAAGAGGCCAACTCTTTGGCTTTAGTTAAGTTTATGGCTCTTGAAATAGAGCGTAGATTACAAGAAACAAATGATTGGGAGGAATTGTTGGTCGAGAAATGATTTGGGGGTTGAAAGCAGCTTGAGTTCGAAAAAGGCCTTTATAGGTCATGTCGAATCTCAAGATCCCGTGGAAGAAGTAGAATTGGGAGAAGGAATTGTTCCAAAAACACCGCAAATCAATAAGGGGCTTGATATTTGCTTGAAGGCCAAGTTGATCACAGTGCTTAAAGAGAACAAAGAATGCTTTGCTTGGAGTTATAAAGAACTAACGGGTTTGAGTAGAAACTTGGTTGAACATAGGTTACCTATCAAACCCAATTGCAAACCTGTCAAACAACTTCTAAGAAAAATGTCTCCTGAAACCATTTTGTTGGTTAAAAAGGAAGTTCAAAATCTTTTAAATGCTGGTTTTATTAGAACAGCAAGATATGTAGAATGGCTATCAAATATTGTTCCTGTTGTCAAGAAAAATGGGAAAATTAGGGTGTGCATTGATTTTAGAAATTTGAACACTGCAACCCCTAAAGATGAGTACCCAATGCCTGTAGTAGACATGCTTGTGGATAGTTCTGCAGGCCACAAAATCATGTCTATTATGGATGGACATTCAGAGTACAATCAGATTTGCATAGCTGAGGAAGATTTTCATAAGACAGCATTTAGAGCCCCTGGCAACCTTGGGACCTTTGAGTGGGTCAAGATGTCTTTTGGGCTTAAGAATGCTGGTGCTACTTATCAAAGAGCTATGAACACTATCTTTCATGAAATAATAGGGGGTTTTCTAGAATGCTACATAGATGACATAATTGTCAAGTCAAGATCTATTGATGATCATGTAGAGCACCTGGAAATAGCTTTTTCAAAGATGAAGCATTATCAATTAAAGTTGAATCCTGCTAAATGTGCTTTTGGAGTAATGGCAGGATGGAGAGGACTTCGAATGGACAAAGGAGCATGATGATGCTTTCAAGGCCATCAAGGAGTACCTGATCAATCCACCAGTTCTTGTTCCACCCAGGAGGGGAGAGCCAGTTAAATTATATTTGGCAGCAAACCATGACTCAATAGGAGTTTTATTGGCTCAAGACAATGAGGAAGGAAAGGAGCAAGCTATCTATTATCTAAGTAGGTTTCTTAATGATTGTGAAATTAGATATTCTGCAAAGAGAAAAGCTATGTTTAACTTTTTGTTCTTTGCTTCGAAGAAACTCAGGTACTATATGATGCCTAGAGTAACTTATGTAATTTCTCGACCGATGTTATGAAGTATATGTTGTCCCAACCACGTACTTTCGATTGTGGACTGGGAAGTGGATTGTATCTTTAATTGAATTAGGTCTAGAATATATTCCTCGAAATTAGTCAAAGGGCAAGCTCGGCTAACTTTTTGGTGATCACCCAAAATGAAATTGAAACTCCCGAGATAGCAGATGTTAATGCAATAACAGTCAAACCATGGAAAATGTGGTTCGATGGTTTGAAAACATCTCAAATGGTTTGGAATAGGAGTTGTTCCGAATCTCCTCAAGGTTCAAAACCAAGTTTGGATTTCGAATAAATGAAGGGAATGTACTAATAATCAAGCGAGTAATATGAAGCTCTAATCACTGGTTTAGAACTCTTGCTTACTTTGAAAGTTGATATAGCAGAAGTGTTTGGAGATTCTTAGTTGATTATAAACCAAGTGAATGGAGAATTCGGTTGCCACAACATTGGTTTAAAACTTTATTATGAACATGTGAGGTCATTGATTAAGCAATTTCACATGATTTCTTTTACATATGTTCCAAGGTTTTTCAATGAAGAAGCGATCGCAAGTGGCTCAAAAAGCATCAGGATTCAAGTTCATTCCTGATGACAGTAAAGAGTTTTGTCAATTAACTCTAAGAAAATCTTTGCCAATGCTTAAAGATAGAAACATGAACTTCGAAGTGTGTGAAATCACTTCTTCTCCTAGTTCGAATGACTGGAGACAGTCATTAATTGACTATTTAACAAGGCCTGATGCCAAAACAGATTGAGCAACAAGGCTAAGATCTGTCAATTACATCATGTATAATGGGGAATTGTTTAAGAGAGGAGCAGATGGATTACTGCTTAAGTGCTTAAATAAAGTTGATGCTTTTAAGGTTATGGCAGAGGTTCATGAAGGTATCTGTGGAGCTCATCAAACATGAATCAAGATGAGATGGTTGATTCGAAGGTATGAATATTACTGGCCTACTATCCTAAAGGACTGCATTGATTATGCAAAAGGGTGCAATGAATCAGTATCTGTGGAGCTCTACCTCTATGGTTGTGAGGTGGTTGAGACTTTCTTCTTAGGGAGAAAAGATCTCTCACTCCTCATCATTTTTGGACAACGCAAATCCAAATTAGGGTACTGATTCATTGCACGGAGACCTGGTTCTGTTGGTGGCTTGCTAAGCTATCTAAGGACAACAATGAAGACACATCTGAATGCAAATCCAGTGACAATCATTCGACGTGAGTCTGAGGTCCAGTCTGGTGGTGATCCTCCATCCACCTAGCTCCATGAGTGGAGATTGGGTCCGACATTAGTGTTGGGGGCTTTTTGTTTTTATTTGTGTTCTTTTTTCTTTTCTTTTCTTTTCTTTTTTTTTGTATTTTGAACCGGTAGTAACCTTTGTACTTGTATTTTTACTGAATCCATTATGTTTCGGATTCAAGAAAAAGAAATCCATAGATTGTGCATTTACTTCTTTATTTGTACATAAGAGGGGCTAAACAAGAAAAATGCTTCAATATCCCCCACTTGTCTGGGGATACCATATACCCCCAATCTAACGGTATAGATGGATGCCACGTAGGCAAAAGTGAAGGGGTCAAACAGTAATTCCAAAAGAAACAAAAAATCAAACCCCTAAGAGGTATGACCAGAGGTACCTAACCCCTCTTAAAAGGGAATAACAAAACGACTAAATGGAATAACATAACCATTAAACAGGATAACCATCAAGTGGGCCATAAAGTGGAACCCCAAAAGGACATAACTAAAACCACAACATAGCATAACCCCTGTTTGAAAGCCTCTAAATGGCATAACAAGAACTATTAATTGAGATAACCAAAAAGCGTGACGTGACAAGGGCACAACCTAAAACCCCAAAATGGTATAATCAGAACCACAATATGACATGACCTTTATTTGACAAACCGCAAAAAATGGCATTACCAAAACAAAAAATCAGCATAACCTGCACTCACATCGAATTTTGTGCATAACATTAAATGTGAGCGGGACTAGTGGCTAATTGATTCGACATTTTTTTTATTTTTAAATTTAAATTTAAATTTTAATTTATAATTTTTTTTAAAGTTAACCATGGTTAAAATTAATGTGATTAAAATATGAAATGTAATTGTATGTTTCTGATTCTATGACAGTGTTCCGACACAAATTCATTCAGATCTCTGTCAAATTAAACTATTTCAAAAATCAAGGGCGTTAATATCATAGTATTTGTTGATTAAACCAAGCATGGAAAGTTTTAGCTCGATCAAGCTTATGAAAGTCGTTGATCGTTAAGAAATTTGTTATGTCAATGATGTCTATCATTTGATGAAATGTCAATCGATACCCGATGAACTTGATTTTTTGTTTGAATGAGGTTCTTTGTAGTGTGTAAAAGATAGACGGTTCAGATTGGCCAAAAGAAACTCTGGTGGAAGTGAAATTGTCCAAAATAAGAGTTTAATGGCTATGGATGCCTTAAACGTGATCTGATCACGTGCTTATAGAAATCCGATGATCTCCGATTTTGGTGATAATGACGGAACAAACAAGGCGTGAAATCCCAATGGTTTAGATCATTCTTGTAAAAATTGAGATGGTATCGACCTCTACAATATGTACATTCAATATAATTTATAATGAACTAAGACTTGTGCTATGGTTTAACGTATAGTAGCCATGTGACCGCGACAAAATCTTGACAATCCACACCATTCATATTGTTTGTCTTAGTGATTATATCAATGCTGTTAAAAATTGGGTCGATCGGGCTTAGAAAGCATCCTTTTCTAGACACAATTTCGTTAGTAAAATGCATTTTGTTGGGTGATTAATGATTTAAGGGTGTCCGATTAACTTAATTTTTGTACAAATTATGTAATACATGCACTGTAAATGATTGATGATTCCGATCGGCCAAATATTTGGAGTGGGGCCCATTTGGTACATCCTAAGAGTTTAGTTGAATAAAGGTTATTTAAGTGTTTTGCGATGACATTGTTTTGAATATTAGATCTTCCTCCAATTATTGCAAATTTGGGTTATAGTCGTAGAATGCGCGAGATGTAAAATCCTAACAGTTTAGATCGACCGATATAAATATACTTGGCGAATCTTATTAGAATTAGTACATTGTTAGTTTAAGATACGAGAACACATGAATATATCTAATTCCAATCCCAATCCAATATACGTGACCCTTGTGTCCTAAACACACCACACACCCCACCCTTTCCCCCTTGTGCCCTAAACCAATCCTCTTCTTCCCCTTACAATCCACCTTTCACACCACCACCATACCATGCTAGTGACACACCACCCATCCACCACCCACGGCTTGGCTTGGCTTGGCCTGGCATTCGAGAAAAGCTCATATCCAACCCCGCATCCGACTTTAGGATGGATGATCTAGCGTGAGTCTCTCTATCTCCATTTCTATCTCTCATTATCTCTCTCCCTCTATCTATCTAACCCTTACACACCCGCATAAACACAGAAACAAAAATCATTGTTCTTGATCTTTGAATAACCATGGGTGCATTTGTGGGAGAGCAAAAAAATTTCAGTACTTTTGATTAAGTAAGCGATTGAGCAAAAGATATATATTACTGAAAATGGATGCTTCAATTGAATGAAATGTTGATCCACTATCTGAATGTATTTGCTTTTTCAGGATTGCTGATCAATCGATTAACTGATTGGTACAAGTATTTTCGTTTATAGAATAGTTCGTATAATTTATTTTATAATATGTTACATTAGCAAGTGAAACCATGTATTTGATGTAAATTTGTATGGATGTTGGTATATGTTCAGGTAATTTGGCAGTTTTTTTTATAAACAACCAATGTCAATCGATTAAGTAAGTGATTGAGGTTATGCTAGATTTTTACAATGCCATACTTGACTTTTTTATGTTCAGGTACTTTGGTTTTTTAAGATAGGATGGAAATTTGAAACGACGGGCTCCAACATCATTCCTCATATACAAGTAATCCATGGTTGCATTTGTTAACGTCCATATAGGACATACTTAAGTATTTAAATTTCTGCGAGTATCTCATATAATTCATGCTTGCATGTAGCAAACAAGAGTACCAAAGACTTAAAGATGATGGTAGCAGCACTCTCACAAATGAGGTCAAAGTTGTATTTTGACACAATATATTTATATATTCAAGTGTTGAAGGAAAATTGTAATGGTTTCATATTTTGATAAATAATGCAGGACAAGGTGGAAATTGGGCGGCGATGGAATAACCTGCCGAAGGAGAAGAAGAGAAAGTTTGAGGATGAGGCAGCGTTTACAAATGAATTACTCACCAGTCTTAAAGATTTGGATTCGCAGCCTAGGAAGGTGCGAAAAAATTATTTGTAATCAAGTAGTCAAATATGAAGGCATGAAGGCACACGATTTAAGAACGCTAACTTTCTTGTTGGGATGTTGTTGAATTTATAGAGGAGGAGGAAGATTCAGATGCGTATTGCGTTAAAACAAATCACAGAAATTGTATCTAAATTTAGCGAGGAAGAACGCACTACTGTGAAGCCATTGGATTTGGTGGAATTTTGAACCTTAGTTGTACGAAGCTAAACCATGGGATATGCGAGTGATTGGTTAATAATTTTGATCCCAATACACATTCACTAATGGTTCATGATCGGAAATTTTATATTACGAAATCTCATGTCAAAAAGTGGTTGGGCATTAACAGGCAAGGCAACATTGTGTCAATGAATTGTGTGGAAGTTTTTGTGAAATTTGTACAGATCTTGGAGTCACTAAGGGATTTGTAGAAATTATGGAAATTGGGCAATGATGATGAAATTCGTCTTCTTGGCATAATGAAGGTAGATACCGTGGCTAGGCAACCATAGTTGCAGCCATGAGTACCCTAATGCATGCATCTACACTGACGAGTTCTTGAGCCCACTTTAACAGTTTGTATGTGTTGATTTTGATCGTGTGCTATTCATATTGTGATCAAATCTGGGACTTGTCTACCATCTCCCATTGAATGCAAACTGAGATAGTTTTTGTAAATGGATCTCATCCTAGTCTGTAGGCAATGATGATTAAATTGGTTTACTTTGTGTAAGGAAGGTAGATACTGTGGCAAGGCAACCTAATTTGTAGTTGCAATTGCAGCCATGACTACCCTAATTCATCTCTAATGACTTATTTTTAGCCCAGTTTAAGTGTCATTGTATTTATTTTAAGTGTATGTGTACGTTATATTTTTGTGGTGTCCATGAGTACCCTAACTTGCAATTTAACATTGTGATAAGCAAGCCCCTCCTGCATCGACATCATTCCCTCAGTAACATCTCTCCATTCTTCTTTCAATAAGCTAGTTCATACAAATTTTTCCAATGATTTGTGGACTTTTTAATGAATGATTTAGGGTAATTTCCATTAGTGAAATGGGATACAAGCCAAATGAAATATCCTGCAGAAAATCAAAGGTATTGGTCCATTACTATTTCGACAAAGGTCAGTTACTGTATTAATCGTACAATCGATCAATTATGGTTTAAGTGCTCTTATGGTTTTCTGAGCCATTACTATATTATTCGCACAATCGATCAACCAATCAATTATGTTTTAAGTCCTCTTTGTTGTTAGTACTGATGGCAGGAAACAAATCCTCGGGCTATCGAAATCAAGGTTCCACATTTTCCCTTCTTCAACGGATGGAGCTTTTGCTTTGAACGTCAGTAGATTGAAATTAGTGGAAGTTTATTAAATAAATTCGTAGTTGTGTACTTTACTATCCTTGCAATGAATCTCAAAAAAATTAGTATATTTATTTTTTACTTGAATACTTCATTTTTTTAAAGTCCTTGTAATTGTATCTCCAATAGATTTGTATAATTATTTGAGACTTAAATAAAATATTATTTCTTTATACTTGTTAAATTTGTGAAGTTCTTCTCTTATTAATCATTGTGTAACAAACCATTCATTGGACGAAATTGCAATTAGCCCAACTAATGTTTATAAAATTGCCTCAAACATTCCAAATAAAAAGTGGCCCAAGTAGGCCCAATTCAACTACCCCAATTGTATTTTCCCACCAATCTACCTCCCCCCATTTTCACCAGAAATTTTGAATTTTGAGGGACATTTTAAAATTTGAAATTTCATTCAAAATTTGAAATTTCCCTCCCCGTCATTTCTTAAACCCAGACCACCTATCATTCCTAGCCACCATTTGTACGTATCTACCCCCTTTTGAACAAATTCACAAATCCTTTCTCACTCTTTGTACAAATTCACATACTCTCTCTCTCTCTCTCTCTCTCTCTCTCTCTCTCTCTCTCTCTCTCTCTCTCTCTCTCTCTCTCTCTCTCACGGGGTGGTGATTTTTCGGGTATGGCAAGCAATCAAACCTTTTTGACATATACGAAATTTAATACTACCTTCTTTAGTTTGATTTATTGTATAGTTATATGAAACATGTGTGTCAGAGGAAAACAAACATGTTCTCTCTCCCTCCCTCTCTCTCTCTCTCTATCTGTATTTATTTGACAAATATCACAAATTTCATAAATTTTAATTTTTCTCAAGAACATTGAACTATCATTTGACCAATCAATTAGTAGGTAAAAACACCAAATATACCAGGATAACCCTTGTTATCTTAAAATGGTATAAATTATGGATTTTTATTCAATGCATTTGACCTTCGCAGTATTGTAAATTGTTACAAATTTGTCTGATTTGTGGTGGTTTGTTACAAATTGTAGTTGGAAAATGTCTTGTTCATTTAGCAGTAATTATAGGAAAGGTCATGGGGACGTGGCGACACCATTATATGATGATGCACCAAACTGTTATTGTAGTGTGAAGGCTGAGCTTCATATCGTTGGGCCTCAGAAGACCACACACGGACGGTTGTACTTTGCATGTTAATAAAAAAAAAATCGGAGGGATGTGGTTTTTTTAGGTGGTGTTTACCAAAATCATGGTCAGAGTAAGATGAAGTGGATGTTTATGAGAAAGATGAAGAAAGTGTGGTAGATGGCAGCCATGCTATTCTTGAAGCTAAGGTTCATATGCTCTAACAACAAGTTCGGTCCATCAAACATCTGCTATGGGGTTTCATTTTATGTTTGATTCCTGTGGTGGTCGGACTGGGATTCATTTTATAAACAATCAATTTGCATTATAAACAATTGCTCATCCAATTGACCGTATAATAGAGCTTCCACTTACCAAATATTCAGCATGCGTTTAAGGGATTGATTTTTATTATTTTTGTATATAGAATCGACTAGGGAATGCAAGGGATTGATTTGCATTATTTTTCTAATTTGAATCGAGTAATTGAGTAGGAAATGCCCTTGCCATTAACCTAATGAACAACTATTCTGCTCTATACCATTATAAATAACATTTTCTTGAATATGGTAGAATTAAATTTCTTATATGTGAACCAAGTTACATTTGGAACGAATTCATTTCACATATCAACTACTAATGTCAAGCCATGTTTGTAATCACAACAATCTATCCTTACATTAAAAATAGATTACCATTTAATCAATCAAATCTATTTTTTTATGGTCAACAACCACCAAAATAAACAAAATGTTCACATAGCCAACATTAAATATTAAAGCAAACATAGTTACTTCAAACACAACTACATATGGATCCAAAACCTATATAGAATAGAATCGCTTTGCATTTTAAACAATCGATCAACCAACCCCATTTCATTCCTTCTACCACCAACAAAAAACAAACTTCCTCCACTTCATTCACTTCATAGCCCTGTAATAACATAAACAACAAAAATCAGTATAATTGTTGAAGAAAAGAAGTATTGTCACTCCCCAAAATGGAAAATGACTGGCCGTGTGACATGGGGCAAACCCATGGAGCACGAAGCCAACAACAAAATTATCCACGAAGTAATTTAACCACATTCACCATCTTATAACTTGCCAAACGAGTAATTCAATGAGGCAGACAGAATCTCCATTCTAGTTGTATAGCTTTTGTACTTTTATAAGTCATAGTGGTCATATAGAGGTTATTACGTATCATAAGAATGCAGGCTATTCACCATGGTCCTCGTCATCACCACCACTTTCACTTTCATCATCCTCCTCATTATTGGCATGAGCTTCACTTTCATCTTCATCATCATCGTCGCCATCAATTTCGTTGTCGTCCTCGTCTTCATCATCATCATCCTCGCAAATCCCCAAATTGTCCTCAATCTTCTTCACCCTTTAGGGATCTCATGTTCATTCAACATGAAATTCATCAACAATACTATGAGGGGAAGTGAGGCAACTTTACTGTCATTACAATACACGGCATAAAATACTCCTGAACCACAGCAATGCTATATCCGGCTTCCTTCCTTTATATACTGCATATAGCAAGCTTTGGAACTATACTACCACCTCCCGCACCAACAGGTTCAAAACCTAGGGTTGTTTGGGTCCCTTCCTTATTCCTCTTCTTTGTTTTTTTTTGTTTTTTCTTCTTGGGGTTCAATTTCAACTTTCTTATTCACTAAGATGAGTTCATTCGCATCAGTAATATTAACCAAATCAAGCTTATTAAATCCATTGCAAGTTACCCCAGACTCATCTATCTACAAAGGAAAATGTTACTTTACTTTAGTCAATTTTTAAATTTCGTAGTAATTTTTAGTTAAAGCTAACAAGAACGCAACAACAACCCAATAAGTCAACACCACATGTAGAGCAACAAGCCATCCGAACTTCACATACTTAAACCACCGATTGAATCATTGGACAAAAGAAAAATATAGTGCTAACTACTAACTGCTCACTGGCAAAACTCATAAGGGATAGTACGCTTTATACCTTCCCTTTGGTGTGCCGATTCAGAGTCGAAATAGCCTAATTTGTATGTCAAATTCTTGCAAAAGAAGAAAACAACAGTGAGACAGTTTGGAACGGAATTGCACATACAAAATTGATCTTCACATAAGTAATACCACCATCCACTTAGTACCAAATATGGGGCATATTAAAATTATTTCCTTCAAATCTAAAACAAACATGAATAATGGACTAACAACCTCATTATTAATATTATATCTCTCTCGGTTATCAAATGGGGCTTTAATTTTTTTCACAAAAACTAAAGCAAAATTGACTAATTATTACAATGTGCTTCTACAACTTTTAGATATGCTATTGATATTATGATGAAAAAAATATGGTTAAATTTTTCCGATGTAGCAAATCGAAAAGAAAAATAATGGTTAAAAGAAGTTGAGGAGAAGTTAATAATAAAAAAAAATAGGACAAGATTGGCTCCAATTAATCGTAGTTGATGTCATATAGCGAGCTGTTCAATGAGCAACTAATTTGCCGCGTTGGTTGTTGGCATAGTCTGACTTTGGTTTTCGGTTGGTATTTCTCAACCCAAATGTTCTTTAGAAGCATCCACTTGATTATCTTAATAATCCCACATTTAAAACTCTCTCAGGTTAGAACAAGACATAGATCCCATAATTGTCTTTGCCTATCCTGCTACCTACTAAAACACTTAATAATCATAAACATCAATTCTATCAAGAATCGATCTTAGAGTAACTTATTAGAAGTTTCTTTGTTATGGGGAAGGATGCATGCCCTTTTGCATCTTGAGAAGATCAATTTCTTCTTTTCTAGATTTCAAAGAATTCACTTGGTTTGCTAGTTTGGAAGATGTCCATCTCGTCTATGTTGTATGTGTTTTTCATTTGACCAAATTGTATCTCCAATTTATCGACACTAAGCATGTGTCAGAATATGTTGATTTGCTAATTCTATGTCTATATTTGGTGAATGTTACACCTCCTTAGGTAAAATGTTACGCCTTATTTCATAGTGGGATTGATCTGCTGACTTATTCGCGGGCTTATGCTTATGCTAATATAGACCAACCTATATATGTACACAATCTATGTTCTTATGCATTGCTCTGGTAATTGTTCAATTACTAGTTCTCTCATAAGAGTGCATCTTTCATAAATCACTAGAGAATTTAACAAGTTATCACTCATTACTAAATG
Organism: Vaccinium macrocarpon; assembly: GCA_022606695.1. NCBI lineage: Eukaryota > Viridiplantae > Streptophyta > Magnoliopsida > Ericales > Ericaceae > Vaccinium > Vaccinium macrocarpon. Next base: position 36,495,515 of record CM040180.1, on the reverse strand, counting down.
TGAGTTTAGGATGTAACTTCTTTTTCCTAAACCACACATGATTGAGCTCGAAAGATGACATGCTTCCCATGTCCTGAAATAACTTCCTTCTATTCCTGGAGACTCAGTATATATACAATAAATATATTGAGAAGCATATCTCGAAGTGAATCCTCCTGATGGCTGCCACATGGAGCCTTGAACCATCCAAAATGCTTCCTATTATTCTGGGCTCAACCCAGGACTAAAAACATTTTCTTATTTTCCTTTCCCTTAAGGCTTCAAAGCTACATGTATGGTTGGATGTTGAAAACCCGGACTCACATCACTACTTGGTACGCGTATCTGTCATTAAGCTAATTGAAATACGTCTGCCATTTAGTGCTTACAATCTTACATTAGAATTACACATCCATACAGAGAGTTTCTAGTACCTATAATAAAAGAGGGAGTGTCAAGCAGCTGAACCAATTTACCATTATACTCTTGTCTTTGTAATTTATGTCACATAAATCCTCAAGCTACAATCAAATTGCTATTATACCCTTGCCTTTGTAATTTACGTCACATAAATTCTCAAGCTACACAAACCCAAATAGGGAAGAAACATTGTGCCCATAACAAAAATTTACAACACATGACTGACTTACAAACCGACTCAATCTAATATAGGGCTAACATTAGCAGCAACACATACATTTTTAAAATCTTAACAACAACTAGCACGGAGCACAAGCAACTTAAGACTAAAAAAATTAAAATCCAGCACGTTTCTGGCACTAGTCTTCGTATAAAAATCTACCTAGAGGGCAACAATATAGTTATTACCTTGGTCAATATCGGAAATCTCAGAGATCTCGACCACAGTCACCGTTACCCACCGGTCGATACACACACACAATCAGAGAGAGAGAGAGAGAGAGAGAGAGAGAGAGAGACTCACTAGTCACTAGTCACCACCATTAGCCACTGACCGGGCCGATTTCACGCCTCACGGTTTCACCTTCTTCATTTGCCGATTTCACCTGTACCTGACCAAGTGAGTAGACGGGCTGATCAGTGAAAACACGCAAGATACAACGACAAACAGAGAGGGAGAGAGGGAGAAGAGAGGTACCGAGGTCACTGGAGTTATTAAGGTTTGATCAAATTTAGGGTTTTTGTCCTAACCGATTACTAAGTGAAGACGTAAGGACAAGGAGGACAACACTGCTTCCGATCTACGCCACCATTTCTCTAAAGAGAGGTAGAGAGAGGGGGGAAGCTAATTTCTGGAGGATGGAACGGTGGGAGATGGCCGTCGACGAGAGAGAGAGGGATGGGTTTTTGAAAAAGGGAGAGGAGGTCGGGAGAGGTAAATGAATGAAAAGGTAAAGTAAAGGGAAAAAAAGATACCCTAACCACATGCCATGATTTGTTAACCCATGTCGTTAAATGATTTTTTTTCTTTTTTCAAAAATATGATGACCGGTTCAAAAGGTTACTGGTTTTTTTGAATATTTAATTCAAAGGTCCAGATTAAAATTGCAAGATCCAAGGGCTGAGAATTAGGGGGATATGGCATCCCCTTAGGGGGAAGGCAAGAACATAACACTTTGTGGAGAAACTCTACAAAAAAAACACAAAGTAATGCAATTGATTTGGAAAAAACTTTTATTTCCATCGGCAGCGGAAATAATTCAATCTCTATTTTAGAAGCTTTTTATTAGAACTTAGTGGGGTAAAGTGACCCCACTTGCCACCCTTCTTCCGCGGGTTGCAGGTGTGTTACCAAACTTTCTAGTTTCTAACAAAAAAGAAAAAAAAGTTATAATTAACACTAAATATTATTGTTATTAATTGAAATTATTCACAATCCATTTAAATAAAGTACAGAACTAGTTTTACTTGGTGTATTTGGATTAATTGTAACAAACTGCTTTCCTCTCCATTCTCTCACTTTGTCTAAGAATATTTGCACCATATGTGACGAGGGAAGTAAAAGGACAACTGCGAGCTATATATTCAAAGAGTTCTTTATCAACACCCTCCATCCGCTTCCTTTGTAAACCCATATTCTTCAGCTGTGAATAAATTTCTTCAATATTTGGATGAGACACATCACCTCCCACGAAAAAATGCACCTTATTACCAATCTCTATCCAACTATACACGGGTTTCTTTTTAACGCCTTGCTCTTTCATCAACCCTCTCACTCTTTTAACTTATTTCCACATTCTAGCAGCAGCATATATATTGGACAACACAACGTAAGCCCCAGAATTCTGAGGATCCAGTTCAAAGTACTTTTCTGCGGCTAGTTGCCCTAGTTCTGCATTTGAATAAGCGCAACAACCGGAAAGAAGGGCACCCCGAATACCCGAGTCTGGTTCAAATGGCATTTCTTTGATCATGTCATAAGCCTTCTCCAATTGACCTGCACGACCCAGTTTATCAACTAAACAAGAATAGTGCTCAAGCCAAGGAATTAATTTGTAATTTTTTACCATTGAATCAAACCAGTGTAAACTTTCATTCACCATCCCAGAAAGACCACATGCCGATCATAAACTGAGGAAAGTTACACCATCTGGTTCAGATCCACTCATCCTCATCTCACTGAAGAAGGAAACAGTTTTTTCATAGAGGCCATGCTGTGCGAAAGCAGCGATGATGGTGTTCCATGAAACAAGGTCTGGATTGTTGAGATGTGAAAAGGCGGACTCTGAGTCAATGATGCAACCACATTTGCTGTACATGGTGATTAAAGCATTGCATATTGAAAGATGCGAGGCAAACCCTCTTTTGAGAATGATTACGTGTGTTCGTCTTCCTTCTTTTAGTGATGGTAGAATAGAACAAGCAGTGAAAACTGAAACAAGGGTGGAGTGATCCGGCTTCATATCCCTCCTGAGCATTTGTGCGTGTAGCTTCAGTGCCGCCTCTCTATCGCCATTTTGTGCATAACCTGTAAATATGGTTCATGGTTTATACCTATTGCCTATTGGAAAGCTGCATCCATCCTTGGATAAATTGAAAACTTGGAAAGGCTGTAAACAATGTGGCAAAATCAGTCTTTTTGAAACCTAAATTATCAGAAAATGCTAATAGTAATGCCACACCAATTTACCTAGTTGAATGCAAGTTACAAACATCATACAAGACAATCAATTAAACAAAAGCTAAAGTGATTCCTATGTTTTTCCCATTTATTGCAGTAAAAATCTAGAGTGTAGCTTTACAAGAAAAGAGGCAAAAAAGTTGGTCAAAATACTCAACAAGGTGTTTTAAAGAATCATATGAAAAATAATACATCGTTTTATTGGATGTTATCTTTTGAAAGAAGTATATTTTAATATACAGAAATATTTTAACAATCTATTATATATAAGCCTTTGTTTGGTTTGGTTCAATAAACGTAAGCCTACCCCAACTGTTTCACGACTTTGGGTGCACCATGTTCTTGTTCCCATTTCTCATCCCAAAACAATCTACGTTCTAGGTCAGAAGACAAGCCCCTAGCAGTTGCATATAATTTTCAAGCTAGGCAAGAAGGCCCCTCATAAGTTACTAACTAAACAAATCAAATCCATTATTCTCTCGGTTGCTGGAAAATGGTGCCATAACTTTTGCATACAAATACGACAATTCTAGATAAATGACATTTGACAAAAAAATTCAAATATTTTTGACAATTTTAATCCTGCAAAGATGCATCTATTAAATAGTTTGCAAACCTAAGTAATAATGCAACAAGCTCGTCTGACTGTATATTGGGAAAAACAGACAAGCAATCTTAGGCTTTGGGCCATCTCAAACAGGACATTAAAATGGCAAGAAGAACATTGGATATTCGATACCAAAAAGTAATGTTGGGAAAGACAAAGATAACACATAGATTCGGGGGATAATAGTAAAAAATAAGTGAACAAACTTAACATGATTTGGTTTTGGTCAGCCTAACTTCAGATGAATATTGCACTATATTTGGCACTTGATATTAAGCGGTTTCCTACGTAAACTTGGAAGGTCCCAGACTTATGGCTATTACCGTTAAATGTGCTTCCCTAGTTTTCTTGATAACCTTTCTCAGACCCTACTAATCACCTTTGTTTCGCATCCAAGTATCAATGAAGGGTATTGTTTCCGTTACTATCAGTTCCACACGTATGTGTCTTTGATAATGGAAATCAACCTAAACAGTTTCTCACACTCAAAGATGTTGTTCTAACTTCTAAATTAAAAATGTTGATAATTATATCACGAAAGAGCATGCACTAAGTCAGAGCTTGCGGCTGATGCAATCCACTGAAAACACATTAAAATTAGCCTATTGGCATGGGATTCCTAAGTCAACTAAGATTTCAAAATTGCCAAAGGTGACTTGATATACCTGTTATCATTGCATTGAAAGAGACACTATCCTTGAGCTGAATGTCTTCAAACAAAATCCTCGCATTTTCCATTTTCCCCTCTTTACAGTAACCCATGATCATAGCTGTCGTAGCAATTACATCCTTATCAGGCATTCTGTCAAACAACTCCCTAGCCTCTTCAAACCTACCATTCACCACGTACCCACTAATCATCACAGTCCAAGAAACGTCATTTCTACTCAGCATGCAATCAAACAAAGCCCTCGCCTTTTCAATCTCCCCATTTCGAGCATACCCATCAATCATTGCACAATAGGAAATCACATTCCTCCTTGGCATTTCTTCAAAGAGACTACCGGCTTCCTCCATCCTTCTGTACCTAACAAACCCAGAAATCATCGCATTCCACGATGCAGTATTTCTTCCGGGCATGCTACGAAAGTACTCAAAAGCCTCATCTACCGTCTCATTCTCAACACACCCTGCAATCATCGAATTCCAAGAAACCACGTTCCTCTCGGGCATCAAGTCGAACAACATCTTGGATTCCTTGAGGTCCTTATTCTGCCAATACCCAGTAACCATGGCATTCCATGAGACCGCATCTCGTTCGGGCATAATATCGAACACCTGGCGAGCGGCTTCAACCTTGCCGGCACGTGACAAAGAAACAATTCTGACATTGCAAGCATAAACATGTTCGGTCGAGTGGAACCTAACCGGTTGCGTGAGAAAAGGGCGGGTGGAGTAACGGTCGAGAATTTGAATTGTGGGTATGAGGGAATTACATTGGCGAAATAATATTTGTGGAAAGCAGACGAAAAGCATAAGGATATGGCCAAGTGCTAGCTAACAAATGGGGAATGCCAGAAATGGTATTTCTGTAGTACAAGGAATCTGTGATGATCAAAAGAATGATAAATTCGTGAGACCAATGGGTGACTAACAAATTCCAGCAAAACTAAATCAGTCTAATTTTATAGTGCAAAATTGAAATTGATTAATATATAAAATACACTCATCGTGCTCTTTCCCGGGACATTTTTCAAATGAAAAAATTTAGTAATTTTGTGTATTGTTTTTTGAATTTTTTTGCAATTGCGAAAAAATTTAAAAAACGATATACGGAAGTTGGAAGTACTTATTTTTTTTATTTAAAAAATGGTAGGACTTTTTGTAGTTGACTCATTAACTTAATTTTTTTATTTAATAGTATGAAATTTGGTAAAAACATACAAATAATATAGTAACTAACTTTGACTTTGAATACAAATTTATACAATGCTTCTTTTGTATAATTCTCATGATTGACGCCAACTATTCCTGAAAAGAAAATCTAACTACTAATTCATCACTCACAAAGTTAAAATTTTGCTTGAGACTGAAATTGTACATATGAAAGTGTAAAAAATTTGTCCTTGCTAAAAAAAATTATATTTGGACTTTCTATTTCATCACGTGAAACAATAAATTTGTCCTTGCTAAAAAAAAATCTACTATAATTCTCATAAATTAATACAAATAATGAGAAAAATTCGTAAATGTTAAAATGAAATTGTACATATATCACAATGAATGTGTACATTTTCATTATGAATTTGAGAGTGGAATATGAAAAATTTAAAGCCCCCAAACACTTTTCGTGAGTATGGGAAAAAAATTTGCAAAAAGGCAGGTTGCGCCGAGATTCGATCCCTAAATCTATTGTCGAGTCTTAAAAATTGTCGCCCTACCAACTGTTCCACCGCCTCAATACGTTCCATTCGCATCTTCATAAATAAAATTATACCAAGCCATAAAAAACCCTTGCTAGGGTTTACCGCGATCCACCGTTCAATCTCCGTCTATATCCTCCACCGTCTCTCTCTCTCTCTCTCTCACTCACTCTCTCCCGACTGAAGATGGCGAAAAAGCCACAGGACGCCATTCAGTTCACAAAACAGCCCTACATAGAGGACGTCGGGCCTCGTAAAATGTGAGCTTCATTCGCATCCTCTAAAGATTTTATTTTTAGTATCGTTATTTGTAGTTCGAGAAGAGGCAGTTTCGTGAATTCATTTTTTCTTTCTGGTTTATTGCAAATATGCAGAAAAAGCATTCAGTTCTCTATGTTTTCGGAGTCCGATATATTCAAATGCGCTGAAGTTGAAGTGCATCAGGGCTTGTACTACAACGCACAAAAAGTCCCAGTAGAACATGGCTTGCTGGACCCTCGCATGGTACTTACCTCTATATTCGTGTCCATTGTTGCTTTGAACAATTGGGTGTATTGTAGTAGGGTATGCAATTATGATTTAACCTGTGTATCACGGACACTCATTGAAGATCACTTGCCAGTGGTGTAAGAAACTTATCGGACACTCCCCGGATATGTGTCCGACGCTTAAATCCCAAGTGTCCTATTTTTGTTCTATGATTTTCATTCGGACACTCCGGTGGCACTTGGCAAAACCAGTCGGGAGCGATAAATGAAATCATGACTTTAATTAAAACTTAGTGAATTCTCATTTTCTATGTGACATGATGTTTTATTAGTTACAAAGCCACATAAGTGGCAAAACACCATTTATTGAAATACTTTTGAGAATGATTTAATTATCAATATGGTTTAGAGGAAGAGGGTTGTGCGTTAGGTAGCTGAAAACTAGCACTTTAAATGGGGTAGGTATTGTAGGGGCGCCACATCGGCGGTTGGGTGTGGTGATAAGTGATCAAGGGTTCCCACGCGTATTTGGACATGCGCGGGTAAAGAATTTAGCCAGGATTGAAGGGTTTGGTTAGCAACTTGGAATATTGGGACATTATCGGTTAAGACTAGGGAGCTAGTTGATACTATGCTTAGGAGGAAGATCAGTATAGCTTGTCTTTAGGGGACTAAGTGTGTAGGGGAGAAAGCTCAAGAGATAGAGGACACGGGGTTTAAGCTTTTCTATATGGGTACGGATAGAAATAGAAATGGGGTAGGTATCGTAGTAGATAAGCAATTGAAGGACTTGGTATTTGCAGTCACGAGGGAAGCAAATATGATTATTTTAGTTAGTTAGTGATTGGAGAGAGCATAGTTAATATTATTAGTGCTTACGTGCCTCAAGTAGGTTGGATGAAGTGGTTCAAGGGATACCTTTAAGGGAGAAGCTATTTACGAGAGACGATTTCAATGTTGTGTGTGAGTTAATAAGCAAGGTAGGTGTGCACCAAGGGTTAGCCTTGGGTCCTTACCTTTTCGTCGTAGTTATGGAGGAATTGACCAAGCCTATTCATGAGGATATCCTATGATGTATGTTGTTTACAGATGATATTGTCCTAGTAGATGAAATTGCTAGAGGAGTTAGTGCTAAATTAGAAATACGTTGAGAAGCATTAGAGTCAAAAGGTTTTAGGATAATTGAAAGTAAAACTGAGTATTCAAAGTGTAAGTTTAGTGGTGACGGAAGTGCTCATGTAAAACGAGTGAAGATTCATGATCAGGAGATACCACAAAGTGATCATTTTAGGTATTTAGGTTCTATTATTAGCATAGATGGTAAGATTGCAGATGATGAGACTCGATGTGACTTAGAGGATCCAAGTGGGATGGCTCAAGTGGAGAATTAAAGCTATTGGCGTACTATGTGGCAAGAGGATAGCCCCAAAACTTAAAGGAAATTTTGTAGAACTATCATAAGACCAACGATGCTTTACGAGATAGAATGCTCGCCTATCAAGAAACTATTAAAGAATCCAACTCAAAACCAATTGGCAATGAGTGGAGAGGCCACCTAGGCTCATATACTAGCTTTGTAGTTATAATTAACCCATGTGGGACAAGCTCTAACACTCCCCTGCACGTGCGACCCCTCACCCGCAGGTGGAGAGATAAACAGTGATTCAACACATACGGCGATTATCAACCATCAACAACAAACCAAGGGAAACCAACCATCGACAACATAGAGTCTTGTCCAAAAGCCTCTGAAAGCCTAACTCTCATACTATGTTAAATCATCAAACTCAAAACCCATTTGCAATGAGTGGAGAGGTCGCCCATGCTCATGTACTAGTCTTGGAGATTATAATTAGTGAATGTGGGACAAGCTCTATAGTTTCGGTGCTCTATAGTTTCGGTGTCGTGTCACGTGTTCGTGGCGGTGCTACATAGGATTTGACTGATTTGGTGGTATTTACTTGTGATTGTTGTTGATTTTTCATTAATTGCCATGAGATCATTACAAGCAAACGTTGAGTGAGGCGGTTAAGAGGATTCAAGATGCTTCATGGGAGTGATAGGTTGTTAAGCAGGGACTATTAGTTTAGTCCTTTGGGCCTTGAGAATGTGGAATGTGCAAACAGCTGAGTTCATAGAAGTAAGGAATGTTTTCAATTTTATTCAGACTAGAGTTTTGAGAGAGTTCCTTTTATTCATTTCATGGGTCCTTTGTTTAGGAAATTTTGAACTCTTGCATCCATATTTTTTATTCTTTTTTTTTTTTTTTTTTTTTGTGTGTGTGTGTTTTGTTTTGGAGGGGGGGGGGGGGTGTTGGTTATGTTGTGAAGAGGAGGGAAGAAATGGATTTTGACCCTCTTATGCCTCATTTGGATATTTTAAGGGAACATATGGATATGAGGAACAATGTATGGAGTCTATGGACTAGAGCGATAATGTTCAATTAGTGGGGGCATGGGGGTTGATCCAACTTGGAGTTAATTTCTTATTTCGTGGATAATTGAGATTTACAGTGCTTATATATTCATCTATTTTTGCATCTTATGAGACTTGGTCTAGGTTTTTGTTGACGTACTTAGGCTGCATCACCTTGATGCTTTCCTACTACGATTTAGTTATTGAAAGGTTACCTGCCTTCTATATTTCTCAGACTTTGATGTAAGTGGGAACCTTTTGCAATGGGCACAATCTTTTTTTTTTTACCACATACTCCTGAAAACCGGTCCCTAATACCGATTTGATTCAACAACCTTGTAGATCATTTATGGCATAAGTATTTGTTTACTCCTACCCACTTTGTTCCTTGCTTGGTCAACTCGTTTATCATTATGCAGTTCCATTTTTGAACTAAATTCTTTAGCTTCCTTCTTGATGCTGAATTCTGAAGTGCCCATGACATCACACGGGAAGACCACAATACAGCTGTTAAACGACCTTAACTCTTTCATGGATTTTTCTAGAAATGGACCCCTTTTTGTTTATATTAATGGTTGGCAACTCATGCCACGATATGGTGGGGCACTAAAAAGGATAATAGGCTGAACGTAGTATATTGCATTCACGTACTCAGGTCTCATGTATATTCACTTCTTTTGAGGAATTGAATTCAAAACATTTTCTATCCGAATTCCATCTACCTGACATGTTATGACTACCAATTTGCAGTATTTTAGGAGGAAGATTTTGAAGGTGCTTTTTTTTTTTTTTTGTGGTTTCAGGGGCCACCAAACAAGAACAGTGTTTGTGCAACTTGCCATGGGAAATTTAAGGATTGTCCTGGGCACTATGGATACTTGGCTCTTGCCCTCCCCGTGTACAACGTCGGGTTTCTGAATACTATTGTGGACATATTGAAGTGCATTTGCAAGGTAGTGTATTGTTGAAGTATAATTTGAATTGTGCTTCTTCTTGTTTCCTACTATCAAACTATTGTCTAATGAATATCATTTCAAGTTATTTCTATTGTGTTTTCTAGGCATGTACCTTGTTGGCATACTTGTCTTTTTCATTCTAGATTGAAAACATTTCTACTCAATTGTGATGTTGTGGGTGTTGTTTGGGTACTCTTTCTGTACGAGGCATTCAACTTGGGGTACTTTATTATGGAATGGGGAAGTTTGAGTTTGAAAAAACTGTACACAGCTGCTAAATAACACAAGTCACGCTCTATCACACTCATGCACGAAGATGAATATGTATACATGTATTAGCTGATATACGTGTACTAGCTGATATATAAATTCAGAATATTCAGGTATGCGAGCAGATTAAAGTTTGGGTTGAGAAATTTTCGAAGTGCTTTAAACTGCTTGACCCAGGGCCTTCAATTTGTTCCAAGTTATGGAACAGATTTTCTTTGTTTTCAAAGAGTAGTCATAGAATCAGTATCCCTACTTTAATGCCAAATCATAGATTCACTATGTGATTTATAGTTTATACCATACGATGAATTTGAAATTACCTTATTATGTTTTATATCCACTCTTGGATGGGTCTTGCTACACCTCATGGGTGTTGGACGTGTTGGTTAGGTTGTAGGTGACGGCGAATTCTTCCACGTTCCAACACTCATTTCATAAATTGTTAAGACACTGTCGCATTTATTTTTACACTTGTCATACACATATAGAGTCTGACCACGACCCTTTGTGCTGTGGTTAAACTTTCCCTTCTCTGACTATTTTATGGAAGCATTACACTCGTTTCTGGAAGGTTCCCACATATTCCATGCAGTCATGATTATCTATGGCCAGGTAATACATTAATTTCGCTGTGCCAGAAAACTGGTCACACTCCCCCTCGAGTAAAGCCACACTTAAGTAAAAGAGGCACTACATTCACAGAAGACCTGAAGTCAATTCTTCCTTACGCTTGAACAATGAACTAAACAATATAACTGAAGATATTACCTTTCTTTTACTAATTAGATGCTTTGCCAACGATCCTTGCCTTGTAAGGTGTTTCAGTCTAAATGAACTGGTCATACGAGTTCTGAATCTTTCAGCTTTTCTTTCTTTTATTCTTGAACAGTCTTGTTCCCGTGTACTCTTGCCCGACAAAGAGCGTGTGGAGTTTTTGAAAAAGATTAGAAACCCCATGTTGGAGCCCCTAAAGAAGACCGAGATTTTGAAGAGGATTGTGAAAAGGTGTAATAGCATGGCAAGCAGTAGGAAGGCAGTGAAGTGTTCAAGATGCGGATATGTTAACGGTTTGCATTTCTATGGCTTTTTATGCTCCTATGAGTGTGGATAGAATGTTGGTCATCCTAATATTTCTGAACGTTGGTGAATCCAGTAGTATTATGTTCAGCATATTGTAAATTTACTTCTGTTGTTTTCCTGGGTAAAATATTTTTTACATGATAAAATAGACATCTCCATGTATAATTAGCTATTTCTACGCATATTTATACATAAATGCTGGTTGGCGGATGTCAAAACATTTATAGCTGAGTAAAAGGTGTCGAGTCTAACACAGTCCTGTGTTCATACAAAAGCGTCCATTCGATATAGTTGTGCAGTTGTTCTTAAGATATTGTTATAAGTGTATCTTGAGTGATTTATTTGTTTTACTATTCTTGTACTTCAATTAAAACAAAAAAGGAAGTTTATTTGATTGTCATGATGAGGTGCTGGTGCTGGTCTTGGTAATGTATTTTGGCGAGGTAAGATAATTTACTAGTTTACTCGAGTCTCCGACTTGAGTTCTGATGAGATAAAACTTGAGATCTCTTTTTGGCCATCACTTGTCAATCTGATATTGGTTTTTCAAATGTTCGGACAGGAACTACTTGTCTTTCTTTGGACTATTTCTTTAGTTCACCCTAACCAAGAAAAGCTATGTACTACTTTCATTTGCTAGAAATGTTGAAGTAGTCTTGTCAGATTGTTGTGGAGAGTATTTATTGAATGTTGTTGTTGTTGTGCATCGAACCAGGTAAGTTGAAGGATCTTGCCCGTTGGAACATCTCTCTTTAACATTTTCGCTGCGACTTAATTGGAATTTGAGTTGTTCTTTTCTGTTGGCATGCCTTTTCTTTTGGTCATATGCCAGGAATTTACAAACCATCAATCTGCTTTGGTCATATATAAGGGCTTGTTGTTTTGGTAAACTGAGACATTGAGAACTTATCTTTTCTTCTTATGTGTTCAGGGATGGTGAAAAAGTCTACAGGTAATAATATGTTAGGGGTCAACATTGATCGAGATGATAAAGTTTTAGAAGAATGCAGATCAGCTATTTCTCATACAAAAGAGTCCAGGGCATCCATTAGCATGGGTAACATGTTAAACCCTGATAGAGTCCTGTCACTTTTCAAGAAGATGCTGGATGAGGTAAAATTCGAGTCTATTGGTATATTTTAGTCCTCATAAATAATTAAATATTGACTTTATACCCTAGTGTGTTTCTGTGCTTTATGCACTTGTAATGAGAGAGGGGATTCTAACTGTCTGAGACAGTTGTTAGTCTTTGTATTTTATCTTGAATATTTTTTTGTTACGGCCTTTTCGTTTCTTTTTGTGATGCAGGATTGTGATTTGCTTTATTTGAGTGATAGGCCCGAGAACCTTCTTCTAAGGAATATCGCAGTGCCACCTCTAGCTCTTCGTCCTTCTGTCTTTGTTGACAGTGGAACACAGAGGTTGTCACACACTTCAGTTTACTTATACCCTTAGTTTTTCTCATTGCTGTTGCTTTTTTTTTTGTTCGGCATCCCTTCCATTGTTTGTTTATTTTCTGCATTTTTGGGGGGGGTCACAGTAACGAAAGTGACATCACAGAGAGGTTAAAACGGATTATTCAAGCAAATGCTAGCCTACACCAGGAATTAGCAACTTCGAGGAGTTTGGTATGCTTCGATTTTGAGCTGTTACTTTTCCCCCTATGGATTTTGTTCTTTCATTTTTATCTTCCCTTTGATATAGAATATTCCAACACTAGCGGTTATGTTGCAAATATGGCCTATGTCAGTATTGTAATTATCTTGTACAACTTGCGCCTTTTAAAACACAGGTTCTATATGAATATTTCTTCTGAAGTTTTAGCACAGATGATAACCTGTTTGCTGATGTAAAATCTCTTTGTTTCCTTTGTTGAACATGAACTCTAGTTCACATATGTCATAGTCTCTATTGTTGTTCAAGATGTCATATTTTTCTGCTATCTTTTCATTTCTACTTTCGGGATTTGATTTTTTGCAACTTTGATGGAAACTCCTGCAAAGGCTGCAATGCATGATTTGTCTGATGATTTGGTGTAGTAATTCTCTAATTCATGGGGCGTGCTGTATCTATGTATGTTTTCTCTGCAAACATTTGATCTTAGTGAATATGATAATTGACCATATCTTGCCTCATGGTGTGGTTGCATTAATAAGTTTAGTCTGGCATATCAACTGCGAGTGGAAGTGCACATGTTAGATCCGCTGGTTAGACCCTTGGCAAACTGACTCAAAAAGGAGTTTGGTTTTGTTAATTGTCTTTTGCATTCCTTTTCATTTTTGGAACACTGAAATTTGTTGTCTAGCTTTTGAATGAGGTTTACGAGTGTCTTGAAATAATCGGGATACTGGTAAGCAGCGCAGACCTCATAATCATTTGATTAAAATTACTACAGTGTACTGGTGTTTGCAAAAATCACAGCATAAAAGGAAATGTAAAATCGACTGGGCTTGAACAGAGAAAAACGAATATTGAGATCCTCTCCACTTGCATGTTTAAGTGTTGTTATGATTCCCTGCAAATATTGGCAAGGAAAAAGTGGTCCCTATGTGCAAAAACAAATTGCAGGTGACACTTTTTGGTGGATACATCCTTGTGTTTGATGTAATACATGTATAGTAATAGGTTTTTAATAATGATATCAAATAACTCTTGAATCAGAAGACTATACTCTGTGAGGGCCTGTGGCCTTATGTTGTATTAGTCTTTACCTTGAACCATGTTCTCAAGAATTTATGCATTCTTTGGGCATTATTTCTCTCTTGTTCCAATTTGTTGTATCTTTGAATCTTACAACACAAACTGTGTTCAGAATGGTTGGGCTGATCTGCAAATTGAGGTTGCACAATACATAAATAGTGATGTACGTGGTGTTGTCAATACGCAAACCACAAAGCCTTTGAGTGGTTTTGTTCAGCGTCTCAAAGGGAAACAGGGACGTTTCCGAGGGAACTTGTCTGGAAAGCGTGTTGAGTATACTGGAAGAACCGTGATATCCCCTGATCCTAATCTGAAGATTACTGAGGTTAGATGTTGCACTAAAGCAATGATTTTGGATAAGTAATGCTAGAGTAGTGATTTTCACATTCCCCCCTTTCGTAAATTGCTCTTGTTTTTTGTCATAGTATGGAAAATTACATCAAAGTCTTTTTTTTTCCTTTTAAGTGGTGGACTTTCAAGTGACTTTTCCTTCTAAAAGACAAAAAGAGTACAGGGATGACAATTAGAAAGTGAATCTACTCTGTATTGTTGCTGTCAGTTTTTGAGGTGCTTGTTCATGTTTCCTTAACAGACTTATTGGGTCTCCAGGTTGCAATTCCTCTGTTAATGGCTCGGATCCTAACTTATCCGGAGCGTGTCTCCCATCACAATATCGAGAAGTTGAGACAGTGTGTCCGAAATGGGCCTGATAAATATCCTGGTGCTAGGTTCCTCAGAACAGAGAGCGCCTTGTTGTAAGGATCAGTACCGTTCAATACTTTGTCCTTGTTCTTTTGTACTTGAATTGAAGCGAGGTCACCTACTTGTATGCTGCAGGAGTTTGATGGTCCCTGCTAGAAAGCGCCTTGCTGAGGAATTGAAATTTGGTCAAATAGTTGACCGGCATTTGGAGGATGGGGACATCGTTCTTTTTAACAGACAACCAAGCTTGCATCGGATGTCAATCATGTGCCATAGGGTGACTGCAATTACAACTTAAATCTATAAAAGATGTCATCATCTTGTTTGGGTATTTATACGTTTCTTTCCATGTAGGCAAGGATAATGCCTTGGCGTACATTAAGATTCAATGAATCAGTTTGTAATCCATACAATGCTGATTTTGATGGCGATGAGATGAATTTGCATGTCCCACAAACAGAGGAGGCTCGCACGGAGGCTCTTATGTTGATGGGGGTAATTTCTTTGCTTTCACTGTTTTTGAGATCTTCATTGTTCCAAACTAATCATAGTCACAGATCCCATTTTTCTATTGGACTTTATTTTTACCCATATTTTGAATGAATTATGCTAGATAATATATTTTCTTGTGTATTAACTTATGGATGATATGTTTATGGTCAAGTTTGACATTTTTCCTTTTTTGCCAATGGGTACCTAAATTATTATTGTCACACAACCAATCAAAGTCTCTGCCACTCTAAAATATGTTATAAACTGATACATAGATCCATGTAGCTAATCAATAACTTTAAGGGACTGAAATACCAACTATGGACACACACTCCTCAGATATCTCAAGATGTGTATGTTAACCTGAAATTAAAAAAGGAACAAAAGGATGAATCTAGTCGTCATTGACTTGATTCTTCTTCCATGAAGCAAATAAACTTGTTTGTGAACTGAAAGTTTGTTAAATTGTTGAAGATAATATATGAAATAGGAAAAGTAGGAGATGAACAGAAGAATTTTCGGTTGGATAAATAATTTGAGGAACTTAAAAATGGTGAGATCATGAATGGCAAAGTAACAAGGGGAAAAAAGAATGATGAACATGTAGGTAAGAGAAGTGGGTGCCTGGCAGGGTGAACTACAAATATGTGGGAGGCGAATAAACGGAAATTGGGATACTAATTTGAACTTGCTAGGTAAGTGTCAATTGGTGGTATTACTCTAGCCTTTGGTTCACTATGTCTGAACTAGATGTTGTATTGCGGCATACTTTTGTGTAGGTCTGTTAGAAATTTCAATAAAGCAATCTTGTTAGGTGCATTTTCTTCTTTCTCCATTCTGCATACATTCTTCTTGAGGATTCAATTAAGTTTTCTTTTTGCTGAAAATAACTTATTCTCCTTACCTTGGATTCCTGTCGTAATTATGAAGTATTTCAAAAGATAGTATAACTTTGGTGCTTAACTCTCAACCGTAGTTATTAAGAAGAGGGTGGTTCTATGCTCCTATTGTCATTGCATAGATCTGAGTTTCGTTCCTTTTCTCACTTCTCTGAGATGATTATGATTATCTCTCAGGTGCAAAACAACCTATGTACACCCAAAAATGGAGAGATTTTGGTTGCTTCCACACAAGATTTTTTGACGTCTTCCTTCCTCATAACAAGGAAGGACACATTTTACGATCGTGCTGCATTTTCCCTCTTATGTTCTTATATGGGGGACGCCATGGATCTTGTTGATTTGCCTACACCAGCATTAGTTAAGGTAAGAAAGAGGTGTTGCTCAGAAAGCGTATTGCATGTTTTTAGATTTCAACTCGATTCTACTTTGTTTTCCCACTTCGGCTTTGCTTCATTGTATCGATTTCCAGTTCTGTTAAAGCATCAGCTCAAAACCAATTGGCAATGACTGGTGCAGTTGCCCAAATTGGTTCAGGTGTCTAGTTGTCCTGATGGTTCATATACTAGTTTTGGGGGAGATTACCTGATGTGCGACAAGCTTTCTTGGCTATCTTTTTATGCATATTTTGTATTGGCTTCTTCTGATGTCAACGCCTATTTTGTTTTGCAGCCGATAGAGCTTTGGACTGGGAAACAATTATTGAGTGTTCTATTGCGCCCACATGCAAATATGAGAGTTTATCTCAATCTCTCCGTTAGAGAAAAGAATTATAGCAAGTCTGGAGAGACAATGTGTCCTAATGATGGGTTTGTTTATTTCCGTAATAGCGAGCTAATATGTGGGCAACTAGGAAAGGCTACTTTAGGTCAGCTTCCTTTATCCTTATTTATATGCATGGGTCATATATGACTGTTGTTGTTTTGACTGATTCCACAATCATGATGTTATTTTTTAAGTGAAATGTCAGTTTAACTCTCGAGTACAGGATGACATGTAAATTTTGTCACTCAATGTGCCGAATTTTGTTTTGTCTTGTGTTTTGCGTATCAATTTGAAAAATTTCCTTCGATTATTAATCCGGTCTATATAACTAACGTGACTCGTCAAGGAAGTATTATATTTTTCTGTAATGTTTTCGAAAAACTTGGTTATAACAAATTAACAAAATGGTTCCTCACTTCTGTAACTGGTTCTAATTGCATCTCTATTGAAATGGAAATGATAACCAAGTTCTATGACTAATACTAGAAGACTCATAGACTCATCAAATCCCACACAACACGATCCCTGAAACCTGCACTACAAATGACAATTTCATTTTTTAAAACATTAAGAAATACAAATTTGAGTAATTATCCTTCTGTTGTTTCATGGCTAGGACCGGTTTTCTCTGGATGTGTAGCTTTCTTTGGGATTCTTCTATTTTGAGGGGTTCCATCCTAGCTGGGAGCTAGGTTATGGTATAAATCGGAGTCAGGTTCTCTCAAGGTTCTTGCTTTGAAATTGAGAGGATTTGTCACCCAAGTAGGAGGTTCCTGCCGTTACGCTTGAAATTATTTCGGCAACAGTTTAGCCGTAGAAGTCTTTCACTGTCTAAAGGATGAAAATTTCTATACCTTATATCAAAGTTATCTTCGGGGTTATATCTTTTATTGGCCTTGGTATTTTTAACTTCTTCTCTTTCCTGATTATCCATGTGAGCCTTTTGTCTTAGTTAGTACTTGGTATGCATAAGCACTGTGGAGAATAAGTTTGTTACATTGTTATCTTGATTCTTGTCAAGAAGAATGAAAGTAGTTTCTTAAAATGTCCAGGAAATGGCAACAAGGATGGTCTTTACTCTGTACTTCTTAGGGACTACAATGCATATGCTGCTGCTGCTTGCATGAATAGATTAGCAAAATTAAGGTACGTCCTGGAGCACACTTTCTTATTGGCGATCACCTCTTCTGTGACAAGTTATTAATGGGAATTTGGCTCTTTCTGCCATTTTACCTTATTTGCTTACTAAAACTGATGGTGCCTGATCTTTTACCTTATCATTGATTTCCTTTAATCAGCTTGTCGTGGGTAATTTTTTTTTTAGTAGTGGTCAAGCTCATCTGAATTATAGATGTGCTCTTTAAATTTTAAATCTTCTTATTTGTCATGTAGATCTGTAATTGATGCTATTTAATACCTTCTATACTGTAATTTTTCTGTCAAAAATAAAATAAAAAAAATACTGTAATTGCTGGGCACAATTGGGTGAGTTGCAGAACTTGTGATAGTAGTATACATGTGAGATTCAAGACAATTCACTATATTCTTTTGAGTTTGCTTTGGGCAGGACGTGGAGTTTTTCTGCCAATTCCTTTTCATCTTGTGTGTGTTTGTGTGCACGCGTGTGCAATTCTTTCCTCGCGCGCATGTGCAATTCTTTCCCTGTTGTCACTGAAACCGTGGCTTCAACAACCCTTGCTTGTTGTGGCATCTGTTTTGCAGGGGCTAGTATCATCACTACTTGCCCGTGTCAAGTTTGACGCATTTCTTGTCTGATTAGAACTTATGTTTCGTTTAACTGTGATTCATTTATTGTGCTACAGGGTTGATTGTCTGTCTATGTTAAACAGATTCCAACAAATAGCATAACTAGTTGAGTTCTAATTTTGCATCTGTTATCATGGTTTTGGTTGTTCCAGTGCTCGGTGGATTGGGAACCACGGCTTCTCAATTGGAATTGATGACGTCCAACCTGGAGAACGGTTGAATGAAAACAAAAGGGCCAGAATTTTGGAAGGTTACCGGAAATGTGATGAGCTCATACAGTCCTATAACAAAGGAATGCTGAAACTTCAACCTGGTTGCGATGCTGCTCAAACACTTGAAGCTCAGATAAGCTCTTTTCTAAATAATATTCGAGAAACAACCGCGAAGGTAAGGATCTTTTTTGGTTTTGTATTTTTCTTTTATCTGAGTCTATGGTTATCTGTCTTTTAATTTTCATTTTACTGCAGGTTTGTATGGAAGAACTACATTGGAGGAATAGCCCCTTGATTATGTCACAGTGTGGTTCCAAAGGCTCTCCTATCAATATAAGTCAGATGATTGCATGTGTTGGGCAGCAATCAGTTGGGGGTCGTCGCGCTCCTAATGGATTTATAGATAGAAGCCTTCCTCATTTCCCTAGAAAATCAAAGACTCCTGATGTATGTCCTGTGCTGCTTTTGTTTTGCCTCTTGTTCTATTTAATGCTTGTTATACTTAGATGTTGTACAAGTACTTCCTAAGGAAAATCCTAATTAGTATCTTTCTGGACATTAGCATCTACTTAGCATTACAGTTTTTTTGCTTTGCTAAGTAAGAAATTTTTTGAGAGGTATGTTGCTAAGCTAAAACATTTTTTTGGTATGAATTTTGCTGTGCTAAAACACTAGGAATGATTGATACGAAAACAGGAATTGAAGGTGATGTTGTACATTGATAAAATAGACGATTCAATTCTAGAAAAAGAAAGATGAATACAGTGTAGAGGTGAAATATGTACTCTAGGTAGTTGATAAACCGTCATCTGATTATTTTGCCCCATGAACCATGGCTTTTAACTGGAGAACCCCATCAAATGGCCACAAAAAGGTTTGGAAGGACCTCACTATGCAACCTTCTTGTGCATTCCTCTTATTCCCAGTTAATTTGGATTGATAGCAGAACGCTTTTTGAGCTTCCAATCAGAATCTGGAGATACCAAAGTGTCATTACTGGACTTTGCTTTTTAACTTCTACGTGATGTTATCTGTGTTGTACTGGAATAGTTGGGAATTTCAAGCAATTTGAAGAGAGTCTGACAATACTTGAAGTGTTGTTTTTTTCTCTTTGGTAGGGTTTCCTTTGTTATTGTTAATGTTGTCGTTGTTGCGGGACAAATCCACTTTAATTAAACCCTGTTATCGATTATGATATTGGTTTTCGCTTGTACATGGGCGTCCACCCAATCGTTGTGTAGCCTGTGCTACTTGCAGATAAAAACTAAACTCCTAATTGTTCACAGTTGGAATTGCTGCAGTCAAGAAGAGATGAAGGAATTCAAATTTATAAGTTATTTAATTAATTAGAATTTGCAGTATGTGAGAGGTTGGGAAATCATTAAGTGAAGCAGTTTTTAGCAGCAAGTTCGGCATTGCAAACAGCATTGCATAGCTTCAAGAAAGAGCAACAAAATCTTGTACCCCTTTTGGCTTTTGTATTGTTATTGTTTAGAGGACAATAGTACCTAAAAATAAATTGCGAAAAATGAAAGCTACAAACAAATTAGCTTGCCAAAGTATCTTGTAAGATTTATTCTCTCGTATCTGGGTTCGTATTCGTTTCTCAGGAATCAACAGGAGAGAGAGTTCTCTATCTCTGTGGTGATCCTAGAGGATAAGAAATTCTCTCTATTTGCATTTTAGGGTCAATTGCAGGTTAAATGCAATTAGAAGTAAGGATTTCATATATTTTCAGTAGGTATAACTATTTATCCAGTTTCCAGACATCATAACTCATGTAACTAAGCATTATTTTTATTTTATGTAACTGTAAATGCAGGCTAAAGGATTTGTTGCTAACTCATTCTACAGTGGTTTAACGGCTACTGAATTTTTCTTCCATACGATGGGAGGGCGAGAAGGTCTTGTGGATACAGCGGTACAGATGACTCTTTCACTTTAATTAGTTGGCTATTTGAATTGTAGGTTTTGTCGAGTTATTAGTTGTCACAAACGCTTAAACTACAAGAAAATGTGCTCAACAATATATATCAAGCTTTCCAACATCCTCCCTCATATGCAATGAGAGACTATGTTAAGCATCCGTCCCAAAATTTCTAGTTGTTAGGGAGTATGCCGAGCATATGAGTTCAGCTTGATTTTTCAGCCTGTTTTGTCCTTGTAAGCTCATCAGCAAGTTGCTCAGTCGATAGTCTTCTTCAAAATGTCTATCACCACAACTGATAGTAGCTCTTGAATTGTGTCTTCCAACAGTATTTGCATCTCCATACTTGCTATTTACATTGCATGAGCCTTTCGAGAAGACAACTAACATTAAATGTTATCAAAAATGCCCACTTGATTCACTGAAAGCTTATTAATTGTACAGATTGCATATTAATATCCTTCTTGTGTGGATAAAAGACTTAAACATGGCACTAACTGAACTTTTTCATTTCATCATGAAGAGCCGTCTAAGAACTCTGGGTTCTTCTAATTCTCGAGTCAATGCACTTGTTCGCAATGAGGGTTTTATTGCTGTCTTTGTTAATCAAGGTTCTTAATTGCTTTACTGAATTAATGCTTTGTTTTGAGATTGGTATTAATTGGGATTAAGTAGATCCAAGTATGTTTAATTCCACTGGCTGCATTTAGTAAAAACTAAATTAGCTAAATTAAACGTGATTTAATTGGTTAAATGATTGCATGTTTTGTAGTTTTTCGTATGAAACTTGCGATCATTTTAAACTCGTAGTCGAAAAGAATTTGCTGTGAAATTTTATGCAATGTTCAATTCTTCCACCGTTTTATCTATCATTTAGGTAAATTTCTCAAGCAATATGGTTATTCTGTTCTTTAAATTATGGCAGGTTAAAACAGCTGATACAGGGTATATGTCTCGTAGACTGATTAAAGCTTTGGAGGACCTTTCCATCCAATATGATAACACAGTACGAAATGCTAGCAGATGTATAGTTCAGTTTATTTATGGGGATGATGGCATGGATCCATCACAAATGGAAGGGAAGGGTGGAATTCCCCTGAACTTTGAGAGATTACTTTTGAAAGTCAAAGTGTGTGCCTTTTCTTGCCTTTATGCTTACTTTTTCTTTGGAGATTAAGCATGAAAATATATAATTTTTGTGTCATTTTCACAGGCTACATGTCCTGCTGGAGAACAAAAAAGTTTGTCTCCTTCAGAAATCATCGAAGAGAGTGATGAAAGGCTCTCAAAAAATGGCATGACTCTTGATGGGGGTTGTTCTAATGCGTTCAAGAAGTCGTTATCTGAGTTCATTCAGGAATGCAATACAAGATTGAAAAGCACGAGAAAAGCGCTGAAATTGGATGATGAGCAAGTTGAGGGAGAAAATCGCAATATCCTTGAAAATGTTGCTCAAAATATATCTGGTGTTACTTCCAAACAGCTACAGGTACTTCAGTGCTTTAAGCCAAATGATCTAGTGTCCTCTTCTTTCCAAATTTATGAGTTGTTGAATATTTGACACTGGACCCTTTCAAAGAATCCATGTTGGATTGGTGAAAATGATTCAGAGCGACTTTCTCCTTTGGCTTATTCCGGAGGAGCTAAAGTGCTGAGCTGCAGTGGTGGAGACAGGATTTGAAAATTGGAGTGGCAACGTTTGATGGGAATCTACTTATGTACTCCCTCCATCCCCAAATTTTTGTCCATATTCCCTTTTTTGGATGTCCCATAATAGTTGTCCACTTTGACTAGTCAAGGAGAAAAAATTAAGATTTCCTTTTTTTCCCCTTCATCCTATATTCAATTTCAAACAAAAAAGTGGAGGCAAAAATGCCCGAGAACACAAAAGGTAATCATTGCATTTCAAAAGAAGGGTAATTTTGGAAACTCAAATGTTTTTTAAAGGGTAATGATTATGTTCTCTTGTTCGATTTCCAAAAAGGGTCCAAAATTTTTGGACGGAGGGACTAGGAAAAATGTGAAGAAGAAAGTTAACTATAAATTGTAAAGTCATATAATTGGACTTCATCGTTGGCTTTATTTTTTGTGAAAGTAATAAAGACTTTGTCCAACCCTCTTGTGGTACTCAAATGAAAGCCATTAAGATATCCTCTTTTTTTTTTTTCTGATCTGAGTGGATCATTTTCTAAGCTGTAACGTTTACATTATGTGTACACAATTTTTAGTTGTTCGCCTACATGTAAAAATCTAATCATATCACGTTAGTGTATAAAAACAATTCTATTTGAAAGTTGGGGTTGGCACCTATCCCACACCCCTCTAAGTAGCTCCGCCACTCTTGACCTGGTTTGTCTTTTGTAATCCTGGAGCTCAGAGAATCTTATACAAGGAAAGATAGGGTTTTTTCCCCCCCTCTATTTCTGTTTCCTATGTTCCTTGTATAATTAATCAGTCAACCTGTACATATATTCAAGTTCTTGTGTTTCTTTACTTGTAGTCTATTATTGCAGGTTTTCTCAGATACTTGCATTTCTCGTTATCACTTAAAGAGAGTAGAATCTGGAACTGCAATTGGTGCCATTGGAGCTCAAAGTATCGGAGAGCCAGGGACACAGATGACTCTAAAAACTTTCCATTTTGCTGGAGTTGCAAGCATGAGTATCCTTTTTGTAGTTCATACTAACCTTCGGAGAAATTATTAGTACTCTATTTCTTGGTTTATTGCGATTTAATTGGTATGTTATCATTGTTTTCCTTTGACTCCGTGCTAGATGTCACACTTGGAGTTCCTCGTATAAAGGAAATTATTAATGCATCCAAAAAGATCAGCACACCAATCATTACTGCTCCACTTGATTGTAATGATAATTTGAAAACAGCAAGAATGGTCAAGGGTCGCGTGGAAAAAACGCTTCTAGGCCAGGTAATTGTACTTCTTAAGGAGTTTTCTGTGCCTGTTGACCATGGTTAGAGTAATGGACATTAAGTAAACCATTTTTAACTGGGATACTGTCAGCCATCTTTGTTGCGAAGTGTGTCAAACATTAGCAATGTTTGCCCTCTGAACAGTTGTTGAATTTATTAGAAATTGTCCTTCAAGAAGACACTTCTAAGATATGGACCAAAAAGTGACCTGGAAAGAGAAGTTTTTTCTTTTATTTCCCCAGTAAGATAATAATATCATTAAAGGTGCAACCTTGTTCACATGGAGAATACAAGACATAAACCAAAGACATAAGTACCTACAATATAGAGTATACCAGTGCTCCTAAATATCTACTGCAATATACAAATATCCCAAAATTCTAAAGTGTATTACAAAAAAAAACTTGGTGCGCAGGACAAGAAGAGGGAGAAGGGGAGGAGGGGCACAGAAGGGTCGAAACCCTAATTCTCAAACAAATCTGATTCTCATTAATCAAAGTCTCCCGATTACATCGTTAAACCTCTAATTTATAGACTCGTCACCTTAATGGAAATAAAAGGAAACAATAAAACAACCTAATTGACTCATAACCCTATGGATATAATAAATAATCTAATTAAATATTAAATACTAGTAATTAAAATAACAAAATATTCTATAATGATAATACTTATCTAGATCCTACTAAATTGTTTAAACAGAAATGTATCTGGCAAATATATTTATGAGACCAAAAAGTCTTTATTTTCCACATCATTCTCCCCCATCGAGAAAAAGAATTTGACCTTGAGTTCACACAAAAGTCCAAATATTGCACTCTTTCATGCCAACGGATCTAGTATTTTGAATATAGCAGCGGCTTGATTTGTTTCAAGTTCCAAGCAATATTGGTATGTAGATCGCTGACAACCCAAACAAAATCTTCAATGACAATAAAATCAATCCTTTCTGAGGAAAAGAAATAGGTTTGTGGTGAGTCAAAAGAATTCAATAGTTTCGGCAGGCTTCCATCGTAGAGAAGTTCTTGTTCAGATAGAATCATGTCTTGTGTTGGATTTTCCTTCTCTTCGATTACTTATTCTTGGCCATTGACAGCTTCTAAATTTTCTATCAAACAACACCTTCTTTGCGTTTTGAACCATCCTGATAAATAATTTCCACCCTATCTTCAGAAGAATTTTGTGGGACCCCTATTGTATCACCTCTAGTATAGGCTAACAACTTGTCTAGTGTGGCTTGTATCACCTCTATTAGAGCAACAGCAGCACGTTAGCAATAGAGAACTTTCGGCTATTTTAGCTTAGCAAAAGGAGAAATTGTCTCCTGCTGCAGCCTCTCTATAACCCTTAGGTAGATACCTCCATCTACAGTCCTTAGCTACTTCTACCCAACAAATTTTCACCATCCAACCATATTATATTCATTTCTCTCACCTCTCGCTCTCCCCCCTGAATCAAAACGTGAAGAAACTTCACAATCCACCGACTCCACCCATCTCCGACCGCCTCGCCTTTCTACCATCCACTATCTAACTCTCGCGGCGGCGCTTTCACTTGAACATGGAGAAGCTTTATGATCCCGTGACAAATCGACGGTGTTGGGGTACCTGCCGCTATTGTCTGAAAAAGGATTATTGAGAGAGAGAAGGCAAAAGTGAAAAATCTGATGTTTGGTTTTTCTCAGGGAATCAGGGATATTGATTAGCACGTTGGTGGAGTAAACGGTGGTTGCCGACCGGATAAATTGATGTATGTGTCATATATTTGGGTTTGTGGTTTTTGATATTTAAAAAAGAAAATAATCATATTTTAATAAAGGATAGCTAAAATGGATAGTATTGTTAAAGTGTTGATAGTGACAGGGTAGCCAAATGCACTGTGCATCAGGTATTTTGCCAAAAATTTAGACTAGCTGTTGTTTTTGCTCTTATAGGCTAAAAACTTGTCTAGTGGTGTAATTGTGCAAATTGTTTGGTCGGTGATTTTCAGAACTCTGGGTGGTCTTGTAATTGTGCATTGGTGAGCATGGTTTGGAATGTAGGTAATTTTTATTTTTTTTTGTTGCAGTAAATGAACAAAGCAAACTGTCAGAACTATGGCAGCAGCAGTAGCATGCTGTTCACGTCAGTTTTCTTGGTACAAAAGAGGGTTAAGAATGTGAGATTTTAAAGGTTTATGTTATGGTTATGAAAGGTTAGGGTTTTAGGAAGGAAATCTTTGGATTCAGGGCTGTTTTGATGGCGGTTCCGACTTCTGAGCAGTGTGAATAGTACCCGAGAATAGTAACTTGTACACAAAGAAGAAGGAGAAGGAGAGGAAGAGGAAGAGGAAGAGGAAGAGGAAGAGAAAGAAAGAAGCATGGATCAGAGTTTTGGGCTCTGTTACCAACTGATACAGGACAAGAAAGAGGGAGAAAGGGAAGAGAGGCACACAAGGGTCAAAACCCTAATTCTCCCAATTACATCGTTAAACCACTTATTTATAGACTTGTAACCCAAATGAAAATAAAAGGAAACAATAAAACGACCTAAATGACTCGTAACCCTAATGGAAATAATAAAATAACCTAATTAAATATTAAATACTAGTAATTAAAATAACAAAATACTTCTATAATGATAATACTTATCTAGATCCTACTAAATCCTATTTAAGCATAAATATATCTGGAAAATATGTTTATGAGACCAAAAAGCCTTTATTTTCCACATCAAAACTTAACAAGTTCTTTTTAGCCAAAAGAAAAGGGAGGATAGAACCATTTATTTTCCAAAGGAGCTCTCAATCCTGTTAAAAGGTCTAGAATCCCTCTGTCTCCAAGTGGACAATGACACAAAGAGGTACCATATCCCACTTGCCTTCCCTTTGTCAACTGCTCAATCATTGACAACAAGCTCTTCCTCCATCTTTGTCTCTCTATTTTCTGTTGTTTTCATCCTTTCTAACTGAAGGAAGCAATGTAATGAGTTCATAAATAGAATTCGGTCTTGGCCAGCCCTCTTTGATGCTTTTCGGGTTTGATTTGGGGGTATGGTTCTATGACATACGTCCTTTAGTTCCTTGAATATCGGAGGTATAGTGGTAAATTTTTTTGGGAGCAACCACTTTTTGCATATATTGCGAGAGGTTAGGTCTATCTACAGTCTTCCCCACCCATACTGCCATCGATTGGAATTACATGGGTACTGTTATTGTAGTTATTCTTATTGTTATGTGTTACCACCAAAAGGTGCAGAGCATTTAGAAAATGTCTAGAATAGTCTTAAGATGGGTATAAACCCTGAACTACACTACATTAATAGAATACTAAAGGACTCTTGTCTGATCTATTAACAATAAAACCGGTAATCAACTAGCACAATAAAACATCCACAGGATGGCACACCACAACAATGAAACTTATTATAAGCCTATTTCTAGATGACCACCCACTAATTCTGTCAACCGAGTAGACACTATTATGGAAAAATTGACCAACTGATACTGAGCCTCACAGTCCGTGAACGCAGGTTTACAACCAATCAACCTTGCTTATTCAATTGAAACTTTGTCTCATGGGGCACGCGGTAATAGAGATGAATTAAGTTGCATACGTATGCATGCTATCAATCTCCTATCAATCATAATTCCTTTCGTTAATCTACCAATACTTGGAGCAATCACCTTGAAATTAACTGTTAAATTTATACCACTTCTAACCTTGTATGGTAGATCCTCTGGCAAAGAAAATTAGCCTGATAAAGTTGAATCATTGATGAGTTTCCCAATCTTGATAATGCGCCCCTAAGTTGTGTTTTCGGAATGGGAAGTTGCCTCAAAAACCAAGCCAACTTTGATGCGAACTCTAGCTTCAGTGTTTGTGTTTCTTATTAAAAGGAATACCTATTATAGGAGGTAGATCTCGTTTCTCAAGGTGGCACCACAGCTATATGGATGGTAGTAGAAAATGTCTGTATAAGAGGTTCTGACTACTCAGCTTCTCCATCTACTGTTTGAGTCAATGTTCTAAAAACTGGCCCGGCCCATCCGGTTAAACTGGTTGGCCCGCCAACCGGCCTTAGTCCAGTCCAAATTCACCCCAACACCCCTTTGTCATTAGAACTGGCCTATAACGTCAAAACCATTCAGAATTGACGGTTGAACCATCAAACCATAAGAACCGGCCCTGGGTTTATCAACCAGGAACAAAAAGCCTATAACGTAAAAAAATTGTTTGGAATTGACCGTTGAACCATCAACCCACAAGAACCGGCCCTGGGTTGATCAAGCCGGAACAAAAAATTTGAACTGAACTGAATATGACATTGATGAGTATTGATGATAGGCCATGTAAAAGCCAAGCAAATCTCTAACTGCCTTCTCAGTGCTCTGAGCCTTCTCAACCTTTTATAGAGTAGAAGGTAGCACGGTTTGGAATCCCACCAATGTGGGATTGGAGAAAATAAGACTAAAGTGCATCTCTAGCCTAACACCTCACTTTTTGACTCCAAATAGTAGTAAAAGTTACTTATATTTTTTCAAGCTTTCTATGAAATCTGTACTCATATTTTTTATATACTTGTTTTAGTTATTTATGTATTTTGTAATATATTTTTAACATAATTACGAGATCACGGTTTGATTCCCGTTCAATCGCGGTTGAGCCGATGACCCATCCACCCGGTCCCTTTTCCGGTTCGCTCTCAGGTCCAATTTTCAAAACATTGGTTAGAATAAAGTTGTGCCTCTAGTGGCCTGAATAGCTTTCAAGTTCATAGTTTCAACTTTGACCATCTTCTTGCTAACAGGTGGCGAAAAGTATAAGGATGGTAATGACATCGAGGTCAGCATCCATTGTCATCACCCTGAACATGGAAAGTATTCAAGCTTCACAACTTAGCATAAACGCTCAGAATGTGAAGGAATCTATTTTGAGAACACCAAAGATCAAATTAAAGGAAGAGGTGAGGTACTTAGCACGAGTTTTAAAAGTTCTATTGTATTTCTGTTTTCATGACGACTCAAACAAATGCTTTGTGCAGCATATTAAGGTCTTGGATGCTAGGAAGCTGGAAGTTATTCCTCCAGCTGATAAAAGTGAACTTCATTTTAAACTTCACTCACTTAAAAATAAGCTCCCAGCAGTTGTTGTGAAGGTGAGACAAACTTCCCGAATTTTGATATCAGTACTTTGGAAATGTTTATCTAATTAATGACAAATGAAAAAATATTTTTTCTATCGTTGGCTAGAACTAAGTTTCACTTGGTCGTCTTGGATGACAGGGCATAACCAGTGTAGAACGCGCAGTAATCAATAGAACTAAAGTGGACAATAAGGAACAGTACAACTTACTTGTGGAAGGGTTAGTTTTCTGTAGAACTTAATTAAGTTCTATTTTCTTTGCTCTATTTTTAATCCTTGGAATTTCATGTTTTCTGAATTAATTTAATTTCATCTCACCTGTTTACCTCACTGCCAACTGTTAATGATTACGAATGTGCATTTCATTTTTTCCGAACAAGGTTCAGGAGTATGCAGGAAATAATGATAACATTTATTACTAGTAATCTAATGTCATCAGGGTTCCCTTGAGTCCTTGACCGTCCCAAATTGGGAAAAACCATTCATGTGACTGACCCCCATTGATGGGGGGGTAATATTTTTTGTGTTTGTTTGGTGGTATATGTCAATATGGTTCCAAGGTGGAGGTATATTTTTTTTGGCTTGATCAATAATAATCAACACCCAGTTGGTCCCATTAATGGGTGTCTGGGAAAGGGGATGTTGAGGACAAGCCTAACCTTTGGTAATAATACACATGGTGGTTGTGCTCATACTCGAACCCAAGACCTTAAGGTTTTGGCTTGATCAATATGATCTTTTCACAGGTTTGAGAATAATGTCAAAAAAATGCCAAGGAATAGTAGGAGATAAGACCTTGGTTTGAAAGGTTAAGTTGATGAGTGGAGTTTTCCGGGTAATCTGTTATAGTTTGAAAGAAACCAAACTTTCAGAGGTTACGGGAATTAATGAATGATGTAGACTATTGTCATGGAAGATATAGGGCATAGGCACTGAAAGGTTCCAAAGCCATACTTTGATGAAGAATTTCAGGAAATGTGCCGTCCTGCTTTGATATGGGGGCATAGTTCCATGGCATAACGTGCCTTGAATTCTTAAATTTTGGAGGTGTAAGAAGGCCGTTATTTCAGTGGTAAATCTTGTTATAGCAGCCACTTTGTGCTTATATTGCCAAAGGTTAAGCTCTTTCTTTACTCCTCCCCCGACCCCCGCCCATACCCCCGTCGGTTGGGGATTACATGGGTACTGTTATTTTTGTTGTAAAATTACTCCTTGGAAAGTTAGAATATGCTATACATGTAAAATGGAAAATTTTAAAGGCCCCACAGGCCAGGTCTGAGCCCAAGGCCATAACCCGAATAGCGCAAGGCCTGTGTTGGGCCTGGGCTTGGGTTCTTCAAAGGTGGACAATTTTATACACCCTAGTTCCATGACCTTAGTATATGTCATGTTTCTTTTCAGCACGGACTTCAAGATGTCATGGGCACTGAAGGAATTAATGGATGTAAAACGACCAGTAACCATATTATGGAAGTGGAGAAAGTCATTGGAATTGAAGCTGCAAGAAGGTGTATAATAGAAGAGATACAATACACCATGGCAAGTCATGGAATGACCATAGATCTACGACATATGATGCTTTTGGCAGATCTAATGACATTTAAGGTGAGTAGATTTTCCTTGAAATTATATTTTCTTACTTTTTGGAACTAATTTCCTGACATTAAACTATAGTCTATAGTCTAAACACTCTGAGGATATAAATGTACAATCATTTGTTGATGGTTATTGTATCAGGGTGAAGTTCTCGGAATCACTAGATATGGTATTCAGAAAATGAAAGACAGTGTACTGATGTTAGCTTCATTTGAGAAGACAGCCGATCACCTTTTCAATGCTTCAGTGAATGGGAGGGATGACAAGATTGAAGGAGTTAGTGAATGCATCATTATGGGCATACCAATGCAGATAGGCACTGGAATACTTAAAGTAATGCAAAGGTATGTAAAGCAGTTGGGAGGGAAGGAATGGAAAAGATATGCATAAAAGTAGTTGTATGCAAAATTTTCCGTGGTTCTCCATCAGTTGCATGAGTTATCTTGTGTGAAATGCTTGAACTTACCCATCACTAGCCCATGGATATTTCCCCCAAAGTACAACAAGCGACAGCTTTATTGCAAGTCGTGACGCTGAAGTTTAGGGGTAAATGAATGCTCAAAGATTCTCAAGAGCAGCTTTAATGCTCTCCCACCTTGGAAGAAGTTGAAAATAGGATGATATGAAAATAGCAAATAGAACAGAAATGAAGCATCTTGATGGAAGTTTTGTTTCACAACTTCCAAAACAGTAGAATTATTGAGCACCTGGGGCTGACATTCTTCTCATGCTAAAAGGGTCGCTCGTATGCCCATAACCATAAGGAAGCAGTTTATGCTGTCTTCGATTTTTGAGTTCATTCTGGGCCCACTTCTATGGCCAAACTATTCATCTTGCCCAGCTATTGAGCAGATCTTCCATATGTGAAATCCAATTGATTGAACATTGGTAGTCACATAACTGGTTCACGTTTTGTCTTATGAAAAAGGGACGGTTTATTCTTTCCTTGTCACCTATTTTTTGAAGATGTGATCTCATCATGTGGCTATGAATAGCCGATCAATTGGATAATTGGACTTGATTATGTGCTCGGCAGGTTAGTTAAAGATTGACTTTGATCAACAAGCCTTACAGCAGACAATGTTTGCATTGTCCCTCTTTTTCCTCGCTTTTGGCTGCATATTTATGGTCTTTTTGCCGAGTTAGGCTTGCACCTAATTATATTTTCTTTTGGCAGAGTTGATGACCAGCAGCCGATTAAAGGACTCGATCCAATAATAACAAGTTCGGCATGACAAGATTGCAAAATGTAAAGCGTTGCTTTTGTTAACTTCAGGTTCTCTGTGACATGGCCATGCTTCCTTACAGTTTTGACATGATCAGAGTCAAGAGATTTGCTTAGAAAGGTCAAATTGGATGCATTACTTGTTCTCTCCGCAATTTTTGTCACTCTTGTGGGTGAGTCTTTTTCGAAATTGCTCCTTTGGCCTAAGTTTTGGGTAATTGTGCATATGGCCAAAGTGCATGAACAACTATCGGATTGACCTTTATAAAAGTAGTATTATATAATGCAGATGAAGTAATTTTATTAGTGGTAAATGACACATGCATCTGTTTGTTGTAGTTATTTCCTTTAAAATCCGGGGATCCTATAGTGCGGTGTTGATTTCGACCATGAACAGTTTGGATTACATCTCGGCAATAAACGACTTGGATCATGCAAGTTCCAAGATGAAATCTAAGCTGTTGATTGCGCGATTTACGGCCCAGATGTTGGACGACAACCCTTGCGACACCGCACTATAGGATGCCCTGCTCCTTTTTTTGTCAATCTCATTCTTGGATTAGATGCGCGCACCTCGGACTAATCCGTACAACTCATCCCACAACCATTTCACAAGCCTACATGTGAGGTGAGATGGCTCCAAGAGTTGCTGGCAAGAGGAATCAAACCTGAGACTTTATTTGGAAACAAACCTTTAAATCTCGAGCCAAAATCACTTGGCCAACTCCCCCTTTTATTTTTTTCAATTTACTTCTACTTTCTAACAGTTCATGAAAATTGGAGGTCGTCTTTGTGGTTTGACCGTATTGGTTACATGACACCAGTTTTCAAATTACATATATATACTGAAATAGATTGGATAATACTCCCCCATCCCATATTGCTCGCCCCTTTTGGGAATGCGAGCAAAATGCACGTGAAAAATTATGTGTTTATGAGAAATATTTTTTAAAATATTCACACCAATTTTTTCTATTCAATGAGATCTTAAATTGGTGTAATTTTTTTTGAAAAAATGAATACAAATACATTAGATTTTGCATGCAAAATGCACGGAACCCAAAAAGAACAAGCAATTTGGGATAATGAGTAATTTTTAGAAATTAGGTAGGGTTTTTACTGTTATACAAATATAAACCTTAAGGTGATATTTGTAATTTATCCAAATTAATTTAATGGAGAGAGGCAACGACGTTAGCGATAGGACCTTTTAAATGCAAAATTGAAACATTGGGGATGAAATGTTTACGATTGGTATGTTGGGGATCAAAACGGCACGCGAGTAAGATTTTGGAGAGCATAAATATCAATATATTAGCCATATTAGGCTTAAATACTTGTTTGGTCCTTACAAAATAGCCTCCATTTCAATTTCGTCCTCGTAAAACTTTTTGTTTCAATTTTACCCTTACACTGTTTCGATGAAGTTCAATGTTACCCTTTCCATCCCAAATGGACGGAAAAGCTCAGATGTGGCTAACAGCTTCATGAGCTGGACAAACCCCCTAATCTTATACTCATATCCAAAATCACTCTCTCTTTCTCTAAACAAACACCCTTCTCTTATACTTTGATCTAAACACTCACTCTCTCTTTCTCTCTCTCGATCCTCGTGTGTCTTCTTCCCCAAACGTAAACTGCACCCCAGCAAAGTGTATACCCTCAAAAATCCCAGCTAAGAACAACTCCTGCTCTCCTCCTGTAACCTAGATGGCTTCAAGCTCATACCACTCGTCCTCTTCTTCAACTGGTAGTCATGGGTGGCCAAATTGCAAATGTGGGTCAAAGGCTGTTATGGAAACTTCATGGACTGATGACAATCCAGGAAGAAGATTTCTTGGATGTCGGCACTACCGGGTTAGTGAAATTTGTTAGACCTCTTAATCTATTACATGAATCAATTCTTCCGCTCTATTCTTTTGATTTGGCTGAAATTCTCCATTTGTAGGAAGGCAGAAAAATGCAAATTTTTCGAGTGGGTGGATGATGAAATCTATAAGCGTGGGAAGGCTGTGATTATTGCTCTAAGGAATGAAAACATAAAGTTGAAATTGAAGATGAAGCAGTGTACTGCAATGGAGATGAAAATGGAGGATGTGTTACAATGGAAAGCAAGGTGAAACAGTATGAGAAAGATCTTGAAACCATGGAATTGAGGGTGCAAAAACTTGTGAAAGAGGAAAATTTCTGGAATTCCAGCACTTGCATTGTGGTTGTGCTATTAGTGGTCTATCTGGCTAAGTTATGGGCTGCTTAGGAAAGTGGAAGATTGCATAGGGTATTTTGTAGGCTTCTAATATGTGATGTCTGGGTTAAGTAGTTGTGTGAACAATGTTTGGGCCCAATGTTTGTGAAGTACCTATTGTAAAATCTTGATGGCAATGAATGGACCATATTTTGTTATGTCAATGTGTATGTGAGTCCGACAAGCAAACCCATGAAAGCTATAAAATACAGTAGACAAATTCCCAATACAAAAACATGGCCTGCCCATTAACATTAACATTGAAATACATTAACATTGTTTGGCCATTAACATTTAGGCTAATAGTTATGCCAAAGAAAGTGGAAATCAAGTCTGCATTACCACATAATAGCCAAACTAAATACCTAACAAAATAATACTAGTGGGCCTCCATAACAGAAGTGACATGTTTGCACAGGCCAAACACAATCTCCTGACCAATGTCTTCCTCAACTTCTACATCCTTCATTCCAACATTAGATTCTACATTTACATGTACTTGTTCATCCATTTCAAGGGCAGGTAAGGCCAGATTATCCACCACTGATTCTACATCCTCAATGACATGTTCTACATAAACCTTTATCTGGTCATGTCACCTAACACACTCTGTCATATGCATTGCATCCCTGTCATTTCCAATTACTCTAAGACCCTCCAACAACTCAAGCCCAGGAATTTTATACCACAACATCCTGTGCTTATCGTAACCAAGCCTACGTACTATGTCTTCAACCTCTAACTTGGACCATAGATCATGATCACAATCATCTACATGGTTCACAAATCCATCCACACAACGAAGAGGGTTTTCAACAAAATGATCCCCGTGGTGTATCTCACAAGTGAACAAACGATCATCCATCTAAAAAATACAGAAAAAATCAAGCCAAAAGTCAATGTGTAAACAAAGCTAACAACTTGGGACAAATAAATCTTAGTTTACTCTACCAAACTGAGTCTACAAAAATTAGTTGCCAATTTTTTTTTTCCAGTTTCACCACAGATATGTGGCCCAGAAACCCTACAAAGTCAGGTCCCAATGAACTTACCTTACAATCCACAAATCTCCTTCGATTTCGACTTCTTTGTGTCTACTTGTTCCTCATGTTGATCTCGCCAACATTCGTCTTCCTTGAGATTTGGTAAAGGTGATCGAGAGAGAGAGAGAGAGAGAGTGAGTGTTTGGATATGAGTATAAGATTAGGGGGTTTGTCCTGCTCATGAAGCAAGCCATTAGCCACATCTGAGCTTTTCCGTCCATTTGGGATGGAAAGGGTAACATTGAACTTTATCGAAAAGTGTTAAGGGTAAAATTGAAACAGAAAATTTTACGATGACGAAATTGAAACGGAGGCTATTTTGTAGGGACCAAACAAGTATTTAAGCCATATTAATAAGCCGTTTAAAAATCTGCTATTCAAAATTGAAATGCAAAATGCAATGCGTAGGCTCCCAAAAAGAAATACTCCGAAAGTAGAGTTCCCATGCGCACGCCAACGCCAGTGACAGTGACAGTGAGGCTCCACATTAGTCGCAACTTGTTGGCCGATTTACCGATTTAGGTTTTTTCTAAAATTAAAATACAACTTTTTCAATTTTATTTCCAAAATACATGAAAACTTGATTAGCAATCACACTTTTTCGAATCGTGTTTGATAGACATGCTTTTGGCCTTACTCAAGACTGATTAACCAAAATCATTAAGTCAATCGTAATCCACCTAAAAAGCATGTTTTTAAACACGTTTCAAACTTGATTTGTAATCACGCTTCTAAGTGAATCTAGGCGTGCCTCAAAAGTCTATTTGTAACCACACTTTTCATCCTTTAAAAAAAATTGCTTGAAAAAACACATTTTCCCTTGTTCCTTTTGGCTTTTTTTTTTAAAAGAAAATCTTTTCAAAAAAAAAAAAGAAAGAAATGTTAAAATGTTTAAATAAGAAACTAGAAGCGAGACCAAAAAAACTAACAAAACTCTTTATTTTTCCCCCTTGAAGTCAAAATAAACAAATAAGTGTAGATTACATATTTGATTTGATTGGCATTTTAAAATGTTGTTATGCGATTAGTAATATATTTCATTGTTTTTGGTTACCAAAAAGTTGTAATTGAGCTTAACAACAGTACTTCATTAATAATCAAACAACAACACTTCATTAAAAACTTCAAGCAACAAGAAATCAACAGAATACAAACCAAATAGATCATGGGTTCATAGGTCTATCAGCATACAAATTGAATTTAAACATCTAATATTTCACTGAAATCAAATATCTAATACAAAATAAGCAAAAAAAAATAAAAATAGAAATCACGGTTGTGTTTGGTTTTGGGTTTTGAGTTTTGGTTTTGTAATGATTAGAGGGAGAAATAGGGGTAATAATTTAAAAATAGGTATTAATGATTGGAGAGAGATAGATAGATAGAAAAATAAAAATAATATTTAAAAATATGGGTAATAATTGAATAATAATTGAGAAAACTGGTTCTTAAGAACCAAACCAAACAAGGCCAACACAAATCCTTTATTTGGCATCGGAGTAATCAGAATCGGTTGCATATTGCTCATCATTCCAAATATCTCTAATCAACTCCTTCCGATTACAACCATCTCTTTTAACCTCCTTGACAACATCGATAAATTTCTCCCAATGTGTTAACCACTTCGTCATTGCCTTAATCTCCACACGGATCCTTTCGCAAATGTCGTTGTGGAGACATGGCAACCTTCTACTGGACATCATGTGCACTGAGCGCGTTTTAGGCACCTTCTGCATGTAATGCCAACACTTGGCTTCCAACTTGTTGTGCTGGATGAACAAGTTTGGCCACTCCAGTAAATCTGCCATATCCCTCGAGTAAGGTGTTTGGTTTCGCATCGTATTACTCTTTTAGAGTAATGAAATGCCGTCTATGACTTTTTCAATTGGTTCAATATAGCATTGAACCCATGTATGCAACACATTGGATTATTTTTCCATTAACTCTTTTAAAGAACCCTCCACTACTCCAGTACCACCAGCAGTACCTTTTTTTTTTTTTTTTTGAACAAAGAAACAGAAGATAGCAGTAGTACCTTTGTTTTGTTTGTGTGCACTCTCATTTTTTCAATAAACAAAAGCGAATAGAAAAGGTTTGGGGATCCTGCAGCACACTATGTGCATTGCACTGTGCAATGCACTGATTTCAATCATTCAAAACTTGTTTCAATGGTTCAAATTCACATACGCTTTCTTACCGATTAAAATTAATTTTAACCGGTGAGAAAGTATTTTAACCGGTAAGAAAACGTTTACAAATCCGGACCATTGATTCTCAAGACAGACGATTGTGATGCATGGTGCATGTTAGTGCGCTGGAGGCTCCCCGGATCTAATAGAAAATGGGTACAGGTCTAGAATTTCAAATTGTGAACAATTTTGTCAGGAGAAGCCACGTGAATTCCACTCCATATGGGGCCTTAAAGAATTCCTACATTGTAGTTCATAGGCCTCCTTTGGCTAAAAAAAACTGGTTTTTGGTTTTTTTATTTGTCTTTATTCAAAAAAAAAAAAAAAATTAGATTCGTAAGTTTTTAAGATCAAGATTTTTGTGGTTTTTAGATTATACCGACACATTTAATCTATAATCCACCTATTTTGGCTTTATTTAAAAAAATATTTGGTTTGACCATAAATTATACTTGTTAGATTAGATCACAAGTCGAGAAATCTGTAAACCACAAAATCTTCACGAAAACTAACGAAAAAAAAAAAAAATTGAATAAAGACAAAATAGAAAAACCAAAAAACCATAAACTAGTTTTTTACCCAAAGAGGCATATGCTCACAAATGGATACAAATATACCACAAACAAACCATAGGAGTGTGTGTGTGTGTGTGTGTGAGAGAGAGAGAGAGAGAGAGAGAGAGACGGACAAGTAGATCTCAAGAGAGAGCGACGAAGGCGAGAGAACAATGGGAAAACGAAGAGATGGCCGCCATTGGCGGCGATGCGGTCGGAGAGCCGGAGTGGTTGAGCCAACCGATGATGATGGAGTCACAAAGAGGGAGGGAGAAGAGGTGTGAAATTGGAAAATAACGCCAAGTCTAAAAAAGGCTCCAACTTTTTTTACTTTAAAAGGGAAAAATGCGTATTCAAAACACGTCTTTTAGAAGCATGATGGGAAAACACACTTTTCCAAAGTTTGCTTACAAAACACACTTTTGAGGCCGGCTTCGATTCACTTAGAAGCGTGTTTAGGAATCATGCTTTTTTAGGCGGATTATGATTATCTTAATTTTTCGGTGATTAGCCTTAAACCAATACGAAAAGCTTGTTTGTTTCATAAACGCGCTTTTTCAAAAAAAAAGAAGGAGATTTGTAATCACGATTTCACGTAGTCTAAGAATAAAGTTTAAAAAATTGCATTTTAATTAATAAAGTTGAAAAAAACCCTCAAATACGAAAAAAATTTGGGTGCCGAGTGCGTATTATCACTTGGTACCCAAGCATGATCCGAGCCATCCAAATGTGTTTTGGACACCCCGGATTGATATCCTCTCTCTCCTCTCACCCAAACACTCTCTCTCTTCCTTTTCTCTCTCTAAAATCCGAATTGTTGGATTGTGTAGTTGACGACTGAGATTGCCAAGCGGCTACCACGTGAGCATTACTCATTCCGCACTGAAAAATTTCTCCTCAAATACCCAAATTGCCCGGTACTGCTAGATATCCTAGCCTCTAGATTTCCGCCACGTGTCCACCTCTCTCTGTCTTCCCCATCTCTATCAATTCCGAATATTAGCAATGTTTTTTGAGCTTCCAAGGGAGAGGATTGGATAGTTCAGTGGCCTAAAATGATCAACCAAAATGATGTGGACACAATATTCACATGGGGTGGGACTGTTATGTGGAGCCGATGAGTTTCACCCTAATGTGAGTGTTTATTATGTTTAGATGTTGTGTTTGCAGCATTATTTGGAAAAAAAAGCAATCAGGAGCACCTACTGGGTTACAGCTATTTATTTGAAAGCAACAGAACTCAAACTTAGAGAGAGAGAGAGAGAGAGAGAGAGAGAGAGAGGAGAGAATTTTGCCTATAAATCTTGGGTTTTTGATTGATTGCTTTGGGAATTGAAGGTGTTAGAAAAATATGGAAAGGTACGAGATTGTAAGAGACATAGGGTCTGGGAATTTCGGAGTGGCCAAGCTTGTTAGAGACAAGTGGACTGCTGAGCTTTACGCTGTCAAATTCATTGAGAGAGGCAACAAGGTCTGCTTCTACTCTCTCTCTCTCTCTCTCTCTCTCTCATAAATACATACATACATACCTATATATATGTATATCTCTCTCTCTCCGAGCTTCAAAATCACAAATGCATGGGCTCCTATGGATTTGAATGTTTGTTCTTTGGAGTGGTCATCTGGGTTTGTTGATTTCAATCGGGGTTTTATTCAAGGAATTGATCCTTTTCAGAGTTCATGTTTTGGATAAGAGGAGATATCGGTCATAATCTAGACCGTCCATTTGCTGCAATTAATAGTTTAGATTTGTTTTGTCAGCTCTTACTACTCAAAGTTAATGAGCAAATTCGAACTAT
Organism: Vaccinium macrocarpon; assembly: GCA_022606695.1. Classification (NCBI taxonomy): domain Eukaryota; kingdom Viridiplantae; phylum Streptophyta; class Magnoliopsida; order Ericales; family Ericaceae; genus Vaccinium; species Vaccinium macrocarpon. The sequence goes on along the minus strand of CM040180.1, from coordinate 36,456,092 downwards.
TGAATATGCCAATGAACCGTCCAGATGTGACTATTTCCTTTAGTTTGGACCGGAGAGTATCCGGACCCTTTATTTTTGGTGGTTGATTTGGATTTTTTATTTATTTATTAATTTGGTCAGATTGATGAGCATGTGCAAAGGGAGATCATGAACCACAGATCCTTGAAGCACCCCAACATAATTAGATTCAAGGAGGTATTACATGAACAATTAATGGAACTTTTTTTCTTATCATGTTTCTATGCCACCATGAATTTGAATGACTCCTATTTATTTATATGTTTAAACTTTTGTGTATGCTCATTAATAAAAACTCGTTTGAGGTCAGTCCGTCATGTAAAGGAATCAAGCTTAAATATTTTTTTTATTCTCGTTGTGCTTTTCAAACCATTTTTTTTATAAAAAAAAGCCACCTCAATTTAACAATTTACTGCGTGGCTCGTTTGACTTAAGAGGTTTAAAATCAAGCTTACTCAAGACCGGTGAATGCTCTGCTCGGGTTAAAGCTTTCATAGACAAAGTAGTATTTTTTAAGTTCTTTAAGTTTAAGCTTGAACAATAAACTGTTATTTTTTGATTGATTCATTTATCATCCCTAGACTTCTATGACAAATGATGCAAAGAGTCCTCCTTCCCCCAATTAGAAGAAACTTTCAAAAGTATGAGTATAATTAGCTGCTCTTGTTCTTTTTTTAATTTCCCCCTCCCCTTTTCTAAGCTGATACTGACATTTCTAATAGCACATTTTGTGATTTTTGGATTGGATATTGTATTTCTATGCGAACATCCCCTAACGTGCAATCGCATTAGTATTGTCTTTTCTTGGGTGTGTCATCAAAGCTTGTAGGTTATTTCTATTCTGAAAATGAAATTGGCCTTGCTCTCATACTACTACATAGAAACTTTAGAGCTCGTATGGTAGCCGGACATGGGAGATTAATCAAGAAGGGGATAAGAAGAGGATTTGGTTGAAGGAAGATTGGTTATGAATGGAGATTATTTTATTCTTGGGTAGTTTGTATATGTGGATAAAATTTGATGGATGATAAAAAATAAAAATAAAAAGTGAAAAATTACTTTCCCTTAAAAATTCCTTGATAATTGGGTAGTTAGGAATCAGACAAATTATGGGCAGGGTATACCCTAACTATATGAATAGTTCGACTGCGGAGAGACTATTGAGTGCCCTAAATTAGCTAATCTTGGTGCATGTGCCTAACAAAGTCGGGTTTAGGTAGTCCCATATTAGTTTTTCCGGGCCAAATAGTCTACCCGGCTAAACAAACTTGCACTTAATCCAAACCAAAAGCTTAAGCTATTAGGTGGAGAGATCCTAATACTCTATTATATGATCACTGTTTCAATCCCAATAATTTAGGACTCATTATCTTGTAATTTTTCCAGTAATTGTCTCACTGGAATACCTAAATTTTGGTCTAGACAAACGTGTGATCCAAACTCATTCTGATCCGACTAATCAAACAGGTCCAAACATACTTTATTGGCTCGAACTTCAGGGTCAAAATTTCAATTTTGTCTTTTAAATCTCCTTTTATTTCTTCTTTAATTGTGGTGGTTTATTAAAGAAGCTGTGGGGTTGGATTCTATATGGATAAGATGCCCATCTGCAATTTGGAGACAAATTGTTCTGTTCACTTTTTGTGTTTTTTTCTCTTTTTCTTACTTTTTAAGTAGTTTAATCTAGGTTTATTCTCTTTGCGATACTATATTTTTGCAGTTTTTCCCAATAATTGCTGAAGGGTGAACTTTTGAATCTCAGAAAAGCCATCTGTGTGCTCTTTTACCAGAGATTTTCTTTTGGTTATACAAGAAATCCACACACACAAAACAAAGAGAAAGAAAGAAAGAATTTGAATTACGAAAATTCTCCGAAATGCTTAAAGTTGTGAATCCAGAAGATGCTACCTTTTCTTTTGCTTTTCTCCACTGTGGTCCTCTGCTCATTTAGAGGACACGGCACCTTGACGCCTTTGTTCTTCCTTTTTATAGTAACTCTACGCATGTCCACCCGTTGCTATATTCTCAGCAACTTTGGATTATCCAAATCTGTTACATCTCTCAAGCTAATTGAAATCTACATGATTTGGATTTGAGATTGTGGCATAATGACATCAAACCGGTGCAACCATTAAGCTGTACTTTTTAGATTTTTGATATTGTAGCTAGCCAAAAAATGACGTTAACAAAGTCAATTTAATACAAACGGTTGGACTTGCTCCTATGATCCATTTATAAAAACGCTTAGAAGGGAATCTTTTCCATTGATGCAGGTCCTGCTAACACCTACTCATCTAGCCATAGTCATGGAATATGCAGCAGGAGGAGAACTTTTCGAAAGAATATGCAATGCCGGTAGATTCAGTGAGGATGAGGTAAATAAAATTTTACAAGACTGATTATGATTCGAATCTTCCATTACTTTCCCAAAATCTGGTGTTCTAGATTATCACACGACTGATTATGATTCTATTTGGTACTCCCAATTTGTTGGTTGTCGCTGTTATATGGTTCCCTAATCGCGTGATCATTTGGTTCAGGCAAGATTCTTCTTTCAGCAACTGATATCCGGGGTCAGTTATTGTCATTCAATGGTAAACAATCATAAAGCCACATTGTTTTTTTTTCGTTTCTTGCTAAATAATTTTTTGGTTGGCCTTGCACTTAAGGGTAATTTGAGATATCATTTTGGTGCAGCAAATTTGCCATAGGGATCTTAAGCTGGAAAATACACTCTTAGATGGAAGCTCAGCACCGCGTCTTAAAATATGTGATTTCGGCTACTCCAAGGTATTAACTCAACGAAAGCTTAAATCACCAAACACAATACTATGTGCATTTGTCGATTCTTCTCTCTTACTCTCTCCCTTTCAACAGTCATCTGTGTTGCATTCCCAACCGAAATCGACAGTAGGAACTCCGGCCTATATTGCTCCAGAGGTCTTATCAAGAAAACAGTATGATGGGAAGGTAAAAATGTGTTTCCATTTTTCTTTTTACACTTTGGGCCCTATTTCATAAGTTAAACAAAATGTTATATTTTGCGATCAATAGATTGCGGATGTTTGGTCTTGTGGGGTTACATTATATGTGATGCTGGTTGGTGCTTATCCCTTCGAAGATCCGGATGATCCTAGAAATTTCAAAAAGACAATTACTGTGAGTTTATGATCACTTCTAAAACATCTGATAATTAGCTTTCCATTCGTTTTTTTCCTTTTCCTTTTAGTTTATGATATAAATCATTACTTGTCAATGACAGCGGATACTTAGCGTGCAGTACTCAATTCCAGACTATGTTCGCGTTTCTATGGACAGTCGACATCTTTTGTCGCGGATATTTGTTGCCAACCCTGAAAAGGTTTGATGATCCTGAATCTGAACATGTTTTCCTATGAGTAATTCCATAGAAACATAACAGAATGAACGTACACAAGAAATGTGCAAAACCATAAAAATAAAGTATTTCAATATGACAAAAATGCCATCGCCATATTATTCAGGTGGAAGATTCAATACAAATTTTTGGGAGAATAGTGTACTTATTTCTTCTACTTCTTGGTAATTTCTTTTTGCAAAAGTGTTGTCAATGCAGAGAATAACCATTCCGGAAATTAAAAAGCACCCGTGGTTCCTAAAGAACTTGCCCGTGGAATTCATGGAAGGAGAGGAAGCTAGCTTGCAGAGGAACGATGCAGATCAAAAACAGTCTCATCAAAGCATGGAAGAGGTGCTGGCAATAATACAAGAAGCTCGGATAGTTACAGAGGCGGCGAAAGGGGGAGGGCATTTCGTCGGAGGCAGCATGGATCTTGATGATGCTGATATAGATGATGACGATATAGATACAAGTGGAGACTTCGTCTGCACATTGTGAGTGTTTGTTTTTGTAATGGAAACTTAACATTGTTGAAAATGCAATTGATGATCAAGTTCTAGGCAATCTTTGCATTTCAGAATCCATTATCTAGTGTGTACATGTGCGTAGGGAGTTTTTTTTCCTTCTTGGTGTGATCGGGTAATCTGTCAAGGGGGATGCCAGTTTATCTCCTACTTCCTGGAACTTGAAGACTTCTCCATCGGCAATGGAGCTTTCTTTGTTAATCTGTTAAAAGAAAAAATGTTTTGGTTTTGTACTGTTCAAAACAGCCATTTAATGTATTTGGGAGTGTAAGTTCTGTCCGGATTTGGTTTCCGCTACGTCTGTCCACAGATCAATTTTGGGTGGATTGGGTCGGTTCCCAAAACTGATCCGTTCATCCCGGATTATCGTATTCTCCATCCGCATCCGTGAGTGAATGAGATATGGTTGGGTCGGTTCGGTTGTGGATTGGGTGGCGGGCAGATAAGGAGAGTGGAGAAGGGCTTTCAGATGGATTGGGTGGATCGAACCTAAAACAAATCCGCCAAAACTAGAATATTAGGATCCACATCCATCCATAACTTACCTTGGGTGGGTTCACGGACGGTTCGGTTTGGTTGAGTTGTGTTGATTAGTCGACTAGCTGGGCACCCCTATTTTCCGCCACCACATTTTGTGGGTCTCACCGTGTATTCATTGCTATAATCTGAACAACCATCTTATAGGGCTCACGCAAAGTAACGTATCCACGTAAAAAAATCAACTTGATCGGACATTGATAGCTATCGAAATTGTCCATGGACATCTAATTATAAAACAAACTTTAGCTTTTGAAATATTTACCAATGTCCAATCAAGTTGATTTTTTTTGTGGATACAGTAATTTGCGGGCCGTACAAGATGAACGGTTCATATTACCGTGCATTTATATAAGGTTTCCGCTTCATCTGGAAAGAACTTATTAATCTCTTTTTGGACTTTGAAAAAATACATATGTGAAAAACGAATCACAGCCGTACTCGTACTCTACTTAGTTTTTGTTTTATACCAGTACCTTATTATACCTGTACTCTTATTCCTTTCACATGTATGAAGATCGACCATTCAAGCCCTTGATCTGGATTGCATTTCTACTTTGAAGGCAAGAAGCCCAAATTACGCACAACTGTAATCCTAATTTATTTTTCCCCACAAATTTGAATTCATAACCCTCATTGGTATTCCCTAGTAAGTGTCTAGATTATCGACAATGTCAGATTGCATACCCTCAACTAGCTAAGGATTTTTTTTTATTGGCAACAAAAATTTATTAAAGAAACTCGAAGAAGGGTACATCGAGAACAGATCCAACCAAAAGTTAGAAAACACCTCATGGCTAAGGATTTGGAATGTCCATTTCCTCATTAAGCTATGGAAACTCAAGCTTTTCTTCTTTTATTACGCCAGACGATAGGATGTTAGTATATTAGACAAGTTATATTACTATAATAAGTATCGATGCTATTCCATCTACTTGAATTCATGATCTTCCAACACCTATGTATTGGTACATGACCAACTGAGCTAGAAACCTTAGTCGTGGAAACTCAATCTTGCAATGTCCATTTTCTCATTAAACTTTGGAAAGTCAATCTTGCATTATCATCATGGTCATTCAGAGGACTCATCATCTTAGTATCACTGCACTATGGACCTTGCTCCACCTCCTGTTCAGTAGGGAACTCAACTTTCTCTGGAGAGCTGAGTTGGTGTTTACCCTCACTTTCTTGTCCTCAGCTGCAAGTGACCATACCATATCCGTACCCATGGGAACAAAATCGGTACAAATTCGGAGAAAAATGAGCTGTTCAATTCGGGTACCCAATGGTTCGGGGCAAATTGCCATCCCTAGCTGCAACTGCCTTTTTCACTTTCAACAATTCTGTGAACTACTCAGAGACTGCTGTACAAAACTGACCACACTCCCTTGATCCTTCTCATGATCCTAACATACCCATCTTATTATTAAGTATATATCTAAGACAAGAGTGCCAAAATCTCAGTAGTTACTTATATAACTATATCAATTTCAACAAACAAGCCAAAAATGTTAAATTTTCCCTTTCCCTCAATCCTCCAACAATATATCGATGGGCCGGCCATTGACCACCCTACAATTCCTCCTGATCTCCCCAGGCCGGCCCGACTGCAAATCCCCCATCTTAATCATCCCTTCAACAAATGCCTTAAAAAACTCACTCTGATTAACACTAAACTCTGTCACAAACTCTCTAGTTTCCCCGTTACTAAACAGGGTTTCATCAGAATTCAAAAAACCTCTCCCCATAACCAAGTCCTTAAAATACTGATTATCGAAAATCTCTGGAGTTGCATCCAAATCTCCAGTCACATTTTCATCCCCACCAAGGGGACAAAGATGGTTAAGCTTTTCTCTGTATTTGGGCTCGATTGTCGGATCGGGCTGGCCAGTGCCGGACTGGTTGTAGAGCCGGAATATGATGGAGAAGCACCGGGCTTGGCCTATGGAGTGGGAGCCAGAAAGGGCAACAAGGTCTCTTGTGGAGAGGCCGAATTTGGTGAAGAGGGATATAAGGGTGGTGGCATTGGCTCTTGGGCTTGGCATGATGTCGTCTGAGTCTTCTTGGCTTGCTGTTAGGCTGTCTTTCCTCCCTAACTTCACTTCCCAATTGGGTCCTCCACTCTGAAATTGAGACAAAAATAATTAGGCAACAGAGATGTGAGGACTATGCGAACTGTAATAAAGGTACTAACGTAAAACTTATACATTTCACTCAGTCAAGGCTAGGGACAGATCCAGAAATCCATCCCAGTAAGAGCATCTTATTAATTGTAATCGTGCAATTTTTTTCCGAGTCAAAAATTTTGCTAGGAACAAGAAATCATGTAAGATTGATTCTAAACCTAATATTAGACAAGAAATTATTGAAGGCCAGAGATCGTTGTAAAAGATCTCTAAACTAAAAAAATATGTAAGTTAAACAATTTTCTCATCATTTTGTATCATTTTCTTAAAAAGAAGGGAGAAAATTAAAATTCAGGGAAAAAAATACTAGGGGAATTATTATTACCATTATAAGTTCAAAATATATAATAAAACTACTGGTTTGTTGTACAATGAGTGTTGCTGGTCCAGTGGCAAGAGGGAAGGTATTGGTTTTGGAACCACAGGTCCAGGGTTCAAACCTCAACAATCACCCATATTTGATAAATCTTTCAATTTTATGGCTTAAAAAAGAGGCAGGTAGGATTTGAACACACAACCTTCAAAATAGAGGTAACAGACCTTACCACCAAGCAACACCCAGGGTATGTTATTAGATCTCGAAACAAATAATATATATACAAAACTTATTTTCCTAATTTTTATTTATTTATTTATTTATTTATTTATTTTACATTGACAAGTGGGGGGCGGGGCACGTGCCCCCCCTTGGATCCGTCCCTGATCAAGGCTACAACCATGGTTGCTACGATTGTTTCACAGCGACAAGGATAATGTAAGATGTACGGAGGAGATACATAGCTAGGGTTTCTAGTCTGTAGTAATACCAAAAGTACTCTCACAGTACTTTGTTAACCGTACGGTACCATTAAGCTCCTGACTCAATATATTCATACACAGAGCGCAAGTGAAACGATCATGTAGTTAGCATTCTAACCCACTGGGGAGAGATATTTTAAGTGGTAGAATAACTTTGAGCAATATGTTGAGGCAAGTTAAGGAGTCAGAACCACAAAATCTGGTGATCACACAAAAAAGATGCTCGAACAACAGGAAAAAAACAAACAAAAACAGTGTAGAGTTTGAGAGGGGGAGAGAGAGACCTTGTACCTAGTTTTTGTTAAGAATTTGGCCAAACCAACAAACACAAAATGCGCAAAGAACAATCAAGAAAACAGAAAATGCAAGACATGGATTACATCCATAGCTCACACTACTTTCTACTTTCTACTATGTATCAAATGAAGAATAGAAAGAACAAGTCACATTGGCTGCATATAACAAGTATTTATAACATAGGTTTAAATCACCAATTACCATAATACCCCTATTGGGGTCGAACCCAGAATAATCATCAACTTGTGAACCAAATGGAATCAGACTTCACAAGTCCCACAAGTTCAATAATGTTGCTAATTGCTTGGGGAGAAAAACTTTGAATTGTTAGTATTCACTGTTGAGCAATATTTTGAGGGAAATAATTTTCACGTCCCTTTTATTCCCAAACGCTCCATCTTTGTCTTTATCCACTTGAAATTACCTAATTACCCTTCATATGGAAAAAGTGACTCATGAGATAAGGGCAATTTGGTAACTTGAAGTGGATAAAGACAAAAAAGAGAGTGTTTGGGGATAAAACGGGTGTGAAAATTATATCCCTATTTTGAGCCAAAGTCAGGACTCTCAACCAGCAAATCTGGTGGTCACAATTCACACACTGCTGTCCAGTAGCCGATCAAGTCCTCCATGGCAAGCTTTATGTCCTATTTCGCTTAAACCCATAAATCTTATAAGGAGCTCAACTGATACCAGTTTAAACTCTCTTCCCTTTTTATCCACTTCCCTTTCCTTTTTATCCACTTCCCAATAGGGGGGGTCCACTCTGAATTGGGAGAATTGTCTCTGAGAAAACCAGACAGAATATCACATGGGAAGAAGTTCTCAATTGCAAGAATCACTTTCAGCAATAAGCTTAAGCAAAATCAGGAGCAGTTTTGTCAACCAATTTGTACAAAGATCAATTTTTTTTCACTTTCAGCAATGAAAACCCATACGTACAAAGATCAAATTGATTATACTTACCAACACAACAGCGTCTCTAGCGGCCATCACTATAATATCTGCACAAGAAACAACTCCAGGACAGACTTGCTCCAACGCATCTTTAACTTCATCAATCACTTCAAATGATCTCAGAGAATTAATATTCGACAGCGAAAGTTTTTCCCCAAGCATGGTCGGCGTGTCGTCCAACAACAACGAAGCATCACAACCCTGTACTTTTCACTCAGTTAGATCATCAAACACCTTATCTTCAATTATAGTACCTAACAAGAGGAGAACCAAAAAGGATACAGTATTTACATTAACAAAGCAATCATGGAACTGCAATCGCATAACCGAGGCCCCGCTCCGGGCCTCTCTAGCCATGGCCTTCTGAATTATGTCCCGGACCGTGGTTTCTGCGGCTGGGCACGCTTTTGAGTAAAAACCCGGTTGGAGTGGCGGCGATGCAGCGGAGGAGACGGAGGAGATGGTGAGGAAGAGCAGGAGAGGGAGGGACATTTTTTTTTTATCGTTGTTGAGCAAGTGGTTCTGTTTGTGTGATATGCAAATGGTCCAATGTGGTACTAGTGGGGTTTGGAAATTATGTCTGGAATTTGGAGGTATTTATTGGTGGGGGAATGGGTACTGGAAGAGGGATCCGGGGATGGGACAACACCCATCTTGGGCCAATCACGCCTATCCGTGATCAACGATGGATAGCTTAGAAGAGATTTTCATTATATTCGGTTGGGTTTCTAAGAACCCGGTTTTAAACTTTCCAGTGAGCCCCCAAAAAGTTAGTCATTGATTTTCTCTCTCATCTTCATTATAGCAATACTACTGTAGTGCCTACCTTATGCGACATGGACCCGTGACATCCGCTTTAAAGACCCACACGAATGATTCAAGCTGTCCATTAATTTTAAAGTTATTATTTGAGTCATCCAAAAAAATATCAAGTAAATTGTATAATTTTAATTACTTGATTTAGTTGTTTATCTTTCTTTCAAACTTTTGTCAGAATTTAAGATTCTAAATTGTGAATAAATAATTAGAAGATAGCTCAATCACTTATAGTTTTTTGAATCATATGGTTTTTTAGGAGTGACTCAAAAATTTTATTTTAAAAATTAATGAACAATTTGGATCATTTGTGTCAGCCTTCAAAATATGCCCCACGGATCCATCTCGCACAAGGTATGCAGTATAGTAGTATTTCTATAATGAAGATGAGAGAGAAAATAAATGGATAACTTTTTGGGGGCCCACTAGAAAAGTGAAAAGCGGGTTCTCAGAAACCCAACCAAACATGCCCTTTGTTTTCAGTGATTGTGTCAGACAGGGCTGTTTAGGTGTTTGAGACTCATTTTCAACTTTTCATTTTAAATTTTTGACTTTTTGGGCTATGATCAAAATATATTTTGAATCTGATAGAGTGTTTGAGAGAAATGTGTAGAATGTATTTTGCAACAGGAACAGTGTTTAAAAAATATGTGTAGAATACATTGTGTAAGTCTTTTTGTTAACCAAAATGAAAAAAATATAAAATGAGATGTTGCAAAGCTCATATCACTCAACTTTTGACTTCTCCTCTCTAATTTTAGAAAACCAAAACACATTCTCAGAGAATGCATTTTGCAATTTCTAGCCAAACAACCAAAAGCCAAAAATATAAAACTGAAAACTTGAAAAAGAGATAGTCAAACTGCCCCTAGGGATGTTTGGGAGCTCAATTTTTTAATTTTTAAAAATTTTCTTTTTATATTTTTCGGGATTTTAGATTGTGTTCAGAATATATTATTGGATCAAAGGGTCTAAGAAATATGTGCAAAATATTTTGTAGGTCTTTATGTTAAGAAAAATGAGAAAAGCAAAAATAATAAGTTAAAAAACGTAAAATTGAAAAACCTAAAATGCATTTTGTAAGAGTACCAGACACCTAAAATTGAAAAAAGAGAATTTAAAAATAAAAAATGAAGGATTCAAACGCCCCACGCCCATTTGTTAGACGGATTAATTTTGAGGGATTATCTTAAAAAGGATATAAAAATCTAATAATAAACAACGAAAACAGGGTACCCATACGAACCTAGCGCCATCTACAACTGTCGAATCAAATTTTCATGTTAGTTATAACTGTTGGATCAAGAGAATACTTCTTAATATAAACCTACTTAACTTATGAATGATAAATACTCCATCCATCCATTTTTAAGTGCGTTGTTTCGTAAATTCAACATATCAAAGAGACATCATCATTACACGTGTACTATAAACTTTTAACTACACTTTACAAAATTATCTTCAACTTTTACCTACCTTTTTAAAATAATCACTTATTAGGGGATAAACCAAAATGGAATACTTGATGATAAAAAAAGATGTAGGGAGTACATGTTTTCCTTTCAATTGATTGTTTTTTAATGTTTTGCAAATTTGACTTATTATGCTTTACGAGACCGTTCACTCTCTCATAATATATCAATCCAAAAATCTAACTTAAGTCAGTTCCTGGATTTATTTTCTTTTTAGTTGATTTCCATACATTAAAGAGGTGTTGATTATCTTTTTTGATCTCCATACATTAAAAAAGGTTAGCTAGTTCATTTTGACATTAAAAAAGGTTGATTATCTTCTCTTTTTTTTTACCACAATATATTAAAAAGGGGTTGATTTTCTTTTTTGATCTCGAATCAACTCAGTAATGGCTTTTAAATTGTTTCCTTGAGTTTCCATTCCAAACGAAACAACCATTCTTGAAAGGAAATAACTATTCTTGGATTCATATCCGGAAAAGGAACAATCCTTTTTGAAAGTTAGCACTCATATTTTTTTAATAAATAATTATTTTCCTTTACACATTGACTTATGTTTTTCTAATTCATCCGCTCTTTTTTAAATGTGTTGTTTCATAAATCAAACTTATTAAAGAGACATCTTTCAAATTAACTTTTACCTCCACTTTACACACTTCATATCATTGTTTATTTACACTTTTCAAAATTATCTTCAACTTTTACCCACTAACTTTGCAAAAGGGCAAATGAATAATTGTACAACATTTTACGCATTAACTTTTTAAAATACACTTATTAAGAGCATCACCAATGTCATACTCCAATGTGAATACTCAAATATTGTCACATCACCTTTTGAGTGTTCATTTAATGAGATTCTAAAGTTAACAATGTGAAGGTCTACAATGGTTCATTTTTGTCCGTAATTAAAAGAACAGAAATTGGTGTAAAGGCCAAGTTTGGAGCTTTAAATAGTATTTAGTCCAGCTTAACTTATTTTAATGTTTCCAATACATTGATAGAAAATTTTCGATGGCTCAAGGACAAAACTAGACAAAAATACCCTTAATGAACCCACTACTTGCGCGCGCATGTGGAGGAATCTTATGCGTGCAAAAGGAAAAGCGGGTGTTGTTTACCCAATCCCGACTTGCCACTGACAGTGATAGCGACATGTCAGTATATTGAAAGCGACAGGTGAGTGTTTCCTTGGTTGTATACTAACCCATGAAAAGTGATAAAAAAAAAAAATACTAACCCACGAAAGCGACAGGTTTCATTTAATGCGGTTCAGACACTCTCCTCTCTCTCTCTCTCTCTCTCTCTCTCTCTCTCATACTGTTCCGACTTACTTTAATTGGTGGGACAAAATTAATTTCTTTCTTCAATTTTAGGGGGTTTATGCACTTTGGGGTAGGGTATAGTGGGTTTAGACATTTTTCGTTTAGGCAATTAGGGTGCACTTTCCAATTATAGGGTTTTAGTGGTTTATATCTTGGCTTTTCGTAGAAGTGATCTTTTAAGGGTTTTAAGCTTGACTTTTATAAGTCTTACCCAGGGTTTAGGCACTTAGGTTTTGACTTTTCAATTATAGGGTTTTAGTGTTTTAGGCACTTTCATAGAAGTACCATATGGTTTAGTTTTAGGGGTCTTGACTTTCCAATTATAGAGTTTTAGTAGTTTATCGTTTTTTTTTAGAAGTCTGCAGGATTTTGGAATGATTTTTTCATAGGATATCCTAGGATTTAGGTTTAGACACTTTCATTAGATTTGGGGGTTTAGACACTTTCATTGGCTAGTGGGGGCATTTTTGGAATGTGTAGGTGATTTGTCCTTTTGGCATTAAGAAAAAAGTTGATGTCCTTGTTGAAGTAAAGACCCATTTACTATGAAATGTTTGTAGTTTTGAGTATATAAGTTTGATTATTAGGAAAATATTGGTAGTTTTGAGATCCAAATGTCGAAATTTGAGTATTTATAAAAAAATGTTGCTAACTTTGAGTTATCCAAATGCCATTGTGAGCCTTTTTTTAGTACCAAAATGCGAAAATTTGAGTATTTTTCTTTTTAAGTATACCATTGGGGATGCTCTAAGGGGCAACCCAAAATAAAATAGTCGACTATAAAAAAAGGGTTGACGGGGCAGTTGCAAGGCTCCCCAAATAGAGAAAATAAAATTGGGTAACGAATGGGTAACATGTGACCAAGTCTACGTGGTACCCAAACGTTGCATCCAGCCTGTCCAAAAGTGTACTGGACGACCTAGATCAAAACTCTCTCTCTCCCCTTTCTCTCTCCTGTTTCTCTCTCCATAATTCTAACCGTCCAAAACTAAAATGAAATGGACGGCCCAAATCGCGTGCACGGTACGCGCTTGTCACTGAAAAATTGCTCCAAATGGAGAGAAAATCACTTCACCTTTCTTTATGTTGAGGTAGATGTGGGGGCCAGAGAAAGACATTCACTTTGTTTGGGTGAGAGTTTTGAGAAAAATATTTTGAGAAATATTTTTGAGATAGTGTTTGGATGAGTTTTTGGGAAAAAAAATAGTAATAAATAGATAGAGGTGTAATAATTGGAGAGAGATAGATAAAGAAATATGAGAACACTGATTGGATAGAGAGGTATGAGTAAGAAGAAAAATATGATTAATGATTGGAGAGATGAGAGATGGGAAAAGAATCTTTTGGAATTTTTTTTTAAAAAATGTGAAATGAAAACACAGCCAATTTATTATTGGATTGCCTCCCGGAGATTCATCCAATTCAATGATTGAGAATTGCGAAATGACAGTGCACTAACTACACAATGAGAGGGAGAGACATTACGTAAACGAATTAAGGAATTAAAAAATGATATGAAGCAACACATATATAGTAGACAATCAATTGGGAAATGATTTGAAGTCAGTTTTAGAGATGTACTGATTCTTTTTTGCATTCTTTCATTTTTTAGGTGTAAAGGTTAAATATCTTCGAGAAAAAAATGTAAATGGGGTGATCTGTGATGAGCGAGAACTTGATCAATCGTATTTATATTCACAGAGTAAGCCTACTGATGCCATCGTAATTTTGTTCCTTGTATATGTAAAGACCGTAATTTCATGAGACATTTTTTAAATCAAATTGGGAAATTTGTGTAATTGCATTTAAATATTTATATCATTATATGTGGGTTTAATATGAGAAAGATTCTTGGTTGGGACTTGATTGTGGCACTTAGGTAAGTTGAGGGTTGTGCGTATGTTTAGCCCTATATAATGTTGAGTTTGGACACCCCAAACTATACACTTGTATTGACTATTCTCACTTTTATTCAATACAAAATTACACAAGTACACTTGCTTGTACACAAGATACCACTCAAGACACTTCACTTTGACAGTTACTCACACTTGAGTATCACTCACATGCACACACTTTGTACTTCTCACAACACTTGGTGTATCACTCATAAACACTTGGTGTTCTCTCCAACACCCACACTTGGTGTTCCTTACACACTTGGTGTTCTCTCTAACACACACTTACAAATGAGCTCTCACTCCTATTTATAGGGAGCAATGGAACTATCTAGAATAGGAATATCCTAGAATTATTCTACAAGCTTTTTGAGAAGCCTAAATATTTCTACTATACTCTAGAAGATTCTAGAGTAATCCAGAAGACTCCATCATATTCCATAAGTTTCCGAAAGGTTCTAGAATAAGTCGGGGCAATCTAATAGGATCCGGAACCTTCTACTAAAGTCCAAAATATTTTGGAACATTGTGAAATATTCTAGTAAAACCCAGAAAATTCCAAAAGCATCTGGAGATTTCCGGAGAGTCAGTGATGACTCTCAACACTCCCTCTCAGCACTGACTCTGCTTCATATCGTTGAAGTATCTTTTTCCACTCCAGATATCCTTCCATAAGCATTATTGGTTACTTCTTGTTTCCATCACTTGTATAACTTTTCTGGGGCTTTTCTTGACTTGTTGGCATCTTTAGCGACTGCCCATCCTTTTTATCATTTCCCCATTTAATTGGGTGAGCTTCTTTTGTTTTGTTGTTGGCATCTGCTTGCCACACACCTATATATATTCTTCTTGTTTTCTCAGCTCTCCCAATTTCTCTTTCAATTGGGCTGGATTCTTTATGATCGTCTCTTCTTGATCACCTTGGCCATTCTCGGTCACACTGGCTGTCTTCTGCTCTTTTCCAAACATGTGGTCGATTTCTTGAACTTTAGCTTCTCCTTTAAAGGAAGACTCAATAGGCTCAACGACAACAGTGCATATTGCCACTTCATCATTAGTCGGCTCGTACCCATTCTCCACGCGTGCGTCAAAGCCTATCTCATCTTCAGTATCTGTTTCAGTCACGGTGAACACTTCACATGGTGAATCGAAATCCATTCTTCTTCATCATCCATCTCCTCTTCAAACCCAAGGACTACATAACTAGCCTGAGCATCCCACTCTTCAGCGCTTTCTTCATGGTGACCACTCGATATCACCATATTCTCTTCAACTGGTCTTCTAATAAAGGGACACTCTCTTAGGTAGTGGTATTTCTTGCCGCAGTTGAAGCATTCTATGTCTTGTTTTCGATATCTCTTAGTCCTTTGATTGCCTTGACTGTTGTTGAACTGAGCTCCCCCTGCTCGATGGCTCCTGCTAAACTCCAATTTTTCATCTTCTGCTTTCTTCAGCTTTGCAATGTTTTGCCACCTCGATCCTCCATTCCTCTTGCTGCAAAACAAGGTCTCCTCTTCATCGTTCTTTAGTTTCACTCCAGCTATTTGCTTCACCAAGGTTTCTTAATTCGCCAAGAGACTCTCTAACTCCACCACTGATGGTTGCTTCGACCATCCACGAAAAGTCGCCATGAGACCATTATACTCTGGCCTTAAACCTCGAGTGATAATTCGTCTCATCCTAGATTCACTGATTTTTTATTCAGAGCTGAGTTGAGAAATTTCATTGCAGAGAGTTTTCACCTTGAGAAAATATTGGCTCACTATCATTGATCCTTGCGTCACGGTAGCCAACTCATTTCTAGAAATTGAAGACGAGTGGAAAACAATGCCGCAAATGTATCCCAAACTTCTTTTGGAGTAATAGCCTCTCATACATACTCCAACAATTCTTTCTAAACTGTCGTCCTCAATACGAAAAACGCTTCCCTGCCTTGATCTTCCACTTGTGCAGTGCCTCGACATCTTCTTTTGTCGGTTGGGTAGACTCTTTGCCACCAACGATCTCCCACAGATCTTGACCTTGAAGATATGCTTTTATGCACACCTTCCAATAGTCATAGTTATAATTGTTTAGCTTCTCAAAACCTCCTGTTATGTTGCCAAACTTTGACATTCTGATTGGTCCTTAGACCTTTCAGCTCTGCAATCTCCAACAACACTCTCTTCCAATCATGTCTTGGAATGACCACCTAACTGCCTTGCTAGTACAGGTCCTTGACCGTCAAGCTCTAATACCAGATTATTGAGTTTGGACACCCTAAACTATACAATTGTATTGAATATTCTCACTTTTATTCAATACAAAATTACACAAGTACACTTACTTGTACACAAGACACCACTCAAGACACTTCACTTTGACACTTACTCACATTTAAGTATCACTCACATGCACACATTTTGTGCTTCTCACAACACTTGGTGTATCACTCACAAACACTTGGTGTTCTCTCCAACACCCACACTTGGTGTTCCTTAGACACTTGGTGTTCTCTCTCACACACACTTACAAATGAGCTCTCACTCCTATTTATAGGGAGCAATGGAACTATCTAGAATAGGAATATCCTAGAATTATTCTACAAGCTTTTAGAGAAGCCTAAATATTTCTACTATACTCTAGAAGATTCTAGAGTAATCCAGAAGACTCCATCATATTCCATAAGTTTCCGAAAGGTTCTAGAATAAGTCGGGGCAATCTAATAAGATCCGGAACCTTCTACTAAAGTCCAAAATATTTTGGAACATTGTGAAATATTCTAGTAAACCCCAGAAAATTCCAAAAGCATCTGGAGATTTCCGGAGAGTTGGTGATGACTCTCAACATATAAGGGAAAGTTAGTGTTTAAAATCACATTTTTCCCTCTCCTCCCCTGTGAGCCGACCCTCTCTTCCTCCTATTTGTCTCATATTTCTCTGCTCCTCTCACCAAATTCATCACCCACACTTAAAACCCTTATGGATCTACCATAGATCCTCCATCTTCACACCATTTGGAGCTCGGGATTCGCGTGCATTTACACTGGGAAGTCATTTTTGGTTGAGTTTCAAGTTGGAGAGCTAGGTTTTTTTAATCTAGACTTGTTGGAGCTCAATCCTTGAGGTAGAGATCTTTTCTACACTCTTTAAGTATTTATAGAGTTGATTTATGCCTAATTTTCATTTGGTTTGAACTATATTTGTTTGGATGAAAACCTGCATTTCGTGTTATGGTTTTCTATTGTTTCTGTCCAAATGGGTAACTCGACCATTGGGACGGTTTTTCCAGAGACACTTCCTGGGTTATTTTGTTGAACTATGATCCTTGTTTGGTCCTCATTTGGTCTCCGATCGCATATTTGTCAATATCCTTGTGAAACCATTCGTTATTGCATCGAAACTCGTTGGATTATGATGTTAAGTTTGAAACTTGTAGTCGTTGGTTGTTTTGCGGAAATAATGCAAATTACAATTAGCCACGTATGCTTGACACATGATGATGTAACGTAATGGACTAAGGGTTATGTTTCAAATGAAATGAAATACATTTTGAAGGAAATGAAGGACACTTGATGTTTTGAGAAAATGAGATGTGGATGATTTAAAAGTGGATTAACGTTAGGGCCACCATTCGGTGCCCTAGGAAAGGGTTACGAGGCCCATGAATCTTGGTAGGGGTTACGGGGCCCGTGAACCTTGACAGAAGGCTACGAGATCCCAGGGAGACATCCTAAATGCTGAGTAGGGGTTACAAGACACAAGAATCTCAACAGGGAAATACGTGTTCCAAAATTCCCAGCTATTGATACTATGAAAAATATAAATTTGACACTAAAGAGTAAAAGAGGATGTTTATTGTTGTTTGACTCTCAGATTTGACGAAATAGGTTTTATTGACAAAATGTGATTTATAAGTGTGAGGACACCTTCATACTCAACTTAATCGTATCTTAATATTACCCAATTGTTGTGGATTGCCTTGTACTTACATTATCTCCTTTGTGCTCATATAATCTCACATGCATTTAGCATTTGCAGAGAATTTTCCTATTGGGCGAGTGTAGCTCAATCCTTCCATTTTCAGGTACAAATCATGGAGTATGAGTTTATATGCTTTGAGTGCATGACATGGTTAAAAACGCCATACAAAGAGGAGTTATTTGTTCATCTCATGAAACATATTTGTGGTAGATGAAAATGTATATCTAATTATTCTCTCTTCTTCTGACTTGGATGATTGTAACAACTTAACAATTCTATTCATGTTTTCTCATGGGATACATGTACCTAACTAGACTTTGTTGTTTGTTATGAATCCAAACATTGTGATGAGACTTTTGGAAGGATATATATGAAATTATTGGGTTATCTTATTTGAGAAATATTTTTTTATTTATATTGAAAATCGATGGCGTGATACTATATCTTCCTAAGAGCAACAACAATAGATAAGCCAAAATTTTGGCCAAATAAACCTGGTGTACAGTCCATATAGCTACCTTGTCACTATCAATACTCCAACAATTTATGCATTTTACCTTATCTTTTAAAATATTACAAAATAATAAGAGAGAGAGAGAGAGAGAGAGAGAGAGAGAGAGAGAGAGAGAGAGAGAGAGAGAGAGAGAGAGAGAGAGAGAGAGGAAAGAGAGAGAAGGCAGATGGAAGAGAGAGAAAAGCATTAAAAATTACATTGTTATGGAACAGTGCTAAGCTACTTTTGGCTTGCCAGCTTGGTACTGTAGCTCAATAGCATTTTTGGGCTTTAATAGTTAAGAATGGCTTAGCTGCTGCAGGAGACAATTTCTCCTTTTGCTAAGCTAAAATAGTCAAAAGTGCTCTATTGCTAACCTGTTGTTGTTGCTCTAAATATCGTCATTCACTTAAGGCAAAAGTTGGAGACAACCCTATAGGTGGTCTCCTGTGTATCACACGCACATAAAAGTACTCCACGCGCTTTCCTTTGGTCAGCCAAGTTGTACTCTTGCAGACAATGTCTTTGGTCAGTCAATTTGCAATGATTTGATTGAATTCATTCAACCGCAAATTACCAAATTATCCTTTAGCTAACCCAAAGTGAATAGCGTGCAGACAATATCAACTAGCTTTTACCCTTTATGTTTGGCGTTTTCCCAACTGGTTTGCCTTCCCCGCGTGGAGCGGCAAATAGACCAATCAAAAATTAACTTTTGTTTTTTTTTTGGTACGTCGTAGAATTTCAGGGAATACTAATGGGTGCAACATTACACTCATTAAGGGTAAAAAAAAGAGTACACTTTTATGTGCACTTTAAAATACAAGTTGGCAAGTGGTGGCTAGTTGATGCCGGGTTTTGTGGATAGGATGGAAGAAAAGTAAAAAGGGGACAAAAGGATAAGGGATAGTCGCTCACCACCCAAATAGAAATGCCAACGGGATATAGATAATCACCACCCGAGGTGTCTAAAAAGGGGATACAGGGCGTAGGGGTCGCTCACCACTCTAAGGAATCCTCCTAGAGATACAGAAACGATAACAAGAAGATAAACTTCTTAACAAGCCTAAGGCTTTAACTCAAACACACACTCTATCTCTACTCATTCACCACATATGTTTAAATAGATTACTTGGAACATCCCTCCAAGCATAGGAAATGTAAATTTCAATTACCAAGACTCTAAATTTAATAAACCAAAGACTTTGACTACTAAAAACTAGAAAGACGAATAAATATTCCTTGCGAACTTAAAAGACATATAGAGAAACGAAAAGACACAAAATAAGTCTAAAAACTCATAAAAAGGTATTGACTGCACTTTAATTTCGTATTAAACCTTGTTGTCTTCAATTAGCACATATTTTGAAGCGATGCGTTGGGACACTCCGGTGTCATATTCCCCTGGTTGGAAAAGATTCACCCTCAAATCTTCACCGTCTTTTTTGCCATTGTATTCATTTTCTTTCTTCCTTTTCTTCCACAAAACTTCTACTTCAAGTTTCACATCAATCATCTCATTATCAATATTGAGCAAATAACTTCTAGTTGAAAGTGCACCAATTCCTCCACTTCCCAAATCCACGATGAAACAACATTTGACTCCTTGAACGACTCCATAAGTCCCAAAAATATCGGTACGTTGTTTTAGAACCGATTCATCAATCCACTCCCAATCATCAATTTTCTGTTTCTTCAAGTTTAAAGCTGGATTTGACGGGACAAATTGGTGGGTGTTGCAAGTGATTGAACGTTTCAGCTCTTCCATTCCATCATCCTCTGTCAGATCTTCATCGTAGATAGGAGGTTTAGAACACTCTATTACGGTCATCACAGCTGTTGTTGAACTAGAATTTTGATAGTTTTGAACAATTAAAAATCCATCTTCGATGTACTCATCATACATCGGTGGCAAACTCCAATCCACTTGTGGTTGTGAAATTGTGGAATCTTTGTTCGAAAAAATTCCCTCCAATGCATTATCTTCAAATGCCATTTAATAATGAATCAGGAAACGAGCCTAAGCTCTGATACAAAGTGGACAACACACTCACATGGGGTGTGGGCTCCACACACAGTTAAGTGTGAAGTGTAATATCCCAAATTTTCAAAAATAAAATTTGTGATATTTGTAAATACTAATTTTCCTAATTTAATTTTTTACCCAATTTTGACTTTAGTTGACCATTTGCGGGTCTCTTATTTATTTATTTATTTAGTTATTATTTTATTTATTTATTTTTACTTTAGACGAGTTAGTGTTCGAGTTGCACAGAATGATTTCAACCGGCTTGTCACCAGTGGGTCGGATGAACGGCCAGAATAATGTGCGTAATGCGGAGGATGATTTAGAGCTACACAGATGACGCTAGCACGACTACTACAGTTGTGGGATCCGAGTCAACCAGATACGGTCACCTGGCGAGCGCATCGTAATGCGTGTTCTACTTTCAAGATTTTTCCAAACGATTCTGAGCACACGGTGACGTTGCCCACGATTTTCCAAGTTCGCATGAATATTTTGATAATTTTCTGAGACCGAAACCCGGACAATTCGAACACTGCTCGGAGTAAATTATACTGCCTTATATCATATCGTGCTTCACGGCTCACCCATTCCCCACACCTACCACACTCCACCCATCACCTTCCCCAGCCAACTACCCCAAAAATTTATAAGCCACTCATTCTTTTCTTTTGCTCTTGAAATGTGGCCTCACCCTACCCATTCATCCTACCAACCAAAGTGCACCTTAAAGAGAGGGCTTTGTCCTTGTTTCTTCCATTTTTTCGGACAACACAGAAAGGCAGAGAAGAGAAAAAGGGATTGAGAAATGCTGGAAAAGAGGAAGAAAGGAAGAGAAGAAAAGAAAAGAGGAGAGAGGTCACCACCATGTTTTTCAATTTTCGTCCATATCACGTACCCATTTTTATAGCCACTTTGCTCATAGTTACAGTCGTTTTTAGGATTAGGTTTCTTCATGGAAGTTGTAGAGGGCGTCTAGAACTTCGATTTCGACACAAGAATCATCCAAATCGGTTGAGTTTTGAGTGAGTTATAGCCTTCCAAAGTTCAGTAAAAATCTCGGGTACCTTTTTCCAGACAGCTCTCTGTTCCTCTGTAAATCTCCATTTTTCTCCTCGTTAAAGTGGATTTCGGGTTTAGGTTCCTTCACGAAGATTGTAGATCATTTCAATCTCTTCGTTTTAGGTTCAAGAATCACTCAAAACCGTTGAGAAATGACCGCGTTATTGCAGCCCAAAGTTTCTGGTCTATTCAAACCGAGAAGCTTACTGACCCTTTACAAATCTTCATTTTTCTCATTGTTCAAGTGCGTTTTAGGATTAGACTTCGTGATCAATGTTGTAGAGAACTTCGAGAGCTTCGTTTTAGACACAAGAATCGCTGGAAACGGACAAGGTTTGAACCCGATATCGCAGCCCAAAGATTCTATTGCCACTCGAATACCGCCGGACTTTACCGTCGAGCTTTTCGTCCAGACCAAAGGTAGAAACTCGTACCCACCCTATTCCAAGCTTTTGAATGTGTTATAATAGTCTAGGATTAATTTAGAGTTGATGGGTTAAAGCCCCAATTCAAGGGTTTCACGAAACCCGAGCCAAAAACGATAAATGTGACGTAAACTTTATTTTCGTACTTAGTAAACTCTAGATCCATCGTGGTTCATGTTGTTAATTATTCCAAGCATGTTTAATACTTTAATAACTGTTTATATGAGTTTCTCCATAAAATTATTGTGCTTAACCTTGTTCTTGATTGTTGTGTTAAAGTAAGAAGTTTAAAGCGTAATTTTTGGAAAAATTTAGCGTATGCATTACTATGTATCATTTACGAAACATACTTTTATCAACTAAATGTCACTACTGGAAATTTAGGAGTTTAACGAAATGACCGAAATGCCCTTCGGGTGTAAAATGACCATTTTGCCCTTGTGTGTGTAAATTACATAATGTGTAGTTTTATACTTAGTAAGAAAATCAAGGAATTGTGTTTTGTGACAAGTTAGGACTTTATTACACAAAATAAAGTATTTTTACATATTTACCCTTGACGGTGGCAAAATTACATTTTTTCCCTTGTACTATGTTATTTTACAAAAAGGCCCCCAGAGTTTGTAAAATTACACTAAGGACCCTAGAGTCGTGAAATTATGTTGGGCACCCTTGTACTTACTTAAAATGACGTTGGTGATCGATACTTCCTTTAAATTATATTTTGACCCCAATAGTTTTAGTAAATTACGTTTTGACCCTGTAGATTGAATTGATTACGTTTAGACCCTTGGTATTGATTACTTCAATTTCGCGGAACTTTTGAATTGAGATATTCGGTTGTGACCCTTGAGATATTGTTATCGCTTTGCTTCTGCTGTTAAGTGCACTTTTCATAAACGTGTTGAATGTTAGAATGGACAACTAGGTTCCCAAGTTGGGTGATCGTACACGGATATCACATAGACGATAAGGTTAATGGAAAAGTGAAATGGAATCGATTATGGGGAGTCACCCCAAGATTTGTTGAATGGCAGTCAGCCAAGTGATGAATCGATTATGGGGAGTCACCCCGAGATTTGTTGAATGGCGGTCGACCAAGTGATGAATTGATTATGGGAGTCACCCCGAGATTTGTTGAATGGCGGTCGGTACCAAGTGATTTTGTTTTGGAGGAATATTTGGCGGACCGCCAGGATTTCGAAACCCTAGGGTATGACACTCTGTGATTTGCTTCATTTGAATTCCGAGGAAGTTAAAAGGAGGGATGTATTATAGACCAGGAGTCACGTATTATATACCTACTCTGAGGCGAAGCGATTTGTCACTTTCGTAGCCGGTGGTATGCAGGTCGGTCCCCAGGAAATTCATGGAGGCTGGTGGCGGTTGGATTAAGTAAGTAACTTATACCTTACGTCGGGGCTCCCGGTCGAGGGCAAAGCAAGGGGGAGCATATCCGCGCTTTGGTCATATTCTTGAGTGGTTAATAGGGAGGAAAGTTCTCTAGGTTGAGAACTTAGATGAACATGTAAGTTAATGGCTAGTAACGAAATCAGCTATGTGTTTAATTTCTATTCTACGATTTATCTCCTGTTTAGTTCCTTTAATTATTATTTTTCAATCATATATGTTGTACGTGTATGTTAAGCAAGGGTTGAGTGGGTTAGAGTAGTTATTGAGTGATTTATCGCTCACGGTGTTACACTTCGTGTGACCCTGGTATAATACTATGATGTTGCTTTGCGACTCGGACGTATTATGCTAGACTTTGGAGATGAACAGGAGAAGCACTACAGTTTGGAGGCCTACGGAGCTAAGGAGGACACCGCCAGAGTTGACGACCATACCACAGAGTAGAGATAACCCTAGCATACCTAGTAGTGAATGATTGTACTTGGCAAGGAGATTAATGTATTTTTACATAGTGAAATATTGTTGTAAAACTTTATTATTTCTTTTTAATAAATTTAACGTACCCAAAAATCGGGGTCGTTACATGAAGTGTGTGCGGAGCCCACACCCCATGTGAGTGTGTTGTCCACTTTGTTGTACATTTTTGTTGTGTATGTAGCATTGCTCATTTTTTGGTACTTCTTAATTATTAAGACTTTAGGTAGACCAAGATCATTGGCCAAATTCCTCCGGGTTAAGATAGTCAAAGTGTTCGGAGATAAATTTGGCGAGTGAGTATAAAATTTCTGAAAAAAAAAGAGAAAAGATTTTACGTGTCATAAATCAAAATAAGCATAAAAGGGTATGATTATAAAGTGAGTATAAAATTCATTAAGTTTTGTCAAATTAAAAAAAAATTAAGTTCCTAATTTCAATTTCTAAGATAACTCATTCCATCACAAAAATTAAAGCAGAACAAGTAAAGGAAATTATGGTTATAAAAAAAATTCAAAAAAGAATATGTTAGGCCAAACCAATGGGAAAAAAAAGGAAAGTAAAGGAGAGGGTGGAGGAGACTTGGCGACTTTAACGGCCTGTTTGGATACCGGAGATGGCGCCCAGATTTGTAATCCCGGCCCCACACAAATCCGGTGTTTGGGATGCAAAATGAGAGGGCGAATTTGGGCTCCAGTCCCACACAACCGGACTTGTAATCCACCCGCAGGTGGATTTGCGAAGGATGGCCTTACCCTTATCGTTGGTAAATCCGGAAGGATTGGGTCCAAAATGCCCCTCCAAATCCACCTTGCTTTTCATGAGAGAGAGAGAGAGAGAGAGAGAGAGAGAGAGAGAGAGAAACCAGAGGAGGAGCTGATCGAATAATAGATCTGCGTTGTGGTGATCGGCGGCGGGGGTTGAATCTGGGTTGATGACGGAGAAGCTGATCTCCTGACCCCTGATTTTGCCTTGATTGCCGGTGGTGGAGGGTGCGGTAGGATAGAGACAGAAGAAAGGGAGACAGAGAGTGAGAAACAAAAAAAGGAAGGCCAGGGAATGAATTGGGGTTACTGGGAAGGGGATAGGTTTTAGTTCTCAAGATTTTTTCTTTTTTTTAATTTAAGTCATTGGGTGGGATCCAATTAATTGTGTCATGGGTTTTTAAAAATGTGCTAAACGTAAAATTAATTTAAAGAAGACAAAAAAATTGTTCAAATTGATTTTCGCATTTTTTCAAATTAAATAAAAAATTAATAAATTGGGGGTAATTTAGTCATTTCTCCTCTTATCCTATCATATCTACTCTCTAAATCTCCCTTATCAAAAAATCATCCAAACACCTCATATACAAATCCACCCTTATTAGAAGAAGGATCCACTTTCATTACAAATTCATCCAAAATAAATCCGTCATCCAAACATGCCGTAAATGCCTTCTAGAAGTCTGAGGTCAGAAGAAATTTTCCACCACGTTACCACCCATTATAGTTCACATAAGACACAAGGGCAATCTTACCATTTCAAAAAAGTAAAAAAAGAGTACAATGTGAAGGCAGAAAACCGGATTGATAAAGTAGTAAAATACTATACTTTTTTGTACGTGAAGGCCATTGTCTTGATGTGAAGTTTGTACCTTGTTGGATGTGTTTGATCACTCATTGGGTGGTATCTAGCAAAACCCTTTTCTTAAAATCGTCATTTTATCTTTTGTATATATTGATAACAAATTATAATATTAATCATATACTATTTACTTTTTGTTAAATTTTTTTCGAAGCCTTATAACTTTTATATTATACACTCCATCTTTGTAAAATTGATATCATTGAAAAGATATTAATAATACCTTCAAAATGAGACTAATAATTAAATAGGTATAAATAAGATTTGAAATACCATTCTTGGTTTGGCTAAATTGAAAAACCTAGATTATTGGTTTTTTGGTTTTGTCATTATTCAAATTTTTTTGTATTCGTTAGTTTTTGGTTGATTTTTTGAGGTTTCTTGGCTTGTCTCGACGAGGGGAATCTAAAAAGTATAAAATTATTAGCCAAATTTTAAGTTTTGTGAATAAAGACGAAAAATAATCCAAAAAACCTCAAAAAATAGACCAAAAATCAACAAATGCAAATTTTTTTTGAATAAGGACAAAACCAATAATCCAAAAAACTAGTTTTTTCAATTTAGACAAATCAAGCCTAAATGTAAATTCATACCATTTCAACTCTCATAATTTTTTATTTTGTTTGCACGTATCAATAACAACCCACCCACCCACCCACCGGCCTCCTGAACATCCCATCTGATTAATGTCTTCTTTTTTTCTTTTTCTTTTTCATATACTTTTCCTACCTCTATGGTTCGTGAGGAGTAAAAATAGAATTCAATGAGTTGCATTGTGGTCTATATAATTTGTCATTTCCTTATTCCAACTACAAGTTTTTTCCCTGGCTATGCATTTCTCTCTCTAATTTTTGTTTAGCCATGGAAATTAGTCCAACGTCTGCTCAAGCTCAACGTGGTCGAGCTTCGACAAAATTCTATGTAATTCATGGCTTGAAAAGTAAGTTGAATGGTTTGTAAAATGAAAGGATAAAGCAAATGAGGAAAAATTAGGAGAAATATTAGGGGGAATTTTGAGATGAAAAATGAAGAATTATTGCGCTTCTAAGTGTATAATATTCTGGACAATCTTTTTGTGGGTTCAATACTCCACTGAACAAGTTGAGAGAAGATTGGAGTAGTTTTTTTAGCGACATATGATATCTTAGACGATCAAAATCGACCAATTTAAAACTACCATCAGTTGTCTACTTCCATTTTCTATGTATTTATCAACATATATTCTTTTTGTTCTTCATGGCTGACCCAACCCCAAGATCCAAGAGAGGCATGGCCCTTGGGTATCCAAAAAACTCACAAAAAAAAATAGGGGTAGCACCATAATTTTTGCTATTAGGCTTGGGTAGAGGTCTTTTATAGCCCAATAAAAAAACAAAAAATGCCCAATCTGATTTTAAAAAAGGGCTAAAAAAAAAAAAAGAAGACTATTGGGCCTAAAGGCTCAGAATAGAACACACGACAAATTAATTGAAAATGACTAGGTGGAAGAGGCATATTATACCAGTCTAATTAATACTTTTGCTTCTAGTTATGCGACACGAGTTATGTTCAAGTGATACTCATGTGTTCTTAAGATGATATATGTATTTGGAGACGTTATATTTTGTGTTCTTCTATAATGATTAATAAAATTTTATATTGTTTTGGCTTCCTTGTATTGCAATTGTTTCTGTACAAATTAGTGTTTATTCTTTAGAACAAAATTTTTAGATTTGGTCTTCGGCACTAAAAATCCTTGGGCCGGCCCTGGTATTCTCCCAATAGCTTTTTCTCTTTTCGTACTTAATTCTTTGATAACAATGCAACAAAGTCATTGAAAGATCCCATTGGGATTAAAGAGACCTTTTTAGGACATTCGGAGACCTCTGAACTTTTTTCCTAGTGGTGGATTTATATATATTTTTTAATTGTTTGATCATACACCATAGTTTTTTCATTAACCATATCATCTCATGTGTAAAAAATATATACTCTTGAACAGTGGGGGGCGTGGGCACGATTTTGTTGACTAAGGGCAAAACATATTTTGATCCAACGGTTGAGGCACATTCTCCTACTTTGATCAAGTAAAATGACCACACTATATGAATTTCTATATGACATAACTGCCACCAGTTGCAGGGTAGACACACAATTTTAAGGTTAGGGCCAACAGTAAAAAGAATAGTAGTCCCATATATAATTGTATCGATGAAAGTATTTCTAAAAATTAGTTTGAGCAGGTGTTGGGATTGACTTGCGCACACCAGTCTCTGCACATGGACAATTGGACGATTATATGTAGCATTATCTAGATGCACATCTGGTGATCGTATAAGTGTTCTTATCTCTAGTGATGTGCCCAATTCAACGACAAACATTGTGTATCTTCTCATTGGACGAAGTACGTTGCGTTGATACATAAACTTTTGAGAGGATGAGGAAGAGAAAATTTAATTGAAGAGTGATGAAAACGAGGGAAAATCATTTCGCAGAATACAACCTATGTAGAGCACCCCTTTTGTTACATTTGTGTGTGTGTGTTTGACTCTTATTTAGCCCAATTTTTCATATTTGTGTATGGGTTTTGCTCTTATTTAGTATTTTTGATATCATGTTTGAACTTAGATTTTATGAATGAAATGTGGCATTATATTTATTTTGTGGGTCAGATTTGAGTTGTATTGGTAAATCCCATCAATGCACATGGTATTTACGTGATTTGGACCACAGTTGGTAGTGCCGTAGGCACAGGTCATCGCTAGCATATAACCCGTGTCATGCACGGAGTAGACCAAAAAATGTTTTAGAATGTTTCTATCGAAAAAGATACGCATGTTCCTAGATGCACATCTGACCCACAAAAAAATGTTTTATTATACACAATAAAAAAATAATAATAATTAAGACAATCATATTAATTTTTACTTTAATGTCCACAGACCACATTAAAAGAGTTTTGGGCTTCTGAAATTTCAATGAGCCTTAGTTTTTAAAAGTGAACGGGCCTTAAGTCCCTGAAATGAATTGGGTCATAAATGTTGGGCGTTGCTTTGTTTAAAATAATTGTGTTTAAACCTCATTAAAACCAATTTTAGTACAAAGTTGTTTCATAAATATTAAAGTTGTTACTATTATTTTTTTTAACGAAAAAATGGAGGGGGGACGGGAGTATATAGTTTGATGATACATTTTTTCCCACAATACGAATTTTCTAAGACGTAGGGGGGACGACTGCCCCTATTAGCTCCTCTCTAACTCCATCCTTGGTATTTCTCCTTTTTATTTTTCAAACAAATACTCACTTTAATGGGTTTTGTAATTTATCAACATGTTGAATTCAAGATGCAAACGAGTTATGGAAAGAAAGAGAAAATTGGTATGCCTTGTGATATATATTTTCATCTATACATGTGTCTATGTGTATGTAAATACACATATATGGAGACATAATGGAACCCAAAGGGCTCATATTTCTATCCTGTTGTAACTTGTGAAATGAAGCAGGGAGTTACAACAAAGGGCTTGGATTTTAGGTCTTAAAATGGAGATAAAAGGCTGATTTTATATAGGATCAGATGAGACATCGCTATCCCTCCAAACTCCAAAGGGAGTAGATACGCATTTAGGCAAATCCCAAATATGCAATCCCAATCCATCGGGCAAAACCCAAATAAAAAAAAAAACTACGAATATTTGTCATTTCATGTGGTTATATGGGTACTTAGGACGTTCAATTGTGGTTGAGGATTTGATTCTCTCGTTTGAGAGAGAGAGAGAGAGAGAGAGAGAGAGAGAGAGAGAGAGAGAGAGAGACAAAGAGAGGGGAATTAGCTCTTTAATATTCCTTATCAGCTACTTTAAAGAATTGTTAGTCCACATCAGCAAAATCCGTCACCAATTTGACGGATTTAGACGGCAAGGGTTAATTGAATACCAGCTTCATAGTTTACGTGTCTAATTGAATTAGGGGAGTGATTTCCACACCCCCAAATTGTTAACCACACTTTTTTTTGTCTTTTAGTGACATTTTCACACATAAAAATGTCACTAAAAGACAAAAAAAGGGCGTGATTAACAATTTGGGGGTGTGAATATCAATTACCTTGAATTATAACAAAGTTTGGGTATCCATTAGACATTAAGGTCAAAATTTGGGGGTTCTTGGAAATTTTCCCAACATCAAATAGCAACGCCCAAATCTCCCTCCAAATCAATTCAAAAATCCCCAATTTTCTTCCATCCCCAGTCCTCGATTTTTGGCTCTTCCAATTCAATTTCGTCATCCCCAACCAAATGGCATCGTCCCGAATTCAACGACAACATCAAATACTTCCTCCCCAACCAAATGGCATCGTCCCGATTTTTGGCTCTTCCGAACGACAGTCTCAGAAACAATGGTCCTTGCAAGAATTCGAGATCGGAAAACCCCTCGGCAAAGGCAAATTCGGCCGCGTATACCTTGCTCGCGAAATCAAGGTAAACCACATCTCGTTACCTGTACGTACATAATTTCCTATGTAGAGAGAGAAAGTACAAAAATTCACTCGGTGTGCAGCTGAACACCCCTTTTTTTTTTTTTTTTGTGTGTGTGTGTGTGAGTTGAACGCGTAATACATTAGCCCCTAACATGGAAAGAACAAGAAGAATCTATTGGTAGTGGTACGGGTCAAGGATTTTCCAGCAGAAACCTCTTACTGTCTCGGATCTCACTGCCAAGATTGTCTCTGACTTGCGTGCTTGCGTCTGTTCTTGGCGAGGTATCCAACGATCAGATGATAATAGGCTTTTATGCCTCAGTTTGAATATCCCTCCGGTTGTTTTTTTCCAGCTCTTAGCTGTCTTGGTTTTCTGCTAGGTGCCTCTATTGTTGTTTAGGTTTTTACCCAGATTGTGCTATAGACTCTGTTAGCCTTGAGGTCTAGGCCTCCATTTTGTTTTTGTTGTATGTTTTCAGGGGTATGCTCCTTTGATCCTTGTTTCCGTGTTTTCTTGGAAAGTTAAATTACCCAACAAAAAAGCTGTCCGGGTCAAGGGTCAATTCTATATCTCCAAATGAGGAACATATGTTCACAGAGATCCGTGCCTACCTACTAGCCACAATTTCGCCAAAAGAATATTATTGGGTTAATCTTGGTTGGCTCAAAATATATCAATTCATTGAGAACAATTGTTGATCTTATGTATTGTTATATTTTTTAATTGCACTACTCATACTACTTAATGACATTTTGTGTATATATTGCTGGTTAATAAAGCTTGTAGAGTTAAGAAATTTATTGAACGTGCTGTTAAAAATTCTTAGAGCCGCCACTCATTCACTAAGAGTGTGTGTGTCAGCGTATGCAGATTTGTTTGATTTTGTGGTCTTGTGATTTTGAAATGTGGTTGCAGAGCAAGTTCATAGTGGCATTGAAGGTGATATTCAAAGAGCAGATAGAGAAGTACAAGCTGCACCACCAGTTGAGGAGAGAGATGGAGATCCAGACTGGTCTCCGACACCCCAATGTGCTCAGGTTGTACGGCTGGTTCCAGGACGATGAACGGATCTACTTGATTTTGGAGTACGCCCATGGGGGCGAGATCTATCGCCAGCTCCGGAAAACCGGTCATTTTAGTGAGAGGCAGGCCGCCACCGTAATCCCATCTCTTTGTAAATAACTCATACGTTTAATTTGTTTCTGTATCGATTTCCTTGGTATTGTGTGTGGGTTTCTTGTATGCTTATGGTGAAATTGTTCGGATTGTGAAGTCTGAGTCGGACTTGGTTTGCCACTTTGCTGACTATGATTGGGCAGTGCCCCAGGTGAGGCGCTCCCGAAGCCTAAACAGGGGTATTACAGTAAGTGACGTAAGCTCTCAAGACATATAATGTGCTATACGTAGCTGAGGAGCCGATATAATTTGTACATTTTTCTTTATTTGATGCACAGTGAAACTTGGTGAGTCGGGTATGTACCCAATTGGAGAATCACGTAAATTGGTTGGTTTAAGCCGTGGATGTACCCAATTGGGTAACCATGTAAAATCTTTGTGTCGTGCTTTTCTGTTTGCGGTCCCTTTTGCGGTTGTGTGTGTTTGTTTGGTTGGGTCAATTCCATAACAGAAATTTGGGAATACTTATCTTCGTTTATGTTTTAGTGGTTTTCCTTTGATACGTTTCTTTTTTTTTTTTTGTTTACATATTTAATGATCAGAATCAGAATAGCTTGTTTTTTGTGTTTTGATTTGCCTATTCGTGAATTCACAAGTATTGACACTGGACTTTTCTATATCAGAGGGTATCTTTGTTGCTACAGGGTGAGGATTATTCAACAAACAAATGCCTATACAGAATCTGGTTGTCAAAGGATTTCCTGCAATTGTTTCAGCTGATAGCCTGATCATTGATTTCATTTTTGTAATTCATCAGCGTATATAGGGTTTCACATTTCAAAATCTTGAATTTTTTGTATTGCCGCTGCAAATTTTCAGTACATTGCGAGCCTTACTCAAGCATTGGCATACTGTCACGAGAAGGATGTGATTCACAGGGATATCAAGCCTGAGAACTTGTTGCTTGATCATGAGGTACTGTTCAAAACCTAAACCATTGCTTATATATTTTTCAAATGGAAATTTGTTGATTTAGTTCGTTGAAGGCAAAGGATGTAATCCCAATTGACATATTCCAGGTTGGGTTTTAAACAAACAGCATATTTCAAGGTTTATTCTCATTCTTTTTTCCCATTTTTTAAATGATTTGGGTATTTATTTTGTCACAAAATCCTCATCAATGTTTTTTAACATATAGGTAACAATATGGCCTATTATCTCAACCTTTTGAAGGAGAATGAGAACTACAACTAATCTTTTTTGATACTATTAATTGGAAAATTTCCTACATTTTGTCAGATAGCTTATTCACTCTGACTGGAAGTTGTTTTTAGCAAATTGTCTGTATATCTATTTTGTTTTAACCAATTCTGAAACCAGAGAAATGGTTTCATAGATTAGAAGAAGCAACTTCCCTACCTTGATTTTCTTCTGAAAATCAATCCTGCCATTATCACCAGGTTGGAAAAGATGTTCTTGTGCTCTTCTAAAGTTTCCCCCTTAAAACTTAAACCATGAGATCTATCTCAGCATATTCTAATGTAAGATATTTCCCAAATTATGCAAACCTTAAATGTAGAGGAAATCCTCTATATTTATGTATTGATTTTCAACCAACATTTTCCACTAGCCGCTTATCCTTAGAACCTCTTGCGAAGGAAATATTTCCCATGCTGTTGTGAGCAAATTCGTCAACTTGGGTGAAAGTAATGAGAACGTTGAATTGTCTTGTGGCTTACAGAGTGTAGTTAACCAGAGCATAATTAATGTTTTATATTAAGTTCCTTCTATAACATAATTGCAGGGTTGCCTGAAGATTGCAGACTTTGGATGGTCTGTACAATCAAGAAGCAAGAGACACACCATGTGTGGGACTCTAGACTATCTAGCACCAGAAATGGTGGAAAACAAAGCCCATGACTATGCAGTTGATAATTGGACTTTGGGTGTACTGTGTTATGAGTTTCTATTTGGTGCCCCTCCATTCGAGGCTGAGAGCCAAACTGATACATTCAAAAAGTAGAGAATAATTCTTAGTTTTTTCCCTTGTTTTTTTGTGCTTACATAATATTGTCAAATAGATAGAACAAAGAAATGAATTACCTTTAATTGATACAGGATTATGAAGGTTGACCTCAGCTTCCCTTACACCCCAGATGTTTCGTCGGAAGCAAAAAATCTCATTAGCCTGGTAAGCTTGTTTCTCAGCATCTTCTCATATTGCAATGTGAGTTAAAAATGTAATTGTTGCTGGTGAGGATCAATGGTCGTTTATAAATTTTTCCCCATTTTTTGTAGCTTCTTGTGAAGGATTCGTCCAAAAGGCTCTCACTTCAGAAGATCATGGAGCACCCTTGGATAACCAAAAATGCTGATCCAACGGGTACCTGCTGTAAATTCAATCCTTAGTTTTCGTTTTTAAAACTTCAATGACTCTGAGGAATCAGCTTATTTTGTTAAACTTTTGTTATTTAAGGGTAGCAAAAATGTCATTACTCACTAGAGTTCATGCATAGTATAACTGGAGATTATTGACCAATGAGGGAGAAAAATGACCGTTGTTAAACTGACAAACACTATAAATGTTCCTTTTAGAGCTGAAATATCTGGAAATGATTGGATTTCTGGATGCTAGGAATCGGTTGACATTCAAGAAAACCATTATTTTTCTTTCATGATAATTAAATGTTAACTTTTAGCTTCACAGTCCAAATCTTTGGTTGTAAGGTGGACAATGGTCCAGAGTACGTTGCTTTAGTATGTGTAATTCCTCAAGGGGGTTTCCTTGGCTTCCAGTTTATCGAAGACATTTGAGGTCGGTGTCCCATGTTGAGTTTCTTTTTACCTGAATTTTGGTTAACTTGTACCCCTGTAGAATTTCATGTTGATTTTGGTAACCCGCATGGAAAAGGGGATTTCAAACTTTCACAAGAAACAGAAGTGTCAGCATCCATTTAGACATTCGCTTTCTATTTCATGCGAATTCGACAGGTAAGTTAAGATTTTATTACCAGCCACAAAGAAACCATCTATCCCAAGTCCAAACCTTAGGAAATACAACAAAACAAAACAACAGACTAACATTAGTGAGCCTTATCAGTTATCCCTACCCCTGCCAAGCACGAAGGGAGAGATATTCCAGTTATGACATGGGGCATTATTCTCACCGGTATTTGGACTCTTATCCCATGAACAAACTCTACTTCCAACACTGGCAACATTACTGCTTTGCTGCCTAAAGATCCTTAAATTTCTTTCCAACCAAATATGATAAACAGTAGCTGCTAAGGCCAATTTATAGACTGCAGCTTCGAACCCCTTCCCCTTGCAATTATGAGCAGCCCAATCAAGTTCAAAATCCCAATTACCCTGACTTCTAGAAAGCAGATTCCTCCTTAGCATGTTAGCCCATATCTCTCTAGAGAAGCAACTATCCGAGAAAAGATGTACATGAGTTTCCTCCACTTGGTTACACAGGACACAACTAGGTTGAACATCCATACCCCAAGCTCTGTGCGTGTCCTTGCTAAATTCTTGGAACAAGCTAACCAGTAACCACACAAAAAAGCCGTTTTAGGCACATTCTTATGAAACCCAACATACTACATGAAAACTGATTTCCTCCAGCGCCGTTTCTACCAGCAGCCCAAAAAACCACAACTGTAGAAAGGTCTGGAGCAGTGGTTTTTCAGCTGTTGGTAGAAGCAGGCCATTAGTAGTGGCCCTATGAAGCACCGACACTCCTAGGAGGCGCTGTATTACCGTATGAGACACGGGGACATGGCGGAATACGTATGGGACACGCCACGTGGTGTGTCCTCCAATTTTTTTGAATTTTTTTAGGGGGATACGGCAGGGGGAAAATTGTAATTTTTTAAAAAAATTTGGGGTCAAATTGTAATTTTTCAAATTTTGAGGGGTTAAACTGTAATTATCAATCTTTAAATTTTAAAATTTTTAATTTTTTTAATAATATTTATATATACATATATATATTAATATATATTGTTCTGTTTCCTGCCGTATCCGTGTCCGTAACCATGTCCGTGCTACATAGGTTAACTAGTGGGTATTAATGGGCCGCTAGAAAATTTCCTCGATTTCCCATCGGCCCAATTAAAAGCGCTGGAATAGACCAGTGAAATTCCGGCCTGCGAAATGTTGGCCCTATTCTGAAATCGCCAATCCTTAATTTGCCGCTCAAATGATTTACCCCAACCAAATGAACAAATTCCCTCTACCAGTCATTCAACTCACTCTCTCTCGTTCTTGCTCATTTGCTGCCATATTTGGGTGATATCTCCATAGCTAAGGTACATGAGTACATCAATCGACTCTCTCTCTCTCTGATTATAACTCCATAGCTGCGTCGGATTTTAGTTTTTGTTTATGTTTGTTTTGGGTTTGAAATTGATGTGAACATTATCACTTGGATGCTCTGCGTGTATGTATTTCAAGTCCGCATTTATGAATCCGTACCGTCATTTGTGGTTGAAAGTGTTGATTGAACAATTCGTTTTATGGACACCTTACTCCATCAGATAGACACAAATCATTGCTAATCAACAGTGGAGTCACCTTGCTAAATGCTAATCAACTTTTAGTACTCTAAATTCTGATATACTATGAGCAGACAATGTAAATTTCATGCCCATCGTTTAGTAGAGGGACTAGGAATCTAGGATTTTCTGGTTCTTTTTTCTTAGTTTTTATTTTTATTAGTTTGTTATGTATATATGTTTTCCTCGTGTAGATTTTGTTTTGTGAAAACTCCCTCACTAGTTTCGGCTTTCCCTGTACGATTTTTGCTTTAGATTTGTTCCAACCTACCTTTTTTTTTGTTCTATAGCCAGAGAATTGTGGTATTGGTGTTACAAAGAGAGTAACCATGATTCTACAATTTACATGTGTATGAATATACAGGTGAGGGGATACATATAGGACAGGTAATGTGAAATTACGTGGGTATATGAAACTTTAAATCAGGAAATTACTTGGACCAACAAGAGGTAGTACATGAATATTAACCTATTGTCCATCAATTATGTCTTTCGGCCTGATCTTGAGCCCTAACTCACCCTCTGTAGACGAACTTTGCAGAGGAACACTTAGGTTTTGGGGCATTGAATTCTCACCAATGTTTGCGTTACTCAAGCCGATATTCTCGCTTCTGCTTTGTCCACTACTAGTGCAGGTGCTTCCCTCTAAGGCTGAACGCTCCCCTACCGATGTATTTTTACATCCTACAGCTTCGGCAGATTGCTTCTCTAACTGGAAATTGCTATAAGCTTCTCTATATGTGTTGTGTTTTTCTAAATGTCGTGGAAGTTAAAAGATAATAAACTCGGTTCTTATTCTTCGTCATTTCCATTGCAGGTAATAAACAATCTAGCCAAAAGCAGGATTTCAACCCGTCATTTTCTTTTGATGTTGTTAAGGATCGCATTGTGAACTTTTGATTTTTTTGTGTTCTACTTAGTTTAGGTTATATACTTTTGGATTATGGTATTTCACATGATAACTAACATTTATCTACTTTTGAATGTTGACAAGTTTATGAAACCTTCTACTTAGTGTTATTTCATATGGAGTTTTTCAAATGAAGAACGAATTCTTTACTTTTCGATATTTTTGAGTCCGTAGAAAAAAAATTAGTGAACAGATGTGTGGGAAGGTGGCTAATATAATTGATTAATTAGGGTGTGGGTAGCATATCTAGCCGCTGGTAAAAGTGTGTAATGTAAAACTAAAGGCTGGTCTATAGTAGCATTTGTGGAAAGATTTAAGCATTGCTAAAGAAATGTGTGGCAAAGTGTACAAC
Source organism: Vaccinium macrocarpon (assembly GCA_022606695.1). Lineage (NCBI taxonomy): Eukaryota > Viridiplantae > Streptophyta > Magnoliopsida > Ericales > Ericaceae > Vaccinium > Vaccinium macrocarpon. The sequence goes on along the minus strand of CM040180.1, from coordinate 36,419,009 downwards.
GTCTACACACCAAAAACGCTGCAAAAGAGAGTCTACACCAGCTTGTGGCAAGCGTTAGTAAAATAAATGTTCTACCCACGTTTGCAAAAAAGCGTTGGTAAAGGGATACAACGGTTAGACGCCAACGGCTTATACAAGATCTGGTATGCTAGTCTATTGCAGTGTATTGAGGCACTGTACGAACGCTTTTGGCTGCTAGGACATATCAACTTTCTTGTAGTGACAGTAGAATACCGAGGAACTTGTTGCCCAGTGCTTCTGATCGCATTCCATGTAGGCTTGGGAGTATATCGGCCAGTGGGAGAAGGGAGCCAACTAATCTCATTTTGGGCTCTTCCTCCAAAGAATAATGATCTCTTGGACAAGCTCATTATTCTCTAATTAATCATTTCATTAAGCCTTGAGCAATCCTCATATATCTCAATCTAATGGAAACTAGTGGGACACCAAGATATCTAACAGGAAATAAGCCCACAACAATAGGATTGGGGAGGATGTCAAACAAGGAGTGCCTAACATTTACTTGCTACAACTTCAGAAAAGAACACTTGGCTCTTTTTTAAATTAGGCCTTACACGGGAAAACGAATAAAACTCATCCAAAGCAGCCTTGAACACAATTTTTTTTTTTTTTTTATGTTAGTACTTTTCTAAAAAAAATAAATTGCGTAGGTTTGTCCGTCCGTATCACTGTGAACAATTCAACAACCGCTCAACCAAGATCATTTCTATACTACTTTGTATTGAAAAAATTAGTAGGCAAGCTGCTTTAGCCCATTTTCGGAATTTGTGGGTACCCTGATCATGGTAGTCCAAGATTATGTTCCAGAGATTTCTGTGATTATTTTTCACTTGCAGTCAACCAAATTATAGGTTACGAGATCTCTCATGACTCAATTTTGGGAGTTATACATGGACCCCGTGGGTTCTCAAGCCTAATGGGCCAAGGGTGTCCTCTCATGGCTCCATCAATTTTGGGAGTTATATATGGACCCCGTGGGTTCTCAATTATAATGGGCCAAGGGTTTTGATGTTTTAAGGCTTTTAATACGCAGCCAACCGACCGAGAGCCTACTTGGGCCTGCGTAACCTATATTGTTTGAGTTGGGCCCAGCTTCGTGCAACGAATTCGGCCCGTCTATGCACCACCGTGGTGTGGCATGCCTTTCCTCGTCTCTCTCTTTAACAACGGCAGCAGCAGCTATCAGCAAGAGCGAACTCGAAGGAAATGGGAGGCAGAGGAAGGTCTCGTACTCAGAGGAAACACTTCCGTAACGGCAGAGAAAACGTTTGGAAGCGCAGCAAATCTGATTCTTCCACTCCACAGGACGACGGAACCACCACCACTAGAGATCCTGGTTGGCAGCCCTTCGCCACTCAAAACCTCGCCTTCGACGACTATTATAAGGTACAAAAACCCCTAAATTGGAACAAGATTTACTTTTGAAGTCTTTTTATATGTGCTTTTGCCAATGTGTGTGTTGTTTTTATGTTTTGATTGTGGTAGGAGCAAGGCATAGTGTCTGCAGAGGAGTGGGATGTGTTCGTCGATGTTATTCGGAAACCGTTGCCTGCCGCTTTTAGAATCAATTCCAGGTACTCTTTTTCGGATTCTCGCCCTAATTTGTTAGCCAGTACTGTACAATTGAAAATTTTCATTTGCATGATGATAAGCTTGAAACCAGAAAAATGTTGAGGAAATATAAAAGATACCGTAATTCTTACTTGAACGGAAGGAGAATTACAAATTCAATGATTACTGTAGTGGGCCGAATCTGACTTTGAATGCGCCTGCCAGCATGGGATGGGACAGTCCAGAGCTCACAAAAGGCTTGTTGGGGCCGAACTTGTGTGGGCTGAACTGACTGCCCAGTGGGTTGGAAAGTCCATCCGAGCTTAGTGGTTTTGGTCTGGGACCTTCCCATGAGATGACCCTGGAGACGGTTGGAGGGATCATGGGTGATGTGTTATGGGCAGCCAGCCGAGCGTCATCCATGACTTCACTAACTGAAGCGATTAATTGGTGACGTTATGTGCTCGTGCCACTCATGCGTGACTTGGAGGACAAGTTCAATACTACTTATAAATGCACTGGGATAAACCTAAGGGATTTATGGCGTTCCATATCTGAATTCTGTTATGTACTTCCTTCTCCCCCTTGTGCTAACTCAAGCTTTGGAGTGCCCTCCGGCATCTTTGGCTGAAGTGGCACTAATCGGTTGCTTCGTTTTATAGGGGAAGGTGTTCAGGAGAACATGGTTGAACCATTCAAGCAAATTGTGATCCACCTCCCCACAATTACAAAGAGGGTAATGGAAATGGATGGAATACCAAACTCTGTGGTGAATTCAACCCCTACTGCTTGATTGGGTGTGAGATGAGTTTTGAGTGGATAAAATAATAAGGGGGTATAAGATAGTAGAGGGTATTATTTATGGAGGGTGGACTCACATTGATGTGACATTTATGAATGATGGATAAAATGATACTTGGTTTGGAAGATTTTGGTAATAATGTGGATAAAATAGTTTGTTTTGTAGTTGAGATGGGCGGATAAGTAAAGGGTCTGGGTTGGACTGAGGTATTAGAAGGGTTTTTAAGGGGTATTATTTATGGATAGGGTCTGGGTAGTCCATAATTATCACCCCTTGGGAGGTATTAAATCCAACGGGCCATAAATAATACCTCTGTGTGAAATTGTCCCAAACCATGGATGCGGTGCCATTTCTGCCCATAAATAATGAATACTTTCCAAACGGGACGCTAGTGAGCTAATTTTGCAGCCCCTTTTTACACAATTGCCATACCTATCGAAAAACCAATACAGATTAAAACTAGAATTTCATTTTACCAGCCCTTGTCTTCCACACATAGGCCCTTGCTTCAAGTGACATTTTATCTTTGAAGCCCAACTCTGTCACCAGCACAGAAACTTAAAAGAAGGGGGACGTGTCCATGTGTGACGCTGACACTCCTAGGACACTCTCAGACACGTATTTGATACATGTCGGAAACAGACACTCCCAGGATACTCTGGGACACGTGTCTGATACTCTTTGGTGTCTGTGACTAATAAATATGCAATTGACACTTCTTAGACACTCGCTGAGATGTTATTATTAGGGATTTTGGAATTTGACATTTCACTACGATATGCCAATTAGGAAAAATAGTAATTCTTACAAACTAAGTTAACCTATTAGGTAGTTTCATTTGTGAACTTATTAGGTAGTTTGCTGTGTGTTGTTCGGTGATCTTCTTTTAATTTGGTTTTTTCTAGTGAACAATTTTGTTCGTGTAACCGTCTGCTGTTTATGAATGAGATGGTTATTTTGTTTGAATTGAAAGCCAGAATGTTGAGCCTGTCTGGTTGTAAATTTTTGTAGTACATGCCCCTCCATTTTGATTGTGGGATGGTCTAACTCATTTATCACTATTGCCACATGTAGTTTTCTCTCCATCTATTTAGGCAGTGTGCAATTTCTATTTTCTACGAACAAAAATTTTGCTCAGATACATCATTTAAGGAGGGTTTACTTCAACTTTCTACCAGGGCTTTCCAAGAAGGAAAAGTAGAGAAAGTAGTTCTGGTCAAGCAAATTAAAAATCTTAGTCATAGTTTCTCTTTGTGAGTTTCGTAGTGAAGAAGGCTGAATTCCAGTGAGAGGAATATGACACTGTTGATTTGTTGTTTCATGTTCTGTTTTTCTATTGCTTCACTGACGTGTGTATATTTTTTCTTTTGTTAAATATTGCAGTAGCCAGTTTTCTGGTGAGATTAGATCGCAGTTAGAGAATGACTTTGTGAAAAGCCTCCAAGCTGAGGTAGACAAGTTCTATTCCTCCCTTGTGCTGCTATGGACAACGATGCCACTGCTAGTTTTTTTTTTTTTTTTTTTTTTCTCTTTTTCCTGTTCTTAAAATAAAATGTTTCCCTTTCAATTTTAGGCTGCAGATGGAAGTGAAGTGGAGGGAATTAAACCATTACCCTGGTACCCTGAAAATTTTGCTTGGCAATCAAATTTTTCTCGCATGCAGTTGAGAAAGAATCAAACCCTTGAAAGGTAGATATTTTTTCCGCTTAATATGCCCTTGTGAAAGTTTTACTGGGCTTCTGAACATAAAATAAGGTGAAAAAAGCTCTTTCTAGTTTGTATTAAGTGCTGGTGAATATTTCACAGGCAATTACATATGGGAGATGTGGGACATTGCCTAAATTTACTTTTATGCTGTGACTCTACTGTCATTTGCTTACGTGAAGTGTTGATGGTTTCTGTCATTTTGAAACACATTTTGACCTAGCACATTTGAAAAGAAATGGAATGTGCCCACACATTTATCGGATTATGTATTCTTTTATTTACCTTTTCTTTGAAAACTTTCCTCGGATTGGTGGACACTTTTCTTCGTGAGTTTGTGTATTGATATTATTTTCTTCCTATCAGGATTTATCTTGTTTTCTTCCCATATCGATCCATGCTAATGTTTTTCTTATACCATTTCCATTGTCTGGATGGTTACGGGGCATTTTTCTTTTGCTGTTTGTTAGCTGTGCACCATCAGTTTTTGATAGTTGATTCAAAGAAAAGTGACTCTCATCTCATTAGCAAGCCACAATAGAGAACCGATGTGCAGTGTTACTATCTTTGAATGGTTGAATGTTGTCCAAATAGGAATTCTTTTGAAAGTAGATTTGTAACAATGTATTCAATTTTGATATGACATTGTTATCAAGAATTCGCACCGACATACCTGTAACCATATGTTTGTACAGATATGTAGGCTTATGTGGGATTGTTCATATGAAGTGTAATAATGGGTGAAGGCACACTGAGTACCACACTGCGAATCTTGCATTTGGCAAGCAAACCAAGCTTGAACTCTTGTTTAGAACTACTTAGTTTTTAAACCAAGCTCGAACAATTCATTGTTCCACTCGTTTGTCTTGTTTCGCAACTATACAGGTGTCTAGTCGCTAATACGTATATGGCGAACAAAATGGAGTGTCTCCATATGTGTCACATGCTCTAGGTATCTGAAAGATACGGGTTTGGCATGAGTATCACTTTAATGTCACTTACTGCAGTCTGCAGGATAAGCTCCTTATGATTGTAGCATAGCTCATACACGCATTTCGTTTTATGTCTTCTTCTTCTTTTTCTTCTTTGTCGACTTGATAGTGCACATACATGTTTACCTTGAAGTAGCTGTTTGTAAGGGAGTATACATGGCTCAAGCGTGTGTAAATTGTAATTTTTAATTTATTATTATCTTTATTATTATTATTATTTATTATTATTATTTTTTTTACAGATGGTAAGTTTGATTTTATTTAAATTGATCAGATTTCAGTGGTCAATCGTTTTTTTCTTTTATAGAAATGATATTTTACAAATAGTCGGCAATTGGCTTGATTAGTAATGTTTACGGGGAACTGTTACAAAGTACAAACTATAATTGTTCAAGTGTGACCAATTCACCACATGCATATAGCAAAGTGCAACTGGCTCAATATAAACTGCTCCCATTTCTTTGTTCACTGAATTGTTATTTTCTGACCAAACTTTCAGGTTCCACAAATTCTTGAAGCAAGAAAATGAAATAGGAAATATCACAAGGCAGGAGGCTGTCAGCATGGTTGGTCATTTTAACATACTATCTATCGATCTTTGGTTTATATATACACCACCTGTTTGATAAATCCCTGGAAAACTTTATTGTGTTTCCCTATTAGGTAATATTTTCTGGTTAAGTGTTTACTTATGTTCTATTATTTCTTTTGACTCAGGTACCTCCACTGTTCTTGGATGTACGTCCGGACCATTTTGTTCTTGATAGTAAGCTGCTTTTTGGGTTTTAAATGCTATTGAACTTTCTTTGTATTGACAGCTTATAACTAAGTTATGTTGAATATTAAAAGATGTGATCTTGACATCTTGTTGCATTTTTTTTTTACTTCAAGACTTGCCTGTGAATAAATCAAACGGTTTTTGCAGTTGTAGTCGATGAACTTTTGAACTTATCCGATTTGATACTATTTCTTCTTGTTAAAGCATTACAGCTGCTAGCATATTTTTGACTGTAGCCTTTGGTTTGTGCAGTGTGTGCAGCTCCAGGTTCAAAAACGTTCCAATTACTCGAGATGATATACCAGTCAACTGAGCCTGGGTCATTACCTAGTGGAATGGTTCTATTCTTTCTCTCAACATTCTAAGTTCAAGCTATGCATTGAGTCTCTGTTTTTGCTTATTGTTCACGATAGTTCTGCACAGTGCACACTTAGGCTCCGTTTGTTTCGGGCAGAAAACATTTTATGGAAATTATTTTCCTTGGACAATAAAACGTTTTCTAGTGTTTGGTTGCATGAAACATTTTCCCTTGTCTGGTTGACATGGAAAATCACAAATTAACAAACTAACTAGAATATCCTTGTTGTCAAAATGTAAATGGTACCCCGTGCTATATAAATAATATAAAATACTCATATTTATGCAAATGACAAAAATACCGTTGGAGTCTAGAAACAACATCATAGAGAACTCAAACAATAAACAAAGGAGGTTTTCCACCACATTCAGCATAGGAAAGGGAAACCATTTGAGTTTAGAGGGGATGGAGGGGGAAGAGAGATTTTCCTCACTTTTCTTAAAAAGCATTAAATACTCTTTAACAATTGTATTCTGTCAAGCATAACAAATTATCTATTCCTTCGAGCAATATAATCTTCCCACATGGCATCACCAATCTCATCGCTTTTGCTAACCCATTCTCTATTCTCTTCTTGAACTTCCCTCTGTGTTTATCAGACTCTAGGATTTGGATTTGTATATGAATTGCATGCGAAACCGTTTCTTTAAAACTCCAAAGCACCTTTCAATTATAGTTCGCGAGGAAGAGAGACGAAGATTGAATAACTCTTTTGTTTTTAGGAGGATGGTTACCAAATTTTTTCAAATGGTGTCGAGTACCATGATAAGGGGAGATAATTCCTCTTCGAACCCCATAACCATCATCTCGAAGATATTCACTTTGTTTGGTTGAGAATTTTGAGAAGAATATTTTGAGAAATATTTTTGAGATAGTGTTTGGATGAGTTTTTGGAAAAAGTAATAATTAGAGAGAGATGTAATAATTGGAGAGAGATAGAGAGAGAAATGAAAATAATGATTGGAGAGAGGGGTATGAGTAGAGAGAGAAATGTGATTAATGATTAGAAAGATGAGAGTTGGGGAAAGAATCTTTTTGGAATTTTTTTTGAAAATGTGAAGTGAACACAGTGAATATTTTCATGCAGTTTAACAATGAAATTAAGAAACACTGGTGAATGATACAAATCAATTAAAAAGAAACCACTTTCTACATTACCTTCAGGAACTTTAAATCCCCTTGGCCTCGAGAGTGCATTGTCTAGAATACGAGAATCATGTGCGCTTCCTTCCCATGCACCTAAGACGTGTGAAATTCAAGTCAAATGAAATGGTAGCTAAGACATTTTCGCTTGTTTCACCCTTTCGACCACAAAATATTCCTTGGAATTCGAGTGGGACAGATGCCCGGACATTATTTCTATCTATTGCCCAGACGCAATCCTAGAAGTATGGATAAAACCTTCTGTTATTCATTTTTTCAGGTGGTGTCTCATTATCCAGGAGTCTAACAGCAAAACTGCCCTAAGGGCAACTTGAAAGTATTGATGCACAGTCTTAGAAGATCTATAAAGCCTCCCTCCAATAACTCGTAATCTTACATTGTGCCCAATAACGTGTAGAAAGATAAAGATTTTCTCTATAATAGGCATGTGAATGGTCTTTTTCAGTAAGGCTATCTTTGGTAACACTTCCAATTTTTTGTTTTTTATTTTGATAAACAAGTTTCTACTTTTTTTTTCATTGAAAACAAAAACAAAAAAGATGTTTGTGTCAACTTATTTTCGAAAAGAAAAATGAAATGTTCCACGATTTTTGCAAGCTTCCAATTTCACACAAAAACCAATTTCATACAAAACCAGAGAACAACTGTAGAAGTCGTTTGCTCGGCTTCGGAAAAATACGAAAAAATTGTAGAAAATCCAACAAAACTGAACTGTGGGCTTGTGCCACAAAATTCACAAGTAGCCTTTCAGGCAACAAAGAACTCTCAAAATGGCTGTCAACGACGATGGAGAATTGTCCACTTAAACTTCATATGATTGATTACAGGAGCTAAAAGCCTTCAATCAATCAAATATTTGTCTAACCCATGGACGACTTCGTCGCCGCTGACCCAATTTCCCAAACCCTCTTCACAATTCCAGCCATAAACCACCAATCTTTGGGATCAGTAACCGTAGACGGCGTTGGAGGCTCTGGGTTTCTTCCAAGTGGTGAATCACGAGGTACCCGAGGGGGTGTTGGAGGCGATGTTGACGGATCCAGAAGAATGTGGGGTTTTGGTAGATAGAGTGAGTAGATCCAAAGTTGAAGAGGGAGAGAGGTTGGGGGGTTTGGCGGGGAGAGAGAGTGCAACTTCAGAGAAGCCCATAAAACTATAAGTGCCTAAAAAAATGCACTTCCCAAGTTTCGAATGCTAGCCAACGCTTTGTAATGTGGCACGCATTATAGCGCGTTTTTTGGCAGCCAGTTTGGGAGAAAATAAAAAAATGAAAGTGAAGTTTTTGTGCTTTCACAAATTTCAAAAATAAAGTGAAAAGTGGAATTTGAAAGTGGAAGTAGTGTACCAAACATAATTCCTTCCTTAAATTTTGAAAATTCTGAAAATAAAACCAGAAAACTGAAAGTGAAAGTGAAAGTGTTACCAAACAAGGCCTAAATTATTCGCCGCAAGAGTTTCACATAATCCAAAAAAAGGATTAGAACTCATTCTGAGTATTTTTGTACATTCAGCATCATCATAGATAACATTGCTCATGTAGTTCTCTCTTTCAAACTTTCGATTGATATGGCAGAGTAGACAAAGACGTAAAATATGCTAAAAGACACACAAAAGGAAATACAAACACAAATTGCACAGACAGGCAGCACAAATTGCACTTTGCAATCACGAGTTTTAGGACACGCCTACTTATACATTACAAATAATTGCAGGTAATATTTACAGAACATTGAATTGAAAACTCTCAATTGTTGCCCGCTAATATTCTTATGCCAATGTCATTACTACCATCTCAAGTTTGGAGGAAGGAAGTTTAGATATTAATACTGCGTTGGTTAGAAGATAACCCTGAAAATAACATTTAGTGAGTGTACTTTTTCCAAGGACGAATTGCCCGTGTGGCTAGGCTTTGGAGTACTTCAACTCCCAAAAATCAGTATGCAGTTTGTGTAATGTTTTCCAACATTTAAATCCTCACAACATTCATTCGAACATTATACTAGTTCAATGGAAGTATGTGAAACTTGCGCAAATAATAAAACAGTTGGTGGGCGCAAAGATAACCCTGAAGATAACTGACATAATGAATATACTCACATACAACGGAATTTCAAACCCAACTTAGAACCCAAAAAATGATTCAATTCAATCACATCATACAAAAGCTCTATAAATTTGTAACTTTTATACAGCTTCAACTGACTACAAACTGCAACAAACCAAACAATTTTTAGAACAAAACTTGGAGCAAATCAACACACACATCTGAGACCAGTTTCATAAACCCAAAAACACAAAAAAAGAAGGATAAATCTATGTAGCTCAAGTTAGAAATCACATCATGCAAGATCAAAATCAAATAATCAAAACTTACTTGAAATTTGTATAACAGAAGTTCATATGAGAAACAAAATCGTCGTGTGAGGGAGACAATGAGATCGATGAATCTGTGAGAGAGAGAGCGAGAGAGAGAGAGAGAGAGATCGATCAAATAATCAAAACTTACTTGAAATTTGTATAACGGAAGTTCATATGATAAACAAAATCTTCGTGAGAGGGAGACAATGAGATCGATGGATTTGAGAGAGAGTGAGTGGTTTTCCGTTGCCTCGTGAAAACATTTTTTGTTCACTTGTGTTTTCGGTTTTTACCAAACACCGGAAAATATTATCCATGGAAAATTTTTTCCGCCCTAAACAAACGTAGCCTTAGATGAAGCAAACAAATTACAAGATTGCAACCCCATTCTCATTTACATGCATGTTCTCTCTTTTTCTTGCTATGATTATGAATTGAGTAATTAGTATTTTCATTTCCTTACTATTTTTGATGATTTAGGTGATAGCGAATGATGTTGATGTCCAAAGATGTAATCTTCTTATCCACCAAACGAAAAGAATGTGCACAGCGAATTTGTTAGTCACAAATCATGAAGCACAGCACTTCCCCAGCTGTCATTTAAACAAGAATTGTGCTGATGCTTTTGAGAATGGGGTTGCAATGGAGCCTAGCATAAATCAGCTCCTATTTGATCGTGTCTTGTGTGATGTTCCATGCAGCGGAGATGGTACTCTTCGCAAGGCTCCTGATATTTGGAGAAAATGGTTTGTAGTTTTTATCACTCTTCCACTTTTTTGAGCTGCATTCTGGCCAGGTAATCATTGTTACTTATACAGGAGTGTAGGAATGGGCAATGGACTCCATGGCCTACAAGTTCAAATAGCAATGCGAGGTATATTTTGCCACCTCTAGTTTTGACTTCTTTCTTCACTGGCGCTGAGGGTGGGACTTGTTCAAAACAAATTCGAGTCTAGTCCCTACTATAGTACTATCATTTCCTTAAACATCTGTTACTGAATGCTTATGTGAGCTTGAGCCTATTTGATCACCACCGCTTTCATGATGGAATTGGTAACTATTCTTCACTCAAGAGTGAAATGTTTATTGGAGAACTTACTGCTCTGTTTCTTTCTTCCTCGGTTGTCAAATCTTCCTACATAATGCAGCTCAATGGTCAATCATACTTGAGTTTACCCAAAAAATGAGGTTTCTATATTTTAAGATACTAAAAGACAAAAAGTAAACATTTTAGTCATACCTTTTGTAGTTGAGTTATTGATTATAATGTCCATGGTGAGTGAGTGCATCTGCTAAGATGATTAATTTTCCAGATTAGCTGCCTAACCAATATTCATTATCTTCTCTGTCTTGCAAGTTACGTTCGAAACTTTCGTTCGGCAGGGATTACCATGGCTTTTTGATCATCGTATATTTAATCATTTCAGGGCTCTCTTTGCTTAAGGTTGATGGAAGAATGGTTTACTCAACTTGCTCAATGAATCCAGTTGAAAATGAGGCTGTTGTTGCTGAGGTAATTTGCCAGCTATCAAAATGGATCTTTGAAGCAACAATTATTGCAATGATTGATTCTTCACCTTATTGCTCGTGCTTTTAATCAGAATAAGACTAAAATTCTTTACTTTTTACTACATCAAAGGCACTTGAAAACAATACCATATCAAAGGGTTTTTTTGCGTGTAATGAAGAGAGTTGAGTAGTGTGGGATGATTTGGTCATGGTTACCTTTTGAGGACTATTGCTTGTAGTTTTATGCTTAACATCTAATATCAATAATTGACTAACAAAAAGTAGTCAGGTACTAATACATCCAAAAATGCCAGAGAGTTGGATCCCTTGTGAACTCAACATCCATAATTTTATATGTGCGAAGAAATTTAGCCTTTCGAATGAAAAATTTTCTATTGATATTATATCTGCAGATGTTATCCTGTGATTGGTACTCTGGACTTAATTGGGTTTAAGATGCAACATAGTCTGTTCTTTTAGTTTTGTGGTTGGATGTTGTTCATGCTGTTGACATGTGTATCTGACTTTCTTCCATGTAACTTACACTTGAATTTCTAATTATTGCTCCTTCTGCGGGTCCATAATCTGCCTCTTCAGATTCTGCGGAGATGTGGGGGGTCTGTTGAACTTCTTGATGTCTCCAGTGAGCTCCCTCAGCTTGTTCGCCGCCCAGGTCTTAAGAAGTGGAAGGTTTGCTATTAATTGAGCGAGACATATTTAATACCGAATTGTATATTTGAAGTTGGTTAAAACATGCTTGTCTGTCTTAGTTTATTGCCCATGTAATGCTTGAATTTGGACCTTGATGGTGACTCTGAAATGGTTACTATTAGATAGAGGCTTGCATCTTTTTTGCTTTGGGCAGTTAAGAGGTAATTGGATTCTGGATTCTGGTGCAACTGGAAGTTTCTGTTCAATATGCTTGTTTGTGATACAGATGAAGAAAACAAAAAGTATTTGAATGGTGAAATTCTGCAATAGAGTATTTTAGAAATCACCCACGGAAACCAGCTATATCTAGATACCCTGCAATTGAAAATAGGTTAGACCAAGCATTATTACGTACTTATGTACCTTTTTCGTCAAATTACATATTATGGTTTGTATTTTTTCTATCTCACGTGGTCCAGTCTCAAAACTTACACTGGATTATGGAGGGCAATGAGGGCGTTTGATTTGGGTGGGTAAAATGGCAAAATGGCAGCACTAGATGCCTTTGGACTCTATTGATATAGTTTTTGCTTTCACGATGGTGTTACACCTTGGCATGTTTTGTTTGTCAAGAATGGTTTATCCCTTCTTTTTCTTCCTGTAATTTAGGTTGGTACTTAGGAATTGGGATACACATTGTCTTTGTGATCTCACTATCAAAATGTGATACCCTCTCAGCACCATCCAAAGATTGTTAGGTTATTGCATGTTCAGTAAATGCTCGAAGATTACACCCAAAGAAGTGGCTTGGTGGTCAAAAGTTGTACTTAACTCTGATATGAACAACTGAGCCAAAAAAAAAAAAAAAAAACACTGATATGAACTAGCAGATGCTGTCTCCTTAAAGCTTGTGTTCGTAAAGACAAAGAGGGGCTTATCATACTTCATTTGCATTATTAAATAAGTTTGTATAATTTCAATTGCTAAAACCAGAGGAAAAAGGGTTATCATTTCAGTTTGGTAATGTTTCTATGTAATTCTATGGTATCTTATGTGTGGCAGCTCTCTCCATTTTAGGGCCATGGGTTATCCGTCTTGTCTATCCAGCATCTGATTTTTTTCTCTCACTTGGACACGCAGGTTCGAGATAAGGGTACCTGGTTATCATCTTTCAAAGATGTCCCAAATTACCGCACAGCAGGAATTACTCCCAGTATGTTTCCTTCTGGTAAAAGCTACATAGATGGCCCAAATAATGATCTTGATCCAGTCTTGGAAGAAAGGCATGATAATGGTGGTGATGGGAATTCTACAAATGGGTCTGAGCCAGAGAAGGATCCTGAGTCTCTAGCAGATGTTTTGGATGAGGAATTTTCAACATTGCCCTTAGAATGTTGTATGAGAATAGTGCCCCATGATCAGAATACTGGGGCATTTTTCATTGCCGTCTTTCACAAACTTTCCCCTTTGCCAGGTAGCTTGAAACATCTTTTTGGCCTGGATAATTCTGAAAATTTTAGATTCTCCACAAGTTGTAACATGACAATAAGATGGCATGGGTTTGAAATAGTACGGGTCACGTAGCTGTACGTTTTTTATTTTCATGGCACTTGTATCGCAAAAGGTCATTCATGATGCTGCTGTTTCGTCGGTGCGGTCCCTGGTGTATCGGGCATGAATGCCTAGGTGTGTCTCTAAGAAAAGTTGTCAACTTTTAAGTGTGCCGGGTACCCCGGAACTCTTGCAACATGACTCGCATGACAAGTTCACTCTCCGTTTCTCCCCTAGAGGCTCCCTCAGAGCTAGAACTGTTATACTTGAGTTCCAGGGACCTTACTGCCACTTTCTCGCCATTGGACTGTTATCTTTCTTCCTGGTCACCTTCAAATCTATGGTGTTTAGGTGGTGACCATTTCTGTGGTGTACCTCCTCGACCCAAGTTAAGATATTCTGCAGTAGGTGACTGAGGTTTTATTGAGTTCATGAACAATAAAATTCTCTTCATTCTGCATATTTTGGGGCATGAGAAAAGTCAAGATTGCGATCTTATGAACTGTCCTGACAAGACGATCATAGTAATGGATATAGAGTAAAACAAACCAAACCAACCAAACTAAAGTCTTGTGTTCCATACAATTGGGGTCAGCTTCATGAATCTTTTTGTCATTCTACTGTCATGAAATATATGCTCAGTTAAATTGAATGAGTTTATATAACTATTTAGTGTTTACCACAACATTCCTTGTTTAGGTCTTTCCTCCCCTCAGTTTTCTTGTACGGTGAAAACACTTCCTTACTGTGCATCTACCGGTCCTTCTCGCATGATGTCATTTCCAACCATTTAAGGTTAGTTGTCAAGAGTCACTGTTACATTGTACGACTCTGACACCTGCCGTTGACCTACAGTTTCCCTAATTATTCTGCACATACTTGCGTTCATGTATTTCCATCTCTTGCTCCATGTTACTGCCACAATGATGTACGCAGAAGATAATGGTCTTGTTTTTCTTCCCACAGCTATTCAGAAGAAACCTTCTAGTCGGCATCGACAGTTGAAAGCCAATACTAATTCTTGTCCTGATATAGTTGTTGACAAAGAGAATATAAATGGAGTTGAAATTGACTCAGAAGATGTTACAGACGGGAAATTACCAGAAACGGCTTCTGAAGCAGATTTACTGGGTAATGAACTAGAGGAAGTTGCTTCGGATACTGATGCTACCAAAATGTCTGAAGAAAATGAATTGGAGGACATCCAAGATCCTTTTGATAAAGAAGCTGGTTCTAAGGTAGGTGGGGGTAAAAGAAAGTTGCAGATTCAAGGAAAGTGGAGAGGTGTTGACCCAGTTGTGTTTTTCACGAACAATGCGATTGTGGATAGCATAAAGGCTTTCTATGGTATTGATGAATCCTTTCCATTCACTGGTCATCTTGTCACAAGAAACAGCGATACTGACCATGTCAAGAGAATCTATTATGTATCAAAGTCTGTTAAGGATATTCTTGAATTGAATTCTAAGGGGGGGCAGCAGCTGAAAATAACTTCCGTTGGCCTGAAGATGTTTGTAAGTTATCTGTACTTGTCAGTTTTTTCTTCTTCATTTTACTGCCTCATTGAATTCCACATAGTTTTCAATTTCATGCATGTTTTCGGCATTAATTAAATTCTAAAGAATAATCATGATCTGAAAAATTTAATTACCTTGCGCTACAGTTATGATCATGCTATCTGAACAGCTTGCTCTTGAATTTCAGGAACGACAATCGTCAAAAGAAGGTGCCTTGACTCAATGTGCATTCAGGATATCGTCAGAAGGATTGCCGCTGCTGCTTCCACGTATAACCAAGCAGATCCTAGAAGCATCCCCGATAGACTTCAAGCATCTGTTGCAATATAAAACCATCAAATTTGCAGATTTTGTTGATGCGAAGTTCGGTGAAAAGGCTTCACAGTTGATGTTAGGTTGTTGCGTGGTGGTCTTGCGTAAAGGTATGTTTAAGCACCAGTTGGTGCGTCTCAGAAACTATGTACACTTGGCAAGTTCATGGCAAAAAGGTTGATACCACTCCCATTTTGTCATCATCTTTTGAGTTCAAATAACAACTCCAAAGTATCCAATTAAATGTAACAGTTAAGCGCACGTTTGTAAAGTGATTTTTCCTAAAGTGCAGTAATTATGCCTCTCTAAATATGGATCAGCAAAAAGGGACAGAGGCAATAATTAATGGTATTGACCAATGTGCATACCCACCTTATAATTCCTTGTCAACTTTTGCAGATGACCAGAGTTTATCAGATCCTCCTCAAGTGGATGGATCAACAATAGCAATTGGATGCTGGAGAGGTAGGACAAACATATCTGTGATGGTGACCGCGATTGAGTGCCTGGAAATGCTTGAAAGGCTATCAGTTCGTTTAGAGACAGGGAATGGCTCTGAGATGCTGGAAACCAAGCCGTCTAGTGTTGAGCCCGAAGAACTGAAGACAAACAATGCTGAAACTATAGAAGATGCTGAAATCATCAAATTGGCTACTGTTAGTTGAACTAGACACATTTTTATTGGAGTTAGTCTAAATGTATTGTTTCTGTCTTGTTTTTTATTCGTAGTTTGTTATCTTTGGTACATTCACCTACATACCGACTTGTAACAATTTTGTTCCCTGTTTCATCTGTTGTGATTTAGACTCGGACCCGTCAGGAAAAAGGTCTCTTCGTTTGACAAATTTGCTTCTATTAAGAGTCTTGTCTGTGATTCCCGAGAAATCATCTTCGCAATGGTTGCAACAGAGCTTGGTTTGTTCTGTAATGTGCGTGGTTTTTGCTTAGCCTGCAAGGCGGAATCTGAGAATCAGCCATTTGTATGTTTGGATCAAAGGGGGTTGTGAAGGGAGTATATCAGATGTTTGGTTGTGAATCCTTCACTAAGAAATGGGTACGAGTACGGTATTGGTACCATATGGATACGGTATTGGTACTATATTGGTACGTTGATATGGCAAAACCAAAAAAAGGGTAAGGGTAAGGAATTTGCCGTAAAATGGGAGAAGAATTTATCAATGTTTGGGGGTGTTTTCCAAATCCTTTCCAAAACAGAAGGATGTGAGAGCTCGAGAGTGAGTTGTTTTCCCTCTCGGATCTCTTCCTTCTCCTAGGTCTTCGTCCCCCACATGTTTTGGCTCTCTCTCCACCTGTTTTGGATCTCCCCCTCACCTTGCGAAGGGGAGATCTCCCCCTCACCTATCATTTTTGGACTCGGAAGGCCCAAATATGAGTTTCGGCTCTTTGATCCGATTCGCTTTGCCAACAGATTTTTGGCCCTCTCCACAAGCGACAACGGTGGCAATGAATTCAGTGTTGGTCTTTTAGCCTATTGCAAATAATGAGCTCTAGAAAGTGCAGATCTGGTCATGCTACCCTCCTTGTAGGTGTCTGATGGGAGTCCGTCCTTGATGCTGATTTTTTTTTTTGCGACTATTTTGTTTTGTTTTGTATTCCGGACCTTTTCAGTGCGTTGTAATTGTTTTGTTTCGTAATAGAAAGATCTTTCTCGGCTTCAAAAAATAAAAATAAAAATAAAAATAAAATCCTATCCAAATCCATGGTCCAAACCCAGTCTAGAACGTGTTAGAATCTGTAAGAGGGGACAGAATGTTTGGGCAATCTGTAAGAGGGGAAAGGAAATGTTTGGGCAAACTATATTTCACTCACTTTTTCTACCCTCCACAAATAGGAGATCCAAACAGAGCCAAATTCACAGCAAATGAATTCTACAAGAAGCGAAACAGAAATTGGTGCATTAATTCCAAAAAACCAAAATCTCAAGACCATTAAGATCAATACTAGACCATCTGCAGTTTTCCCCCTCAAAACACGTAACCACTTCCTCATGCACATTAAGCTATAGTAAACGAAGATATACAACAAATCATATACCCAGACATCGAAAATTCACATCCACAGACATCGAAACTCAAAACCGGAAAAGTCAAAGAAATCACGACGTTGTACAGCATGTCTTGCTCTTAGCAGGGATTACTTGCGCGGGCCCAGGAACCAGAATCTTCTTGCCAGCCAACGAAGCAGGGTTGCCGTTCGCTTGGTGGTCCTCTCCAGCCACAAGATTCTTCCTATTCACTATGTTGAAGATTTCAGTCAACACAGTCACGAATGCAGTCTCCACATTAGTTGCTTCCAATGCTGAGGTCTCCAAGAAGAACAATCCTTCCTTCTCAGCAAATTCCTTGGCATCCTCAGTGGGGACTGCCCGCTGGTCTTCCAGGTCGGTTTTGTTTCCAATGAGGATGATAACGATGTTCTTGTCGGCATGGGCGCGTAACTCTTCAAGCCAACGTGGTATGTGTTCAAAGGTTTGGCGTTTGGTTATGTCGTACACCAACATAGCCCCCACAGCACCCCTGTAGTATGCACTAGTAACCGCTCTATATCTGCTCATTGGACAAAATTTAACATTAACATCAATTGCTCGCAGATAAGAAAGAAATCTATTTCAGTTAGCTAGGTTTAACTTTATATACTGGTTTCTTAGACAATATATAACTAAACATCTCTTTTATTCACCAAAGTGTGCTGATTTACAATTTCCAGATTTATAGTCAAAAACAGAGTCCTGCTATATAGTAAGTAAAGCCAAATATAGTAATTGACGACTCTAGTTTACATGATATTCATTGGAGGTTTGTGCCTTCATTTTGAGGCTTCATATGCTAGTCAAAGGAGATTTCACGCGGGTGACAGGACAGGATACACTGGGGAATAAGTAGTTGGGACAGGATACACTGGGCAATAAGTAGTTGGAACTTGGCGTTTTAGAGGGGAGTAGACCAAATTTGACTTTATAGGCGGTAGTTTGGAAGGGTCTAGGGTTGTTAGAATATCACGGAACATGATGCCCTTGAGAGAGCTCAAGGAGGAAAAGGATTCATGTAGCTGACTCCAACAGATTGGGGCTTACCGGGCTTCGTTTGGTTTAGGCATAGATCTTCAATAACTACAACTGCAGGATTATTACTCATCTTCAAATTAAAAACTGCTATCCCATTATTTATTTATTTATTTTCTTGAGAGCTAATCACAAAGATTTTCAATTCAACCACAAAAAAAAAAAAAAAAAAGCACAAAGGGCAGGGTACCAATAGTCATGTCACAAGGTCTATATTGTACGCTTCAGTGGATGGCTTCAATAATCATCATTGGATATTTACCTCTAGTAAATGGGCATAGAAGTTGAAATTCAAAAGAAACATCATATCAAAGATTCCATATATGGTTTTGAAATTTGACATCAGATTGAAGCTTGATTTCTTAATGTGGGAAATAGAAAAACAAGATTCATGGTTTTTCTGACTATCGTGTCAATCATTTGTCGAAAATCACTCTATAGGAAACATTTCTTCTTTCTGAATGAAAATGGTAGATAGGCTGAACATCATAGCAAGAGTCAGTAACTAAAACACTGTTTCACACCAATTGACATTAACAATTGAATATCATATGAACAATTATCACAAGTAATGGATTAAAAGGAAAAGTCGAAAAACGGTAATCATAAGTAATGCGCCACACACACACACACACACACACACAGAGAGAGAGAGAGAGAGAGAGAGAGAGAGAGAGAGAGAGAGAGAGAGAGATGATTCATAATCAAAATTTTATCTTATTTTTATTGATAGCAAATATATCATAACTGCACAACAAAGTGATTGTAGCAGAAAGAACTACATAAACACCATCATACAAACCAGACATAGGTCAGATAATATTACATCTACACCAGTGACTAGTCCATAAAATATATAAATACTACTGTATAATTAGGTGTAGACAGTACCGTAGACTATAAACATACACATGTGCGTAGTCATGTTGGTGATGTAAATATACCACTATTCGGCTATATAGTGTACTTATACTATGAATAAACTAGATTTTGTGTAGTATAAACCTACGAATACTGAGATCACACATCATATCACATAGACAGAGAGATTGGAGCAGATGATATTCCAATATTCAACACTTTTCTATGCTTAAGACTGGCAATCCAAATCAAAACTACAAATTACACTAATAAAGTTAGATATACAACATAATAGCAAAGCAAAGTTACTAGAAAGAACTCCATAAACACTACCTATCAAATCTGACACAGATAAGATGAAACTATAACACCACAAGTTCAGACTCTGTACACCATACTATAGACAAATCATAATTGAACTCAAAGTTACTTTAACAACACAAAAACAAAATAAATCTAGAAGATGAACTTTAGGGACTAACTAAAAGGAGTTAAGATCACCTGAGAGGTTCCGAACCTGACCCCTAGGCCATCAGAAATGCACATTGAACCCAAAAAGTTACTTCAACAACACAATCAACAAGAAGATTACATACAAATCACTTCCCAGGTAGTTCCATGTTAAATAAACCTAGATCAGATGATACTTGTTCTACATATATATATGCAGCAAAAGGTATACAAACGAATTTATTCGATGAAACTCTAAATACACATGTTCAGACTATCTACAGTTCTACACTTAAAAACCACAAAGATACATACAGTATGTAGAACAACATGAAAAATAGCTATCGAAATCAGAAATACAATTGTTAAATCACAATGCTAGGAATATAACTCCCGCCACAACTGTGCCAGGAGCTATTCACATACATCCAACGACTACTAACACAGCTGTGTTTGAGACTTTTCGAATCAGAATATGCAGATTGAACTCAAAAAGTTACTTAAACAACACAATACCAAAGCAAATCAAGCACAAATCACTTCCTAGGCAGTTCCGTAGCAAATCAAACAGAGATCAGACGACACTACCCTTAATGTACACAAAAAACAAATAAAGCATGAAGTACATAAACCAATTCACACGGTAGTAATGCAATTATGGAGGCGATACATGTTCAGACTTAAAAATAGCCATCAGAATCAGAAATGCAGATTTAACTGAAAAAACGTACTCAAGCAATACCAAAATCGAAGCAAATTAACTACAAATAACTTGCTAGGAAGTTCTGTACCAAATCAAACCTACATCAGATAACACTAAGCCTACATACGCACAAAATAGATTCAGAAAAAAAGAGAGTAAAAAATGCAGTTATGGTGGCGATGTATACCGTTCTTGGCCAGCTGTGTCCCAGATCTGAGCCTTGACTGACTTGTGCTGAATAACTAGGGTTCGAGTCTGGAACTCTACACCGATTGTGGCTTTGGAGTCCAAACTGAACTCGTTACGAGCGAACCTAGCCAGAATCTGAGACTTACCGACGGCTGAGTCGCCGATGAGTACCACTTTGAAGACGTAGTCGATCTTCTGGCTCGCATCGCCATAGCCAGCGTTCGCCATTTCTCTACTCTCTCTCTGCTATCTCTCTGGTGTGTGTTTTCTGTTTCTGTCTCTATCGGTGGAGGAGAGAGAGAGAGACAGAGATAGAGAGAGAGACAGAGAGAGGAGATCGGGGTGGAATATTATACAGTAGTCGTTGTGATTGGGAAGTAAAAGTGAAGGAAGATTAATCGTGTGAGTTTTGATTAGTTTGAAAATTTGAAATTAGATGAGTGATTAGATGATTAATGATAAGGAAAATTATGCAAAATCACACAATTCCCTTTTTTTTTAAAACAAGATTTCGAGACCAGTTTGCCGCACCTCAACTAATACTGCATCTTAACGAATAGGGAAAATCCTCTATTTATCCCAATGCTTAAAGATTTTGGCCTTTCTGTAAATTGAATATCCGATTTCACGGAGGGAAATCACACATTTCTTTCTTATGCCTTCTTGGTCAAACCTCTCAGAGTTTACTCCTCTTTAAATTTATCAAACGAATTCTTGTTCAAAAGCTTTCACAAATGCTGATTATTTATGTCTTTCAAATGAATATCAAAGTCAAATAAATCTAAATAGATAAGGATGAATTTTCACAAAAGTATTTTCGGCATTTTTAGACTACAAATTGTCAAAAGCCATTCTCTTTGAAAATACTCAAATTTGCTTGTAATCTACGAAAACCAAAAATACTAAAAAAATCGTAGTAGAAACTTACACTAAATATTATTCTCTGTACAGATTTTATTTGATAGATCTCGAGTACTTCTATAAAATAATATTCTTAAAATTAAATAAAACATTATAAAATTATAAATATTTAAAAAATAACCCGAACTTCCAAAATAGACTAATAAATTCCGAATTTTATTTTCGCATGAAGAAATAGGTGTGGAATCCTTATATTTAGGGATATCCCTCGTGATTAAAGGAGATGGGTAAAATCAAAATCATTGAAATTGGGAAGAAGTGATTAAGACGTGCGTATGTCTCGGGTGGGCTGTCCGGTGGATATGTCGGCCGAGAATAAAGTCATGTTGTGTCAGTCTTTTTCTACCGAATTATTTTCCTGATTTGGAGTATATAGAATTCATACCCCCCTGTATACTTCTGAAGTTACACTGTCACCTCTTTACTCATTGAAATACCACTGCACTCCCCTGCTTTACATTATTGATAACAGCCATACCCTTGTTAGTCAATGGTTAATTGACATACCAGCTCAAAATTCATAATACATATGATAATTTATTAAAAAATATAAAATAAAATTTTGAAACGGAAGGAGTAATTTCTTTATTCGGATCCAATTGAACCAAATATCACGTACATTTTTAAATGAGATTTTTTTTATCACGTAAATGAGAGAATAGAATATCTAATTTCTTGCTGATTGATTATGATTTTTTTTGAATGCTGATTTTGAGGCTCCCTTTTTTTATGTAAGTACTCTAATATTTAATGAAGTTACAAAACTACCCTTTTAAAGATGTAAAAATTATTGGAGGCACTCCACCCCCGAATTATCTCATCATTTTCTAAGGTACTCCAAACGAAAAAAAAAAACCAAAACCAAACATAAACATTAGGTTCTAAACATTAACATTATGTTTCAAACATTAAACATCCACAACATAAACATTAGGTCCCAAACATTAAACATATATCTATGTTAGATTGTTTCACGCCACTTTGCACAAAAAATAAAAATAAAAATAAACATTGCTAAAATTCTCCAAAATAGACAACCCACAATTGCAAATGTTGATGCTGCAAAATCTTCGTAACGGCTGTGACACAAGATCTTTATATTTTCATCTTCTTTATCTACCATTTTCCCCTCAAAATCTTCATAACGATTGCAAATCTACATTTTAAAACTTATTGTGAGACAAACAAAACACATCACCAAAGTTAGAGAACTCTTGAGAGGAAAAGTAACAGAACTCTCAAGAGACTTCGCATGAACAAAATGATGGTTCTACAATCAGAGGTCGAAGAACATGGTGACAATAATATAAATACTTTACCAAGGCAACATTGCATATGAAAGTAGGCAATTCAGTGACATCCAGTAAAAAAAATTGAGCAACTATCTGCATTTTTTTGATATAAAAAAACTATTTGTGTTTTTGGAGTGCTTGAAGTAAAGAAGAAAAGTACATGCAAAAGGGTAATTTTAAAAAACTACTGTAACTTGGAGCCCCTGCATCATAATTGGGAGTGAGAATATCGATTTCCTTTCTCTTTTCATTATGAAATTATTTAGTTGTTCATTGAATTCTCATATAATTGATGCCATTTCTCGTTTTATGATTCTTAACAATAATGCGATTGTAACATTCTCCTGTTCTTATTGTTGGAATAGTCTGATAAGTCAATTTCGTTTTTGCAATTTATGATTCTCAACTCGTTCCTTAGGTTAAAAATATTACTCTTATTGTTTGGAAATTTCTCTTAATTTATGAGTGAAACATAATCAAATATAAGTATTTGCATACTTTATTTACCGAACGAGAAATAAAAAAAAACTATACGAACATTTTTTTTTTTGTACAACGGAAGTTCAATACAAACATTACCATCAGGCAAGAAATACTGGAGTATATGACATAATGCAATTGTAATTTTTTAAATAAAAAATTATCTCTATCAGTTCGGTTTGCTGAAGATCCTATTCCGCCCCTCCCCCAAGCTTCTAATACAGTAATTGGAACCATTTTTTTATTGACAGTCCACAGTGTTATTAATAAGCAAATAAAATAACAAAATAAATATACTCCAATGCACTTTTTCAACTTTCCAATACACTTTCACTTTTTCGTATTTTTCATACATTTCAATGCATTTTTTAAACTTTAACAATAGCCAGTGGCCAGTGGACAATTTGTAGAATTTTCCATTTTTGGTACTTCAAAATGTTTAGTGGAACTATCTTGACTCGTAGTCTTAATCAGATTTGAATCTCAAAATAAGCACAATGCTTCAAAAAAATAAAATAAAAAATCTAATAGCAACTTCAACCCAATTCTTTATTTATAAAAAATGTTAACTAGAACCATCTTGAACAGTCTTAATCGGATTTGAATCTCAAAATATCATTCTTTATTTATAATGTTACTATTCACTCATATTGCAATCACACCTTTTCATTTCTATCTTCATCTTTCAAAAAAACACACTCAAAACTCAACCATCTCTCATTAAGGCTACAAAATTTCAAATATCAATTTTGTAACAATTACCAAACAAATTCAAGATTTGTCTTATTTTGAAGATATTGTTAATATACTCTCAATGGAACTATTTCATTAATATTGGATTAGAATGTCAATATACTCTTATGTGTCATTTGTGTGGAAAAATACATAGAGAACATTCTTCAAATTTTGGAGGAGTTCATACATATATGAAGAATCAAGCGTGAAGAATGAAATTGAAGGTATATGAAGTACGGTTAGAGATACTCTAAGCAAATCTGTAGCAAGACTAGTTAAGTTAGAAAAGCAGTATCAAGATTTATATTATCAAATTTTTACCTTTAGGTCTAGAAAGGAGGCATTAAATTACCACTAAGACACTTTTTTTAATTACCATTAAGGTAAGTCACTCTTTTTTGCGGTTTAGGTTTAGAGTGAACTTTCTTATTAGTATATGATTTTAATGATTTGGGTACTTTCATTGGGTATCCTAGGATTTTAGGCACTTTCATTGGGTACCCTAAGGTTTAAGTTTAAACACTTTCATAGGATACCCTAGGGTTTAAGTTTAGGGTGCACTTTTCTACTATAAGATTTTAGTAGTTTAGACATTTTCATAGGGTACATTAGGATTTTAGGCACTTTCATAGAGTACCCTAGTGTTTAGGTTTAGACACTTTCATAAGGTACCCTAGGATTTTAATTACTTTTATAAGATACCCTAGGGTTTAGGTTTAGAGTGCACTTTCCTATTATATGGTTTTACTGGTTTAGGCACTTTCATAGGATATCTTAGAACTAGTGTATGCCCGTGCCTGAAGGCACGACGCGTCGCGTTTTGAACATGACTAATATGAGTTATCGTTATAATGAAGCCAACTTTTCCAAGAAGGACAAATAAGACTATCCCGAATGATCTTAGAATGATTATGTCACGACAAAGGGGAAAAACGAATATCTACTTGCAAGTGCAGACCTTCCTTCATGATGCAAGAGAGAAATTGGTAATTCTAAAAAATTCATTCGCTTGCTTTCTGAGCAAGAGAACACCAACATTGGAAAAGCCACAAGTGCAATCAGCAACATCTGGTTTTCCATAACAAAAAGTAGACAGAGGCAAGTTGAATCTCTTTCTCATCTAAATCCTCCAAAACCCAACATAAAGCAAACCAAACACAAAGAAAGATTCCAGTTACACCCAATGCCTCCCTAACATCCTCGTTATTGATATAGTAAATAGCTCTTAGCACGGTTAAAATTTCAAGTATAAGTAACCAATGGAAGTCACTAAAAGCAGTAGCAATCAAAAGAATTCACCAACCCAAAAAGATGGTGATCCTCATAACCCTCGGCATAATCCAAAAACAACAACAGTAGATAAAACATAAAATTCTCACCCTTCAAGAAAGCGGCAAGGCGATTCGCAAAAGAACTCAAGTAGCCAAGGATGAGATGAATCATTGTGCCATTTCACTATCATTAATTGTAGACACGCAAATTCTCCATACCTGTTTCGCCTGAATCCACCATAATGAGCTAAATAGATGTCCACACCTATTTCGCATCTCCCAAGTAGTCTCCACTTTGACCCCACCTGCATCAAAGAATGAGATAAAAGGATTCAACCTCATCTAATGCAAGCATGTTCTTACAATTGGAAAAGAACACTCATATGAAAAACAAAGCAAATGGGAAAGGCTTTATGTATTCTCCATCAAATTCAAAACTACATGTAAATGCCATAAGCAAAAGAACATACCCATCCTGTAGACCTTGCAAGCTACTTGACAGTGCATTACTCTGCCCTTGGGGTGGAGAGAGAGAGAGAGAGAGAGAGAGAGAGAGAGAGAGAGCTTGGAAACATTGGGCCTTCCCATAGAGACTATTGCAGTAGCAGTAGAGACTATCTCTATTGTACAAAACATGGAAGTATAAAAAATAAACTCACAAAACCTCATAAGTTCGGAGTTAACAGAAATCATTACTCATCCAAAACACCAACAAAATAAGAAATGTTATGTACAAAGAATATGTACAAAAGTTAACAAACATAGGAAAGCATGTCATGTTCATGAAAAAGAAAAAAAGAAAAGAAGACACTAAAAGTCGCCCCTAAAAAAGTCAATTCCCAGAGCCTACTAACGAAGAAAGTCTCCAAACCTCCTCATCATAACTGTGCGAAACATCCTCGTATCAACTTTTATGAACCAATTACCAGCATGCACTACAACCTAATTACGTAAGAGAACAACGAATTAGAATATAAGTATGAGAATAAAAACTTATCAAAATGTGCAAGAATAAAGCGCTACCTTATTAATCCGCCACTGTCTTAATGTAGTTTTATTGATCCTTTCGAATTCCAAGGCTACTTGATCCCAATCCTATAAAAAACCCAATTAGTGTGCCAAGTTATTTAATTAAGAAATGGCGTCGTAATAGAAGTGAATAATGTTTTACCTAGTTACAATAAAACTTCAGGGTAAACAATATTAGTTGTGGAATCTGTTTCTTGTTCGGGGAGAAGGACAGTGATACGGTCAAAAGATGTGCACCTCGATAATGACACATATAGATGCCCATGACTAAATACAGGTGTACGCAAATCGACCCCAACAAATTTCACAGATTGTCCTTGCGATTTGTTTATAGTCATAGCATATGCCAAGCGAACTGGAAATTGACGCCTTGTCATTTGAAAAGGAAAATTCGAAGTTGATGGCGATAAGGATATTCGTGGGATGAAGGCCACTTTTCCGGATTTCTCGCCTGTTAAAATCTTAACTTCGATAATACGGGAGGCACACCTCACAACCATCATCCTTGTGCCATTGCATAGTCCATCCTTGGGTGCAATATTTCTTAACAATATTATGGGACAACCCACTTTCAAATCCAACTTAAACGGCGGTAGCCCAGCAGGATCCAATGAGTTTAAATACTCATTGGGATAACGGTTAGTGATGCTGTTATCAATTCCGTCCTCTTCAGACATCTTGTCTGCAGCAAGATAGGTATATACATCTCCCGGAAAATATCTAGTGCAGCACCATTTATGGCGTTCACATCTTCATTCCGAGCAGAGAGAATTGTGCGTTCAGTTAAAAATGTCAGGGTTGATGTACTTGCCACATCCAGTTTGGGATAAATAGACGATAATAATTCATTGAGATCTCGATATTTACCTATCGTTGACGGAAGATGCACCACATCTCGAGGGTTGGTTCCAACCTAAAATTTGACATTAAAATTAATACTCAAAAATAAGTTTTAACGCGTGTTGACTACTCAAAATAATTGTTCATAAAAAAAAATTCTATAAAATCAGCACTGTTACCTCCATTAAGAAATTTACAAAATCAGCATTTCGAGGATCGCTTGTATTCAATCGCATGTTTAAATTCAACGTTAAGACCTGTATTTCATCCCACAGATAAGAACGTCTAAGTGATGCACTAACAATTTCCTCTCGAACTCCCTTGGGTACAACTGGTAAGATTTGATGAAAATCACCACCAAGAACTACGGTGATACCCCCAAATGGATTAGGATTGTCACGAATATCACGTAATGTCCGATCAACGGCTTCAACACAATGTTTATGCTGCATTGGAACTTCATCCCATATGATCAACTTTGTTTCTCTAAGTAACTCTGCCTGTAAAGATTGCTTGGTAAACCCACAAACAGAATTTTCTAACACATCCAACGGGAGGCAAAAAGTTGAATGTGCAATGCGGCCTCCTTCCAATAAAAGCGATGCAATTCCAGATGAAGCCACGGTAATCACTACATGTCCAAGACTACGACATTTTTGTGCCACTGTGTTGTAAAAAAAATGTCTTTCCAGTGCCCACACCCCCATTCAAAAAGAAGGTAGTTCCTTTATTTTCAAGGACAGAGCAAATAACAGCATCATAAGCATTGCGTTGTCTATCATTCAATCGGCAAATATTGGCCTCTGTATCCACTTGTTGTGCTTGGATCTGAAGTTGTCGATGTTCTAAAATCAATCTATTACCAACAACTGCGCTCCAATTTCCGGTAGGTTGCGGCATAGGTGGGTAGTCAAGTAAACTCTTACCAGATTCTTCAAGTATTTGATTGAGGAGATATAGACCATAATCTTCAATTTGCACCTCTGTTGGGTTATGATAAGCCCCTAATGTTGTATATATCTGGGCTTATCTCGCTCATTGTGATCACACATACGTGCATTTTGTGCCTTTATACGATTGATTTTGCGCGAGTTGTGTTTTTGATAAGTTTCAGAAAATCGGAGCTAAAAGGCGTGTCCAAAGCTCCAAATAATCCCCGGTTGTATCCGGAAGTACCTAAGGTCTCGCAATGCCATGGAGGACAATCGCCGAAGCTTGAAAGTCGATTCAAAGAGCTTTGGAAGGTTCGAGGAAGGCCCGGAACAAAGGAACAAGAAGTGTAGAGTTATGAGGCTCAAGGAAATCCGACCAACCGATAGAAAAAGACTCATATCTCTCATTCTACAAAGGCCATGAAGATGAGGTCAATTGGGTTTGAAAGTAGACTCATAGAGCTTTCCAACGGTTCAAGAATCACCTCATTCCGAGTTTGGATGAAGCCGGGGCGTGCCCGCGAAGTTGGGTAAAAAAAATCAGTCTTCCAGACGATTCTGGACCGGTCCGGAATTATTCTGGACCGATCCAGAATTGCCCAAAAATTTCCAGACGATTCCGGACCGGTCCGGAATAATTCTGGACCGGTCCAAAATTGCTCCGAACCATTTTTTGTGGACTTTTTGCACTTTCCACTTATGGAAACTTACTACTTTTGTTATTTTTAGGATATTTTTGTGAGAGAGAAAATGTTGTGTATATAATTATCTCTCTCTCTCCCTCTCTCTTATCTCCCCCATTAGTTAGCTTTAGGTATTTTAAGTTTTTCATTTCCATGGTTTTTCAAGCTTCCTCTCTCTAGATTTCTCAAGTAAGTTTTCATTTCTAGTTAATTTGTCAAGGTTTATTGTTGTAGCTACAATCATTCTCTCTATATAAATCTAGTTTATTTTGTGTTTTATTGGTTAAATCTTGTTCTTCATTTCCTAGCTAAATCCTTCTTAAACTCAAGTTTACCATGGTTGTTTGTTAATTTTCCAAGTATTAAAGTGTTAGGCTAGCATAGGATCTTTATTAAAAACCAACTTTCAAAGTCATTAATCATGTTCTTTATTTCCTTTATTAAATTAGTTAGCCTAGTTAATTTAATGTGTGAGTAGTTTATTAGGTAGGGTCATGGGGTGATTAACTCCCCATGACCAAAGTTAGTCCATTTCCTCGCGCAATTTAAAAAAGGCTTTCAACTTTTGTCGAGCAATGAATCGGGATTCACTTTTATGAATCAAAATTAGGGTCTGTAAACCCCTTTGATAGCACGTCGCCCGGGGCATGACCACTTGGTACGTGCGATGCTTAGGGATAGGACGACTCAAATGTTTGTCTAAATGGCACAAGAATCCTATTCTTTGTGGAACGCATTTTTCTAGGCGATGGTTTAGTTTCTAAACCATTTGCTCGGGTGCACCTAACGGTGGCTTGAGTCGGTTACCGAGCGTGAGGATTTGGTTAGCTTTGGTTGTGATCGTTATGAACCCCTAGGCTTTACCTTTGTTAATTTAGTCTTTTTGTATTCCGTGTCATTCACGAAGTTAAGTGAATCCACCAACAAATCACAAAAGCCAAGTTTGCCGCTTTAAGGCTAAACCCTCACTCGCAAGTCAACTCTCACGCCGGGTGCGTTCGGTCCCTGTGGATTCGACCCGGTCTTACCGGTTATTATGCTACCTCCGACCTAGCCCTACGCTTGGGGCGACACTTTCTACGACACAATCCAAGGTCGCAAGCATTTCTGGCTATACGAAGTCGGGGGTCAAGCAGGTTAGAAATTGCAAACAAAGTGCGAATTTTGTGTGGGAGATCATCACATATGTTCATAAAAAACCGCTTCCACAATTCCAACGGATGCAGTGGACAACATTGTGTGAGAATAACACAATAATCTCCTTAACTGATACCCAGTCTTCATTATTGCAGCCTCCTCGAGACATTGAACCCACTCATCATCATCTTCCAAAAGCCCTCTAGCAACACATGCCAACTTAAATGTATCGTGTACAACATTGCCTACCGTGCGTAAGCTTTCAAAAGATTTTGGTCCTTTTACAACAGTTAGTAGTAAACGTATATAAAATCTCTCACCACAATTAGGGCTGGCAAAGTACATCCTCTCGATTGCATGCCCACTTTTTCTTGGTATCCACAAATGATTTGTCTTGTCCCAAACAAAGAATTGCGGAAATTCTTGGTAAGTGTAGGGCGTAGAATTCAGGTTGGAAGCGTACCACGAAAAAAACCCAGTTAGAGTTGACCTATCTAGTGCAGCTCTAGCAACAATATCTTCCAATGACTCCGTGGGATTGAAATTAATGCGATGCATTCCAGGTAAATGGAGAGCAAGTCGTGTAACTGTTGGTATCTCTTCATGCATATGATGACCAAATATTCGCCAAGCTGCTTCTGTCGATCCAATATACCTTCCATCAAGATACTTCTTAATTTCATTTACCGATCCCAACACCATTGTTGCCCGATCATAACCCTTGTAAATATACTTGTGAATGTACTTGACACATCTCATTCCAGCACAAACTTCTACATTAATATGACAGTTGAACAGTTTAGATAGATGAGGATTGTATGGCACAACATCCCTGTTATCAACTTCTTGCCCCCTAACATCATACACGTTCCCATCATTACGGCAGCGATAGACAGGATATCCATCTTCATCCATAGTGGTTGATTCTGCAAAGTCTCGAGGGTACCTTTTGGTGCACTTTTTATTTTCCATGCAAGGTGCATGCGGATCCCGAGCACCGCATGGTCCATGTACCATACAACGCTTGACCGTTTCAAACAGTTCAAGATCATCTTCTTGGTTTGGAAATTCAGCACAAACTAATCTGTCAACTTGAGCACATGTACGAATTTGATCCCGGCCTTTAAGAAAGAAAAGTGCATGCATATGTGGCAAACCACGTTTTTGAAATTCAATGGTGTATACATGAGCCACTTTCTCACCAAACACTCTGTTTGTTTCTATTTCTTTCATCAAAGCCTTTCTCTTTAACTCGAAAACACGGGCAACCAAATCGGGGCCCGGTCAACAACCGTTTGATCGCGGCAACAAAAGTGAAGTAATTTCCGGCCATTTGGGATTTGCAGTCATGGTGAGGAAAATATCTGGGTGATGGTTATATCTCGTGATAGCCATTGAATCTTGAAATATCTCAAACATATGTCTTGGGCTACCAGTGAATGAAGATGGCAAAATACACCTTTGACCGATTTGATTAGGGTTTAGTTCATTAGGAACATCAGTCAAATCTTGGTATAGTGAAGAACGAAGTTTCCCTTGATTAAGCTTATAGTATGTCAATCGATTTTGCTCTGTTGCTGCCCAAGCATCTACCAAGAACTCTTGAAATAATTTTCCTCCCCTCAAAATGGTTGAATACTCTGTTGGACGTTCAAATAAGTGGTAACTATAAAATTGTAACTGAGTTAGTCGCTCAACCGCAGGTCGTTTATTTTTAACGTTCCACTGTTTCATCTTGGGTTCCCATCCAAGTTCACCATGTGGGAATAGTAAAGCATAATGTAAAGGCAAATAAGCTGGGTGGCATTCATTAATTTGCATCAACTGATTATCTCCTCTCAGATGCAAGATAATATCTCTCATGCCACTGGCTTTAGATCCATCCCTTGGTATAACTACCGCTATCTTATCTACTGTTGGTAGATTATATACTCGACGGTCTTTTAATGAACTGTAGTGAAGATGGGCAGGTAAAGTTTGTCCCGCATGGTCAAGTTGATCAAGAATTGCATGTGCCTGACGAAATTTTTCCACAAATGGATTAACTTGCAACAAAGTATCTTGAATAGTTTGAAGTACATCCCTTCTCAACTGCTGATTTCTACGATTACGGACTTCCAAAGCTAAAACAGGATCATAAATATACAGTTGAGCGTATGATGCATCATTCCCCTATTGTGGCAGAAGTGAACCAACTCGATGCCGTAATTCCCCATGGATGGTGAAGGGTGTAGGACCCTTTCCAGGAAGCACTCTTTCGTCAAATGTAGCACCAAGGCTGGTGAAAGCATTGGTTGTATTATACACTCGAATATACATTCGAAAGGACTTTGATCTAACATCATCCCCATCAAACAATGCTTTAAGTGGCGGAGGGGGTGTAATAAGTACATGCAACTTTATCTTTCCTTGCAAACAGCAAGTGCCAAATAATGGATTGCTTCTAGAAGATCTCGCCAATCTTTCATCCATCCAATGTAAGGCTGAACACCGAGGACATAGGATATCGATATTGCCAAGATGATGCCTTCCTAAACTTATGTGCTCTCGAGTTGGTGCCTTTAAACTCGTACCCATATCCAATTCATTGTCACAACATAGATCCACTTGGCTACTAAGTGTATTCCTATAAAAATAAAGATTCGGTTGGAAAATATAAGGGCAGTTTAAAAGTTTAGAATATGGATTGCGACAGATGAATAGAGCTTACCAATTCCTTTCAGGAGTGGAGGATGTGCTTGGTATGGAGGACGGACATGTGAAAGTAGTATGTGAGATTGTTTGTCACTTTTCAGCTGGTTGGGTGACATTTGTTCCTTGTCCCATGCAATCGAGACGTCGACAACGGGGAGTTAAAGAAGGACGGTTTGTGTACGGTCTCGAGTGCAGACTTTCTATGGTTCGATCTATTTCCGACCGTTGTCCCAATGGATAAGCACTGCCTTACTTTAAATTCCTCTCTCGTTCTCGTCGTGCACGTTGGGCCAATGTTACTTTTGATATCATGTTACTATCAGTCACCTAAAATGTTGACAACATATATTTAGCTAGGTTCTCTCTCTCAAATATAGATTGCCTCTATCACACATAGAAGATTAGAAGATTACACGTTAGAAGATTCTTCGTTGTATCTCTAAACAATAGATTTCATTCAATTCCATACTGTAATTTTATGCAGGCAAAATGAGTATAAAAAGATTTTGTTTTTTAACGTGAAAGGAGTGAGGGTGGGATTAAGATTATAACAACAAAAAAGCAAATCAGATTTCCTACAAAAGCTTATATATTTTTAAAAACTCGTTGTCCAGAAGTAAAAAAGAATATGATAGCATTATCATCAGACATCTGGTTTCTTTTGTAGTTCAACGGGAAGATACGGGGGAGGGGTGTACTGGAGTAAGGGTTGTATGAGTATTGTAGGAGAAGTTACCTAACGTGGATATTAAATTAGAAGTTAACAAACTGGATATTTGAACTTCATAAAGGCACATGGTCAAGGAAAAAGAGTAAGGAAATTCATACCCGTGCATTTTCCTTTCCTTTCCCTTCCCTTTGCTTGTAGAGCTAGATCCTTGGTTATCTCGAGCCAATGTTTCTGCCCTTTCGTTTTCCTTCTAAGAAAATGTGTGTGTTTGAGCAAGAATTCACAGTGTTGGTAAGGAAACGTGTATTTAACGTACTTAAGAGTGTAGGCAAGCAAGAAGTACCTCACGAACACCAGTGACGTTCATGTCACGCACTTCGCGGATTTGAACACCAACATTTCTTTCTCGAAGTGGTTGTACCTAAAAATGGAGAGGCAAGGACAGGTTGTATAATACTTTTCTAAGAAGATTTATACTTAGGAAAGAAGAATAAGATTTGATACAATGACAATAGTCGGAATGTGCATTAATATTACCAAAGTAGCCTGTTTTTTGTTAGCATAGATGACTTTTTCCTTCCCCTTGTCTGAAGAGCTTAATTTGTGACTTTCCTTTCGTGTCGCGTTAGCTCTTTGTCCTTGTTGAGTAAGTTCTTGTTGCCTTGGATTTTCCTTTCAAAATAAGTGAGTACCACAATTAGTTATAGATGGTACTTGAAAAAGACTCACTTGAATAGTATGAACAAAGATTCACTTTGGTTGGAACTTTTATTTATAACCCTTTTTTAAGATTTAGAGCAAATTGCATGATTTTTTTATCCACGCCAATTGGTGCTCTAACTAAGGTAATAGGAGTTGCATGTTATACCTGCCGGATATGCATCACATTTAGTTCTCGTTCATCACGAATAGTGACGGCGACATTCCTTTTTCGAAGAAGTTCAACCTATGCATTTAAAGTGAGTTGAAATGGTTAATAACAATTAAAGAATCCTTGAAGGAAGAATTGAATATAAAAAGAGTCGAGAAAGAATTAATTACGGTTGCCCTTAAATCTTTGTCGACCTATGAAAAGAAAAAATATTACAACATGTCATAGAAAAATGGAATAAAGTGAACATTTAAAGAAATCTTCGTTGATTCATAACAAACTTTTTCCGGAATAACGTACTTGACCAAAACTGGTAACGTTGTCCATGTTAGTATAAACCGTACTTCAACTTTGCTGCTACGCTGAAAAATAAAATGGGTTTCGTGAAATGATAGATAAAATAAAATTGGTTTACTGAAATAAAAGCAGAAAAGGCATGTAAAGTAATGTAGAAAAACGATTTCAATTCTAACGGAATCAAAATCAATTGTGTTAGTTTTAAAGTTCTCACCAGCCATAAAATCTCCAATCAAATTTTTTTTTTTGTATTGTTCACAGAGCCGAGACCCAATAATGACGGCAAAAAATTGGAGAGGTCACACCATTGCTTTCTAGGTTTGTAGCCTGTCAACTCCTGTTGAGAGCACCGTTGAGTATGAAAGAGCAACAACAAATAAGCCCCATTAACCACAACAGAAATCAGACAGACAGTGTCATACTATAAAGTATCATCCATATTTTATCACAATAAGGACAACAACAATAAAAGAAACAACTCTTGAACAATACAAAACAAACAAACTACACGATAACAATAAAAGAAACAACTCTTGTTCCAACAACAATGGATTTTGAAAATGGGTTACGATGGCAATAAAAGAAACTGTTAAAAGAAACAAATCTTGTTCCAACTCTTGTTCCAACAACAATGGATTTTGAAATTTTTTGAGCAATAAATTTCAAAAAATAATTCAAACTACACGATAACAATAAAAGAAACAACTCTTGTTCCAACAACAATGGATTTTGAAAATGAGTTATGATGATAGTATCACACTCTAGAAACTGTTAAAGCACTATGAACACCTAAAGAATAGTGAATGCAGTAGATTTATGGTTTATCAAATTTCAGTTTTCGCTTCACTCCCTGCAAAAGCAAGATGTTTAAAAAATTAACCGTTGTATAGGTGCAGTAGTAAATTGAACTAAAAAATAACTGAATTGGTACGTATGGATAGTTTTTTTTAAAAAAAATTAGAATATCTATCATTATCTTTTGCTGATGTTTTTCCTTCATGTCCTTTTGATCCTGCTTCTCCTTATCATCTTGATGCTTCTCCTCTTGATGGTTTAATTGTTTCTCCACTTCCTCCAAAGCTTGCATACAAATCATATCATTCTCGATCTCCTCGACCATAGCTCCTAATTCTCTCAAATGCGGGAACTTGTGTTTCAAGCTTATGAAAACTTTTGACTTAGGCCATGTGGGTGGGAAGTTTTTAACTATAGCCTTAACCAAAATCACAATGTGTGGCTTGAAGCCTCTTTTCTTTAGATTATGAAATTGCTTTTCCTTGTCTAGAATGTGCTCCCTCACAGTTGAGTTTGGCATCATTTGCCCTTGCTCAAACTCTATCCACAAAGGGTGGCCATTACGTTCCTCATACATCAAAGCATTCATCAAATCTATAGCATTGTTTATAACACAATTTTCAAATATTTTCTCTTTGACATGATTCCAACTCGGTGATAGAAGTTCTAATATTTTTCTCATGAGGTATTGTTCGGTGTAATTTTCTCCATGTTTTTGCAAGGCTCGGCATGCCTCTATTTTTTGCTGGACAAAATTTTCAACCGGGAAGCCCTCCCTATGAGGTTTAGTTTCAAAATCGTGTATGTCATGCAACATGTTTAAGTAATCACTACGACGCAAAAGTGGAGGACGCCGCATGAAACCTGCATAAAAAGTTAACAGTGATATTCTATGCTAGGGGGAAAACAACTCGTGCTGCAATTTGTGTTTTATGATAGCTTCAAACAGGGTCCATCCAATAAATTTAAGTAAAACTAAGAAAAAAGAAATAGAACATTTCACAATAACCTTTGAAATAGAAAGACAATAGAGACCAAACATATCTCTAGACACATTTCCAATCACTTTAGCAAGCATTGTAAAGTTTTCTGATGAACCACGTAACAGCAACAACGACAAATGGCAATAGAGAATTTTGGGAGAACCGAACATATTTCACAATTACCTTTGAAATATAGAAAGACATTAGAGATCAAACATTTCACTTTAGCAAGTATTGTAAAGAAAAACAAAGAAAAAATCACCAACAAAATTTCTAACTGCAGTTTGCAGCTAAACAACCTTCCTTTCAGACAGACACAATTATTCCCAGTGTTCAAGCAGTGACCAACCAATGCAAAGACAATCACCAACAAAATCATTGGAAGTTTAGAAGTGATCTGACGCTCCAATCACAGCCCTCTAATAGTTTGTTTTTTCATGCATCAATGTAGTAAAGAATTTACCTCTAATGTGCATAAATTGTTCAATGAATTGAAGTTGGCCATAAACATTAAAGTTTTTAGATATTATACACTAACTTCTAACCCACATTTCAAACCATGACCCACTTTTGCATTTATGACATTATTCTAATGGTTTTATACAAATACACAAAATATCAGTGTTACCATGCAAATTAATAAATCTTGTAGCTGTTTCGAGAATAAACTTTCCAAAGAGCTTTTAGGAAACAACATAAGAAGAGATTCTACTTACAAACTATTTTTACAGAATATATGACTAACAAAAGAAGTAACATCACTTAAAAAAAAATTCCTCAAACAAAAAGTTTTTTTACAGAGTAACAAAAGACGTAGTAACATGACCGAAAAAATAAATAATTAAGTACCCGTTTTTTTTTTGGGAGTAGTACAGACTACATTGTAATGACAAAAAATAAAAGTAACCTATATATTCTTTGGGAGTAGTACAGAGTAGTGACGAAAAAAGTAGTAACATGACCCAAAAAAAAATTACTGAATAATGACAATAAAAGAAGTAACATGACTTAAAAAAAAAATTCCTCGAACAAAAAGTTTTTTTTTTACAAAGTAACAAAAGAAGTAGTAACATGACCAAAAAATTAAATAATTAAGTATGGTGGAAAATTGAACTTAGAAGAATTGTCATGGGAAACCTTTGACGTGAATAAATGAAATGTGAACAAATTAGGCAGCAAATAATACAATATGCAATGGAGTAGCAATATACAGCTGCATGGAGTGAAAAAGCAGGCACATGTAATTTTTTTCTTGTTTTTTGGCCGATCAAGGAAAACACAAAGAGAAGAGGTACAATAAAGTAGCACATGAGAAGTGCATTACCTTTGGGACTATTGTCCTATGCCCTTTAGAGTCTGCAAAAATAGATGATAGAGAGAGAGGAAGTGTTGATCATTGTACCAAACAACACACACACACACACACACACACACACAGAGAAGAGGGAGAGTAAGCCGTTTTTCCATACCTGCGCTAACAATGAAACAGGAACTGCAATGTGGCAGTTCTTTTAACCTTTGGAAGGAAATTGGTGGAAGACGTGCAGGGCAATTGCAGTTCTTTTAACCTTTAAATGTCAACAAATGTTGAAGTACTCAGGTTTTCAATGCTCAACCATTCAAATTTTGGTATTTTTTTTACTGGGTGTATCAATTATCTAGCATTCAAGGAAAATTGAAGTCAATATGACTCAAAATTAAGCCCCCCTTTCAACCAACTTCAGTTTTGAAGGTAAGCTTGACTCTCCAATTACCTTCATTATTGCTCATGATCCCATAATAACTCAAAACCTTATTAAACTAACACCTCCCAATGACATATACCCATGCTTTTTTAGAAATGAAACCAAAAGACTTTTGGTCAGGCGAAGAAAGATAGAGTACTGTAAGAAATAGAAAGCTAGCACAAATGTAAGGGCCTACAAATAGAAATGTTTCAGTCGCTTTGAGTGCAGAAAAAGATCAGTAAATAGCTAACACACTAAGTAAAAAGGGAAAAGTGAATGTGTCTCCCGATGAAGCCTAAAACATGAGGTGTCAATACCATGTCTCTTACGCCCATATAAATTAAATGAAAGCAATATTAGTGAAATGAAAACACCAAGCACAGTAATTAAGAGGCCAAGAAGAAAATGTAAGACTACTTAAGGTGATCAGTGTTAATGGGAAGTAACAGTGGGAGAGAGAAATTTTTTTGCAGAGAGAGTATCCATGGGTTTTGTTCACGGCAGTGGAGGAAAGTGGAGAACGTGGGTGAGTGAAAGAGAGGGAAAGAAATCCAAGTGTGGCTGCATTAAGAACTTCTCTCGACATTTCATCAAGCATGTAAGATGCAGGTAGAAATGTGAGATGTCAAATTGGTTATTTTTTCCTACCTAAATGTGTGTTCAAATAAGCTTCAGATATCCAAATGGTCAATTCATTCTGTAATATGAGTAGCAGCATAAAGGATACAAATGCTACCCATTTTGCTCTATTTTTTTCATACGCAAAAGTTAATGAATGTTGCAAATTTTCTTTAACAGATCAGACAACAATTGAATTGATCAAAACTTAACCACGAAAACTAATGAAGAACACGTAAAAATAACCAAAGAGAATTTTCTTTTGAGTCTATATACAACCATTTAATTTCTTGATAACATGACCAAAAATCAGTAGTTGAATATAAGGAACTTGATGCCTCTTTTGCACACGTAATGATAAAATGGAGTGGTTGAAGCACTTAAATCAATTGCCAAAGCAACAACAACACGACAAATGGCAATAGAAATCAAAAGGTAGCAGCAGGATGGTCGCCAAATAATAAAAGATGCACGATGCAGTATGCAGTATACTCTTTCGGGCAATAAACTAATGACAAACTGTAGTCACTTCAATTGCTTCATGAAGATATGAAGGAAAGCAAAAATAAAAAAGCACCGCTTACTGAATACTTAAAAGCCAAATGAGTCCATTAGATAAGAACAAATGAGATCTTAAGATTGGCTATCTCATGAGAATGGGTACATGGGGTGTGAGCACTGAAGCTCGGCATGTGTTGTGTTGTTATGGGCTTAAAACTTAAAAGCATTGCCACCTATTTTTCAAATTCTAGTGCTCTGCAGCTGCGTGGAAGGCTCCACTATTGAAGAATCTGACTACTGGAGATTCTGTTGGGTTATTGCTGAGATTAGTTGGGCTACAAATAATAGGGAGGGTAACACGATTATGTAAAATGCAAGTCGAAATGTGTTCATAAAGTGCCACATTAATTCGTGGACCAGTTCATTGTACTGAGGCCGTGGGCTCTGAGTTGTGGGGTTTTTGTGCCCATTAAGAGGAGTCGTCCCGAGTCTACACATCCAAATTGATAATTTTTTTTTTTTTTTATAACCGTAGGCCCAGGCCGACTAATTGATCAATTGAAATCAAAGAAACTTGATGTTCGATACTCAGGCTACGTTGAACATGTGGAGTGATGTTCGATTGTTTTCGTGATTGAAACAGCCACTTCGGGTTTGGGAATTCTGTGCTTATTGAAAAGCAACCAATTAAGAAACCAGCTTGGCCAAAGAAAAGAAAAAGGAGAAAAGAACAACAGAAAATCAAAACAAATGAGTACCCAATTATGGTCAACAGAAGAACTTTAAGAAGAATGAAAATATACACGCACATTTAAAGCAAGCTGTTTATGCCAATTTGTAGAGGGAGGGAAGAAGTTAAACTAATCCCAGCCGTTTATTTAGGGAAAGTGAAGTCTGGGCCTTTGGATTTATGTTGGATTCAAATACTGAGCTCCCACACGTAATGTGCAAGTATTGATGCCACTCTCTCTCTCACATTTTATCGAACACATAAAATGCAAGTGTGAAATGAGGAACATATTCACAAACTCTAGTTTGGCCTTAAATCAAACACCTGGTGCCCCAACAATTTCGGACAAAAGCTTAAACACATTAATCCAAACAGAACATGGATCAAATAGTGCGTTCATAGCCATTAAAAGTTAATGGAAAGTTGGACACGCCAAATAATGCGTTCCATACATTTCCCTGGTGTGTGGTGTGAATGATGCAATGAATTTAAGCTCTGGATTCAAAATCACTGAATTTAGTTTTCATTTGTTTTAATTTGATGCCAGGGTTGTTTCAACATGTAAGTTCTGTAAACCGAGTTTAATTGGATCCAAACAATGTGGGTGTTCATACATGCATAGCGTGAGAGAGAGAGAGAGAGGGACAGAAAGCCAAACAGAACATGGATCAAATAACAGTAATTTGAACCAGTTGCCTTACCAGTGATTTTTCGATGGGTGTTGAAGTCTGAACCGATTCCTGGAGGTAGTGAGGAAAGGGGAAGATTTGAGGGAGAAATGAATTTTTTCGTACCCAAACTGCTGCTATCAATGATAGGGAGTGAGGAGTGGTGTATGAACATATTGAATAGGGGTGGTTTTGATGAGTGAAGGCCATAGGAAGCCAGACGTGGGTTGGGGCTTGCGGGGTTCGTGAGAGAGAGAGAGAGAGAGAGAGAGAGAGAGAGAGGTTGTTTGTGGGGAGGGGGAAGTGGGGAACAGGGTTGTTCGTGGGTGTGGGGGAAGGGTGAACTGATGAAGAATGGGTTCTTAAGCCTCCAAAACAAATCCCAACCATTCGTTTAGGGCAAGTTAAGTCTGAACCCTTGGATTTATGTTGGGATTCAAAACCTGAGCTCCCTTATTATATATATTTTAGACACTTTTACAGGGAACACTAAGGTTTAGGTTTAGACATTTTCATAAAGTACCCTAGAATTTATATGCTTGGCTCAATGGGGTGCCAAAAATTTGTTCCTAGATGATATAATTAAATGTCATGGATTTACATCAGGAATTTCTTAGAGCATCTCCACTACTTACCCAAATCTTACATCAAA
This sequence comes from Vaccinium macrocarpon, assembly GCA_022606695.1. Classification (NCBI taxonomy): domain Eukaryota; kingdom Viridiplantae; phylum Streptophyta; class Magnoliopsida; order Ericales; family Ericaceae; genus Vaccinium; species Vaccinium macrocarpon. The sequence goes on along the minus strand of CM040180.1, from coordinate 36,377,930 downwards.
TTCAAATTTGAGTAAAAAACACCAAAAAGCCCACTCCACTCCTTCACCAAGTCCTTCACCAAATTTGATATTATTCAAAATTTTCACCAAATTTAGTGAGAACCAAATCCAACATCAAATTTTGACGGCTATTTTCTGCCCCTCAAATTTACAACAATACTATAAATGAGGTTTTTACTAAAATTTATATCTAAATTTACTTTTACACATTGGAGTACTTCATATTAAATCAAGTTTTTGCTCAAATAAGGATAAGGTGTGAAGATGCTCTTACGCCTAGCTTCTGTAGTGAATTCGTAAACTACGGTAGGGTCCATCCGCAGTGGTATGGAGTTATTGGTGCATTTTTGGATTGGAAGAAGAGTTGCCGGGAATTAGGACTCGAGAACTGGATCGGCCTGTAAATGGCCTATTTATATATTTGGGCCGGAACCAAATAAAACAGCATTCTCTAGACCAGCCCAATAATGTATGGGCTAATAGAAGCCCAACCAATATCAATTAGACACGGGCTACAGCCTACAAGCAATTTCTTCCTTCAATTTTTCCCCTATAAGTTGGGAGCCCAATTTTACTACATTTAAGTTCGATACATTTATTTAGTTGGTCTTGATATATAAATATTCATACAAAAAATTACTATATATATAAATATTCATACAAAATATTCATACAAAAAATTACTATATGGGAGCCCAAATAAAACAGCATTCTCTAGATTAATTTTTTTTTTAACCTATCTGAACAAATTATATTTATTCCAAGTAAAGAAAAAAAAAATCAACTTTGATCGGATATACTAGCTAAAAGAAGAAATTACTTCTGTGGAAATGCATGTACGAATTTGATTTGCTCAAAAATGGGGAGCCCCTCTTGAATGAGTCATGCCTCTTTATTTATTTTTTATTTTTTTGGATAATGTGGGGTCATGCCTCTTTATGATCCTCCAACTTGGAAAGAAAATTACTAAATGTCACTTCATTGAAAATATACTAAATGCTTAATGCTACATTATTGAAACAATCCAGATGTTGCAACATTATTAACTCGATTGTACATCAAATTATTTAAAAACGAACGGCTCAAATAGTCGAATAAGATCTTTGCGAGTATATAGGAGATGACGAGTCAGATGGTGGTTCTTGATCACTTCTGATCTAAATTTGTAGTGGCGGTTCTAGAAATTTTGAACGTGGTGTTCAAAAATTATTTTCAGTGTACTAGATCAATTAACCAGTCATATATACACAAAACTTCATTTACTCATATGAATAATGCAACCAAAAAATTACAAAGCTTCATAAAATGTAACAATTGTTCTCGACAAATTTTTAAATTTTGAGCCAAGCAAGCAAGATTAAATCGGCGCAGAAAATTTATGGGTTCAATAATATTATTAATCACCCATTGGGGTGGTGGCCTAGCGGTAGAGGCATCTGCCCTCCCTAGCTTTGTCCCAGGTTCAACTCCTAGGGGAGAACAAAGTGGCTATGTTCCCCTGTCTCCCTTAGGAGGCTCTTGGCCCTTTGCCCGGGGGTATAATGAACTCCGCTGGTGCTTGGTGGCTAGGTCCCTTTCTTTAGGTTGGGTTAAATTGGGCCAGCAACTAGTTTCTCCGGGACCCTTGCCTAACGGTGCAATGAAGCCCCACTAAAGCACCATTTTTTGGAGTTCAAAAAAAATAAAAATTAATCAATTACATTTGGAGCACCGCCTGAGAATGGTCCACGAGCTTTAAATAATTTTCTTTTAAAAGACTGGTTGGGGGATCGATGTTTAAACTTTAAACGAAGCAAACACAAACACGGAAAAAAAAAACACACAACATGAGATATGCGTGGTTCTCCAAATTCAGGTATTCCACGGGGGCAGTGGATTGGATCATTTGACTCTAGTTAGTTTTCACCCATTTATTTCTGGAGGTTTAACAAGTTGGCTCCTTGTCTGGTGAAGTAAAGGCTGGCCGCGACTGGGAGCCACGCAATCGAGAAAATTTTGGGTGCAAATTGGGTACCATGTGGTACTCTTGTACAACATCCGAGCCGTCAAAAAATGTAATGGACGGCTTAAATTGAAAGTGCCGGACGGATTAAAAAAAAAACGAAAAGAATAGTAAAAATGGGTTTCAATCCGAGCCGTCCGTTGCATTTTTGAACGGCTCGGATGTTGTACAAGGGTACCACGTGTACCCTACCCTATTTGCACCCAAAATTTTCTCCACACAATCACATAATTCAACAATGGAAATCTCAAGTGAGATTCAAATTAAAGAACAAGGCAACTCTGTCGGCTACCAAACAACACTGGATCAGCGGGAGAAGCAACTGGCTAATTAAGCTACAGAATCTGACATTTAAGACAAACCTATCATAACTTATGGGCGACACCGACTCTTCCTAATTTTAGTATTCTGGTTTGGTATTGTAGACCACACCGGGACCCTGCTTGCCAATCGGCATGGACCCGCTCTATAGGCCGGGCCGGCTCATGGCGTAAGACAATGAAGCCACCGCTTCAGGCCTTTAAAAAACGTACTCCCTCCGCCCCAATTTAAATGTCCCCTACATATAGACCTCCCATATATATATATGGTAATGGTGGTATATTTTTAAATTTGTGTAATGATAAATAATTTTTAATGGGTTTTTATGAAGATATGTGTTGAAAAAATTTATTATGCAAAATACATGGAGGGCCTCATCTCGTAGGTTCATTTCAGGCCTCTAAATCAGATGAGACGGCACTGTCTATAGGCAGCCACAATTGGTTGGTTAGTGTAGATATCGATTGGCGTTTGCCCTTTTCGAGGTACATTCCTTGTTTAGAGTCGCTACTTGATTTTAGGAACCAAGAAACCATCTAGAGATACTGTTGTGATCTTCCCCACATTTTGTGCAATAGCAGCTCTCTCCTTACTCCATCTTCTCTCTCTCTCTCTCTCTCTCTCTCTCTCTCCCCTTTGTTTTTTGCCCTAATATGCTCAATTTTTTGGGGAGTAACTCCTTCCGTCCCTTTTTAAGTTATCCTTATTGGAATATATGTAATTTCAAACCCCTTAAAAAAATTTCTACGGAAGTACTCCCTCTGTCCCAAATTGTTTGTCCTTTTTGGGAGTGCGTGCATTTTGCACTAAAAAAAATAATGTACAAGCATTAATTTTTTTTCAACAAACTTTACACTAATTTAAAGATCTCATTGAGAAGAAAAAATTGGTGTAATTATTTTTTTTCAAAAAAAGTTCTCATAAACAAGTTATTTTTTGCATGCAAAATGCATGCACTCCCAAAAGGGGCAATCAATTTGGGAAGGAGGGAGTACACTTTTTAACGTCAAAAAAATACATATTTCCTAAAGATATCACTTAAAAAGAGACGGAGAGAGTATATAAAAAGGGCACGGAGAAGAGAATTTAGCAGGAAAAATTCCCTCCAGAAGAGGTGGAGTGTAGGTAGGGCGTAAAATACCAACAATGCCTTCCGTTTTGACAGATAAGATGAACAACATTACGGTTGGGGATCATTTTGACACACATTTTTAATGTTTGGGACTTAATGGGTTAAATTAATGTCTAGATTGTGGACCAAATTGAAAGTTAGTAGTACCTTAGGGACCAAAAAAGTAAATAAGTAAAAAAAACATATTAAATCAATTAATTTTTCTCAGTTAAGACTATTTCGAAATGGAGTTCTAGCTCAGCTTGCGGGAGGAGGGGACTTTGTAGGGCTGCAATGTGCACTTTGATAGTTTCCTTCGAGGTCTACATTGAAAGATTAATTTGATATTTGAAGCGACGTGATCTATATATAACATTTTATTTTTTCAAATGCTTGGCCAATATGATTTGGAGAACGAAATGTACGACTAATTTATATTGACCATATGATCATTAGCGTCTTATTAACCTAATTTTCTGTACAAACAAAATTACTTAACTACACTGAAAAATAAATAGCAGTAATTCTGTTTTTTTTTTAGCAGAAAATATCAATCTTGATTATAACAATGATTTCTAAAAGGCCCGAAACATGGTGCAATACAATTTATGTAGTGCTTTTTGTGCACTCTAGGAACCAAGTCCCGAGGTAGTGAAAAGTTATTGGGTGCTCGACATTGCCACATGGTGTCCTAATAGTCTAGTCTTCCTTACACAACACTCCACCACCACAGATTGTTGTGGCGCTCTCATGAATGTCTGGTAAGGAATTAGGTGTTGGGACCCCACATGACTGTGCCTGAGACCACTGAATAATGACTTTTTTTGGGTACACAAAATGGAAGTGCAGGCACAGTACCACGTCACTCCGCCAGGAAGTATTGTCTTGTCACACAACATCACTATTTGTAGACGATCCCACTGCATCTATGTCGGGACTGAAACTAAGATCCCATCATGTGTGGGTGGTGTTAGGAAGATGTTTTGACCCAATGAGGAGCTATAGGGACTTAAACCTGGGCCTGGTCCTACCAAGTTCAAGGTTTCAACTATTGAACCAACCTCTCATTGGCCACCGAATAATGACTCTAAGGCCCACATGAATGTCTGGTAAAGAAGAGTGTTGGGACACCGCACAGCTATGCCCCAAAACCGCTGAATAATTAATTACTCCAAGGTTGCATACAAAGATCCATCTATGTCGCCTTTCTTGTCTCACCAACTTAGCCTAAATTTTGTCAAAGGTTGTGCCTTCACCAACTCTAAAACTAGAAAATAAATCCAAACATTAACATGACATACTTAGAGTATTAGATCAAGTGAAGTGTCAAGATGAACTTAGAATATTTTAGTAACATAAAACAAGGCCTCACTCGTCAAAACGAGTGAAAAAGTCCAGAGACTTTTCCAACTTAACATAAACTTGTCACACAGATTTTAGACATTTAACGTTAGAAATGTTGAGTAAAGCAATTTTCAATTTATCATGCAGATCTAAGATTCAAAAATCCTTTTCGATCTTTTCAGATTAATCCAGCTTCTTGTTTTCCAGTGATCTTCTCCAACAAATGGACAAGAAAAAATTCTGTCTGCTGGGTCCAAAACTGGCCTAACTTTCATAATTTGAGGCGTTTCTTTCGTAAGGTCAAATGGGTAGATCATTCACGCTAGAACGAGTTTGATCGAACATCAGTCATCTCCTCAGTCGCCAATAATCAAATATTTTAATCGACCCTTTCTAAATATACATATAATCATCACTTGCCGGCTCTGTTCTACTAATTGACTTTTTGACATTTCATGTATTTCTAGAAATGTCATTTTCCTTATATACATTAACCTAAAAACCTGTGAAAAGTAAAAAAAAAAAGAAAACAAAAAGCCACAGTAGTGGAACGGGGCGCGCCTTGAATTGTTGTTGGAACGAACTTGTGGTGGACTCCACTAGCCAAACAGTGTAGTCAGTGAATAGAGCTCGAATAATAAAAAAAATCAACAGTTTTACATAGCAAAAATATCCAGAGTTTGCTTAGAATTTGAAACCCTTGCAATTTTACTCTGTGTTCCACTAAGGTGGTTTTGTTGAAAACACTGATTTTTTTATGATTTTTTATTTGATGTATTGTGAGAGAATAACCTGTCTCAATTTTTGAAAAAAAAAATAGTTTTTTTTGTTAGTGGAACACCCGTCAAGGAAGATTAGCTACGTACACAAATGCCAATTGACTGCCATCGGTCTTTTTTTTTTTTTTTTTTTTTGGTGTCTGTCAATTTATACGATTCTATACATCGCATGCAGACAGGAGTATATGATTTTCTCTCAAAATGTAGACATGAATAATCTATTTAGTTTATAAAAAGAAGTCATGAATAATATTGTCGTATTCCAATAATCTAATGTTGGGGTCAAATTTGAAATGCGTCACTCTCATTTTTTTTTGGGTTAGATAATGTTTTCATTAATTTGCTTATTTTGTTCAAACATGAACAAGTTTACGCATGGGCTAACCTTCATTAATTACAGATGGAACCTTCGTATACTATTTCCACATGGAGGTTTTATTCACCCTCTCTTAAAGATGGTAAACAAAATTGCACTCCAGAGTTAGCGGTGGATTCAGACAATTGAAGTAGGGATATTTTTCAGTCGTAACTAATCTTGGAAAAATTTTCACAGGTAGATAAACAACCAACTAAAACCAAACTTTAACGTTATGGTGCACTTTTGTATAGAAATTTCCAAACACAAGCACGAAAACTTGAAATTGTAAATTTTGAAGATTATTTGGGAAACTTAAGCATTTAAGGTGAATAATAATGTTATTTTTATGGAAATAATTGAAAAGAATTAAAAGACTAGGATTAACAGTGAAAATATCTAAACTCCAGGTGCCACGGCTGGGACTTCCTGGACCCCGGTCCCTCAGTAGATCCACCCATGCACACGAAGTCCCCCTCAATGGTCCAAGTCATTGAACAGCTTTGGATCATCAAGAAGGATTCAGGCATGCACAAACTGAAGGTATCATTTGTTTAATACAGAATGAGTTTACTAGAACAAGGAAGTGCTCAAGTGCATACAGTATTTTATTGTGTACACACTACGTGTATCGAGTCAAAGTCTGAAATGTGGGAAGAGAGTAGCAGAACGAGTCAAATCTTGAGCTGCCATTTGGATCAAAGGCTTGAACAACATTCTCTGTGAAGCCTTCAAAGGCTTATTTTTCTGCATATAAAATTCAACTTTGGTTGAATGTTTTCCTCCCCACTTTTATTTTTATTTTATTATCTCTTTATTGTTCTATGTTGGACCACTTTTCTAAGAGATCTTTCCTTTTTACGTGGTCATCCAAGGGAGAGTGTTATGAATTTAAAGTATGAATGATCACTTAGGCAATACAGTTGATGGTTAGGGAACACCATTAATATGGTGCCATATTCTTTTATTTTCTCTGTCCCTCACTTCATCTATATAAGGGACTTTATATTGGTTGAAAAACACACCGGAAAAAAGAAAGGCATAAAGCAAAATACCACTCTAAATGATATTTGAGTAGTATGTCCAGAAGATAACTCTCTTTCTATATATTTATGTCTACTTTATTTACTTTTTAGCTCTTATTATCTGCCTAATGTATCCTTATCAAGTTTTCTATATATAAAATTTTCTTTAAAATTTGGTCCCTTTCGATTAGTTTAAAATCCAAATTCCACCCATAATAGTACATAGTAACTGACATACATTCGGCAAATGGACATGGACATAAAAGAAATTGGCACAAATTCAGGGGCGAAATAGTGTTATGGGGGTTCAATTGAAATTACACATAATTATGCAGCGGACTATTGGAGGGCACAATTATTTTTTCTATTTTTTCATGATTGTTTTACTGCTATAACGACCAATCCTTCTATTGTCAGCTCATTGGATTGATAATAAGGCAAGACTCTTCAATGAAAGAGTTAACTTTTGCGCACTATAGTTCTCACTTTTTAAAGATTCTTCCACGGAAGAATTTTCACTTTCTAAACCTTAACATCCGTCTATTGGACCGACGGTGCTATTTTCCATTAAACTTTTGGAGCCGCCCTGTAAATTCATGTCAAAGATACATAACTTCTGTTTCATCTAAGAAACTAACAGCCCGTTTCGATGGGGGGTGGGCATAAATATGAGTGTCTTATTTATACCTGAGCTCATGACTATAAAATAGTTTACAAAAAATAAGTGCAGGATTGTTATTTATCACCCGAACTTAATTTTGACAAAGTTTAGGGTTTAGATCTAAAATGAATCAATACGAATTGAAAAATAGAACACAACTTTCCTCTCTGTATTTCGTTATTTTCCCCATTACATCTGAAGGAGAAAAAATCCCCTTTAACAGAGAAAAGAACCTTGCAATCCTATTGGTTGATGCCCTCTCACTAGAATTGCTGAGCTGGCACAACCCATTCCCTCCTAAACTACTCTAAACCGACTTATAACAGTATTACAAAAGAATAACAAATACAACTCAAATGAAATGAGAATCTATAAAAATTACCTGCTCTTCATACACTAGCTATCCTTTCTAACACCCCCCTGCAAACTCAAGGGAGGGGAACCAACCTTGAGTTTGGCCTTCAACAACAAAAATTGGGATAGAGATAAACCCTTGGTAAAAATGTCAGCAAGCTGGGCATGAGTACCAACATACTGAAGGGTTAAGCGGTTAGCCAACACCTGCTCATGGATGGAATAGTAATCGAGTTTAATATGTTTGATTTGGACATGAAAAACTGGGTTGGATGCCAAGGCCATAGCAGATTTATTATCACAAAAAAGCACAGGAGAAGAAACAGGAAACTGAAGTTCAATAAAGAGTTGCTGAATCCATACCAAGTCAGTAGCTCTATGGGTCATAGCCTTGTATTCAGCCTTTGTGGAAGACCTAGCCACAATGGGCTGCTTCTTTGCACACCAAGAAATAGGGTTGCCACCCAAAAACATGATAAAACCTGTGGTGGATCGTCTGTCTATTGGATCCCAAACCCAATTAGAATCTGAAAAAGCTGTGAGTTCTAATGACCCTTAAGATAACGCAGTAGATGTTTCACATCCCCAAAATGACTCAATTTTGGTTGATGCTTATGCTGACATATGGAATTAACAGAAAAAGCTATTTTTGGCCTTGTCAAGGTAAGATACTGCAAAGAACCAACCAAATTCCGAAACAAAGTAACATCTTCAAAGTTTGGATCTGCAGGATCCATAGGCTTTTTAGCAGCTATGGGAGAAGCACTAGGTTTGCACTCAACCATGGCTGCCTTGACAAGAAGTTCAGTTGCATATTTGGCCTGAGAAAGAAATAGACCCTGCTCTGTAGAAAGGACTTCGATGCCCAGAAAATAGTGCAGCTTACCAAGATCTTTCATGACAAACTTGGTACCAAGTTGAGTAATTAAGGTGGAAATAAAAGCAACATCACTGCCAGTCAAAATGATATCATCTACGTATACAAAAACCAAGGTAATAGCTGTAAGCTCCATCAGCTGAGATCTTTTATTGGTTGTCACATTTATGCCCAAAACACACATTTTTATGTATTTCCCTTAATCGAGTTGTAATTTTATTTTTCATTTTATTATAGAGTGTCTATATAGGTAAGGCAAGGAATCATATTTATTTGTATTGCTTTTTTGAGTGCAATAGTCGTACAAGGTAGTTTTGAGAATATTGAGAATTTTGTGAAAATCTTGTTTCCATTGAAGACTGGGGATATTGTAAAGTTTTGGGAAGATTCAGTTGGTGAAGATTGAGGCATTGCTGAAGATTTTGTTTTCATCAAATATGGCTAGATTGCTTGTGCTAAAAAGTCGAAAAGGAAGGTGTCAATTTGGAAAGAGATCATAGGAGATGCAGTAGATTATTGGGTGACTGCCTGCTCGAGCGGATTCTGATGTTGCTCGAGCATGTGTAGCTGTTTCTCATTTTTCCTTATAAATATGAAGGCTTCGGGTTCAGAAGAGATATTAAGAGAAGCTAATATTTCCTGAGGCCATTTTTACTCTCTTAAACACTTCGAAAGTCAAGGTGTTTATTGACTCTTGAAGAACATTGAAGGATCATGAAATCCAACTGCTAACTACCCAACTTCAAGAGGTTCATTCCATCAACTTTCATTGTCGAGTTAAAACCCTTTCGTGGAGTTCGAAAGGTATTTCTGGAAGGCTTGAGGATTCAAGAATCGGTGATCATGCAAGGGTACGATGTGCGTGGATTCGGCAGGTAGTTCTTAGGACTCGTGGTGAGGATACACGGTCAGGTGATAAGAATACTTGTAATCGTACAATAATTTTAGTGCATGATTCCTTCCCGTGGTTTTTCCCATTTAGGGTTTCCACGTAAATTTTTGTGTCGTGCGTTTACTCATATTTGTGTGTGATTGATTATCTTTGTTTGGGCTAACATTTAATCCTTGCAGTAGTATAGAATTTTTCAATAGCATGAGCTGTATGGAGGACAAACAGAGAGGTATCAGACTTATTGGTTGTGAAACCAAGAGAAAGAAGGTAGAGAGAGAAAACTGAGAACCAAGCTCTAGGAGCTTGTCTCAGTCCATAGAGGGCTTTATTCAGCTTACACACAAAATTAGGATGTGTAGGATCTTTATAGCCCATGGGCTGTCTCATGTAGACATCCTCAGTGATCACACCATGCAAAAAAGCATTGGACACGTCCAATTGTCTAAGTGTCCAACCAAACTGAACTGCCAAGCTCAAAACAATCTTGATTGTTGGTTGTTTAACCACAAGACTAAAGGTTTCTACAAAATCAAACCCTTCAGCTTCTTGGTTGCCATTAGCAACAAGCCGAGCCTTATATCTGGCTATAGTCCCATCAGCATGTTTCTTGATTTTGTATATCCATTGGCAACCTATGATATGACCATGAGATGGAGGTGGTACTAAGGTCCATGTACCTTGTTTGACCAGGGCCTCATATTCCTCAGCTATGGCCTTTTGCCACACTACATGAGGTATAGCCTGTTGAAAATGCTTTGGTTCTTGAGAAGGAGAAGAAAGATTGATAAAGAGAGACAAAGGATGCTTTGGCTTGTAGATACTAGACCTAGATCTTGTCTGGATAGAATGAACAGATGGAACTGGTAAAATAGATGCAGAAGAAGGTACAATAGATGCTGAAGAAGGTTGTGTAGGACAAGGAACATTAGTGAACACAGGGGAGGACATAGAGGAGGCAGATTGCTAAGGCAATGAGGAAGGAATTGATACACCAGAATTTGGAGAAGTGAGAGAGATAGGAACTGTAATAACTATATCAGTAAAGGAAGTAAGAGGAATGGAGAAAGATGGAAACTCAGAAGAAGATGAGAAAGAGGAAATGAGAGTTGAATAGGGAAATAAGGAAGTCTCAAATCTAACATGTTTTGAGATGTACACACGATTACCAATAGGATCATAACAACGATATCCTTTTGTGGTGGTGGAATACCCCAAGAAAATGCAAGAACTAGATTTGGGTGTGAGCTTATGAGAGATATAAGGTTTCAACCAAGGGAAACAAGCATAGCCAAAAGGTTGAAGAGACAAATAATCAGGTGTTTGACCATATAAAAGGACATAAGGAACCTGAAATTTTAGTGATGAATGAGGTAAACGATTAGCTAAGTACATTGCTGTGTGTAGAGCCTTAAGCCAAAACAGTGTAGGCAATCCAACATTAATAAGAAGAGTAAGAGTGGTATCAATTAAATGCCTATTCTTTCTCTTTACAACTTCGCTTTGTTTAGGATTATGTGGACATGAAGTTTGATGTAGTGTCCTAGAAAGAAGAAACAAATTGGTCAAGTAAGTGTTAACAAATTCACCACCATTGTTAGATCTAACTGTTTTCACTGATACCTTGAACTGATTTTGAACAAAGGCTTTGAATTGAGTCAAGACAACCTTAACCTCAAATTTATAGCGTAGAGGAAACAACCATGAATAATGTGTAAAATCATCTATAACAAGTAGATAGTATCTATAACCCTACACAAAAGTCAGAAGTGTATGGCCCCAAACATCTATATGTAGAAGATCAAAAGGAGCAGTAGAATATGTCTCAGATGTAGTAAATGGAAGTTTGTGGCTCTTAACCACATTACAACTCAAACAAGTAAAATCATATGGTCTACTAACAGAGAGATTGAATTGTTTTATTAAAGAGTGAAACAAGGGGAGACTTGGATGATATAACTTTTGATGCCAAGTGAGAGCTGAAGACTGAGTAGAACTCACAAGAGCCTGAGAAGAAGCAGAAGCAGAAGCAAAGTGAAAACCAACTTTTGGCTTGTCTTTAAAGGAGAAAGTCTGAAGAGGGTACAAGCCCTGCACACATGGCCCCTTGTGAAAAGTCTGATGAGTTATATTGTCCTGAACAATATATCCATCACAATTGAAAATGAGAGAACAATTATTATCTCTAGCAAATTGATAGACAGAGAGCAAATTGTGTGTAATAGAAGGTGTATGCAGTAGATGATTAAGACAAAATTAAGAGGTTGGAATAGAAATTAATCCAGTACCAGTGTGATGAATTGGAAGAGATGAACCGTTTCCAACCACTATAGCATCATCTGTGGAGCATGATTGAGGCTGTGACGGATTTTTGAGGTCATTGGTGACATGTGAAGAAGCACCACTGTCACAATACCAATTGGATGCAGAAGGCTGCTGTACAGAAGACTGAACCATTGTAGGCGTGCTGAAATTTCCAGAGTGTCTAACATAACTCTGTCCCACCTGTCTAGAGTTTCCAAAACTTGAGTACAAAGATGGTGATGATGTTGTTGTTACAAAGCTTTGTGGTGTAAAACCAGAATACCCAGAGGACGTGCCATCATGAACATTTTGAGCAAAAGTCACTACATTTGTAACGACCCTAATTTTCGTGAATAAAAATTTCGTTAAATAATTTAATTAATTAATTTAATTTTCAGTTTATCGGAATAATTTCCTATTAAATTATTATTTATTCCTTTAATTTGATTTCCGGCCATGTGTACACGTGTACGAGACCGAGTAGCGCATCCGTTACACTACCGTAGCACCTGGAGACTTCGGCTAATGTCCGAAACCTACTAACTCTCCTCCATCTAATCACCATAGTACGTCATGGTGAGGTCCTCTCACCTTGGAACTTGGAATTTGACCAAGTTAGAAAGAGAGAGAGTTAGAGAGAGAGAGAGAGAGAGATAGTTCGGTAGAGAGAGAGAGAGAGAGGGTTCGGTAGAGAGAGAGAGTGTGTGTGTGTGTGCTTGTGTGCATGCATTTTAGTACACATGCACATGCATGAGTTATTGCTTTGTACAATTGTACAAGCAATGGGTTGATGAGGTGGCCAACTAAACTTAAGGTTTTGTACCCAACATTAGTTAGAATAAGCCTTGCTATTTTTAGAGTACCCTACACATACCCACACAATACATGCATTTGTGCACAATATACCCATCCTAGCCTATGTTTTGTAGGCCTTGGCTTCCAAGTAAGCTAGGGACAAGCTCCCCTAAATTAAGGAGGGAATATTCCACCTAGCTATAGCTAGTTATAGCTACCCTCTTAGCCATTTAATGGTTTCACACACCATTGGTACATATTAGCTCCTAAAAACACCCCGTAACTTAGGCGACCGTGCGAAAACCTACACAACGGAACGCGTTTTTCCCCTACCAATACCCTCCCACGTTGGTACCTTGTATGTGTGCACAATTTGGTTCATTCTAGCCAAGAATCTAGACCTAGATACCTAGATACCTACCTAGATTCCTACCTAGACCTAGACTTGCCACCTTTGTACTCTCCATATGCCACCTTAGCTACACCATTACTCCCATTCATGCATGACATTTCGGTGGTGTGTGTGTGTGTGTGAGCCGAGAGGTAGAGGGGGAGTGAGGCTCCCATTTGCCTATAAATAGCACCCCTTTGTGTGCAATTGGACCCCATGTACCCTACTTTCTTTGTTTATCTCCTAAAATCCCACAAACCAATTACTTTCACCACCTTTAACCAACATAGTTAGGTTCTAATTAGCCACTTACTAGGCTAATTAGTGGGTAATTAAGTTAGTTTAAGAGTTTTTCTACACCAACGGAGTGCTAATCGGCTTCCGGTTTACACTCGGAAACTAAGGTAGTTTACTAAACTACTCTTCTAATTAGCTATTTCTAGTTTTAATATGTTGTTCTAATTAAGTTTCTAAACATGATTATAGAGTTTGATTAAGTTAAATTATGCATGTGTTAAGTGATTAAGCATGTTTCTTATGTATTTAGAAAGAGGATTTCATTAGCAAGCATGATTATGAAGTTCTAAATAGAATAGTTCTTCATGAAATTAGAAGTTGATTAGTGAAATTAGAAGTGGATTAGTGAGATTAGAAGTGATTAGAAGTGATTAGTAGTGATTAGAAGTTAATTAGTAGATGTGTTTCACTAGACAAGATTCTAGTATGATTATGTTATTATTTCTAGAAAGAAATAATTAATCTTGATTGTTTTGCTTATTGGTTGTTATTTGGGATATTATTTCTTAAATAAATGGAGTAATTTCTTTTATAAGAGATTTGTTAGAAAGAAAAGCCTATTGGTTATTTTTGGCAAGAAAATATGGAGTTGAAAGAGAATTATTCATATAGATTTCTAGAAAGATTTTTTATAAAGTATGTAGTAAGTTTATTTGGTAAATTTTCTAGAAGAAAAAAATTGTGATTTTTACTAGATATGAAAAAGATATTTTATTTGAGATTATTTGAGAGAAAGTTTCTAGAAAAATAGAAAGAATATTTTTGGGAGAGTTTTAAATATTTTAGAAAGTCTACAAGTAGTTGTGGTGAATTTTTGGCAAGGGATTTCTAGAAAAGAGTTTGGTTTAAACTATTTTTGAAAAGAGCAAATTGATTTATTTTATTTCTTTGGAGGAGAAATAAAAAAGTTTGGAGATTTTTGATGAGGATTAAATTGAGAGAAATGGAAATATTATTTTTGGAGAATTTTAAAGTGTATGATTTTATGTGGAGAAATTGCTAGAAGGAATATTATTTTGAGGGAAATTGGTGTATTAAAATGTATGATTTTATGTGGGAAAAGTTTCTAGAGGAAACAAAATTATTTAGAGAGTTGGTATATTTTTATGCATGATTTTATGTGAGAAATGTGTTTTTGAAAGAATTTGAATTTAGAGAAAATTATGAAGTATTGCATGAGCATGATTTGAGCATGTGACACTGTGCACGTACGCGATACGTTATGTCACCGGACGCGAAATTTAATATTTATTGATAAGAAAATAGAGATGAGAATGAAAATGAGATTTAAATGCGAAATGAAATTTTCGAGAAATGAAATGGAGATTTTCTTTCGGAGAATGAAATGAGATGAAATATGATGAGATGATTTGTTGCCACCTCAAATTCGCGGAGAGAATTTGGAGGAATGATATTGATTGCGGTAGTGCAGCGAGAGCGCCACTTCCAGTTCGCGGAGAGAACTAGGATGATGGGCTAAGCGTGCACAACACACGGTGAACGGACCTTGCAAACAGGCTGTTAAGTTCGGTGATGCAAGACGGCCGGGACTGTGTCGTGTGAGTCGCGGGGAGAACGGACCGTGCAAACAGGCTATTAAGTTCGGTGATGCACGATAACCGGGACCTTGAGCGGAAAGGTTGGTACCGTCAGCTGAGAGGAGGCGTAAACGGACCAATAACTTTCAGAGCGGTGGGAGATAATGAAATTTGAAGAAGAATGCCGGGAAAGGCACCGTATTGAGAAAACTGAATTTTGAGAAAAACTGTTGATAAAAGAAATGTGGTTTTGAGAAACGAAATGAGAATTGTTGAGAAAGTGACTCGTAGCACAGTTTTGAGATACTGAACGAAATACCATTTCCTGCGCATATTTACTCTGATCCGTATCGACACGCATGATGCATGATATGATTTACTGTTCATAAGTTATATATGCTATTCATGAATATATTGTTCTAGAATTGCTACTTAGAAGCTTAGCGTAGTAAACTATTGAGCCTGGCTCACGGTGTTACCTTCGTGTAACCCTGGCATAATACCATGATGTTGCCTGTGCGACTCGGACGTATTATGCTAGACTATCTAGATGGATAGGAACCGTACTATGGAGCCCAGACCTGAGGAACAAGAGGCGCTGCAGGAATGAGGAACGACCCGGCGCAGGAATAGACGAGGCCCTAGAACCACCCCGGTTGCTATCTATTTAGTATTGTAGAACTGTATCGTTTGTATTAAAGTTTGGATTTAAACTTTATTTCGGATTGTAATAATAATTAACGTGCCCAAATCTTGGGGGCGTTACAACATTAGCCTGTGGTGGGGGTGTAAATTGAGGTGGTCTAAATGATTGACTATTCCATGATTGTTGAGGTGAATTCCAAGACTATTGTGACCCTTGTTGTTGTAATCCTCTTCTTGATCCAGAAAATTGTGTTGATGAAGGATTGAATTGATACTAAGAACTCTGAAAAGGTTGATACTGCAAGTTTTGTCTATGATAGCAATACAAAGCTGTATGATTGGTTTTGCCACATATTTGGCATTCAATTTTCCCACTCTGTCCTCCACCTCTGCCATTTCGATATCTTTGATTACCTCCTATGTAATTATTGTTCCTGTTGAACTGTTGTGTAGCTGGGAAATATGTTCCTGCAGCTTGATTTGGTTGATACATTGGAACTTGGAAATGCTGAGGTAAAGGCCCTAATATCCCAGTTTGAACTATTGGAGGACCAGATTGCACCATCTGATTCCTAGAACTTCCTATCTTAGGAGCTCTTCCCTGTCCAGATGTAGCTAGAAACACCTTTGTATTGCTCAGTCATTCATCTCTGTGAAGCTGAGTCTCTTCATGCTTTAGAATTGTTGCCAACTCATCAAATGTAACATCTTCTTTAGCGTTTAGGGCAGTACGAACCCCCTTAAACTCTGTAGGTAAACCTCTGAGTGCGTAAAAGACTAAATCATCATCATTTATGTGATAGCCTATTGCCTCAAGTTTCTGTGAGTATCCTCTGATTTCATCAATATAATCATCCATAAATTGTGTCTTTGTGACATTATACAACTTATCCTTCAATTCATGTATGCGTGATTTTGAGAGGGAATTAAACCTTTGTTCAAGCACTTGCCACACTTGACAAACATGTGTAAACCCTAGAACATGAGGTAGAGTTGTACAAGACAAACTTGATGTCAAGCAAGATAACAACTGATTATCTATTAATGTCCACAAAGTAAAGTCTGGATTTGCTTCACGCTCATTCGTTGTCGTATTCAAGATCATTGGTTCATGCGAAGACTTTATATAATCAAGATAATCCAGATAGTTGTTTGCACGTAATGCATTCATTACTTGTGTACGCCACAACAAATAGTGTCCAGAATCTAACTTGATATTAACCAAGGAGTGGAAATTTGATACTAGAAATGCGAGTGATTGAGGTAGTGTAACAGTTGAACTCGCCGTCGATGTAGACGCCATTGATGCAGCTGAAGTCATCAGAGATGAAGAATCGAATCGATGAAGAATCGATTTCTTGAACTATGTCAATTTGGATTTTTAGAATCAATTTGAGCGACTCTCATCAATAGGCTCTGATGCCATGACAATGTTGAGTTTGGACACCCCAAACTATAAACTTGTATTGAATATTCTTACTTTTATTCAATACAAAATTACACAAGTACACTTGTACACAAGACACTTACTCACACTTGAGTATCACTCACATGCACACACTTTGTGCTTCTCACAACACTTGGTGTATCACTCATTCACTTGGTGTCTCTCACCAACACACATACAAATGAGGTCACCTATCCTATTTATAGTCACCTATAGAATATTCTAGATACAAGCCAATTCTAAAATAAGACTAAAATCTTCTAGAGAAACCTAGACTATACTACCATAGTCTAGAAGATTCCAGAGTAATCCGGAAGACTCCATCACCTTCCATAAGTTTCCGGAAGGATCTAGAATAACCCGGGGCATTCTAATAGGATCCGGAATCTTCCACTAGAGTCCAGAACATTCCGGAACATTGTGGAATATTCTAGTAAAATCCGGAATATTCTGGAAACATCTAAAAACTTCTAGAGAGTCGGTGATGACTCTCAACAGACAAAGTTTAGGGTTTAGATCTAAAATGAATCAATACGAATTGAAAAAAGAGAACACAACTTTCCTCTCTGTATTTCGTTATTTTCCCCATTACATTTGAAGGAGAAGAAATCCCCTTTTATGGAGAAAAGAACCTTGCAATCCTATTGGTTGATGCCCTCTCGCTAGGATTGATGAGCTGGCACAACCTATTCCCTCCTAAACTACTCTAAACCGACTTATAACAGTATTACAAAAGAATAACAAATACAACTCCAATGAAATGAGAATCTGTAAACATTAACTGCTCTTCATACACTTGCTATCCTTGCTAACGGTCATCCGGTATGGTATGAATCAAAGAAGCAGCTGGGAGGGCGCGGAGTTGTTGTTGGTTGAAAAAATTAATAATTCACTAGTCATGGAAAATGATAGGTGCATGCTCTTATTAATTTCAAAAACTTTGAATTCACAAGTAACTTGCTGCCAAACCGAAAGTCCAAGTGATGACCTCAGATAAAGAAACCCAGAAGAGAGGAGAGAGAACAGTGATATTAATGTTTTTTTTTTTTTAAATGTCGAAAGAATTTACGATAGTCTATGTATGAGGGAAGTGGAAGGGGAAGTGACCAAGGTTTTAGATACTGTCCCGACTCCCGATACGTAACAGTAACGGTTTGACTGTAATGGATTCGGTAGTATTAAATGGTACATAACGGGATCGGGAATAGCGGTTGTGATTTTTTTTAAAATTATTTTTTGATAAAAATAATTTTAAATTGCTTAAATAACTCATAACAATCGAGTACCAGCCGTAGCGGTCGTGAACCAGCCCATAACAACTCGAATATATGTTACACCCCGTTACTTAACGAGAGTTGGCTAGTTCACTTGCGAGTTTCACCCCACACTGTTATAATGGTCTGTAACCAAACCGGGACCTCAAAATCCTGTTAGCAATCGCTTTGTAATAGCCGGTTTTTAAATCTATAGATGTGACATATAATCTAATATAGAATGACATTTAAAAACTATTGCAACGCTACCTCACTTATAGTGAGATTTGAACCCCAGACCTCTCGGTTAGTTAAGAGGCCAGAGAGAATGCCAAGTTCAATTATTTTATTTGCTTGTGTCTTATTTTGCGTTTAAAGGATCATATATGCGTACAATATATCACTATAAATTATTTTTATCAGCAATATTTGCTTCGGAATTTAGACAATAAGCAAATAATAAAATTAGAAATGATAATCGCACGGGCTGTTATTAACGTTTTACCATTGAAAGATTCTTTTGTCCGAAGGAAGATTATTTACGTAAGTTGACTTTGAATCAAACCTGCGACGCATATCTTCAACACTGGTTGAAGTGTTGGGCGCGGTATAACATATCTTTGGACAAAAGAATTGGTCATATGTTGGTATTACATAATTGTCCGAAAAAACAAACGACCTGGTAGACCGTTCCTTGAAAGTAGCTTCCCCGGTTCACCTAGGTGTGAAAATTTTATATTCATTTCAAAATTAATTTGAGATCTGTCACGTGTGACAACTTTTTTGGTCCTATCATTGTGCAACCTTTTTGCTAGTCTATCATTGCCAATTGGTTTTGAGTGAAGGGGTCCCAACTCTCAATGTATATTAAGTGATCACTCATTCCACTCTTAGGCAATTTCGGATAATATTTCTTAACACGAGGTAGTAGTTCAAGTGATTAGACCATCTAACATAATAATGTAACTCTATATCCATCGGTCCTGAGTTCAATGCTTGGGACTAGATGGTCGGAAGAAAATACTCTAATAGTTAAATTACAGCTCGGTGGGGGCTTGGTGATGGAGTCTAGTCTAACAACTTTGTGCAATTAGTGGTTTTTGTATCCTAAAAAAAATCGACGATAGTGGTAAGGCGACTGTTATTCCTTCAATTGAAATTTATGCTGATTTTTTATATTTTTTATGCAAATATTGGCTCACCCGAGACTTGTTGACGGCTCAATATTGTGATCCTAGGAATTCTTAAAATTTTGGAAAAATTGAGTTTGAGGTGCTTTAAAACCTGCTTTAGAGAAGAAGAACTGAGCTTGACAGATCACTATCTTGAGACTAAATTTTAAATTATGTTAACGCAAAAATGTTTATATTTGTGTGTGTAACCTAAAATCTAAATCAAAATATTTAAAGTTCTAGCTAAATCTAATTACACTTTGCTAATTAGGCTCCTCATAAGCGGGAGAGCTTCAAGATTAATCGAGCTGCACATTAACTAATACAAACACCTTATTTATTTAAAAATGGGCGCATACTCATATATCAGTCGCAAACCGCCATTGTTGGCTAATTCAATGATAGATACCTGTAGCTCATTCATAATGTGAAATGCTTTATATTAACCGATGTCAATATCCTCAAGTAAACGTTTTCAGTACTGCATGTACAGCATTCTTTTATATATAATAGTAATTTTTATTTTTTTATAATTGAATGTCCAGGTTAGTTTATGGGGACCGCGACTAATTTTGGAGTCCTGAAGGTAACGACCAAGTATAATCATTTCCAGTGGCTCTAAGAGTTTGCTGACAAGAAGAATCGAACACGAGACCTTAAATGGGAGTGAACCTCTAAATCTCAAGTTAAGATCACTTTACCAACCCAATGAGTTAACATCCTTTTATAATTTGGTACTACTATCGGGTGCAACCCAGCACGTACTCTCTTTGGTTTGGTTTTGATTTTTGGATAATAATTGGAGGGATAAATAGATATAATATACAAATAGGAATAATGACTGGAGAGAGATAGATAGATAAATGAGAATAATAGTAATTAAAAATAACCCTAATAATTAAAGAAAAATGTGGGTAATAATCGGAGACGTGAATAGCCATTGGAGGTGTGGAAATCACTTTTTTTTTTTTTAAACATTCTTTAATTATACAATATCGAACTGGAAAAAAAACATGCATAATTCTTTTTCTGTACAAAAAATTTATGGACCTAGTATTTTATTCTTACAATATTACCTAAGTTTTGTAGGAGCTCATTGGTAGTTTACTAATGCACTATACCACGTGTCATTTGCTTGACCAACCGGGTGTATTAAAATTAAGACTCTAAAATGTCCCAAGCGTAAGACTCACGATCGACTATAGCATAGTAAAAATCCGGAATTACCGGAGTCGAACCACTGAGACGGACGGACTATGTTTGGACTCAAGAATGCGAATTCTAGTTTTTACTTGGCTATCGGTAACCACCCGTAACTTTTGGCTTGATTCAACTAATTAACGATTTGATGGAAAAAAATAATAAATTAAAAGCGAGTACAGTCGTGGGAACCCAGCGTCCGCGACTGATTTAACCAACTTGTGCTTGGCACACAACAACTCAATTCACTGACTTTGCAATAAGAAAAAGTGGGGTTCCCAACAAAAGCCCACCCGGTAGGGTTTCGTTTATCGAAAACGTGATCTTTTTGCACCCCAAAATTGCTGGAAAAATGAGAGGTTCGAACCGAGGCTAAGTTAATGGTTAAATCAATCACGGGACGCCTTCGTCCCGCGAGTGCACCCTATATGACTACTCACACATATTGAAACAATTGGCAGAAGATGAATTGAAACAAGAACTACTCATGCTTTTAATTATCAATGAATAGAAACAAAGAAAATTAATACCGGACTTGCAAAACGAAGATTAATCTGAATATTGAATTTGCAAAACGAATCCTCCAACTTCAACTTCGGAAATTGAATTTTAAAAACAAATGCGAATCTAACCACGCAAATGGATCTATAGCCGAAAAACTCGTAAACTAAAACTAGGTAAAAATTCGTGGAACCCTAAAACAGCTTAAAGCAAGAGTATTTATATTAAACCCTCATAAACCTACGAGAATTAAAGGAAATTCGGAAACACCCCCCCGCGCACAGCCAAAACGGCAACGTTTAAAAACTGCCCTTAACCGCTCGGTAGCGCTACAGTCATTTCTTGGTAGCGCTACAAATTCGCCTTCCACCATGGTTCTCACTCAAACGCATGGATTTAGCATCCATCCATAACGCCGTAGCGCAACACCAAAAACCGTGTAGCGCTACGCCAGCTTTAGCGTGTACATTGACCGTTGACTGCTCTGTTGACCGTTGACCTTCTCTTCTAATGCGCTTGTAGCGCTACACCTATTCTGGGGTAGCGCTCAAGAACATTCTGTCCAGTTTGAGACCCTTTTTAAGCCATCTTGAGCGCTCCAGGGTATTGGGGTAGCGCTCCCGACGTGTTTCGACCACTCCATGCACAACACACTTGCCTTCAACTTCTGATCGACGTGCATGGCCCTCCAGAATATTTAAAATCGCACTTGCGCCCCTCAATTACCTGCAAATCACACTTGCAACACAAAAACACCACATGCACGTATTAATTGGAAAATAAAGCTTATACCGCATGTAAACTAAGCCAAAACCCCCTACTTGGGCACTTATGCGCAAGCTTCTCACGCGCCCATCATCATTTATTCACGACAGAAAGAACTTAAGAATTTGTTTTTCAATAACCAGATATTCGGGCTAGCTTGCGTAAACCGCGTCTAATTCTTGGGCCTTAGAGGTAACGAAAATACATAACTCTCATTGGCCTCAAGAGTTTATTGACAATGGGTATCGAATCTATAAGACCTTAAATTAGAGCAAACCCCTAAGTCCAGGGATAGAGCCAAAATTTTACCTTTGTAGTGGCAAAAACATATACTTAAAAAATAAAAAGACAAATTACATTATAAATATTTATCCACCTTACGAAAAAACTATAATAACATATAAATCTTGTGGTGACAACTTTATATAATTCAGGGATAAAAATTTATTTTTTATATAACAATTGCATTTTTTAAAAATTTTATGGTGGCGGCCTCCATCACTTATCCTTCGTAACTCCATCCTTGCCTAAGTCCCAAGGCTCAATTACTTTTTCATGGACATTCAATTATAAAAGAATAAAAAGGAGAATAACCCAAGTGTTAGGACTACTCCTATTATGTTTCTCGAAATTATTTTTGGGAGAAAAATCACTGTTTTCAGTCGTGCTTAACTCACAGGAGACCACTGCAATTAAAGCCATTAATGAACAAGTGAAAATTCCTTTCATTCTTGTTTTTAATGCATAGGAGACCCACAGCAATTAAAGTCATTTAGTGTGAGACCTAAGACCTAAGACCTAGGACCAAGACTGATCGAGCTTCACGGACCCGGGGGTGCTATACATTGTGCGGTGCACTCCTCGACTGTTCGATCGTGTCTTAGATGACTTGGATGCAATCGGTAAGTTTGATTTAATTTTTATTCAGTTTTATTGGTAAAAAATCAATCACATTCGAGTCATCCAAAACACGATTGGACCACCGAGGGATAAGCTGCACTGTGCACAGCACCCCCTTGGGATTCGAGGTTCACATACTATAGGAACTCGCACGATTGTGTGCACTCAGGTGCTTTGCACCCCTCAGCCGTTCCATTGTGTTTTGGGCGACCGGATACGTTTGACAATTTTAATTTAATTTAGATTTATTTTTTCCAATAAAAAATAAAAACACACCCGGGTCCTCCAAAACACAATTTGACGGCCGAGGAGTACACAACACCTCCTCTAGATTGCATACTGTAATACCACACTAATTTTTTATCCGGTTACAATAGAATGAGGGACAAACAAATTCAAATAGAGGAGTACTATTTTGACTTTTTAACTTTTCAAGTTTTCAAATTTGCCCAAAAATCAAGGAAATGACTACAATACACACTCCTTATTTAGGTGTGTATCATATGCACCCCTATAAAAGTTACGAATCGATTAACAAAAGTTACGAATTTTAGTAAAAGTTACGAATTCTTTATACAAAAGTTACGAGACGTGTCAAATGTTATGAATCATAGAAAATGTTACAAATCATACTTCTGAAAAAGTTAAAAAATACTAAAAAATGTTACGATTGCCAATGAGATGACACAACATAGACCACACAATGGGTACATATTGTACACTCCTTTACGGGGGTGTGTATTGTTGAATTTTCCAAAAAATCAAACATGGTGAAACACTCATCATTCCATGAACGACGCTGTCTTTTCCCATTTTCTTTTCTTATTTTGCTTTATTGGCTATTCTCTCCCAAAATGAATTCTAACAAAATGCATTTTTTATTTTTTGAAGGAAAACAGAAGGTAAAATGCAAAAGTAGGGGAGAAAAGATTTTTGACTTTTTTATTTTCTACATTTCTCATTTTGTTAAGAAAAATACATAAAAAAAATGTATTATGCACATATCTTCTTAACACTAATCTTGTTATAAATTATTCTACACATTTATTTCAAATCATCTTACAATATCCAAAATACATTATGACTGTAATTCAAAAGGCCAAAGAGTAAAAAAATTACAAATAAAAGGGTAAAAACGAGGCGCCCAAGTCCATTTTAGTTTCCGTAAGTGTTTGCCGTACGTGCATGGGAAAACAAAAAGCAGTACTGACATTTGTCAGAAAAACTAAAAGTTTTAATTTATTGTTTTTAATTACTTTCAATTTCTTTATATTTTGCAATCTATTATGTTTTTAATGATTTTGAACACTTCATATAATAGAAGAACTATCAAATAAGACTTATATTGAAAAATATATACAATTGAAAATTAGCACGAACATAAAAAAGTAATGAACAAATCGAGACAAAGAGAGTATCTTAAGTAGTCAATAATTGTTTCTGATCAAAACTTCAACAAAAACAAAAAGACAAAAAAGATGCATATGGTGTAATCCATAATTGAGTTAATGCATCACATGTATAAGGAATGCAACACAAATGGTCATATTTTTGATGATCTAAATCATTTAGTTGATGAGTCATAAAGCGTAATTATATATTCTTAAAATTCATTTAATCGGATGTTAATAACTTCTAAAAGCATCTCTAACCCATGAGTCAACAAACCGGAGGTCTCCAAAAACCTATTTTGGAGACTCAAAATACTATAGTCAATTTAAAAAGTTAATTCGGAACTTATTATTATTCATACACGGTACTCTAATCACAAATCTTCATTTTCATCTATATATTAAAAGAAATTCACAATTCCATCACTGTCCCTCTAAAAGTTATTTTTTTTGAACCGCAAAAAAAAAATTTATTAATCCTTGAAAATAAATTATAAAGATTAAAAGGACCTCAATCACTTTGTATGAAGCTGGAGCACGAGTATACTCATGAAGAAGACACCTCGTTACACCAACATATGCCAGAAAATAGAAATTATTAATATTCCTTATATATATATTTTAATATTCAAAAACTTATTAATATTCCTTCAAAATTGAAAATATTGTTTTTTAAATATCACATATAATATAGATTTGTCATTATCGTTTCGATAATATAGATTTTCATAAGCAGAGATTTAGATTTAATTTGAAGATTTTTTAGTCTTATATTGAATAAGAGAAGTGAAAAATAAAATAGAGAGGAGTCTCCATTTTTATTTGGATCTCCATATTTGGAATCCCGAAATGATATGTCGAGACAAACATGATTTTCTTGAACTTACAATTACCCTCCTACTAACTTGGAGACCCAAAAGCTGGAGTGTTGCACAGCCAAGTGCTGTGCACGCATGGCGTGGCTCCGCCGAATACTTTTCGGCGATCCGAGACGTTCACCAGATACCTCTCGCTGGGTACTATAAGTTCTTAAACAATTAACTTTCCGGATATTGTTAAGTGCCTAATCGAACACAAATAAATTGAAATAAAATGGAACACAAATGTATATAAACATTGGATCCAAATCAATAAACCTATTTTTTTCAATCTATTTGTGTTCTGATTAGGTACTTAAAGATATCCAACCAAGTTGATTTTTGGTACACTTATGATACTGGACGAGGTCTATCTGGTGAACGTCTCGGATCATCGGAACGTGGCCGGTACGGCTGCGCCGTGCGGTTGCACAACACTTGGGCTGTGCAGCACCCCAGAGTCCCCCAAAATGGTATCTCAAGACAAATATGATTTTCTTAAAATTACAATGAATGTCCCCCAAAATGGTACCTCAAGACAAGCACTTGCGTTCGGATATTGTATCCCAACCCTTATGTGAGTATTGTGTCTTGATATTGTGACCGTAAAATTTTTAGTAATACTCTATATATCTCCTAGGGGTGAAAGAAAAATCGAAAAAACCGAAAAAAACCAACCGATCGGTTCGGTCGGAAAAAAACTGTGTCGGCTGACTTCGGACCGAACCGAACTGAACCGAAAAATTATCGGTTCGGTCTCGGTTTCCTGGAAATTGGTTTGAACCGAATTGAACCGAAACCATCCCAATTTGGATCGAAATACCCTGAAACCACCCCTACTTGGACCGAAAACCGAAAAAACCGATCTTAACCCCCAAAAAATAACAAATCCTAGTAGTCCATCTCAATTTTAACACCGGACCGAAAAACCCGAAAAAACCGAAAATAACCGAACCACCTGAATCGATCGGTCCATTGTCTTTTTCGGTCGGGATCAGTTTCAAGCAAAACCACCCCGAACTGATCGGTTCGGTCCGGGACACCCCAAAAACCGAACCGAACCGACCGGTTTTCACCCCTAATATCTACAGAGAACCTTCCCTCCAGGCCTATAAATGTACCCCTTTATTCATACCCCATATCTGCAGCTTCTCTCTCTCTCTCTCTCTCTCTCTCTCTCTCTCTCCATCTAACATGGATTCTCGAGTTAACGTGCCTAGATGGACACCAAGCCAAAGCCCAAAAAGATCAATCGTAGCCAATCCCATAGAGCCGGAGATTCATTTCCATGATCCAGAGACAGAGGGCATGGCTAGCTTTAATTCAGATGATGATTACTTACCCTTTGGTAACACCAAGTCTAATTTCCCATTTAGCACTGGCCCCACTGCGTCACCTCCTCGTGTTCATGCTGTTCCACCAGCTCGAACCGTCCCACATGGCCCACATCCACTTCCATCGGTAAATATCGGTGGCCGGGTTGAAGCCCCGGTGGATGTGGACACAAAAAGGTCGATGGAGGTGGAGAGGGTTCGCATTGAGAACCACGGGCAGCAGAGGAGGGATGAACATGTGGTGAGATTTAACGAGGATCGCGGTGGTGATGGTGGAGGTGGGGTGGCGGGGTTGAAGGGGAATGGGATTTTCTTGACGTGGAAGGACTTGTGGGTGACGGTCCCGGACAAGAACGGCGGCCGCCGGGGCATTTTACAGGGGATTACCGGATACGTGGAGCCGGGAGAGGTGTTGGCTATCATGGGTCCTTCTGGTTGTGGAAAATCAACACTTCTTGACGCTTTGGCAGGTATAATATATGTCTCTTTATTTTTTTTTTAATGCTTAAATTTGTGAAGGAGACGATGGACTCATCACTCAAGTAATCGCAGCTTTTTTTCCATTGAGAATTTTGAACAATTTAAAGAAAATAAAACAACATAAATTCACAATTAAAGTAAAGGAAAACCATATCAACCTGCTGAGGTGTAGTAGTAGAAATGAAGATAAAAATTTCAGATCGTAAAGAAAATAATTTTACTGATCATCCTTATAGCATACATATGGCAGTATTTATTGACCACAAGATAAAATTTTTGGGTCTTTCCACCGAGTCTTTTTATTAGTTTTCTCTTAATTTTTACAAAGTTCGGGTCAAATTGTTTGGATTAATCGTTAAAGTGTAAAAATATAGATTAAAGTTGAAAAGGCATAACTGAAGACAAAAATGTTCTAAAAAGATGAAAAATACATTCTTTTAGTGTTTTTATCGCGATCTTTATATTATTTGTTATTTGTTTTTTTCAACTTTGGTCCATAATTTTATACTTTTTTTGATTCTCTTCGCCAACATGAACGATGCTATATAAAAATAATGAGTAAAAGCTTAAAAAAAGTAAAAATAAAAGTTCAATTATACAGACTGCCTTTTCCAAAAATTAATTCCCGTTAAGTGCAATAATACACCCTCTATTTAGATGTAACAATTTTTTTTCTGCTTCGATGCAACTGTTAAAAAGTTATTTTTACGAATTTATGAAAAAATGTGAGGTATTTTTATACAAAAAATCATGAAGTCAAGACGTGCATATATACCGCACACTCCCAAATAAAATTGCGTGTTATCACGTTTCCCTGTTTGTAAAATTAAAAAACGGAAGAGTGTGTGGAGAAGAAAACGAACAATTGTCTTGGACACAAATTTTGACAACGATGTATCTGAGACCAACACTATTTAAAAAAAATGATTCAACTTTAGTCCATCTTCCGAAATTTGTATTCACAACTTCAATATAGCAACCAACCTCGATTAAGACATGTCACCCTAACAAATTGTTTTTATTGAAAATTTTCAAACTTCACCAGACTTTACTTAACCATCCACACTAATTGACTTTGTCATTTCATCGAGTTTACACCAACGAGAGGACTTCATTTTCAGTACTTATTAAACAATGACCGAAATTTCGCTGCTTTGCTTTTATTTTTTATTAGTAGAATAATTTACTATATTGCTTTACTTGCTTGACTAAAAGGAGGGAAAAAAAAATGCATTAATGTACACTTCTAGTATTACTTGCTCTTTTAATATTTTGATGTGACTTCCTTTGAATTTATGGGGAAATAATGGACAACAAAATGAAATTTCTTTGTGCCTTGTCTCTTGTCTGTTTTTACAGTTTTTTGGCCCCCATCTCTCGAAAACCGTTTTGGCTAAAATTTTGGGCCTTCATTCTCAATTTGACTATTTTTGGTTTATAAAAAAAAAAAAACTGTATTTCTTCGAAGAATCCGATCAGGGGTAGCGATAAAACCAGTACCAATGGTGTAGAGATCGCATTTGTGGGACCCTATTATGGGATTCAATATGAATAATTTGAGTTGTTTATTAATTATAAAATAAATTTTGGACAAGTCCTGCAGAAAAACAACTCGATTTGATAATTGTAGGTACTTGATCCAATCATAGCTAGAGACTTGGGTTAAACATTTATGGTTATTGATTGAGCTTATTTTCTTCGAGCGTAGTCGAGAAATTATCTTGAAATAAATGAATGGCTTGGATCGTTTGTATGAGATTTCAGAATGGGCCCCACAAGGCCACAAGACAATATGCACCCCATCGGTACAATTTTTTGAATAAAGATATGCAATATACATCAAAAAAGAAAGAAAGAAAGAAATAATTTGTTAAAATATCATTAAAGACGAAATAACACGGATGATGAAATAGTGAAAACTTTTGACGATAAATTTCCATAACCGGAAATCAGACAAAGCCTGATCCGAAAAGTTACTTGAGTTTTCATCATGATTCATGAACCAATTAAAACGCAGGACAAAACACTTCAAAAAAAAAGTTATATCATCAAATATTTTGTGGGTTTTGTCCTGGTAGTCCATTATCGGTCCCAATCGTTCGGGTTGTTGATTTCTTAAGGACAAATAACACTTTAAAAAAAGAAGTTAGATAAGAAAACGAAACATGTCGTCTTTTGCTCTGCGAAATGGACTTGTTTTAGACAATCTACAAATGGCTAACGTGCCTATCGAAGTAAATGTATCATGTCTATGTATAAAGGATCCTTTTTGTGTTGGTCCAACAGGCTGTCACTAAGAACACTTTTTAGCTCATAAGAATATATTTATACTGGTAAGAGAGTAAACACTTTTATTGGTAAGAATCCACTTTTACTGGTAAGGGTGTTCATAGTGATAACACATAGATTGAGCTGATTTTAGAATTTTTTTTATGTTTAAATAGACAAAATTCTACTTTTTGTAATGAGGAAATAGCTACAATATACATTCCTTATTTAGGTGTACCATATGCACATATTATATGGTTCAGATTGTGCCACCTCATCGACAATTGTAACATTTTTTAGTTTTTTTGTAACTTTTTAGTAATATGATTCGTAACATTTTGGTGTGTTTCGTAACTTTTACAAAAAAAAATTGTAACCTTTACAAAAAATTCATCTTTTCCAAAAAAATTTGTAACTTTTACAAAAAATTCGTAACTTTTCGCAAAAAATCGTAACTTTTACAGGAGTGTGTGTCATACACACCCAAATAAGGAGTGTATATTGTAGCCTTTTCATTGTAATGAATTGATTGACAACTAATTGTAGGGAGGCTCGGTTCAAACACGAGACAGACCGGAGAGATCCTGATCAACGGCCGTAAGCAAACTCTAGCCTTTGGCACTTCGGTAAGATAAAATTTTGACGCAATGGCATTGAACGAAAAATGGGAACAATTTTAAACCACATTTGATGAGTAGATGCTGAAAATTTATAAAGGACAAAAAGCTTTTAAGAAAAAACAAAGCTGTCTCTTGCTTTCAAAATCATCACATTTCAGCATTTCTTGATTTTAACCTCAAAATAGTACTCCCATCGTCCTTACGTAATTTTTTCAATTTCTAATTTGTTATCGTCGTGCATATATTAATTTATGTGCTTGATTTTAGGCCTATGTGACACAAGACGACACATTAATGACAACACTAACAGTAAAAGAAGCCGTGTATTACTCTGCGCAACTCCAACTTCCCGACACGATGTCTAGAGCCGAGAAGAAAGAGAGAGCGGAGGCTACAATAAGAGACATGGGATTGCAGGACTCGATGAACACGCGAATCGGAGGGTGGAGTTCGAAAGGTCTAAGTGGTGGACAAAAGAGGAGAGTCAGCATTTGCATTGAAATCCTTACGCGCCCTAAGCTTCTCTTTCTCGATGAGCCTACTAGCGGGCTAGACAGCGCTGCGTCTTACCATGTGATGGACCGTATTATAAAACTGGCGCAACAGGACGGGAGGACCGTGGTCGCGTCCATCCACCAGCCCAGCAGTGAAGTCTTTGAACTATTTCACAATTTATGCCTTCTCTCGTCCGGTCAAATTGTCTATTTTGGTTACGCTTCAGCTGCAAATGAGGTAACATAACACATATAACCAATATCAGATAAAGCTAATCAAAATCTATTCTTTTCCTTCTCTTGGTACATTAGAAATCCTTCGTCAGCCTATTGAGTTGTCACTAAGACTTTTCTTTGACTGATAAGAATGTATTTTTACTTGTTAAGAGTGGAAATTAAAAATACACTCTTAAAAGTCAAAGAAAGATAATAGTAACTGCTCGGTAGACTGATTTTAGATTTTTCCTCAGAAATTAATTGATTATGGTCAATACATAAGAGAATGGACCGGTAATGGGATTGATTGATGAATATATTTTGATGCAGTTTTTCACTTTGAATGGCTTCCCTTGTCCACCAATGAGGAATCCATCTGATCACTACCTCAGAACGGTCAACAAAGATTTTGATGTGGTAAGTTGTCATAATAATCATATGAATATGAACCGTTGATTTTTCTTTTTTGGACCTTTTCGGGGAACTTTTCCTGTATTCTAACATTTTTGTTTTTGACTATAGTCCAATGCTTTATTGGATGTCTTTTCTTTTCTTTTGCCCTAGATCTAACTCTGTTGGGCTGAATGCTCTAAGAGTGATGCTCAATCCCTAAACCGTCTCTCGATCCACCCTTTCAAGTTTTCAATAAAATCTTTCTGTTTGCCGATGACTTAAATTTTAATGATCACTTCACCTAGTTCTTCTTCTCTTTAAGGTCCCACCCCATATAAGTATTTTGCCCGAATATCATGTTCGGATGTTATGTCCGTAGCAATTTGGTTTTTCAAAACCTTGATGTCTGGAGTTCACTGAGTTGTTTGTTGTTTGTTAGGATATTGAAAAAGGACATGGTGGAAAGATGAGCACTGTAGAGGCAATTAATACCCTTGTCATGTCATATAAGTCATCCGAGGCTTGCCAACAAGTTCAACAACGGGTATTCGAGATATGCCTACAGGTATACAAATATGCAATTAAACCTTGTTTTTTTTTTTTTTAAACTTTTCATTGACCTCAATTTCTATCAAAATAAAAATAAGTTTACTAAATAAAGTGGTTTCTTTTTGTTTTAAAGGGTGGCGGACGATTGGAGAAGAAGGGAAGCCAAGCAGGCTTTATTACTCAGTGTCAAGTTCTCTCTAGAAGATCCTTTGTGAACATGTATCGCGATTTAGGCTACTACTGGCTTCGCTTAGCGATTTACATTGCTCTATGCTTATGTGTTGGGACCATTTTTAATGACATTGGGCATAGCTATGGATCCATTCAGGTAATTAAGCCACCACAGTGAAAATTAATTTATTCCATTTGTTGCGATTTTGATGAATCAATGACACATAGCTAACTACTTATTTGCCCATTAATTGATGCAGGCTAGAGGTTCGATGCTCATGTTTGTGGCAGCATTTTTGACATTCATGGCAATTGGTGGATTCCCTTCTTTTGTGGAGGACATGAAGGTGCATATTGCGTGATTTCATCTCTGTTAACTTGATTGAATTCGAATGACGTTAATATGATTTTTTCTTTTTATTTCCTTGTCAAAATCAGATTTTTATTCGCGAGAGGCTAAATGGCCACTATGGTGTTGGTGCATTCGTCGTGGGCAATACATTTTCTTCCCTCCCTTACCTGTTTCTTATCTCTGCGGTACCCGGGGCAATGGCTTATTACCTCGTTGGACTTCAGAAAGGGATAGACCACTTTGCCTACTTTGTGGTGTTGCTATACGCGTGCATGTTGTTGGTTGAAAGCCTAATGATGATCGTCGCGAGTATAGTTCCGGATTTCCTTATGGGAATTATCGCCGGATCTGGAATTCAAGGTGTGATGATGTTGAACGGGGGATTCTTTCGATTACCAAACGATCTTCCCAAGCCGTTTTGGAGATACCCAATGTACTACATTGCCTTCCACAAGTACGCGCTCCAAGGGCTTTTGAAGAACGAGTTTTTCGGATTAAATTTCCCAAACAATGTAGCAGGAGGGCCACCAACAATTACTGGTGATGAGATCTTGAGAAATACATGGCAAGTGGAAATGGGTTATTCCAAGTGGGTTGATGTTGCCATTTTGTTTGGGATGGTGGTTCTATACAGGCTCATGTTCTTGGGAATCATCAAAACTGTTGAGAAGGGTAAGCCAATTCTTGCATCTCTCATAGCTGCTCCTTCTAAACAATCGACGCTCTTCGAAGATCCGTACACTGCATCACCAATTACTTAAGCTGGATTTCTCTTGCCTTTGGAGTTGTTGGGGTTTGTGTATGGTCTGTAGAATTTATAGGTTAAGTTTGGTAAAGACCAATAACTTGTTGGTCCAGTGGTGCGAGTGAAGACTAATGAACTTTATCAGAGATAAATAGAGTGTTAATGGTTTTTGTTTTAGCTTCGAACCCAGTTATATGTTTGAGAAAAAAAATTGTATTATTTTATTCTTATTTTACTGATATGATAAATATTTTGGAATGGTGGCAGTATCATTCTAAATATCTTGTAGTGTTCCACTTCAATAGGTTTTTGCATGCTTTAGGGGGTGTTCTACTAACAAAAAACTGTTCTACTAACAGAAGTTAGAGTGTGTATAATACACATCCCTACAAAAATTACGAATTTTTTGTAAAAGTTACGAATCATATTTCTGAAAAGTTACGAAAAACTAAAAAATATTATGATTGCTGATGAGGTGACACAATTTAGACTCCATAATAGGTGTATATGATACACCCAAATAAAGAATATATATTGTAGTAATTTTCCACAAAGAGCATTCCCCTACTTCGGAGTGTTGTTCTCTTTCTCACTGAACGGGAAAAAACGGTACTGTATGTTTCACCTTTATTTTGGGGGCATTAAATAAGAAAAGGGAATGTACGGGCCAGTCTAGCTTAGATTACTCATTTCCTTCCTTCTCTAGCTTCGCTTTCAAAAGTTCTGTATAAAGGCATTCATAGTAGGCCCTCAAAATGACTTCTAAGTAAGACTCTTAATATTTACTTAGTCATGTGCTCAGATATTGCCTTCAATGAGCTCCCCATACAAACTCTTAAGGGTGACTCATAAGCTTGGCTCCTAGCATAATAGTTAAATTTAGGTAGCCTTCTAGTTAATTCTAAGTAGGGCAAAAGTCTTTAATTTTTTTTTTAATATGAAATCTTTGAAAAAGTTACTACTAATTTTTTTCCCACAAAATAGATAATGCTATTGCTAGCCTATTGAGTGCACACATCCTCTCTAAATTTAACAAGTTTTAGGAGTGGAAAGTGGATCTTAATTATGCCTATGTGTGCACACCTCATAATACAACTTGGAACAATTTTTAGGGAGTCCACTATAGATGCCATAAGGATGAGCGTACTTTTATACCAAAATCACTTCTGAGCTTGTTTACGCATAAGGATCCGGAGATGGTCCCGACGTCTCTGTCAATTCTGCCCATAAACTAAAGTTCTTACTGAGACGGTATGTCCCGATGCATACCGGCGTACAATTCCGGATTAATTGCAACAATCTACGGTATAATTCTCCAAAAATATGCAATTCAACAAA
This sequence comes from Vaccinium macrocarpon, assembly GCA_022606695.1. Taxonomy (NCBI): domain Eukaryota; kingdom Viridiplantae; phylum Streptophyta; class Magnoliopsida; order Ericales; family Ericaceae; genus Vaccinium; species Vaccinium macrocarpon. Next base: position 36,343,796 of record CM040180.1, on the reverse strand, counting down.
AAAAAAAAAGACAAAAAAAGAAGAAGAAAGCATCATAACTTTGCTTAGACAAAGTGCATATGATCATATCCAAAATGCAACCATTCCAGCACTTCATACAACAACAATAACATAACTCATTTAGTCCCCAATAATTGGGGGTATGGGCGGGGGATGGATAGGAGACAAACCTAACCTTTGGCACTAAGTGCACAAAGTGGCTGCTCTCAGAATACTACTGAAACAGATGGATTTGAGACAGACCTAACCTTTGACAATAAATACACAAGTGACTGCTCACAGAATACTACTGAAATAGTGGTCCCCCCTATATCGTCGAGTTTGCTGCGGAATCATGCCCTCAAATCAAAGCCAAAAGGAATCAGAGAGGTCAGACCCAAGAATCATTTCGATTTCTGTGCACATTACCATGTTTCTTTCATTCAGCATCCAGAGCATTGACGTTGCACAATCATTCCAGTACTTCATGTAAAAAAAAGAGACAAAAAAACAACATTCTAGCATCAAAACAAGTTCGCAAACTTACAAGTGTTCTATTTTCATTCTTCCTCAAAGGATTCTTAAAAAAGTGGAGGGAGTTGGATTGTGCATTTTTGTTTTTGGTTTTTATTATCTCCAACTAATCTAATGGCCGGAAATTCTTCGGCACAGAGGTTTTCCCGAAATAGAGGATCTCCGGTCCTATACGTAGGGGTGTCAAATGTGTGTGCCATGTCGTGCCATTCAACTTCTGTGCCAACCATTTTTCGTGCCGTGTTGTGCCGTACCCATTTACTTTATCGTGCCATGCCGTGCCTTTTTTAAGTCGTGCCGTGCTTGATTAATTAATCGTGGTAGGCAGTGCCAGTTCATTGACTTAATTGTGTTGTGTCATGCCGTGCCTTTTCTTATCTTGTTGTGTTGTGTTGTTCCTTTTTTGTCATGTCGTGCCGTGTCTTTTTTTTTTGTCATGTCATGTTGTGTCCTTTTTTTTCTTTTAATTATCTTGTTGTGCCTTTTTGTCATGTTATACTGTGCCGTGCTTTTTAAAATCGTATCGTGCCGTGCCGGTGTGTTTATTTAATCGTGTGCTGTGCCATGCCTCACCTCTTGTAGCTCTCTACCATTACCAACACTTGCACCGTAAGAAAGTGTAAATATGGAAAATTTTAGGAGAAGATCTCAAGATGACTAAAGTTTTATGCCAAAAATTGGTCATTAAGTTTGTGTTGCCAAGTCACATATATGCACCAGATTTGAGCTCCCAAGTCACCAATCATGGCCAAGAAGTCTTGGTAAGTTAGACGGCATCCAACTCGGTTCGCATCAACAAGAAGAAAGGAATAACATGTAATTTTACAAAATTGCCACACGCAAAAAGATTATACTCTGTTTTTACATTTAATTTAAGTGTTCATACATTTTTTTGATTTTGAGGGCATGTGTTATGGAGACATACCTTTTGACAAGCATTGCAAAACCCTCCTCAAACAATTCCTCCGCAGTTGCAACAGCAGGAAGCTTAGTTCCTTCCCCAATTGACCTAGGGAGGCACAATCCACCATACCAACATCGAAGCGGACCAACCTAAAATCCTAACGTAATAATCAAGAAGGATTTAAAACCAATCTTGGAGAAGAGTAAAAAAAAAAAAAAAACTCTGTATATTTACCCTGTCACCCCTGAAAAACGTTAAGCCTTCCCACCTATCCCCACTTGCTGTGACTTGTTGCCTCTCTTCCATGAGTAATGCTACAATGTACAACCCCTCCTATATGAATTTTGTGGCACCAAATATGAGAGAATATGAGATTTTGTGGCACCAAATATGAGATTTTGTGGCTCCAAATATAATATGGCACATGGTATGCACCCCACACGGAAATATGAGATTTTGTGACTCCAAATATGAGATTTTGTGGAACTAAATATGAGATTTTGTGACTCCAAAATATGAGATTTTGTGGCACCAAATATGAGATTTTGTGGAACTAAATATGAGATTTTGTGACTCCAAAATATGAGATTTTGTGGCACAAAATATGAGATTTTGTGGCTTCAAAATATGAGATTTTGTGGCTTCAAAATATGAGATTTTATGGCACCAAATATGAGATTTTGTAGCTAAAAATATGAGTTTTTGTGGTACCAAATATGAGATTTTCTGGAAATATATGAGATTTTGTGGCTCCAAATATGAGATTGTGGCACTGTAGCATTACTGTAGCAATCCGCATGAGTCCAAATATGAGATTGTGTGGCTCCAAATATGAGATTTTCTGAAAATATATGAGATTTTGTGACTATTCATATGAAGTTGCATACTATATGCACTTCATATCTCCAGCCACAAAATCTCATATTTAGAGTCACAAAATCTCATATTGAGAAGAACACATTGTAGCATTACTCCTCTTCCATATTCTCTTCTAGCCTATGATCAACCATTAATCGATGAATCACACCACCCTGTTGTCTAGAGTAATGCTATAATGTACACCCCCTTCTATATGAGATTTTGTGGCACCAAATATGAGAAAATATGAGATTTTATGGCACAAAATATGAGATTTTGTGGCTCCAAATATGATATGGCACATGGTATGCACCCCATACGGAAATATGAGATTTTGTGGCACCGAATATGAGATTTTGTGGCTCCAAAATATGAGATTTTATGGAACCAAATTGTAAAGACCCGGAAATTCGTGCAATTTTTTTTAAATTAGAGGTGGGGAAATGTTTTATTTTATTTTATTTTATTTTAAAAAGGGGTTAACCGAAGAGTTTATGTGAAATATAAATTTTTAACTGTACGGGTGATACTTACATGACTGTCACGATTGGAGGACCCTAATCAGTCCGATGTTGTCTATTGGCAATCGCATTGTAATGCGTGTCCAACGTTCGAGATTTTTCCTAGATATTCTAAACACATAGTGGCGTTGCCCACGATTTTCTAAGTGGGTACGAATATTTTGATATTTTTCTGAGACCGAAGCCCGGACAGTTCGAACTCCGCTCAGAGCAAATTGTACTGCCTTGTATCCCCTCGTTTTGTGGGAGTACGCCTGCCATGTTCCCAACAACTCTCCCCCCCCTCTTTATTCACTCCCTTGTTTCCCCATTTTCCTTTCACTTTTCTGGAAAAGAATCAGAGAGAAGAAGAGAAGAGAAGAAGGAGAAGAAGAAAAGAGGAGAGAGAAAGGGAGGCCACGGCTGCCACCACCTCCGGTGATCTCCACTGCCACTTCCGACCACCATCTGCACCTCCCAACTTCCCTTCCACAAGTATAGCTCTCATCTCTTTCATTTTTGTTGATTTTAGTGGTGAATATTCGTGTATCACTACTCGTATGTACAGCAGATTCTAGACAGTAGACTGGGTCATCATTTTTGGTTGATTTCTACTTCATAAACTATTAATTAGGTTTTGCTTCCTTCTTATGAGTTAAAGTAAACTCAGAGCTCTTTATTTTGCCGCTGGAATCAGTCAGATCCATTAAGAATTCGATTTACTACGAATTTTTGAAAACGGGTCTGCTTGCTGTCAGATCTGTCCCAGACAGATTCATGTAGCCTTGGTATTTGCTTGTTTTCTCGCATTTGTATTACGAATTGGACTTTGATTCCTTCTTGAACTTTGAACATCGTTTCACTACGAAAATTTTGACACTAGAATCTCTCCAAAATATTAAGAGCTCGATTTATAGTGATTTTTCAAAGTTGGGCTGTTCTGTGTTCACTCGTTTTCCTCAAAACCCCTTTTTGTATGAATTTTTAAGGGTATCATTTGACCTTCAAATATTCTGATTTTTGGACAGATTACTCCCCTTGGTATCTAGTGTGAGTGTGATTTTTGAGGACATGGGTTCATTAATAGAGAAGCTTGCATTTCGGATTTAATTCAAGTTTGAAGCTAGGATTTGCTTTTGGGTTTTGATCTACACCAATTGGAGCTTAACCTTTGAGGTAGGAAAATTTCTAACTCTTCTAAGTGTAAATGTTATGTTTGTGTGTGTTTAGACTCTTGAATGACCAATCTTCTTGTGCCTTGTGAATTTCTTTGAGAAAATCATGTTCTAATCAATGTTTGAGTTATAATGTGTCATCCCCATGTTCATATATGGTTCTCCGCTTCAATTGAGTGTTACTTCGTCCAAATCTTCCATTGGATCCTTGAGCTTGTTTGTATTTGGAAGAAAATCACTTGGGACCTTATTTTCTAAGCACATTGTTTGAGTGAATGTTTAATACTTGTTTGCACTTGTTCGGTCCCGAAACGCGTTGTTCACTTGTATTAGGACATTTTCCACACTGATAGTTTTTTTTGGTATCAAAGGATAATGGGGATTGATTGGTATTACTTGTTTCTTGTTATTTAGTGGATGTGATGAGGGCATGGTCCATAAACTGATACGTGGTGTGTATATGGGTTGAGTGGAAAGTCCAGGACACTTATGAAATGATATTGTGATCTGTGAGTTGCTTGGGGCACTGAGGTGAACTTATAAATTGATAAATGATGATGTGAATGAATGATATGACACTCGGGTTGAAATATCCTTATTGGCACGTTCAGGTAATATGAAACACTACTTTGACATGAAACTAAGGTGATGAGACATGTGGATATAGAAATAACATTAATGAGCATTAAATGATGTATGATTGTGGTATTGATGGCACGGGACCCGAAAGGGTATGCCCGGAATGACACGGGACCCGAAAGGGTATGCCCGGAATGACACGGGGCCCGAAAGGGTAAGCCCGGAGTGGCACGGGGCCTATATGGCATGCCCGGATAATGATCAAATATTTGAAAAAGGAATGAGATGGGTATGGATATTGTGTAAAACATATGGGGCGTGTTGTGTGCATCAGGCACTAGTTTGATACAAGAGACGAGGATAAATGAAATCTAGTTGATTATGTGTTACTTTCAAACCTTTTAACCATTCGAACTCTCTCTCTCTCTCTCTCTCTCTCTCTCTCTCTCTCTCTCTCTCTCTCTCTCTCTCTCTCTCTCTCTCTCTCTCTCTCGGCTTGTATTACGTGGTTTATGTCTATCTAGTCTATCACTCATATTCATTTCATTACATTTAGAATTGTTAGATTTTTCTCTACTGGGCTAGTGTAGCTCAACCTATCCATTTCAGGTACCCAGCACGGAGGAGCATGACATAGATTTCTGTGAAGCGTGTGCATGCATCACTTTTGAAAGTTAAACGGAAGAGTTACTTCATCATCTTGGCATGTGTTATATTGATAAGATGATTATGTAATCTAATTGATTTTCCCTTTGTTTATGGGTTTGTAATGACACTTAACAACTATAAACTGCATTTGGGTTACGGTTGTCCGTAGATTGTAGTAATTTGCCGACCTTGACCTTGTAAGTTGTATTGTGAGACTTTGACTTTGACCGTGGGAGGCGTTGACTTCCATGTGGATTATATATATTTATCTTTTGAAAATTGAGGGTGTGACACAAATATGAGATTTTGTAGCTAAAAATATGAGTTTTTGTGGCACCAAATATGAGATTTTCTGGAAATATATGAGATATTGTGGCTCCAAATATGATATTGTGGCACTGTAGTATTACTGTAGCAATCCGCACGAGTCCAAATATGAGATTGTAAGGCTCCAAATATGAGATTTTCTGAAAATATATGAGATTTTGTGACTATTCATATGAAGTTGTATACCATATGCACTTCATATCTCCAGCCACAATGATTGGCGCGTAATGTCGTAGATATAAGCGCCTAAGTAGGGTGAATTAGCGCGTTAGAGGCGCGACTTTATTCCATTTTCCACTTGATGCGGTGTGTTTTTGGTCTTTGTTTTGTTTGGTTATTTTGTAGGGAAACAGGTCGTGAAGTGCGCGTGAAGTGAGTGCATGGCGGTCGGACGTGTTGAGAAGCAGTGGGACCCAAGCCAGGATGACCGGACAAGGCCGAAGTCGGCATTTCAAGGGCTTTCGGTATCGATACGAGGGGATTGTCTGTGATCGATCTGCAGTGGTTCATTTGGGGAACGAAGGCACCGGTATCGATACGTATTCCTCGTAGACGATACCGAGGACATTATAGGGCGGCGGTTGACTTGCCCACGTGGTTTGACTTCGGGGAGGAATAAATAGACCGATTTTAGGTCGAATTAGGGTTCGAACTTAACACAAAATTTTCCCTAGTTTTTGCAGCCGTTTTCTTGGGAAGTTTTTTGCTTTCGGAGTTTGTTCCTTCGAAGTTTTTGAAGATTTATTTGCAGATTTGCATAACTTGGTTCGGTAACTTTTCGCGTTTTGCTTTCGTTGAATCATTGTTCGCGGGAGTTTGTCCGCGCGTTGTTTTTTCGGATTTTCGATTTAATTCACATTCAAAGTATAGAAGCATGCATTATTTCATTATCTTGTCATTCGTTCAATTTAATATGAGTGAGTAAATCCATAAGTATGGTCATGGGGGTGATTAACACACCGCGGCCGATTTGGATCTATCTTGTTCCGTTTTGAACTTGATAAATGAAAAAGCAATTTAAGGTTACTAAAGCATTTCTGTTAGACGTATCCGGGCATTGTCGGAGCCCATGTAACGCGGGGAACGAGAGACCAAAACTCGTTCAACGCTGTGCATGGGTAAACGGCGACCACAAGGATTCGCATCTTTCAGGGTGTCTTTTTCTCTCTTGAATCAACCGTTTTTAGAACAAGTGGAGCAGAACAGTCTCGATCTGGTCACCGTGTTATGAACCCTAAGGCCGTACTTCCTCTTAAATTAGCTTAAACCAGGTCAACGTCACTTAGTGTAGTTAATTCCATCAATCAAACCATAAAGGGTGGCCACCTAAGAGCCGTGTTAAACTAGTGACCCGAGTACTTAGTGAGCATTTCTACCTTCTCTGTGGATTCAACTCCGGTCTTACCGGATATTGTGCTGCACCGGTCTCCGCCCTATGCTTGGGGCAACTCATTAATTTAGGTCTAGGAAATTGGTCAAGCATTTTTGGCGCCGTTGCCGGGGAAGGTAATTGGTGCTAAGAATTCGAGTCGTTAGTGTCTGTTAAACTTTAGTTGTAATTTTCATAAAAAAAAATTTATTTAGATAACACTAGGAAATCTTTAGTAGATAACATTTAGAATTAAGTCAAAATAGGTAAAAATAGTCAAATCCCACAAAAACCCGACCCTCTTTATTATTGCGATCGTACTAATCGTTTGGTTAGGATTGAGCAGGGGTCGAGTCTGTTGGGGTTGTCTAGTTCTTCATCTGAGTCAGTAGGAATCCCTCGAGAGTCGTCTGTAGATCAACCAGAATCTATCCCCATTGACGACTTGTTCATAGAATTTCCCAATCCACTGTTCGTTGTAGAGAGTGAACCACAGATGGCGGCGGAACAGAGATCTATGCGAGACTATATGCATCCTGCGAGGACCACCCCTCGTGGTCCAATAGTTACGCCAAGTAAAGCTGTGGAGGCTAATGCAATGCTTTCCTGGTCAAAACCGAGGGGACCCATAATGCTCTCCCTCTTTTCTATGGGAGAGAAAATGAGGATCCATATGAGCACATCCGCCATTTTGAGGGGTTGGTGCGCACCTTAGCCACCACTACCCAGTGGGAGAATGCTTGCCTTAAGCTTTCCTGCCTCTCTGAAAGACAGTGCAGATAAGTGGCTCCGCATGCAAAAGGAGCAGTCACTCACCACATGGTCAGCTGTTAGGGAGTTATTCTTTAAGAAATATTTTTCAGAGAGTAAGTCACAACACCTGACTCGCCAAATCCAGTCCTTTAGGCAAAAAGAGGGCGAGTCATTTTTGAGGTGTTGGGAGCGGTTTAAGGAACTGTTGTTGGCTCTTCCCCACCACGGGTATGAGAAACATCAGTTGGTGACGTTTTTCCAGCTGGGCCTCAACATCGCGACGGCCCAGCAGATTGAGTATCTATGTCGAGATTGTGATTTCTTAGACAAGGCTCCAGATGAGGCATGGGATTTTCTGGAGGAGTTGGCCGAAAAACATCGAAGTTGGGAACCTTCCAGGCCTGGCCCGATAGGGCCATAGGCTTGCGAGGGACCCGATGGGTCCGGTATTTTTCCCCTCAGTGTGAGAGAGCACACCATCCAGTCTCAGCTGGATAAGTTGTCTAAGCAGATGGAGGACTTGCGGCTGAAGCAAGTCCATCAAGTGAATGATGTGAAAGTAGAGGAAGTTTGTGCGCTTTGTGAGTGTCCGGGGCATGCAGTGACTGCCTGCCCCGCTTTCCCTATGATTAAGGAAGTCTACCAGAGCAATCAGGCTGAGGTGAATGCGGTGAACCAACGTTGGGATCCGTTCTCTAACACCTATAATCCGGGTTGGGCTCATCACCCGACCACGAGTTTGAGAGATCCTAAAGTGCGGTGCCACCCGGGCACCACCTCGCCAAGCAGATGCAACCATACCGGCCTCCTCAAGGCCAAGCACCCCAATACCGTTATCCTAGTCAGAGTCAGCAGGGGTTCAGTCCTTCATTCTCTGGACCACCCCCAGGCATAAATCATCCTCCCAGGGATAGACAGACTGATGAGATGTTGAAGGCTCTCATGCAGTCTCAATTGACTTTCACTGAGCAGACCAAGCAGGCCATAGGGGACATTAGGTCCCAATTGACCCAGTTAACGGCAGCAGTTGGGCAAACCCAGCAGGAGAGGGGAAGATTTCCCTCTCAACCTCACACCAATGCTATCGGTGCAATTTTCCTCGGGAGGCGGGTCGTGGTCGAAAGTCCCGAACCCCAACACGGAGGAAGCAAAGGCCATCACCACTCTCGAAGTGGGAAGGTGATTGACAAGGCAATCCCTCCAAAGCCAAAACCGGTTCCACCTCCGGAGCCGGTTGTCGCACCAGTCGTTACCCCTGTTGTGGAGAATTGTACTGAGGAAGAGAGAGAGTTGGAGTCACCTAAGGTGGTGGTGGCCGCACCCGCGGCCCCCCACGACTCCATTGCCACCTGTGGCACCATATCCCCATCGTTTGGTGGCAAAACCGAGCGTCAATGTGAATTTCAGATTCTTGAAACGTTCAAGAAGGTTCAATTTCCCATCTCTTTGATGGAAGCCATTGGACTTAATTCCTCGGTTTGCTAAGGTCTTTGAAAAGAGTTGTGCACTTGGCGGAGAACTAAAAGTCGATTAACGCGTGCCACCGACGGAGCAAGTGAGCTCCATTCTCCAAGCTGATATTCCGATTAAGCGGAAAGACCCAGGTTGTCCCACTATCCCCATTGCTATTGCGGGCCAGAGTTTCGATAAGGCTTTGTTAGATTTGGGAGCGAAGTGTTAACTTGCTCCCATATTAGATATACTTGAAACTAGGCATAGGTGATCTTAAGGCCCACCGGTCACTTCTGGTGGCGGCCCAGGAGTGTGAGAATTCCTAAGGGGGTAGTGGAGGATGTGTTGATTCAGGTAGGGGAGTTTCTGTTCCCCGTGGATTTCATTGTCTTGGACACGTGTCCAATCCCTGAGGTACTAGAGAAGACTCCCATTATTCTCGGCCGTCCATTCTTAGCCACCTCCAGTGCGGTGATGAATTGCAAAACTGGACAAGTCCAATTATCTTTTGGGGACTTGAAAATGGAGGTGAATGTTTTTAATGTCGATAGTCGAGTAGAGGATGATGAGGAGGTCTATGAGGTGAGTCTGATCGACACGCTAGTGCAAGAGCATGTCGAGAATGTGTTGTATAAAGATCCTCCGGAGATAGCGTGGCTGACCATGAGGCGTCATTTTTAGATTCTCCAGAGGTAGGGAGTTTGATGGAGATGCTTGCAGTCGAGGATGTTTGCGGCGCCGTTTGGGACCCCGTTCTCGAACCGTTGGGTGCCTCATTATCTACAGCACTCCCATCGTCGGTCCAGCCACCGAAACCTGATTTGAAACCCTTACCGGATACGTTGAAATATGCCTTCTTTAAAGGTAATGATACATTCCCAGTAGTGATCTCCTCCTCCCTGGAGGCTGATCAAGAGGCTAAATTACTTGCTCTGCTGAGAGCACATAGGGGCAATCGGTTGGACCATAGCAGATTTGAAGGGTATTAGTCCTACGGTGTGTACACACCGCATTTTTCTAGATGAAGATGTGAAACCTTCTAGGCAACCCGTGCGCCCCGAACCCCAACATGAAAGGAGGTGGTTGGACGGAAGTTCTAAATTGTTAGATCGCGGTATCATTTCCCGATTGCTCATAGTGAGTGGGTTAGTCCCGTTCGGGTTGTGCCTAAGAAGGCGAGGAGGAGTGACCGGCCGAGAAACGAGGAGGGTGAGTTAGTGCCAACCCGTGTTGATTGGGTGGCGGTTTGCATAGACTACCAAAAAGCTCAACGCTGAAAGTACCCGGAAGGACCATTTTCCTCCCATTCATCGACCCGGATTTTAGAGAGTTCTTGAGGCGGGGAAGCGTTCTCTTTGTTTCCTAGATGGATACTCCGCTACAATCAGATTGAGGTAGCCATGGAGGACGGAAAAGACTACCTTTCTGGCGCCCATATGGTACTTTTACCCACCGGCCGTAGATGCCTTTTGGCTTGTGCAATGCTCCGGCACCTTCTCAAGGTGTATGATGGGAATCTTTAGCGACATGGTAGAGAAGATAGTTGAGGTTTTTATGGATGACTTTTCAGTTTTTTGGGGATTCGTTTGGCCGGATGCCTCGAGAACTTAGGAAAAGTTTTGACTAGGTGTGAGGAGAAGGCGTCTTGTCTTTGAATTGGGAGAAATGCCACTTCATGGTGACCCAAGGTATAGTGTTGGGACATATTGTCTCATCTAAGGGTATTGAGGTGGACAAGGCAAAGATCGACTTAATTGCGAATCTGCCCACTCCAAAAACTGTTAAGGATGTCCGGTCTTTCTTAGGTCACGCCGGCTTTTACCGGCGATTCATTAAGGACTTCAGCGCTATCTCCCGACCTTTGTGCGAAGTTGTTAGCAAAGGACACACCCTTTGTGTGGTCCGGACGGCTTGTGGGGGGGCCTTCCGGACATTGAAGCGGAGTCTCACAACTCCGCCTATCGTTCAGCCCCCGGATTGGAGTTTGCCATTTGAGCTTATGTGTGACGCGTCCGACTATGCGCTCGGCCTTGCATTTTTAGGTCAGAGGCGAGGGAAAGATCCCTGCGTGATTTACTATGCGAGCAAAACCTTGAAAGAGGCACAACTTAACTATACTACCACTGAGAAGGAATTATTAGCGGTTGTGTTTGCCTTAGATAAATTCCGGTCCTACTTGGTCGGGTCGCAGATTGTAGTTTACACCGATCATGCAGCCTTGAGGTATTTGATGACCAAGCAGGATGTGAAGGCTCGCCTTATCCGGTGGATTCTTTTGCTGCAAGAATTCCACCTCATCATTAAGGATAAGAAAGGGGTAGAGAACATAGTGGCTGATCATTTGTCTCGTTTGGAATTTGAGGACCCCACCTCTCATCTTCCTATCGCAGATTCCTTTCCGAACGAGCGGTTGTTTCTTTGCTATCACGTGCCGTGGTATGCGCGGATATCGCCAATTATTTGGTGACAGGGCAGATTCCTCCCCATTGGACCACACCTGAAAAGCAGTGATTTTTGAGAGAGGTCCGGCAGTATATTTTCGATGATCCGTATGTGTTTAAGTACTGCGCGGACCAGATAGTGCGCCGTTGTGTGCCCGAGAGTGATCAGAGGGGCATTCTAGAGTTTTGTCATTCGGAGGCGTGTGGCGGTCATTTTTCCGCCAAGAAAACCACCGCCAAGGTCTTACAGTGTGACTTCTTTTGGCCAAATTTATTTAAGGATGCGTACGGTTTTTGCAAGTCTTGTGATCGGTGTCAGAGGCTAGGTAAGGTCGGCCCGCGAAATATGATGCCCCTCCACAATATTTATGTGTTGGAGGTCTTTGATTGTTGGGGCATTGATTTCATGGGCCCATTCCCGGTATCACATGGTTTCGAGTATATCCTTTTGGCGGTAGATTATGTTTCTAAGTGGGTCGAGGCGATTCCCACTAGGACCAGTGATTCGAAGGTGGTGCTAGAGTTTTTGAAAAATAATGTGTTATCGAGATTTGGCATGCCCCGTGCCATTATCTCGATCAGGCACCCACTTTTATGTCGGTCCTTTGAGGCGTTGATGAAAGTATGGCATCTCTCACAAGGTGTCTCACGCCTATCACCCTCGGACCAATGGCGCCGAGTTGGCCAACCGAGAGATTAAGGGCATTTTAGAGAAAACGGTGAACCCGAGTAGGAAGGATTGGTCTCTGCGACTGATCGATGCATTGTGGGCCTACCGCACTGCTTACAAGACCGTGTTGGGTGCTTCACCATATCGGCTTGTTTATGGTAAGGCTTGCCTCCTGCCAGTAGAGATGGAACATAAGGCCCATTGGGCCATTCAGACGGTGAACGCAAGTTTGCCAGAGGCAGGTGCCCATAGGAAGCTCCAATTGTGTGAGCTTGAGGAGATAAGGAATGATGCGTATGAAAACACTAGCATTTACAAAGCTAAGGTTAAGGCGTACCACGATAGGAATATCCAGCGTAAAACCTTTAGTGTTGGACAGAAAGTTTTACTTTATAACTCACGTATTCACTTATTTCCAGGGAAGTTGAGGTCTCGTTGGGATGGGCCGTATGTTGTCCATAAGGTTTACCCTAACGGTTCGGTTGATGTCTGCGATCCTAAGGATAATAATGTTTTCAAAGTTAATGGGCAGCGTCTTAAACCATTTTTAGAGTTAATCGATGCAGGCGAACCTGAGGAGGATTTAGTTGATCCAATCTACTCGGATGATCCCGCTGTTTAGCCGTTGGGCTAGGTTTTTTTTACTGGTAGCTCACGCGTGTACCATACTCTTCATTGAGTGTGGACCCGGCCCCTAGTGATAGGGGTACCCATCATTGACTTGGGTATTGATAGCTTCGCACGCCGCTATTAAAATAAGGATCGTGTGCCCAGCTCCGGTTAGTAAGGGCAATTGTGTACTTGTAAAAAAAAAAACAAAAAAACGATGGTCTGGTATAGCCACCTAATTTCTAGCCTTAAAATTGTGTATCTGGGTTTTGAACAATCTTATTGCTTTGTCTCGGATAGTCATAAAAGATGATTGGCTCTGATTTCTTTAAGGAGAAACCTTGAGAAATTTAACCTATTGAGTCGTGACTTAACCGGGGTTGTTATGATGACCTTCTCTACACAACTTTAAGTGAGAATATTAGGGAGAAAAGTCATACTCGTTCCTTTCACGTGACGAAAGTGGTGGTTTGCCTGTGAATTTCTTTTCTGATTATTATTTCTTGTTGTGGCCCGGCTTCTACTAGCGGGCGGTACTGATGTCATCTGTTGCCTAGTAGGTAGTTGTTTCTTAAGTCTTTTGCAGGACGAGCATGCTACCACACCAGCCTTGGTAGTTTGGGCCTCACCGCCGGAGTGAGTGCGGCATTCAGGAGCCTCAAGTAGAGGTGCCACGAAATGTGGCGGTTGTAAGTCCTAAAAAGCTTCGGCGCGGCTCTGTGTGACTAGCTGTGGACCTCGTCAGGTCCGAAGGAGTGGATCCTGGAAGCAGTTTCAATGACGAACCGCAATGGTGACAACAAATTCCCCATACATCGGCCGGGGTCATGATGGTTGGCTGCCATCCGACGGTCCATTTCTTTCCCCTTTATCTTTCTTTTGTCTGTCTCCATGCTCTGGGGACATAGCATGTTTCTAGTTGGGGGGAGGGTGTACTTTGTACATTTGTGTTGAATATAGCGTTGCTAGGTAGTTTGTGGGGGTACTGTTGTTATGCATTTTGTGGATACTCGTTGAGAATATGAGATTTAGCTGATCAGTATGCCTGTGTAACTTGAATGCATGCATATATTTAACTATTCAGTTGAGCATGATGCATTGCTGAAGCATGTGTATGAGTGTCCCCGCATTGATGATCGCATGTCCCTGATAGCATTCCCATATTTTTATTGGTATTTTCTTCTGCAATCGCATAAAATAGTAGGCTTTTGTTCTGCAATAGAAACTGGATATCTCTTTTATGCTTTTGTGAGAGTGAATAACGTGCATAGGGGATGATACAAGGCATTCTTTGCATGATTAAACCACATATGAGTCCCTTTGACCAATCTCGAACCAGTCCGAGTCAGTTCCCCTGTCTAGCTTAGGAAACCGGTGTTTGGTTGGATTTAAGTTGGGGAAGAAGGGGCCCGTGCATTATAAGTGTCGAGTTGTTGTGGAAATTTGGTAAGCAATGGGTATTTGAATGATGAGTGCTTGAGGAAGTCTGATGAGGTGTCGTGCTAGGAAACCAAAACCCCAAAAACCTAAAAACCTTCAACCCTTTTCCATTATTCAATTCCTCATTATTTCAAAAAAATAAAAAATAAAAAAATAGTGGAGTTCGGTATCGATACGGGAAAAAGTTCGTATCGATACCGGTATGGCCAATTTGTAACAGAACCTCTGGGTATCGATACAGGATTTTACCTGTATCGATACCGATCCTCTTAAACGCAAATAAGAAGGGTTCGGCCGGTCATATTTCTTACTTTCATCTTCTCTTCAACCTTTCTTCCTCTCTCCTTCCCAAACCCTAACCCACGAAAAACTCCATAACCACCACCTTCAAACTTCCAAAACCCCACCAAATCTCACTCAAATTCCACCAAACTCCACCAAAATGCTCCTTTTCTCTTCCTCTACCACATATATCCTTCTAACCTCTTCCAAAATCCATATTCCTCCAGATCTAAAAACCCTAAATTTCTAACCCTATTCCAAGCATGGCACCTAGGAAGGCTTCCACTAGCGGTAAAGGGAAGGGGGCAGCATCTTCTAGTGCCCCTCCAGAGCAAACACAAACCGGGGGTAGGAGGTCAAAGGATCAAATTGCCCGGGATGAGCGGGATAAATGGGAGGCTTCTATGGATCAGAGGGGGGTTAAGAATGAGCGTCACATTATCCGGGATGGGTTTCCCCAGAACTACAGCACCATTTGAGCCATCGTGCAACAAGGTATGTCTTTTTGGTTCGAACCAAACCCAGGGTATAATTTGGAACTTGTGAGGGAATTTTATAAGAATATGCATGTTCCCGCCGCCGGGACTACTTTTAGTGCTGAGTCCCAAATAACCTCACGAGTGGCCAGGGTTCCCATTACGGTCACACCCGATGTTATTGCTGCGAGTCTGCGATATAGGAGGCCTACTGTAGAAACCAACTACCCTTGCCCCGCTGAGGAGTTTGTCGCGCGTAGAGTGGCGGGTATATTATATGAGAAGCGGAAAGATGCTAGTATCCCTCACCGTCCAGGCAAGTTTAAGTCGGGTATTAGGTTCCTGAACCAAGTGGTGTGCTATAACATAGACCCCAGGGCGACTGAGAACAAACCATCTGAGTATACGGGGAATTTATTGGCCGCTTTTATGGAGGACGACACTGTTTGTGACTGGGCATTATTTATCTACTCTAAGATTATTGATTTCCGAGATGCGCCAACACAAACCCGCATGCCGTTCCCTTGCCTGATCACTGCCATTGCTAGAGACTCTGGGTTGACGGGGGCTAAGTGGTTCAACAATGACCCACTGATCCCTGGGCCGATTGACAGTACCATTCTTACTAAGAGCATAGCCCAGACTCGTGGCGCCAGAGGCGGAGCCTTTCTGACTACTGAGCCACCTCCCCATGCATCTAGCACCTCTTGGCTACAGAAGATCTTTTGCCAAGGTGTTGCCACTATTCGAAGTCAGCAGAAACTTAAGAGGGAGGTGCGACAAAATGCGAGGGTTTTGCAGCAGATGAGTCACAGGGAGGAGTGGATGGTGAGGCGTATTGAGGGGTCGACCTCGGAGCCGTATGTGCCGTTGGTGTTGCCTGAGTTGGAGGTCAGCGATGATTTTGCAGATGATGATGGTGCTGAGGACAGTGAGGAGAGTGGGGATGATGCGGAGTGATTGGGATGTTTGTTTTGCATGGAGCTGACTGGGGGTAGTAGCATGAGTAGGAGGAGTTATTTTATGTTGGATTTTTTGTTATTTCGTATTAGGAACTCGTTATTTCATGTGGATTTATTGTTTGTTTTGAATTGGGGTCTGTAATATACTTTGCGTGGTTTATGTTTTATGTTGTGGATTTGGTTTCGCTGATGGGTATTTGACAGGTAGTAGACATGACAGGTGCGGCCGATGGGTAGTTGACCTTGAGCCTCGATAGGCCGGCACCTGTCTTTTGAAGTTCCTTCCTTTTGTTCTACCATGGTCATTACAATCCAAAAAGTCCTTAGTAGATCTTGTGCACGTGTTTATACTCTCACTTATGCATGATTGATAATGATGTTCTTAATGTGCGGATTCATTCGGGTATGCGTCTATTCTTCTTTGCGCTTTGTTTTTTGTTTGGCGTGTGGCGACCAGTGGTTCGGTTCCACACAGTTCGCCAGGCGCTTTTATGGGATGTTGAGTGTTCTAGTGAGTGAGTGTAATGCGATTATGATGAGGGGGTGTTTATTGTCATGTGTGAACTAATGCTATCTGTGTTTACTTTTATGTTGAAGCATGCATGCATGTGAGCTACAGGCTTATTGGAAGGTGTATATCTCTTGTCGTGTTTGACTGCTTCTACAGGTTGCATGACCACTGTACCCCCCGTTGGTATTTTCTAGTTGTTCTTTCTCCGTTTTATTTCGTTCGTTCCTAGGGACTAGCAACGCTCAAGTTGGGGGGTGTGATTGGCGTGTAATGTCGTAGATATAAACGCCTAAGTAGGGTGAATTAGCGCGTTAGAGGCGCGACTTTATTCCATTTTCCACTTGATGCGGCGTGTTTTTGGTCTTTGTTTTGTTTGGTTATTTTGTAGGGAAACAGGTCGTGAAGTGCGCGTGAAGTGAGTGCATGGCGGTCGGACGTGTTGAGAAGCAGTGGGACCCAAGCCAGGATGACCGGACAAGGCTGAGTCAGCATTTCAAGGGCTCGGTATCGATACAAGGATTGTCCTGTATCGATACAGAGTGGTTCACTTGGGAACAGAAGGCACGGGTATCGATACAGGTATTCCTCTGTATCGATACCGAGGACATTAAGGGCAGCCGGTTGACTTGCCACGTGGTTTGACTTCGGGGAGGAATAAATAGACCGATTTTAGGTCGAATTAGGGTTCGAACTTAACACAAAATTTTCCCTAGTTTTTGCAGCCGTTTTCTTGGGAAGTTTTTGCTTTCCGGAGTTTGTTCCTTCGAGTTTTTGAAGATTTATTTGCAGATTTGCATAACAGTTTGGTAACTTTTCGTTTTTGCTTTCGTTGAATCATTGTTCGCGGGAGTTTGTCCGCGCGTTGTTTTTTCGGATTTTCGATTTAATTCACATTCAAAGTATAGAAGCATGCATTATTTCATTATCTTGTCATTCGTTCAATTTAATATGAGTGAGTAAATCCATAAGTATGGTCGCGGGGTGATTAACACACCGTGGCCAGTTTCGGATCTGTACTGTTCCCGTTTTCGAACTTGATAAATGAAAAAGCAATTTAAGGTTACTAAAGCATTTTACGTTAGGCGTATCCGGGCATTGTCGGAGCCCATGTAACGCGGGGAACGAGGGACCAAAACTCGTTCAACGCTGTGCATGGGTAAACGGCGACCACAAGGATTCGCATCTTTCAGGGTGTCTTTTTCTCTCTTGAATCAACCGTTTTTAGAACAAGTGGAGCAGAACAGTCTCGATCTGGTCACCGTGTTATGAACCCTAAGACCGTACTTCCTCTTAAATTAGCTTAAACCAGGTCAACGTCACTTAGTGTAGTTAATTCCATCAATCAAACCATAAATGGTGGCCACCTAAGAGCCGTGTTAAACTAGTGACCCGAGTACTTAGTGAGCATTTCTACCTTCTCTGTGGATTCGACTCCGGTCTTACCGGATATTGTGCTGCACCGGTCTCCGCCCTACGCTTGGGGCAACTCATTAATTTAGGTCTAGGAAATTGGTCAAGCACACAAAATATCATATTTAGAGTCAGAAAATCTCATATTGAGAAGAGCACATTGTAGCATTACTCTGTTGTCTAACATGCATACAGAATCTCCAACAGATGCAACAGTCATTGTCCACCCATCAATTACCACAAATGTAATTGTAGTCCCAAATGTGTCACCTAATACCAACATCAAGCAGCAAAATATGAACACGATGGAAAGTAAAGTAACAAGATGGAAAGTAATGGATACGTGCCTTTTGCTAGAACTCTATGTCTGTTTTGACAAAACCTGCAACTAATGCCCTAGGTAGGGTTTGAAGCCTCTCTTCCCTACCATTTCCTTGAAAATTGGTCATTCACATGTATTGGTCACCATAGTTTTCCCAACATAAAACAAGTTCTTATCCCAAGCACCCCATCTCTATCCATCGAAAAATTCAATCCTCAAAGTAAATTAAAATGCCATCTTAAAGGAAAATCCCAAAGGATCGGATAAAAAAATTAGTGCACTGCATGTCTGCAATTGGAGTGAGGAAAGGGAAATGTGTCCATATAAGTAGATATACTACTTTAAAAGGGGAAAAAAAAATCCATAGTATCAAGTTGTCGATGCTAATGTCTATATAAGCAGATATGCAAGTTAGAAGGAAAGTAGAATTATCATGAATAAGCTAATACAAAAGGAAGGCACATAGTCACTTGGTCAATTAGTCGAACATTTGGTGGGTGGTTTGATACAGTATACTTAATAGCTAACACACATCCATCTCGGACAAGCTGTGGGATTTCGATGAACTAACACATAGAAAAACGTAATTTCGTCCCTAATATCCGTCTCAAGCTTTCTTAGTGCAAAGACTGTAACATGTTCACGCTCCTAATTGGTCAGATAAAAATTGATGAAAACAATTGCAGTAGAGTAGAGTAGAGTAGAGGGTTAGAAGTTCTGGTTAGATTTAGTCAAACACTTTTCTCACACTCTTGTTGGTTTCGAGAATCAAATAGTTAAAGCTAGAAAAGATTAGCAAGAATTGCAGTAATATCTAAATGGAGTAATAATAGCTTCATTTTTTACTGGTTCTAGACATCATTTGTGTGTCTCTGGTGGAGTAGCCCAAGCTGGGTCACTTGGTTGATGGTGAATGTAATACAAAAGGTGAAAGCATCCCATGTGAAATTCATGAAATTCAACTAGTTTATGCGTAGTCTTGAAACCGAGTGAAATTCATGAGGTCAAAAGAAGTGAAATTGACGAGCTTGAAACTAATGAAATTTACTAGGTGGTGATTGTGTTTTAAGACCTAGTAAAATTCATGAGCTTAATTCTGGTAAAATTTATGAGCTGATTGTTGTGTTTTCAATTCCAATAAAATTCACGAGTTCAAAGCTAATGAAATTCAAGAGTTTGAAGTAGTGCAATTCACTCGGTGGTTTTTATGTAGTTTTGAAATTGCTGGCTATGTTTTGAAAACGAAAAAAATTCACGAGTTCGAAGCTAAAGAAATTCATTAGGTGGTTGTGTTTTGAAATCTAGTGAAATTCACGAGGCCAAAGCCAGTGAAATTCACGAGTTAAAGCCCAATGAATTTTCACGAGCTCGAAACTCATGAGATTCACTTGCCAGAAAAGGTCGCCGGCCGGAAGTGGAATTTGGGTGGAGGTATAAAGTCAGAGGTGGGAAGGGAGTAAAGTGTAAATTTGTATTTGAAGCGTAATAGTAATGTTTAGATGTAAATAAAAACTGAAGGCATCCTTAATGTAAATTAAGTTCATTTTTATTTATTTATTTATCCTAGTGGTAATTTGCTGGATAAGAGAGGAATGTTAAAAAAAGAATATATATGAGAAAGGTTTCTCTATTGAAAAAAAAGAAGAAAAAGAACGGTTTCATATATTTTTTCGATTAGTGAAAGAAATTTGTTATTTTGAATGGAAGATAAAGATTAAAAGGATCAAGGGCACATCGACGACAACGTCACCGGAGATTCAAAAAAAAGGAAGGCAAGACATGCATGCCAACTAAAAACGAAAACGACCTACACCAAAATGGCCAACAAGCTCCAAGCCACGGAACCCCAAGATAGACACCAACTCCTACAAAAAGGAGACAAACCCAACCGAACCACCCAGCTAGAAATCCCCAAAACAACCAAAATCAAGAGAGACCACAAAAATCTTAAAACGAACGAAGAAAAAACACAACACCTTCACCCAACAAGGATTTGGAGATTAAAATTTCAAAGAGAGAGAAACATTGTTGTCCGAAGGTTTCATGTTGGGCATTTAAACAGGGAAGGATATTGTTATGAGCCAAGAGTTATTGATTTGATTTGTGGAAAGAATTAAGCATTTTCATTTCGGGAAATTCCAAGTCGCCCCACTTTTTGTCGGAGCTTGCATCTAAATCTCATTTTGTCTTTTAGTATTAAATAAACCCTGCGTGTGTATGAGAGAGTTTTTCATTTGCCGCATGCCGCGTGTAAGTATCTCACAGCCTGCCCGAACATTTTTCACTTCTAGTAGGAGTACTTTCTCTACACGCGTCAGAACCTTTTTTCCATTTGCTGATGCATGCCTCTTTCTTTACGCAATATTAATTGAACACACACATTTTGGGGTGTTCTACTAGCCTAGTTTTTTTGAAAAATTTGGTTTTCTACAGCTTTTTTTGTGATGCATTGGAAGAGAATTGCTTGACCGTTCGGGTGATTAATAATTAATTAGTATTTCGTCCCAAGCGTAGGACTATCGACCGGTGCAGCACAATAAATCTGGAAGTACCGGAGTCGAACCACAGAGACGGTCTACGGTGTTTCACTCAAACTATGTCAGTTCTATGTTTGTAATCGGCTCTCAGGTAGCCACCCCTTGCTCAACTGGTTTAATTAATTAACTAACTTAACCTAATTTAATTACTGAACTCTGAATCTAAAAAGGAGAGCGCGGCCATGGGCATTACGGTGCCCGCAACTAGTCTAATTCACATCCACTCGGGCCACAATGATTTAATTAATATGCTTAAAAATATAGAAATGGTTTCTAACAAGTGCACAACACTTGTCACCGATTCCTGCGCGCATGTGGAACGGGCGATGCCTGGGTTTGTTTGCTAGAAAAGCTTCCATATTCAAAAACTGCGCATTAATTAAAGTAATTCAGCACCGAGGTGGAATGTAAATTAGCCTAGCCACGGGACACCTTCATCCCGCGGCCGCACCCTATATGACTACTCACTCATGCTTGTGAATATTGAAGACAATAAACCGAAACTAGAACTAAACATGCTTTTAATGGATGAAATATAAAAACAAAAAAAATCGATACCGTAATTGCAAAGGGAAAAGTTAATCTTGATAATCAATCTGCGAAACACATCCTGGAATTCTGGAAAATAGAACTTGAAAGCAAAGCGTCAAACGAAGAACTGAGATCTCCACCGAAAACTTGAAGAACGAAAACAAATGTAAAATTCTTGGAACCCTAGACAAAGTTAAGTGCTAAGTATTTATATTAAACCCTAATAATCCTAACGAAAACTAAACGAAATTCGGAAAAAATCCACCGCGCATAGCCAAAACGGCAGCATTTAGAGACTGTCCTTAACCGCTCGGTAGCGCTACTAAGAAACCTATGTAGCGCTACCGCCCTGCTTAGCCCATGGGTTGACCGTTGACCCGCTGTGTTGACCGTTGACCTCCTCTTCTAATGTGCTTGTAGCGCTACACCTATTCTGGTGTAGCGCTAAAAAACATTATGTTCATTTTGGAACCCTTTTTGTGCCATCTTGAGCGCTCCAAGATATTGGGGTAGCGCTCCCGACGAGTTTCGACCACTCCCATGCACAACTCACTTGCCTCCAACTTCTGATCGACGTGCATGTCCTTCCAATAAATCAAAATTGCACTTGAGCCCCTCAATCACCTGCGAATTACACTTAAAACACAGAAACACGACATGCACATATTAATTAGAAAATAAAGCTCAAACCACATGTATAACAAGCCAAAACCCCCTACTTAGGCGCTTATACGCAAGCTTCTCACGCGCCTATCAAGAATGATCTGTCTCAATATTTGAAATAAATAGTTTTTTGTTGATGGAACACCTCCACTCTCTTTGTCTTTTTTTATTTTATTTTTAAAAGTTTAAATATTTATAACTTTTAAGTTATTTATCTGATTTTTAATTTTTTTTAAAACCTACTCGATGATATCTATCAAACAAGACTCATATTGAATATAAAATTGTGTGCAGAAAAAAATAATTTGAATGGTGTGAATACTTTCATTTTGAAGGGTGAAAATTTTGATTTTGAGGGGTGTGAATTATTTCATTTTGGGGTGTGGATTATGTATTTTGGGGAGTGAATTGTGTAGAGAATGTGTGAATGGATGTGAATTCTTTCATTTCATAGGGTGTGAATTGTTCAGAGGGGGTGTATATTTTTTTTTTTTTATTTTATGTTGGAGGGTGTGAATTGTTCAAAAGAGTTATGAATTATTTCATATTTGAATGTGTGAATTCTGCATTTGAGAGATGTGAATTCTCTTATTTTGGGTGTGAATTTTATATTTTTGTGAGTACGTTGTGATATGTGAATTTCGCATTTGAGGAGTGTGAATTCTACATTTGAGGGGTATGAATGCTACCTTTTTGGGATGCAAATTTAGTATTTTGGAGAGTGAATTGTGACAGGAATTCTATATTTCAGTTATGTGAATTTTTTCATTTGAATGTTGTGCATTTTTTTTAGGATGTGAATTGTTTAGAAGGGGTATAAGATAACTTTTTTCACACGTACACAATTTCATATTCATAATGGATCTTATTTTAAAAATCTCATTGAGTAGATTTCACATGTATAATTTTTATATAAAATGAATGTGTTTAACAAAAGTTATTTTATTTAAAAATTGATAGTAGGGAAATATTAAGAAGTCTCCTGTGAGAGTTCTTTCAAAAAAAATACGAAAAAATAATTGTGAACGGTTCAATCCTATACAGTACAAAATTTGTTTGACATGAGCCCAACTTGGACGGAAAGCTCTCCAAAAGTGGGGGCGGCCCGGAAGAACTTCTTGCGTATTATTCACGGGAGACCACTGCAATTAAAGCCATTTACGCGTAAGATCCAAAACCTGACCTAAGACCAAGACTGATCGAGGTTGACATGCATACTGTAATATTACCTCACGTGACTCATCACATGAATAAATGATACTTTAGTTGACTTTTCAACTTTGCTCGGAAATCAAACAAGTGTTTGGAAGGTTCTTTTTCGGATTTTGTTATTTTGCTTCATTGGCTATTCTCTCCCAAAATCAATTTTTTAAAAAATGCATTTTTTTAAATTTTTAATGAAGGAGAGCAAAAGGCAAAAGTAGAGGTAAACAAGCTTTTTGACTTCTTATTTTTTTTTACTTTTCTTATTTTGTTAACAAAAAAATACAAAATGTATTATGCACATATAACCCAAATACTACTCCCATTGTGAAATGCATTCTATGCATTTTTCCCAAATACTTAGATCTAATGGTGCTGGCGTTCGCCACTGACACAACACTCACATGAGGGCGGAACTCATATGTGAGGCTAACCCATATGTCCCATTCCCGTGTAAGTGTTGTACTGTATCCAAATGTTGTGCATGTAGCATTGTTGAGGTAGAAATATAGTAGGACTAAGTCAAACATTTTTTTTAAAAATCTGGTGGTTGACCTTACAAAATATTGAAGTTGAACGCCTAATGCGACGCCAGTTGGTTCCACTGGCAAGTGGCAATTGATGTCTTCTTTGTTTGAAGAATCTGGAGGTAGAGATGCATGCACATGGGTATCCCACTAAGAGCCAGAGATGGCTTCGTTTGGCTCCGAAGTATAGTAGGACTATGTAAAGAAATATTAGTTTAGTTTTAGTTTTGTTTTGTAATCATTACACTTATTTGTCTCTCTATATCTCTCTACTTATTACACATTTTTTCAAAAGTAAAGTAAACTAAAATTACTAAACGAACAAGACCAATAAGAATATGCAGAGAAATAATCCAAAAGCAGTTTATATCGTGAATAAATGACACGTGCTACTATGACGTAATGGTAAACTACCAATCCATGTGCAGTGGAGGATTTAAGAATAGTACACAGGGGGTCACCTTTCAAGCACAACTTTGGGAAAAAGAAAAAACACATAGTCTAATATAATAAATATACCAACAAAATACTAAAATGTTTTAACATCCTTCATTTAGCAAAAAAAGTTTAAACTTGAAACATTATGAAACATTTTGTGCATATTGTGCTCTAATAGGCGCGTGGAAAGCATGCTTTTAAGCACCTAAGTAGGATAATTTAGCATGTTAGACATGCGGTTTAAGCCTCATTTTTCATTTGATATGTGCACGTGGTGGTTTTTGTATTTTGAGCATAATTTGCAGGAAATTGAGGAATGTTGGCACAAATTTCGAGATGTTGGGAAGACATGCATGAGGACCAAGAGGAGGTAAGATGAGGAAGCTAAGTGTTCAAGAGAATTTCACGAGGATACGAGGTAATAGCATCGGGAGCGCTACTCTATTTCTCTGGAGTGCTAAAAAAGGGTACATAATGACACACAAACGAAACAGAGAGTCCGCGGTCAACGAAATAGGGTGGTCAACGGTCAAACAAGCATAAAGGGTTCGGGAGTGGTGCAGCGCTACCGAGGGCGTTACAAAGAGCCGAAAACGTGGTCGTTTTGGGTCGCAGGGAGTGAATTTCGTTTTTATTCCGGTTTTTAATTGTAATTAACGGGTATTCCATATAAATACTCTTTTGAGAGCTCGAAATTAGGGTTCCAGAAGTCATAACTCCCACTTTATT
The DNA here is from genome assembly GCA_022606695.1 of Vaccinium macrocarpon. Lineage (NCBI taxonomy): Eukaryota > Viridiplantae > Streptophyta > Magnoliopsida > Ericales > Ericaceae > Vaccinium > Vaccinium macrocarpon. The sequence continues at coordinate 36,318,967 of CM040180.1, read as the reverse complement.
TTTCTTAGTTTCTGCGGCTGCTCTCAGGATTATTTTTGTAGATTCAAGCTTAATTCAAGTTCTTCAAGTTTTTCAGCATTTGAATTCTTGGTGATTCGAATCCGTTTTTCCCTACAAATTTGTGGTGTCGTGTTTGTTTCTATTTCAATTATTAGAATCATGGTTAGATATAGGTTTAATATGTTTGCTGCATTTATTAAAGTCATGAGTGAGTAATTTCGTAGAGTGCGGCTGCGGGGTGAAGACGCTTCGTGGCTAGTTTGATTAATGTTATTACCTCGGGATCGAATTAATTTAATTTTTGAGCAATTTTAGAAGACGAAAACTCTTCTAACAAACAAAACCCAAGCATCGTCGGAATTGGAATGCGCACGGAATCTGGTGACAGGTGGTGCGCATTTGTTAGGAATCATTTTTCTTTTTCTAAAATCAATAAAAAGAATAATTGTGGCCCGAGTAAACATTGGTTAGACTAGTTGTGGACGTTGGGTTCCCACGGCTGTACTCCCCTTCTAAATCCATATTTAATCATGTTAGTTGGGTAATTAAGTTAGTAAATTAATCTAATTGAACAAGGGGTGGCTACCTAGCTAAAAGCCAGGTCAAACTAGAATTCAACACTTTTGAGTCAAACACCGTTCGTTGTCTCTGTGGTTTAACTCCGATACTTTCGGGTATTGTGCTACGCCAGTCGAGAGTCCTACGCTTGAGACGCGTCTTTATTTTAAGTCACCTGGTTGGTCAAGCATGCTCATGACGCTTGAAAAACAGAAATCGAAGTCCTATGAGAAAAAGAAAAGGAATTGAAACCGACAAAGATAAACAAATGATCAATCTATTTCAATTTTTTGATCAGTACTAAATGAATTTTGAAGAAAAGTTTTATAATCACACATATTCTTATAGTGGGCATTTATAAAGGGATGAGAGAATATATATAATCCTGAAGTTTTTCATGTATAATTTTGCAGCAGGATTCCAATCAGATTTGTTCAATATTAGTTGGTAAATTCTTTCTTAAATTATTTGTCGGTGAAACTAAAAGCATTAATCCACCATGGGATACCCATAGCGGAGACCCTTTTCTAGATTTAAAAAAAAAACTGAAAAAACTAGAATTTGATGAGGTCACGTGACCCTTCTGTGCCCTTGAAGAAATCCGCCCCTATCCATGAGGACCATTTTAAATACCCATATAAATAATCCAAGTCGTCCATTAGTTCTAAAATTATTTTTTGAGTCATCCAGAAAAAATTTAGATCAATCGTATAACTTTAATTCGAAAGTACTTGATCTAGTTGTCTAACTTTTTTTTCAAACTTTTGTTAGAATTCAGAATTCCAAAATTGTGAATGAATAATTAGAAGATAAATCAATCACTTATAGCTTTTTGAATGAGTTGATTTTTTAAATGTGACTCAAAAATTTATTTTTAAAATAATGAATGATTTAGATTATTTGTGTGAGTTTTTCGAAGTGAGCCTACAAACTCATCTAAGAACAATGTATCCACTATAGTATTGTGTTCCAAAAAATGTAGGCGTGAGAAAAAAAGGGTGAACTTACATTTGGGGGCACGGAAAAATGTAAAAATCGGATTTTCCAGAACCCAACCAAAGCGGATTGAACAAAAAAAGAAAGAAAAAAAAAAAAAAGGTGGCCATGTGCGCCTACCTCCAGATTCTTCAAACAAAGAAGACACATGGTGGAGCCAACTGGCCGGCTGCGCATTAAGCGTGTTCAATTTCAATCTTTTTAAAGGTCAATCACCAGATTAAAAAAAAAATAAAATTGACTTGTCCTACCATAGTTTTACCTCAACAATGCTACGGACACAACATCCGAGTACAACACTCAAATGAGAATGAGACACATGGGTCAACCTCACATATGAGTTATGCCCTCATGTGAGTGTTGTGTGTCTGGATGTTGGTGTTTGGATATTGTGACCGTAACATTTTTGGTACTACTATATATCCAGGGGCGGTTCCAAAGGGGTGCAAGAAGGGACCCAGACCTCTGCACAACTCAAAGTATCCATGTGTATTATATTAATTTTCAAGTTAATCAAGAAAAATTCTATGGGATTCGGTCCCTTGCTAGACAGAAATCCCACATCCACGAGTTAATATATATATATATATATATATATATATACACACACGCAGAACCTTCCCTCCACAGTCCACACCCATAAATATACCGCTTCGTTCATATCCCATATCTACTTCTTCTTCTCTCTCCATCTAACATGGATTCTCAAGTTAACGTGCCTAGATGGACACCAAGGCAAAGCCCAACAAGAACATTCCTAGCCAATCCCACAGAGCCTGATATTCATTTGCATGATCCAGAGACAGAGAGCATGGCTAGCTTTAATTCAGATGATGATTACTTACCCTCTGGTAACACCAAGTCTAATTTGAGTAATTTCCCATTCAGCACTGGCCCCACTGCCCCACCTCCTCGTGTTCATGCTGTTCCACCAGCTCGAACCGTCCCACATGGCCCACATCCACTTCCACCGGTAAATATTGGTGGCGGGGTTGAAGCCCCGGTGGATGTGGACACAAAAAGGTCGATGGAGGTGGAGAGGGTTCACGTTGAGAACCACGGGCAGCAGAGGAGGGATGAACATGTGGTGAGATTTAATGAGGATCACGGTGGTGATGGTGGGGCGGCGGGGTTGAAGGGGAATGGGATTTTCTTGACGTGGAAGGACTTGTGGGTGACGGTCCCGGACAAGAACGGCGGCCGCCGGGGCATTTTACAGGGGATTACCGGATACGTGGAGCCGGGAGAGGTGTTGGCTATCATGGGTCCTTCTGGTTGTGGAAAATCAACACTTCTTGACGCTTTGGCAGGTATAGTATATGTCTCTTTATTTTTTTTTAACGCTTAAATTTGTGAAGGAGACGTGGACTCATCACTCACGTAATCGCAGCTTTTTTTCCATTGAGAATTTTGAACAATTTAAAGAAAATACAAAAACATAAATTCACAATTAAAGTAAAGGAAAACCATATCAACCTGCTGAGGTGGAGTTGTAGAAATGAAGATAAAAATTTCAGATCGTAAAGAAAATAATTTTACTGATCATCCTTATAGCATATGGCAGTATTTATTGACCACAAGATAAAAATTTTGGGTCTTTTCACCGAGTCATTTTATTAGTTTTCTCTTATTTTTTAATAAATTCAGATCAAATTGTTTCGATTAATTTTTAAAGTGTAAAATACAAATAAAAGTTGAAAAAAACATCACTGTAAACTAAAAACGTTCTAAAAAGTTCAAAAGACAGTCTTTTAGCTTTTTTTTTTTTTATCGTGATCTTGTATGATTTTTTTCAACCTTGGTATATAATTTATATATTTTTTATTCTTTTTAACATGACATACGATGTGATATAAAAATTGATGAAAAGTTAAAACGAATAATTTGCCTTGAATTCATAGTCAAGCTCGTACATATTTTTTTCCATAGTTTTTACTCTATATAATTTCTTTTTGGAGTGCTATAACACACTCTCCATTTGGATGTAATATATTGGTGACCATCCTCTCCAATTTGCCTTGAATTCATACCATTTTGCATATAAAAGTCAATAGTGTTTGCTTTGTACACAAAGTCATACCTTTGACATTGAAACTAATAACATCAAGACAAAAACTCAGAACTAACAATTTTTTTCAAAGTTTCGATGCAGATGTTAAATTTTTTTTAGGAATTTATGAAAAAATGTGAGGTATTTTTATACAAAATATCATGAAGTCAAGACGTGCATGTATACCCGTGAAAAAAAAACAGACGTGGATATATACTGCACACTCCCAAACAAAATCGCGTGTTATGACGTTTCCCTATTTGTGAAATTTACGAACGGAAGGATGTGTGGAGAAGAAAACGAACAATTGTCTTAAACACAAATTTTGACAATGATATATTTGAAACCAGCACTATTTAAAAAAAAAATGATTCAACTTTAGTCCATCTTCCGAAATTTTTACTCAAGACTTCAATATAGCAACCAACCTCGATCAAGACCCGATACCCTAACAAATTGTATGATGGTGTAGAGATTGCATTTGTGGGACCCTATTACGGGATTCAATACGAATGATTCGAGTTGTTCATTAATTATAAAATAAATTTTGGACAAGTCTTGCATAAAAAAAAAAAAACTGCTTGTTTTTATAATTGTAAATACTTGATCCAATCTTAACTTTTCATTGAGAATGTCAGGATCCTGTATTGTGAAAGAAAAGCTAGAAACTTGGATTAAATATTTATGCTTATTCGATTGAGTTGATTTTCTGGAAGCGTAGTCGAGAAATTATTTTAAAATAAATAAATGACTTGGATCGTTTGTATAATAATCCAGAATGGGCCCCACAGTACGATATGCACCGTATTGGTACAAGTTTTATTGGTACCCGTAGTACTATGGTTCTTTAAATGGTACTCTTATGTACCGTCTCACAATTTTAGTCCATTGAAAGGGGCGGTGTATTTTTTATATCAAGAAGAAAAATACTCGTGTGCATTTTTCTTCGAATTTTTGGCAGTATAACACATGCTCCAATATATATATATATATATATATATATATATATATATATATGTTACACTTTTTAATACAGTTTTACATATTCTTATACACTTTTCACAAATGTGAATATACTTTTTCAACCTTAATGGGCATATAATATCATTTTTTCGTGAGGAACCGTTTGAATCATCATTGTGACCTCAAATCAGAACTCATCGCAGTATATGTAAATAGATGAAAGTCTACTTTTTGTAATGACTTGACTTCACTGAACAACTAATTGCAGGAAGACTTGGTTCAAACACGAGACGGACCGGAGAGATCTTGATCAATGGCCGTAAGCAAACTCTAGCCTTCGGCACTTCGGTAAGATAAGATAAGATAAGATTTTACAGTAACAGCATTGAACGAAAATGAGAACAATTTTGAACCACACATGCTGAAAATTTGGTATTAAAGACGAAATTCTTTCAAAAAAAGCTGTCTTTTGCTCTCAAAATCATCCTGTTTCCGCATTTCTTGATTTTAACCTCAAAATAGTACTCTCTCCGTCCTTAAATAATTTTTTTCAATTGTTTTGACAAGTTTCTCATACATTAATTATGTGCTTGATTTTAGGCCTATGTGACACAAGACGATACATTAATGACAACACTAACAGTAAAAGAAGCCGTGTATTACTCTGCACAACTCCAACTTCCCGACACGATGTCTAGAGCCGAGAAGAAAGAGAGAGCGGAGGCTACAATAAGAGACATGGGATTGCAGGACTCGATGAACACGCGAATCGGAGGGTGGAGTTCGAAAGGTCTAAGTGGTGGACAAAGGAGGAGAGTCAGCATTTGCATTGAAATCCTTACGCGCCCTAAGCTTCTCTTTCTCGATGAGCCTACTAGCGGGCTAGACAGCGCTGCGTCTTACCATGTGATGGACCGTATTATAAAACTGGCGCAACAGGACGGGAGGACCGTGGTCGCGTCCATCCACCAGCCCAGCAGTGAAGTCTTTGAACTATTTCACAATTTATGCCTTCTCTCGTCCGGTCAAATTGTCTATTTTGGTTACGCTTCAGCTGCAAATGAGGTAACATAACACATATAACCAATATCAGATAAAGCTAATCAAAATCTATTCTTTTCCTTCTCTTGGTACATTAGAAATCCTTCGTCAGCCTATTGAGTTGTCACTAAGACTTTTCTTTGACTGATAAGAATGTATTTTTACTTGTTAAGAGTGGAAATTAAAAATACATTTTTACAGATAAAAATACACTCTTTCCAGTCCAAGAAAGATCAAAGTGACTTCTTAGTAGATTGATTTTAGATTTTTCCTCATAAATTAATTGGTTATGGTCAATACATAAGAGAATGGACTATTACTGGGATTGATTGATGAATATATTTTGATGCAGTTTTTCACTTCGAATGGCTTCCCTTGTCCACCAATGAGGAATCCATCTGATCACTACCTCAGAACGATCAACAAAGATTTTGATGTGGTAAGTAGTCGTAACAATGTGATTCTGAACTGTTGATTTTTTTTTTTTAGACCTTTTCGGAGAATTTTTCCTGTATCCTACCATTTTTGCTTTTGGCTATAGTCCAATGTTTTATTGGATGTCTTTTCTTTTCTTTTGCCCCAGACCTAACTATGTTGGGCTGTATGCTCTGAGAGTGATGCTCAATCCCTAAACTGTCTCTCGATGCACCTTTTTGAGTTTTCAATAAAATCTTTCTGTTTGTTGATGACTTAAATTTTTATGATCACTTCACCCAATTCTTCTTCTCTTTAAGGTCCTGCCCCATATGATTATTTTATCCGAATATCATGTACGGATGTTATGTCTGTCACAATTTGATTTTTCAAAAGCCTAGACATCTGGAATTCATTGAGTTGTTTGCTATTTGTTAGGATATTGAAAAAGGACATGGTGGAAAGATGAGCACTGTAGAGGCAATTAATACCCTTGTCATGTCATATAAGTCATCTGAGGCTTGCCAACAAGTTCAACAACGGGTATTCGAGATATGCCTACAGGTATACAAAATGCAATCAAACCTTATTTTTTGTTTTTTCGGTACTCCTTTATAATTTAACTTTTCATTGATCTCAATTTCTATCAAAATAAAAATGAGTGTACTAATTAAAGTCGTTTCTTTTTGTTTTAAAGGGTGGCGGACGAATGGAGAAGAAAGGAAGCCAAGCAGGCTTTATTACTCAGTGTCATGTTCTCACTAGAAGATCCTTTGTGAACATGTATCGTGATTTAGGCTATTACTGGCTTCGCTTAGCGATTTACATTGCTCTATGCTTATGTGTTGGGACCATTTTTAATGACATTGGACATAGCTATGGATCCATTCAGGTAATTAAGCCACCACAGTGAAAATTAATTTATTCCATTTGTTGCGATTTTGATGAATCAATGACACATAGCTAACTACTTATTTGCCCATTAATTGATGCAGGCTAGAGGTTCGATGCTCATGTTTGTGGCAGCATTTTTGACATTCATGGCAATTGGTGGATTCCCTTCTTTTGTGGAGGACATGAAGGTGCATATCCCGTGATTTCATCTTTATTAACTTGATTGAATTCGAATGACGTTAATATGATTTTTTTTTTAATTTCCTTGTCAAAATCAGATTTTTACTCGAGAGAGGCTAAATGGCCACTATGGTGTCGGTGCATTCGTTGTGGGAAACACATTTTCTTCCCTTCCATACCTGTTTCTTATCTCTGTGGTACCCGGGGTAATGGCTTATTACCTCGTTGGACTTCAGAAAGCGATAGACCACTTTGCCTACTTCGTGGTATTGCTATATGCGTGCATGTTGTTGGTCGAAAGCCTAATGATGATCGTCGCGAGTATAGTTCCGGATTTTCTCATGGGAATTATTGCCGGGTGCTTGACCGACCAGGTGATTAATAATTAACTAAGATTTCGTCCCAAGCGCAGGACTCTCGACCGGTGTAGCATAATAAATCCGGAAGTACCGGAGTCGAACCACAGAGACGGTCTACGGTGTCAACCCAAACAATGCTAGATTCTATGTTTGCAAGGCTCTCAGGTAGCCACCCCTTGATCAATTGAGTTACTTAATTAACTAATTTAGACTAATTTTCACTATTGGACTTTTGAATTTAACAAGGAGAGCACAGCCGTGGGTACTACGGTGTCCGCAGCTAGTCTAATTCACATTCACTCGGGCCACAATTATTTAGTTAATAGATTTTAGAATATGAAAATAGTTTCCAACAGATGCACACCACTCGTCACCAATCTCTGCGCGCATTTGGAATTAGCAATGCCCGGATTTGTTTGCTAGAAAAATTTCCGTATTCAAAAATTGCGCATTAATTAGAGTGATTCGGCACCGAGGTGGAACGTGAATTAGCCTAGCCACGGGACACCTTCGCCCCACGGCCGCACTCAATGCGACTACTCACGCATTATTGGGGAAGCAGTAAAAATAACACAAACCCTAGATCTAAACATAATGAAACAGTGAAAACAATAACAGAGAATTATACTAAAGATTGTGCAAAGAAATTACCCTTGATTAATTAAAGCAAAACATCAAAACCACTTACCGAGAATCTTGAAACGAAAGAGTCTTTGAGAAAGAATATATGAGATCTGTAGCCGAAAAGTTGAAGAACTAAAAAGTCTGTAAAATTCGTCGACCCCTAAACTAGGTTAAAACAAGAGTATTTATATCCCCGTTCGAAAATCCCTTAAAAACCTAATAATCCTCGAAACTTATTGCGCGCGGATGACCAAAACGGCCGCGTTTTGGCATGACCCTAAGCCATTCGGTAGCGCTACCTAGAAATAGGTGTAGCGCTACCGCCCTCCCTTGCGAGTATGTTGACCGTTGACCCTCTGTGTTGACTGTTGACCTCTCTTCTAATGCGCTTGTAGCGCTACACCTATTCTGGTGTAGCGCTCAAGAACATTCTGTCCATTTTGGGACCCTTTTTAAGCCATCTTGAGCGCTCCAAGGCATTGGGGTAGCGCTCCCGACGAGTTTCGACCACCCCATGCACAACTCACTTGCCTTCAACTTCTGATCGACGTGCATGGCCCTGAAGAATATTAAAATCGCACTTATGCACCTCGATTACCTGCAAATCACACTCGCAACACAGAAACACCACATGCACGCATTAATTGGAAAATAAAGCTTAAATCGCATGTAAACTAAGCCAAAAACCCCCTAATTGGGCGCCTATACGCAAGCTTCTCACGCGCCCATCACCGGGTCTGGAATTCAAGGTGTGATGATGTTGAACGGGGGATTCTTTCGATTACCAAACGATCTTCCCAAGCCGTTTTGGAGATACCCAATGTACTACATTGCCTTCCACAAGTACGCACTCCAAGGGCTTTTGAAGAACGAGTTTTTCGGATTAACTTTCCCAAACAATGTAGCAGGAGGGCCCCCAATAATTACTGGTGATGAGATCTTGAGAAATACATGGCAAGTGGAAATGGGTTATTCCAAGTGGGTTGATGTTGCCATTTTGTTTGGGATGGTGGTTCGATACAGGCTCATGTTCTTGGGAATCATCAAAACTGTTGAGAAGGGTAAGCCAATTCTTTCATCTCTCATGGCTGCTCCTTCGACGCTCGTCGAAGATCCGTACACTGCATCACCGGTTAATTAAGCAGGATTTCTCTTGCCTTTGGAGTTGTTAGGGTTTGTGTATGGTGTGTAGAATTTATAGGTTAAGTTTGGTAAAGATCAATAACTTGTTGGTCTAGTGGTGCGAGTGAAGACTAATGAACGTTATCAGAGAGAACTAGAGAGCGTTAATGATTTTTGTGTTAGCTTCGAACCCAGTTATATGTTTGAGAAAAAAATTTGTATTATTTTATTCTTATTTTACAGACCGAATAAATATTTTGGGATGCAAGAAGTATCATTCTAAATATCTTGTAGGGTTCCACTTTAATAGGTTTTTCCATGCTTTAATATTTAGCACTAGCTTCAAATTCTGTCACAAAGACCATTCCCTAGCTCCTTGGGAGTGTTGTTCTAGCTCTTTCTCTTTTAAATTTTTCAATGGGAAAAATATGGTATCGTTCATGAATAATGATATAGACACACTCTTTCTTTTTTTGGTCCTTTGAGCCACACCCTACGACACTCTCACTTATATGTGGGTGTGGGGACATGTGGGTGTAGTCTCTACATCCACATGTGAGTGAGGATTTGTATAGTGTGGCTTAAATGGTGTGTCTGTATCATTTTTGATGTTTCACCTTTATATTTGGGGCATTAATAAGAAAGGGGAGTTTACGGCTGACCCAATTTAGATGGCCCATTTCCTTCCCGCTTCCGCTCCAGCTCCACTTTCAAAAGTTATGAATAAGGATTCGCAGACTTTTTTTTACCAAAATCACCTCTGAGCTTGTTTACACATAACGATTTGGGGACAGTCTTGATCTCTCCACAAACCAAAGTTATTAATCTCGCACCGGCGAGCGTTCTGTTTTTCTTATTGGGATGGTATGTCTTGGTACCGGTTCGTATCGTTTGGGATTGATCTGCACAAACTTTGGATAATTCTCTCCACAAATATGCAACTCAGCCAAAAAAAAAAAATTGACATAAAAAATAAAAGCATCTTAACTTTGCATAGACAAAGTGCATATGGTCATATCTAAAATGCAACCATTCTAGTACTTCATATCCAAAAATAATAATAACAACCTAGTATCCAAAACAAGTTCCCAACCAGTTTAACATGAAAATTATACTAAATATTTGAAGTAGACTGTAATTTTAAAAGCACCTTTCTCGGAATTAACAATGTAAAAAAAAGAAAATTGTACCTGTCAGTATCCGGAAAATGGCCAAGATGGGCCAAAACACTCGGAATAGACCGCAACACACAGTATTGGGCGGTATTCTGAGCGGAATGGAATATGAGGTATAGTACCATGGTTTTCTTCTGGTACAGGATGAGATTAATAGCTTTGCCATGACACCTCATCACCACCTCACCCTCCCGCGATCGAAAACATGCTCCATCGTCTGCCGCCGGTGTCTACAAGTCGAGTGACAAATTGTTAGAGCATCTCCAGTCCTCACCCTTTTCCCCCCCAAATTTGAGTAAAAAAATTGTTTAAATACTCATTAGGTGGTTGTGTTTGGGAAATTCAGTGAAATTCATGAGGTCAAAGTCAATGAAATTCACGAGCTTAAACCCAATGAAATTTCATGAGCTCGAAACTCTTGAAATTTCACTTGCCAGAAGTGGATTATTGCGTGGAGTTGGAAAGCGGGAGGTGAGAGAGGAGTCAAGTGTAAGTTTGTGTTTGAAGGGTAAAATGGTAATCATTAGAAGTAAATAAAAACTGTGTAAATCTTTTTTTTTTTTTTGTGGGTAAATAAGTTTAATGTAAATTTAGTTCATTTTTCTATCCTTAGAAGTAATTTGCTAGAAAAGAAAGGAATGTTAAAAAGTACTTCCTTCGTCCATTTTTAAGTGTGTACATTGGGAATACGTGCAATTTAAAATCCCTAAAAAACATATTTCCCTATATAATTTTTTAATTTTCTTTATACCAAATTAAAGTGCTCATTGAGTACTTTAATTTGGTGTAAAAAAATTTTAAAAATATTATACGAAAGTACATTTTTTAATGTCCACAAAAATACACGTTTTTCAAAGTACTCACTTAAAAAGGGACGGAGGTAGTAATATATATATATATATATATATATGTATATATGTATATGTATATGTATATATATATGTATATATATATATGTATATGTATATATACATATACATATACATATATATATATATATATATATATATATATATATATATATATATATATATATATATATGGGAACACTTCTAGTCCGGTCTTCCCGTTTTCGGATCTCACGATCCAAATATTTTTTTGACGATCCGAGCCGTCCAATGTGTTCAGAAGGTGTTTTCAAGGGTATTCGCGAGAAATCTTCAAAAAAAAAATACCGGGAAAGGCTTGATCCAAGCAGTTTTCGCAAAATTTTTATATTTACAGTTTTTGCAAAAACTGCTTGCATCAAGTCCTTCCCGGTATTTTTTTTTGAAGATTTCTCGCGTGGACCCTTGAAAACACCTTTTGAAAACATTGGACGGCTCGGATTTTCCAAAAACAATTTGCAAAACAAAAAAAACACACTTTTTCTTGTTTCCTGGAGGAGTGGACTAGAAGTTTTGGGATATATATATATATATATATATATATATATATATATATATATATATATATATATATATATATATATATATATATATATATATATATATATATATATATATATATATATATATATATATATATATGGGTTCACTTCTAATCCGGACTTTTAATTTCCAGACCTCATGATCCAAATATTTTTTTGACGATCCGATCCGGCCCAATGTGTTCGAAGGTGTTTTCAAGGGTCTACGCGGGAAATCTTAAAAAAAAAAAATACCGGGAAGGGCTTGATCCAAGCATTTTTTGCAAAAAAATGTAAAACGGATTGGATTTTCCAAAAAAAATTTGCGACACAAAAAAACTTCATTTTTTCCTTAAATCCGGGTGTGTGGATAAGAAGTTTTACACACACACACACATATATGTAGGGTTTACTTCTAATCCGGACTTTTAATTTCCGGACCTCATGATCTAAATATTTTTTTGACGATCCAAATCGTCCAATGTGTTTAGAAGGTGTTTTCAAGGGTCAACGAGAGAATTCTTCAAAAACAAATACCGGGATGGGCTTGATTGAAGCAGTTTTTGCAAATTTTTTTGCGAAAACTGCTTGGATCAAGCCCTTCCCGGTATTTTTTTGAAGATTTCTCGTATGGACCTTGAAAAACACCTTCTGAACACATTGGACGGATCAGAATTTCCAAAAAAAATTTGCAAAAAAAAACCCCCATTCTAATCCGGACTTTTAATTTCCGGATTTTTTATACAATTTTTTTTTTGACGATCCGATCCGTCCAATGTGTTCAGAAGGTGTTTTCAAGGGCCGTCGTGGAAAATCTTCAAAAAAACACCGGGAAGGGCTTGATCCAAGCAGTTTTCTCAAAAATATATAAATACAGTTTTTGCGAAAACTATTTGGATCAAGCCCTTCCCGGTATTTTTTTTTTTGAAGATTTTGCATGTGCACCGTAGAAAACACCATCTGAACACATTGGACGGATCGGATTTTCCAAGAAAAATTTGCAACACAAAAAAACCCCATTTTTTTCCCTTAAATCCGGGAGTGTGGACTAGAAAATCCACCTATATATATATATCCGTCCAATGTGTTCAGAAGGTGTTTTCTAGGGTTCAAGCGAGAAATCTTCAAAAAAAAATACCGGGAAGGGCTTGATCCAAGCAGTTTTCACAAAAATCAGAATATATATATTTTGCGTAAAACCGGCGGATCAAGCCCTTCTCGGTTTTTTTTTTGAAGATTTCTTGAAAGGACCCTTGAAAACACCTTCTGAACACATTGGACGGATCGGATCGTCAAAAAAATATTTGGATCATGAGGTCCGGAAATTAAAAGTCCGGATTAGAAGTAAACCTTATATATATATATATATATATATATATATATATATATATATATATATATATATATATATATATATATATATATATATATATATATATATATATATACCGGGAAGGGCTTGATCTAAGCAGTTTTCGCAAAAAATATATATTTACATTACTTCTTGTCCACACTCCCAGATTTAAGGAAAAAATGGGGTTTTTTTGTGTTGCAAATTTTTTTTGGAAAATCTGATATGTCCAATGTGTTCAGAAGGTGTTTTCTAGGGGTTCGTGCGAGAAATCTTCAAAAAAATACCGGGAAGGGCTTGGTCCAAGCAGTTTTCGCAAAAAATGTAAATATATATTTTTTGCGAAAACTACTTGGATCAAGCCCTTCCCGGTATTTGTTTTTGAAGATTTTTCGCTCAGACTCTTGAAAACACCTTCTGAACACATTGGACGGATTAGATCGTCAAAAAAAATATTTGGATATGAAGTCCGGATTAGAAGTGAACCTTATATATATATATATATATATATATATATATATATATATATATATATATATATATATATATATATATATGAGAAAGGTTTTTCTGTTAAAAAAAAAGAAGAGACAGGTTTCATATTTTTTTTGATCAATAAACGAAATTCTTTAATTTTTGAATGGAAGAGAGATTAAAAGGAGCAAGAGCATTTTGACGAATACGCCACCCAAGATTCCCAAAAGAGGAAGGCAAGATTGGCGAAGTAAAAAAAACGACAACAACCAAGAAGTTCCAAGCCACGAAACCCCAAGATAGACACCAACAATTGAAAAGGAGACAAACCCAACCGAAGCAACTGGGTTAGAAATCTCCGAATCAACCAAAATCCACAGAGACCACAAAAATCTTAAAACGAATAAGGAAAAACACAACACTTCCGCACCGACAAGGATTCAGAGATTAAAATTTCAAAGACAGAGAAACACTCTCGTTCAAAGGTTTCAAAAAACGGTTTCATATTGGGCACTTAAACAGGGAAGGATATTGTTATGGGCCTTTGGGCGAAAGAGCTATTGATTTCAATGTTGCTGGAATTGATCATTTTCATTTTGTTGGGCCTTGTGTCGTTTAATAGGACTTTGGACAAGGATTACCCTATGGACATTCTACAAGATTGTTCTATTTCATTGGGCCCTGTAACTTAAGAGGAAAAGAGAAGCCATGGACATTTTAACAAAAAGTCGGTAGATACACACACAAATATACTTTATATACATATAGATTTCCGGGGACACGGACACAAATGTATCCAGAGTTGTGTTCCTCACATTGCTCCACTTTAAAAAGTTATTTTTCAGCTTGAATGTGTAATGATGCGCAGCATTAGTGCCGAACAAAATTGTTGGAGCATTAAAAGTTCAGGCCTAAGTTATTTTGTTATGGGTGATTAATTGTATATTGTTCATAGGTTAATCATTTTATAAGAAATATACTTTATATCTATGTGCCTGTGTCCGTGTCTCTGGAAATCATTGAAAACAACTTCTGAGAAATTAAGAACAAAAATTTTGGACGCCAAAATGTCTGGATCTCACATTGCACGTCCAGCAGGACATCTTTATTCTTACCAGCCGATCTCAAGGCAAATCACACCTAGGGATGACAATATCGGTCGAACCGATGGGTAACCGTACCGTAATTGCTTTATTTCCCCGAACTGTAACCGATTTTCCCCCCGTGGGTGCGGGTGTGGTTTTGATTGAGGGGAAACTAAACGGGTTCGGTTTGGTTTTGGGTTTACCTGTGAACCAAATTGTTACCGGATCCGAACCGAACCGAAATTTACTAATTACAAATGAATCCCTTGTATTATATATACATATTACATATACCCCCTTATGTATATTTTAAAATTACACTATTAGCCCTTGCATATATATATATATATATATATATATATATATATATATATATATATATATATATATATATATAGGGTCCCCTTCTAATCCGGACTTTTAATTTTCGGACCTCATGATCCAAATATTTTTTTGACGATCCGATCCGTCCAATGTGTTCAGAAGGTGTTTCCAAGGGTCCACGCATGAAATCTTCAAAACAAAATACCGGGAAGGGCTTGATCCAAGCAGTTTTCGCAAAAAATGTAAATAGATCAAGCCCTTCCCGGTATTTTTTTCTTTTGAAGATTTCTCGCTTGAACCCTAGAAAACACCTTTTAAACACATTGAACGAATCGGATTTTCCAAAAAAAATTTGCAACACAAAAAAACTCATTTTTTTTCTTAAATCCGAGAGTGTGGATAAGAAGTTTACCCCATATATATATATATATATATGACATTATATGTAAGGTTTTCTCAGTTAGGGTCTGTTATCACTCATCTAACATTTTGGGAGAGGCTGACTGAGAGACACAAGCGATTTCTTCAGTTCTTCTTCCTCCATTGATCAACGGCGACGACACCAATCCTCTGAATCCTACAGCCCGTAACTCTCTGTGTATGTGTGTGTGTGTGTGTGTGTGTGTGTGTGTGTGTGTGTGTGGATGGTTCGGCTCTTCATCCATAGAAGCCTCTCCATGTATTTACCAATTGATGATTTGATTCTTCGATCTCTGTACTTCTGGTAATCACACCCAGTATACACACCTGATGGGTTTACTTCTGGCAATCGATGATTTGATTCTTTGACTGACTCTGCGTGATGGGTTTACTTTGTGTTTCTTTTTCTTTTTTGCGTGATGGCCTGATGGATTGTGTTTATATCCACTCCTACATCAGATTTGTGTTATATTCAACCTCCATATGCATAACTTCACAAGCATGGATGAACTAATGAGAACACCCACTCTCACTCTCTCTCTCTCTCTGGGTACCCATTCGGTTCGGGAAATACCTGAACCCCGTTCGGTTCATTTATGGAACAGATTTTCATAACCCGTTCGGTTATTGGTTTGGCTCGGGGCAATGTTCTTGTGTCGCGGTTTGGTTCATATCCCAATCTGCTCCGTTGCCATCCCTAATCTCACCTTGGTTGTCTCACTTGTCTGCAGCTTTGCGTTTGGTGTGGTTCTCTGTGCACGGTTTTTGGTTGGTTTTTTGGGTTTTGATGGTGATGTTGTTTCGGTTGGTGTATTGCCTTCTTTGTCTCTTGGGTCTATAGGGTGGATTTTCCAGTGTGCCCTTGGCCGTTTAATCTTTTGTAATGTTATTTCAAAAAATTGTAAATTTCTGTTGCCAATCGGGAAAAAATCTTGTTGTGCTGGACATCAGGAGTAAAAGCATAATTCAGACAAGGGGTAATTGTTCTAGGGTCATAAGTGGAGACTTATTGGGCCATTTAGTCCATGTTAAAGTTTTACAAGGTGTAAGGTCCACAATTTTTATTTTATTTTTAAATTTAGGTACTTTCAAAGGGTACCCTAGGGTTTAGGTTTTAGGGTGCACTTTCTTATTATAGGATTTTAGTGGTTTAGGCACTTTCATATGGTACCCTAGGGTTTTAGGCACTTTCATAGGTTACCCTAGGATTTTAGGCACTTTCATAGGGTACAAACTTTTTTGGCACTTTCATAGGGTATCCTAGGGTTTAGGTTTTAGGGTGCACTTTCCTATTATAGGGTTTTAATGGTTTAGGCAATTTCATAGGTACCCTAGGGTTTTAGGCACTTTCATAGGGTACTCTAGGATTTTAGGCACTTTCATGGGGTACAAACTTTTTTGGCAATTTCATAGAGGTACAAACTTTTTTTTGGTAAAGGTAAAAAGAAAGAAAAAAAGATGCAAGCATTAGGACTAGATAGGTTATAAACTTGTTTGGTGGATTAATGGGGTTACAAATTCTTTGAAGACTTTTGAACAAGTCGCCCTTCAAACAAAGCATGCAGATTTTACCTGAACGTTCAAATGGACGTGCGGCACCAAAATGGCTTCAATATTGATGAATCAGTTTTTGGCGTGCTCAATTAATGACTTGCAAGTATGGTGCCAACCAAACACTCCTCCGGCGCCTAAGTTTGTTGATTTGTTATAGGGAAAGTAGAAAGAATGCAAGCAATTCTGTTAGCTGGAGTTGTGTAAATGCTCCCAATGTGTCCAATAGCCATAGCATGTGAACCGTTTTTTTATTGCTATTTTCCAAAAGTCTAAAGACCTAATGGTAGGCTTATAGCATAGACTTTACAGGTTTCATAATTTTACAAATATACAAAAGGGGGTCCTAGTCTCCTGTCTTCAATATCTTGCCAAACAGAGAATCTTTTGTACAAGTTCTGGACTCCTTCTTTCCTGATGTTATGGCTTGCTTCAGTATCAATAATTTCACTTTTCTAGCCTTCCATCTGGTTGATGAGATTTTTGTATTCAACACCGTCATAGTGTTTAGATGAAATAAGAGAATTTTGCTCCTAGTTGAACTGCATATTCCTGTTTTCTTCGATGGAATCAGCTTGTATTGTTAATTCCATTGGTAAATCAAAATTTTTCTCTTTTCTTGATATTGTTCAAAAGAGCTTCTACTTTCAGTATTTGCTCATCATATGAAAATGTGTAACAAATATCCTTCTTCCGTCAGTTGTCATGAAGGGAGCTGGAACTGCCCCTTGAATCTGTGCTGTGTGTTGGCTTGGCTTCAACTAACTTTCTATCCAGTATTCTACTAGAGAAAAATTAGTAAGTACAAATTTGGAGTGTACGCAATTTGCTTCCTTCTCAAACTCCCAATCTTCAATAGGATTTAAGTACCAAATTTGATATGGCTGAAAGAAGCGTTCACGTTCTCGCCATCC
This sequence comes from Vaccinium macrocarpon, assembly GCA_022606695.1. Taxonomy (NCBI): domain Eukaryota; kingdom Viridiplantae; phylum Streptophyta; class Magnoliopsida; order Ericales; family Ericaceae; genus Vaccinium; species Vaccinium macrocarpon. The sequence continues at coordinate 36,301,064 of CM040180.1, read as the reverse complement.
AACTGAACTTGAAATCCAAAATGTAAAGTATTTTGTTCCATGTGTAGTTGTTTGCCACACATGAGACATTGTCTTGATCATCATTGGAAAGGACGACTTGTATAATGGATCCAAAATTTGAAAAATAATCAAATTGCTTAGGGTATATTACACTGACCACCCCTGGGGTTTCTGACTTGTACACTTTATCTGAAATAACACTGACCTCCCCTGGATTTTATATTTTAGCATTAAAAGCACCCTTCAACAGTATTGACGACGCCAGGGGACCTCCTTGTGGGTCCCCAATGGTCGATCCGAGCCGTCCGTTCATTCTAGAATCAAATTCTAAGTGGGGTTACGCGGGAATCACCTCAATCAGACAGTCCTAAGTGCTCGATCCAAAATCACCCCATTTTGTTCAAAAATTTTGGATCGAGCACTTAGGATTGTCTGATTGAGGTGATTCCAGCGGATACCCACTCAGAATTCAATTTTGGAATGAATGGACGGCTCGGATCGACCGTTGGGGACCCACAAGGGGGTCCTCGGCGCCGTCGGTAGCCATCGGTACTGTTGAAGGGTGCTTTTGATACTAAAATATAAAACTCAGGGGAGGTCAGTGCTATTTCAGATAAAGTAGGGGTGGTCAGTGTACAAGTCAGAAACGTCAGGGGAGGTCAGTGTAATTTACCCAATTGCTTATTTCCTAATTTATTTCATCATTTGTCCAATCATAATGATTCAGACAAATAATTATTTTAGGAATTTCTTCCCTAAAATTAACTTTGCCTTTTTCACTAAGCAAAATCTTCTTAATCTTTTCTTGATTGTCTTCTACCATTGCATGAACATGAAATTTTATGAAAATTTCAGGGGGTAAAATCGTTCTTGATTTTTCATAGAGACAAATCCTTCTGATTTTGTCAAAAACAAGATCTTGAAACTCATTTTCTATGAGGTAAGATAATTGAAGAAAATTATTTATTTAATTAAAATCCATTGTCCTATCTATTTGCTTAAAAATTTGGAAACAAAGATTTTCTAAAACATTTTATTTTGTTTTTATGCTAGATATTTCAACAGGTTGCTGGTGTTTACAAATAAATTAACCAATCCAATGATTAATTGACACGTAATCAAAAGTGCCAAACATTGGCAATTACTCGTCAATGAAAATACACTGGATTAATAAGATATAACGCACCAAATACGATGTCGTATTGCTTCTTAATTTAGAAAGGTAGTTATTGACAGTTACAAGCCATTACTAAAATAGAGATTGGCCTCGAAGCCATGATATCAACTGCTGAACGCACAAGCTCCACGTGTAAACTTGAGAAACCAGGCGATTGGCAGTTAGAACACGTGGAATTCTTCTAGAAAGTAGTTATTTCCTTAATCACATTATCATTTGAGTGGTTAAGTCGACGTACAGATTTAAAGCTTCTGGGAGAAGGGAGAATTCAAATTCAGACGTGGAGGAAGGATAACGGCCAACCATCAGAGTGGAAATTGGAGTTCGAAGCAAGCTAGGTTCAAATTCATGAAGCGAGAAGTTCAAACCACAAGCTGCATCTATAAATAGGAGAAATTGAAGAGTTAAACACCCCGGACAAATCTTCAACAAACAGTTATCAAAAAACTGATGCTTGGTTTGTTCATTGGCAAAATAGTTTAGGATTTCGAACTCAGTTCGAAGTAGTTTAGGATCTCGAACACAGTTCGAAGTAGATTAGGAAGTAAATTAGGATTTAGATTAGGATTTATCTCGATTGTTCTTGTAACAATCACCCCTATCTCGATTGTTCTTGCAACAATCACCTGTTCGAAGTTCTGTTACTCTGTATTTGAAGTTGGAGACAATTTCGAAGTAAGTTTATCTTTGATTTATCAATCGAAGTGTCTTGTTTCTTTATTGTTCTTTAATTTCCTAAGTTTATTGGTTTGCGTTTCTTCACTTATTAAGAAAAATCCTCTTAATTGAGGTAATTGAACCAACAAAACACAATCGCCTGATTAGGTTTGGTTTTCCAAACTTAATCTGAGGGAGGAGATTGAAACTCTCTCTGGCACACCCGCACACAATTATTTTCCATTACAAAGAAGTAAAAAGAATCAAACAGCTGGACTAGCTTATCTGCTTGCTTACCTAATTCATCTTCCAATCCTACCATTCTTTCGCGAAATTTTGCCTTGAGTCCACAAATATGGCTTTTCTATACCACATCAGATGATCTAGGGATGGCAATTTCCCCAAGCTTGATGTATATCCACTCCGCCCTGCATATTTGGAGGCGGATATTACTTAATTTTACATCCAATAGAAGTGGGTACGGTGGAACTTAAAGATTACCTAGTAGAATATGGAGCTGGAATAATTTTGTGATACCCATCTCCTAATACCCGTACCCGCCCCATTTAAATTGTAGTATATTTTAAATGGATGTATGTATGTATGCGTTCATATAGTATATAAATGTATATGTATGTGTGTGTATATATAAGTGTGCATATATGTATAATTTGTATTCATTGTTCTGGATAAAAGTATATCTATTTAAGTATCAAAAAAAGTTTCATGATGGCAGTGTTGATATTTTATATAATGTTGTTAGACTATATTTCTTTATAACTTTCTATTTTATTTTGTTTTAAATGTTTTTTTTGTTTCATGATCGTTCTTTTTTGTTAGTTTGTGTAGGGGTCCGGATATACCGAACAATGATAAGAAGTTCACAGACCTCTAGTTGAACAAGGACTTAACAGAAACTGCCGAAGGGATACCTTTGTGGGACCCTTCAGTGGGTGGTATACCTATGTGGGACCCTTCGGAGGGAGGGACGTTACGCATCAGCGCGTCATAAGATGGGCTTTCGGTCCTGCTTTTGTCGTTCTCCGAAGGCTTTCTGACAGCTTTATTGGAGTATGGAGCAATCCTAGGAGCGACCTAACCAAGAGGACAAGCAGCCAACCTTATAATGAGAGAATGCCCCAAGGGTTGACTCAGCAAAGAAGTTAATGCTGTAGATGCGCGTAACAAACTATGATCATGACAAATGATGTCACCTGAACAATTTATGGTACGTGTCATGATACCAATGGAAGCATGTGCTTGTGGCACATTCGATCAGCCTAGTCACGACGATGTCAGCTGAGCGGTTACCTCACGTGACAAGCATGATCGAACTTGAAGGGCAAGCCAAGGCTCACCTATAAAAGGTAACCTCCATGAAAGAATTGAGGTACGCACAACTCTCCCTAAAACCCTAGATCTACACTTCATCTCCTTCCCCTACTAACTTGACCGTCGGAGTGCCGTTCTAGGCTCTGCGGTCTAGTTCGGCTCTGACGGTGTGTTGAGTGTGTAGGTCCTGGTGCACTAGAGCAAAGGATGATCGTCTTCATCCATCATCTCTTCAGTAGCGTCGGTTCGTCTCTATTAGGAACTGCTCGGAGTGCATCCTCTTTTTCCTGGGACCAAAGCTTCTTGAGCCTCCTTGTAACTGGATTGAGAGCTGTAAAAAGAAGCATAACATTCATTAAGGAAAATAACCAAAAGAGTAAAGAGCGCAAGACAGAAGTAGCACTAACCTAAACTACCCTTCTCAGTCGGAACTGCTGAAAGGTCAGAACTCTCAACCGGAGCATAGTTACCAGACACCACAACGTAGACGTTAGCCCATTTATCAGAATCGGGGAGAGATTCAACAATCTGAACTTTGTTCGGGAATGTCGCAAAGAAATAGTGCTTGTACGAACTGTTCCGAGACATCAAATAAATTCTGAACAAATCACCTACGATAAAGATTCCATGCCTCCTTTTCAACTTGAGGGCACAATTAATTATCTGATAGGTGTTGACTGACAATTGGTCAGGGCCTAATCTATATGCAAAGAGGGCGGACTAGACAAATTCATTCAGCGGGAACCATACCCCACCCTTAGCAATTGCCATTAGAGGTACATTCATATGGTCTGGACCATATGTCAACTCCTCCCCCTTTGGATGAAGTGCGACACTCACGTCTTTAGGGATCTTGAACTTTTTGACAAAGTCCTTATAGCCACTTGCTCATTTTTTGAAATATGGAAAGTAAGGGCACATGGTTTCCTTCTTCTTTGATAATGAAGAGGCACCTGCCTGATCCTTCGGACCTTCACCCTCATGCTATTTGGATGATTGCCTCTGGGACCATATTGCCAGGATTTGAGACATTCTGACCATTTATCTCAGCAATAATTTCTTGCTTAATCATAGTCGAGACATTGGCATCAAAGTAGCATCTGTGCAGGAGTTGGGTTCGGATGTAACTTCCTCCATGTCATTCGAAGGCTCCCACTTCAAGCGATTATCAGAAGGTGTGGTTTCGGAATCATCAATGAAATCATCAAGATTCACTGGTGTAGCTCTCTCGGGAGAGGGAGGGATAGCTTGGAGGGGAGACATATTTATGGGTTCTCCGAAATCATGATCCATGGTGACTAGGGTCCGACAGGTATTTTTTCGAGCAGAAAGCTTTCCGAGGATTCTGTCTAACTTGGCACGAGTGGCTCTCAGAGAAAAGCTCTTGGTGTCTTAACTATCTGATCTGGAAGAAATCTCGATTACTGGAGTCGCTAGACCTAGCACAATGCATGGGTAGAGACCGTTAGCTATATGCGGAGGTCAATATGCTCAGCAAACTAAAGCCTAGCACTACCCATCTATCGAGCAATCGAGATCTCAGGGTTTAATTGTTACAATAAACCCTCCGGCACGTAGAAAAGGTTGACCTCTAAATTGGGCACTAAGGTTTCCTATTTTTGTACAATACTATCTTCAACCTATGGACATAGGTCACTGTTCATCTATAACTTATGGTCAGAAACAACTGTTCATCTTTAACCTATGGGAGTCAGAAGCAACTGTTCATCTTCTAAGAACAAAAGGTTCAAGCGAATGACATACAAAACTGAGGAAAATGACCCCAAAAATCATCCCAAAACACGGCAAAAAGCGAAAACAAAGAATGAAAGAACGATTTATACTTGGAGATCTGTGAAAACGTGGAAAATAGCGCCCCAATCCTTGCGAAAACTCAAAGGTTGCAAACGATTCTTCTAGAAAGAGAAGTAGAACAAATGGAGGAGAGAGAGCGAGTTTGGGAAAAGTGTTCTGTCTCTCCCCCTCAGGTATTTATAAGCAAAAGGAAAAGATTAAATAGGTGGGAAAAATTAAAAGACAAGCGCATGGGGAACGCACTGCTTTAATGACTATTTCCCAGAATGCGACACGTGGCAAAGAAAAGAAGGAATGTCCTTGAAACTGTAAAGGGTCATGACTATCCCGCCATTTCGTGAGAAGAGAATCCTGAGTGACGCGACCCTTTGCGTCCTTTCAAGTCAGACATTTTTGCCTCTAAAGTGACACGTGGCGAAATCGTGTTAAGTCCAAATAAGGCAGTGGTAGGGTGTCATAAATGAAGCTTATCTCAAAAAGCCTAGGGCTCAGATCACAGACCGCTCGGTGCCGATAGGTCCATCCCATCACTAGGATTATCAGTTGAAGGGATTGAGGGGCTATTGCTGGGGTTTAGATATACCGAGCAAAGCCAAGAAGTTCACAGACCTTTAGTTGAGCAAGGACTCAATAGAAACTACCAAAGGGATACCTTTGTAGGACCCTTCGGTGGGTGGGATACCTATGTGGGACCCTACAGTTGAACGGATGTTACACATCAACGCGTCATAAGATGGGCTTCCGGTCCTTAGCTTCGGTTGTTCTCTAAAGGCTTTTTGACAGCTCCATTGGAGTATGGAGCAATAATAGGAACGGCTTGACTGAGAGGACAAGTAGCCAGCCTTATCACGAGAAATGCCCTAAGGCTGACTTAGCAAAGAAGTTAATGCTGTAGATGCACATAACAAACTATGATCATGACATATGATGTCACCCGAATGGTTTATGGTACGTGTTGTGATACCAATGGAAGCATGTGCTTGTGGCACATTCAATCGGCCAAGTCACGATGACATCAATCGAGTGGTTACCTCACTCGACAAGCATAATCGAACTTGAAGGGCAAGCCAAGGCTCACCTATAAAAGGTAACCTCCACTAGAGAAAAGAGGCACGCAAAACTCTCCCTAAAACTCTAGATCTACACTTCATCTCTTTCCCCAACTAACTTGACTGTCGGAGTGTTGTTTTGGGCTTTGCGGTCCAGTCTGGCACTGACGGTGTGTTGAGTGTGCAGGTCTTGGTGCACTAGAGTGAAGGATGATCGTCTTCATCCATCATCTCTGTCTGGAAGAACTCTCTGAGAAAGTCAGGCTTCACAGTTTGGATATGGATTACTCGAATATACCCGATCCCCAATGGGAGGCGGGTATGATGGATTGTCTATTATCCCTTCTAAGTATGGAGGAGGGGATGGTGGAGAAATTCTCAATTGGGGATCGGGGGTAGAATATGGTTCCCCGATCCATACTTTACTTGTTGCCATCCCTAAGATGATCGTATACAAGGCTTGGAATCCCTAGGTTGTAGAAATCTTTTATTCTTGGATATGATATGATATTTATGGAAACTCCAATTGGTCTAATTGGAGGGATCACCGGAGCACCGTGATGTTGCGACTGAACCACTACATCCTTTCCCATTTTCCGTCGCTTTGCCGCTAGAACTTCGGGAGGCAGGTAGTTAAACACTTAAACCCCTCTCCATCTATAGTATACCTACGTATTTAGTACTACATTTGATGTTTATGTGATGTTATGTTTGACTTTGAACAGAAAATGGAGGTTTTTGGCGAATTACTATATTAATCGCAGCAGATTGTCTTGCCGCCCGCATTGTCCCTCTAGGCACAAGCCCCTGTCCGTCCCTTGCAGAATCGAAATTTGACCTTGTAGCCACAGAATCCAGCCCCGGTGCTGCAAACTCGAGTACACCGACGCCCAATGTTTTCGTTTGGATGGGAAATCCTGTGAGTTTCTATTTTCTTTCACGTAAATGTTAATATTTCAGTTTATTAAGTCCAATCAAATGACTATCATTTCAGTTTAAACCGCACCTATGATAAAGACAATTATAAGCCGCTAAAAAAGCAAAAACGAGAACAGAGATGGCAAGGAGCCAGCTTGAAGATAAGCAAAGTACAAGAATCATGAGAAAATATATCCAACTTGATCACAACTTCGGTATAGCTTTAAATTTCGTACCAGCAACCTAATGAATCCTTTTGCCGGACCAAATTATTGTAATGAACTAAATGCTACATATATTATTGTAGAGGGGAAAAATCTAGGCATACATCTTCCACGCTCTATGAGATCAACAGTGCACACCTTTCGCCGGAAACCCTAGCACTGCAAGACAATAAATGGTTAGAGCACCTTTGCCTCTCATCGGCAAAGGCCCTCCGATGCTTAAGTCAGTATCACGTACTAGGAGGAAACCATAAAACACATAAAGCATGTAAACACGAATTACAGCGTACCTTTCTTCATGAGTATTGCTCTTTATTTATAGATGCGGGGTGCTTGTTGTCCAGAAATCCTATTCTCATTAGGAGTCCTTTCCTATATGGGACTCGTTCCATATAGAAACACAATGTTTATTCTACAAGGATTTCTTTCCACGTTAGGAATCCTTGCCATTATCGAAATCCTCTTTACATTAGGATTTACGCCTTATCATGTAAGAGGCTATTCTAGATCCTTCTAGAACGACCCACCACCTTATCTCGTAGGCGGTTAGCTCGGCAATATACTTGCCTATCCATATATGATGTTGTCGACTAGCTACCTTGCTCGGTAATGACCTCGTGCACCATCTCGTGGTGCTACCACCATCTCATGGTGCTATCCTGCTTGGGCATAACCTGGGGCACCACCATGTGGTCCCCCGAACTGAGCCACCCTCACGTGGTGTCCAGGCTGAGCACGTGGTTCGTACGTGCGTAGGTATTTTCCTATGTAATTGGATTTTACCCTTTCCAATTATGACCACAAGAAAAAAAATTGCTATATAGGCCGAGGCACAATGAGAACATTGCATATTAAAAAAGTGAGGGAAATTGTGACATTTGAAATCAACCATCTGCAAGTGGTGTATTTGGGAGTTGTTCCAGAAAATGACTTAAAAACGGACTTCTTGTTGCTTACTAGATAAATCATTATCTCACAATACATCAATTTAAAAAGTCAACTTCAGGTAGGCTCAGTTCATCATTTAATTCAGTTTCTAGAACAAGGTCTTGGTATATACAAGGAAACATTACTTGCCAAAAAAAAAAAACAGCTGGAGCTTGAGTTTTTCGGTCATGTCATTAGGCCAACGTTACACAGATCATTAGGTCTGCAAGGGGTGGATTGATACATTTTTTTAAAATTTAACAAGCCACTTTAATTTTTGGTACTCGAATAATTCTATCTACCTTGTGCCTTTTTTTTTAATCATCGAAGAGAAAAATATATTAATAAGAGAGAGAATGATTACAGGAAAATAGAACAGATTAAGAGATCAACCTAAACCTATAATCTTGCACCTTTAATACTCCTTAGCATGAGTTTCTACTCTGGTATTTTTGCCAGTTAGAATGTGAGTGTGACAATACCGAAAATACTTAAAATACAAAAAGTATTTTTAATGAAAACTTATAGTGAACAGAGAGAACACACATATATATGTACTTTTGCATAAAATAACTGTAATTAAACTCAACATAAAATTTTATCCTTTTTGGGTGTTGGCTAGACAAGCCCACCGAATTCACTTATAGGTTGTGTAAATAAAAGGGGCATTATCTGTTCAGTGATCTGTTCGCGCACCAAATTCACCTCACTTTCCCTTCGCTGATTTGTTCGGTGCTGCGTCGGCGTCTATGGCTTCAACTGGTTTTGGGCTTAATGGTTAGGATGGCGGTTATCGTTGGGTGTTTGTCAGTGGGCCCCTCATCCCTTTTCCGTTTGGTGGTTTTGGCTCACCGCCAGTTATCATTGGATATAACTATTGCCACCAATTTCTCCAAGGACAGGAGAAACATAGATTGTCAACACCTAGTGTTGTAGAAGATGCGAGGGCGTGCCAGGAGATATGAATCTCCAAGAAAATAAGGAAAAACGCCTAAAACTAGTAACTTCTTTCAAGCAAATGTGAAACTTGAATAAAAGAGAAACTAAAGTTACAACGGTTCGTGGGCCTTGAACAAGGACTTCCACAATTGAAGAAAACTAAGGTTTACATAGAAGAAAAAGAGAAAGAAGAAGAAGAAGGAGAAAAAACGGGATAGAGGTAGAAGATAGACATAGATCGAAGAAGAAGAGATCGATCGACTAACTTAGAGTTAGGAGATAAACTAAATTTACTTGCTGCAATGAGCTTTGTTGGTGCTGGGAACTCCTCAATGTTGCAAGAAGGTCTTCATTTATAGTCTCTGGGTCTAATTGCAACTTCCTAACGTAACCGTCCATGAAACCAAACCATTATGCCCATGTCTTGTATCCACTGCAACGTCTTCTTGAAATTGCATAAGGAAGTGACATGTGTCCCTAATTTAGCCGAAAATAACTACCCATGTTCTCAGCATAATTTGCATATGTTAATTTCGGCCTGTATCCTCTCGTTTTGGATAAAATCCCCTTTCCTATAATTTAGGCAACAAACTTATCTCCTAAATCATAGATAATTCGGCCACTAAATTAAATCCGAATTAAATAAAAAATAACTCCCAATCAATCCACTCGCCACGTGTACAATTTAAAAAATTTATGGTGCAAACAGTAACCGGTCTCCAAGCTAAATGGCTGAGGGCTGGTTATAGCTGCTTATGGTGGTCGGGTGGTGGTGGTTTTTGGTCGGCAATGTTTGGTGGCGGTTGTGAAGAGCTTATGGCTGGGGCTCCTCTGTTTTGAGTTTGGGCCACTTGTGTTGGGCTTTTGTATTGGGTTTTATTGTTTATATTAGGTCTGCCCTTGTTGTACTAGGCTTTACTATTATTACTGTTTCTACTGGACTAGGCCATAGGTGCTTCGGGCTTTGCTCATTAGGTGTTTTTTTTTTATTGAACTTTGTCTCAGTAGATGTTTTAATTTCTTCAACCTCGGTTGGAGTCCCCTCCCCTCTCCCCCAACTTGATGTACCTTTGTAAAATTTCACTAATATATTTTATCACTGATCAGAAAAAATAAAAATAAAAGGGGCATGAGTAGCTTTATGTTTTCCATCAAATGATATACTGTATAAGTATCCGAGCTGAGTAATAGCTTATTAAACTTGATTTCGTAGATAAACGAATATTAGAAATATGTTTGACAGATTTATCAAGCTACCAACTCGGGACTATTGAAGGATTTTGTTTCAACGCGAATATTACTTGATTCAATTAATTTGTGTAAATCTATTGAGCTAAATAATGTTAAAAATGTTTGTAAGGTGCATTTATGTAATAAACCGATCGTATATACATGTACATGTATATATAGGAGGCCACCTAGAAACCGAGCTCAATTGTATTGGTTCATCATACAATCCCAAATTGAGCATCTGCAAGTGAGGGAGATTGTGACATATCACACCGACTAATTTCTGCAACCAGTGTTCTTGGTTAATATACGAGGAAACATCACTTGCTATCAATTATAGTTTGAGCAAGCCTACTCTCGCAAGTTATTAGGGCATCAACGAGTGGGTTCTATCCTTTCCATGTTTTTTTACATAATTTTTAGTGCTCCAATAATATTATTTACCTCAAGCCTTTTATTCGTAAATCTATACATTTTCGATTCCTTAATAATTAAAATGAAGACATCAAGAGAATTTATTTATTTGAGGTATAACAGTAATTTAATTGTTTGCTTTGAAAAAATTTAATTCAACTCATTAATTTATGTTAATTAAGCTACCCATTCTTGAGACCATCGAAATATACCTAGTAATTTATGGGTTTTGGCTATACATGTAGTGCTAAACGGTGCCGCAATCAAACACACACAAGAACACAGAGTATTACGTGGTTCCCCAAATTCGGGTACGTCCACGGGGGCAGCGGATTCACTAAATTGGAGGAGGAATACAATCACTCACACTCTCAAATACAGCCTCACTATACTCTTGTGTATCTCTCTGTTTTTCTCTGATTTCTGATACAAAACAATAGCAAGAGGAACATAGATTATATAGGAGAAGTATCTCCACTATTCCAATGCCATTCAATTATTCTGGAGATACTATTGCAACGCCATGCAATTACTCAGTTGGTTGAGGGTTGAGCCAAAACCACTGGCATAAGCTACCAGTCAACAATATCCACCTTGGCGAGAATCCTCGAATCAATGCTGCTCCGATGCGCCCTTAGGCGCTACCTGTCCGAGAGATATTGATCAAGTCCAAACAATGCTTGAACTTGATCCCACTGACAACCTTCGTCAACATATCTGCAGGGTTATCTGGAGTTGGAATCTTCTGAAGCAATACATCCCCTTCTTCTACAATTTCCCTGATAAAATGGAACCGGACATCGATATGCTTGGTGCGTGAATGATGGACCTGGTTCTTTGCCAAATAGATGGCACTTTGACTATCACAAAAAACCTCCACGTTTTCTTGATAGATTCCCAAATCCTTTATCAAACCATGAATCCAAATAGCCTCCTTGAAAGCTTCTGTTACTACCATATACTCTGCCTCTGAAGTAGACAAAGCAACCGTTGACTGTAACGTTGACCTCCAACTGATTGGTCCTCTAGCAAGTGTAAACACATAGCCTGTTGTCGACCGTCGCTTATCTGGATCACCAGCATAATCAGAATCCACATATCCAACCAAATGCTGACCACTTGTTTTGTTTCTTTCGAACTTCAAACCAACATCCACAGTACCATGTAAGTACCGTAGAATCTATCTCACAGCCTGCCAATGCTCCTTTCCAGGATTGTGCATGTATCGACTAACCATGCTAACCGCGTGTGAAATGTCTGGTCGTGTACAGACCATAGCATACATCAAAGCTCCCACTGCATTAGCATAGGGAATTTGAGCCATTTGCTTTCGTCCGTTCTCAGTCTGCGGTGACATCAATGCACTGAGCTTGAAATGAGCTGTCAAAGGTGTAGTAACAACTTTCGCTTTTCCGTCAATACCAAACCTCTGCAACACCCTCTTTAGATACTGCGTTTGAGTTAAACAAACTGTGCCTTTAATTCTGTCTCGCTGAATTTCCATGCCGAGAATCTTCTTAGCCTCCCCGAGATCCTTCATGTCAAACTCCTTGTTGAGCTGAGCTTTTAGTTTGTCAATCTCCACCTTGCTCTTACATGCAATCAGCATGTCATCGACATATAAGAGCAAATAGACAAATGATCCATCCCGGAGTTTGCGGAAGTAAACACAATGATCGAACTGACTCCTTGTGTACTTCTGATCCATCATAAACCGATCAAATCACTTATACCACTGTCTCGGCAACTGTTTCAATCCGTATAGCGACTTCTGCAGTTTACAAGCCCAATTCTCTTTTCCTGCAACTTTATATCCATCTGGTTGAGCCATATAGATCTCCTCATCCAGATCTCCGTGTAGAAAAGCGGTCTTGACATCGAGTTGGGCTAACTCGAGATCAAATTGAGCTACCAATGCAAGCAAGATCCTGATCGATGAATGTTTGACGACAGGGGAGAACACCTCCTTGTAGTCAATTCCCTCCGATGCGGCGTAACCCCTTAGCTACCAATCATCCCTTTGAAACGACTTTCTCGAGGATCCCTGTACCTTCCTTCTTGGCATAGACCTATTTGCAGCCGATTGTTTTCTTGCCCTTTGGAAGTTGCACCAATTCCCAAGTCTGATTCTTGGAGAGTGAACCCATCTCCTCATCCATCGCCTTCTTCCACTTGTCACTGTCTGTACCTTGCACTGACTCCTTGTAGGTGCACGGAATATCATCGTCTGTAACTGGAAGAGCATATTCCACCACATTGGCATATCGAGCGGGTTTCCGGATGTCCCGCCTTGGTCTATTAACTGCAATGGACTCTGGCTGCTGTAAGGCTTCCTGAATTGGAGCACCCCCTCCTCCTCGTGAATGTCCTGTTCAACAGAATGATCCATAGGACTCTCAACAGGCTGATCAGGTCGTACTAGAACAAGTGACGACTCTACTCTCGCTTGTTCTGAATGCTTCACCTGCTATAGAATTCGGCTCCACATTCTCCTTGGAAGGAACCTGCTTTAGCATAGCAGATTCATCGAAGGTAACATCCTTGCTTATAACAATTTTCTTTGACTCAGGACACCAAAGCTTGTATCCCTTCACACCTGGATTAAAGCCCAAGAAAATCGCTTTCTTGGCTCTCGGATCCAACTTTGATTCAGTTACATGGTAGTAAGCAGGACATCCAAAAACATGTAATGAATCGTAGTCTGCAACAGGTTTCCCAGACCATACCTCCAACGAAGTCTTCCCTCCAATTGCTGCTGACGGTAAACAGTTGACAAGATGTGAGGCATATTCTATTGCCTCTCCCCAGAACGCCTTACTAAGGCCGGCATTTAACAACATGCATCGAACTTTCTCCACCAAAGTGTGATTCATGCGCTCTGCAACTCCATTCTGCTGCGGCGTCCCCGCAACTGTGAAGTGTCTGACTATCCCCTCCTCCTGACAGACTTGGAGAAAAGGATCTGACTTGTACTCTTCACCGTTATCTGACCTCAGCTTCTTGATCTTTCTACCTGTCTGCGTCTTTATCATTTTCTTCCAAATAAGGAAAATGCGAAGAATTTCATATTTGTGACTCATTGGATAAACCCAAACACGTCTGGAATAGTCATCAATGAATGTCACGAACCATCGTTTACCTCCGAAAGTAGCATTTTTTGTAGGCCCCCAAACGTCTGAATGAACATAGTCTAGAATCCCCTCGGTGCGGTGAACTCCAGTGCCAAACTTGACTCGAGTCTGCTTGCCCAATACACAATGCTCACAAAAGCCAATTTTCCCTGTCTTGGCTCCTTTCAACAAGCCTTGCCTCACCAAACCTTGTAAGGCCTTCTCGCCAGCATGCCCTAAACGCATGAGCCATAGCCTGGATGCATCGTCTTTGTCTGAGCATATTGAAATGGACGCTCTCCGTGTGACTGCACAACCGTCTAGGGAATACACGTTCCCCTTTCGGCTGCCTTTTAGTACCACTAGCGCCCCTCGAACCACCTTCAAGACTCCACCCACCATCGTAATCTTGTAGCCCTTTGCATCAAAGGCTCCAAGTGAAATGAGATTCTTCTTCATGTCCGGAATATACCGAACATCTGTGAGCACCCTGATTGTCCCATCATGCAACTTCAAACAGATTGAACCTATCCCTTGTACTCTACAGGTCGTCTCGTCACCTAACAGAACAACTCCTCCATCGAGATCTTGAAAACTCGAGAACCATTCCCTGTTGGGACATATGTGGTAGGTACTTCCCGAATCTAGTATCCACTCATTTGAATGGCCTGGCGATGATGAAACACATAGTGCTGACTCTAGATCATCCCTTGCAACATTTGCAACTGGTTGTTTGTTCGGACAATCATTCTTCCAGTGTCCTTTCTGATGACAAAAGGCACGCTTGTCTTTCGCTAATCTCCTCCTTTCTCTGGATTTGGTACCTCTAGATCTTGAGCGAGACCTCCCTTGGCCTCCTCCACCAAACTTCTTGCCCTCGGTAGACTTCCTAGTCTCAGTCCTGCCTCTGGTGGTCAATGCTGATGCTGACGGGTCTTGGTGAATCATCTTGTCCTTCCTCCGTACCTCGTCATTCATCAAAGCATTAGAAATATCATCATGCTTGATTTTAGATTTACCATACAATAAAGTGGTAGTCAAATGATCATATGATTCGGGCAAGGAATTTAACAGCAGTAAAGCTTTATCTTCATCCTCAATGGAAACGTCAAGATTTTGTAAATCAGACAAAATCTTATTGAAATTGTTTAAGTGTTGGTGCATAGATATACCTTGCGAGTACTGGAACCGGTAGAGCTTCTTCTTTAGATATAGCCGATTCTCAACACTTTTTGTCATATACTTGTTTTCCAATTTCTCTCATAGCTCTTTAGCTAGTGTTTCCTTCATCACAAAGTACTTCTGATCCTTTGTGAGACATAACCGGATGGTGCCACATTCTTGGCGATTAAGCTTTAACCAATCTTTATCAGAAATATCATCGGGCCGCTTCTCCAACGTCATATCCAATTCCTGCTGATATAAAATATCTAAAACTTCGCATTGCCACATACCGAAGTTATTCGTTCCATTGAATTTCTCCACCTCGAACTTAGCATTGGAAACCGTATTCCTTTGCCCATAATTGTTTGTACTGGATGAGGACTCTGAGACACCCTTAGGAGTTGATTCGGGAGTGATTTTCGGAACTTCTTTTTCTCCGTCGGCCATAGAAAGACTTCTTACTCCACCCAAGTTGATTTCCGATGTCTGAAAACGTCCAAAAACACGTTTTCTCACAAAAAAATCAATTGATCTTCAACTTCGGGTTCGAATCTCAGAAAACAGAGCACGGGATTGGATCCGAAACGTCGAGAATATGTGGGAACTGGACTGAACTAGAAATGAACCGGACTGAACTGTACAGAACCAGTCCTCTAAACAATTTCTGACAGAAAACAGGGTTGAACCAGATCTGTACTGGACCGGTACTGAATCGGACCGGGTTGGACTGAACCGGATCGGGTTGGGCCGGGTCTGTACCGGGTCGGGTCGGGTCCTGGGTCGGGTCGGGTCCCAGGTCGGGCCGGACCTTTTCTGTTGACCGTTGACCACGCGCCTGTTGACCGTTGACTGCGCGTGAACAGTACATGTGTACTGACTGCACGCGTCTTCCTCCTCTGGACAGCGCGTGTAATACACGCGCGCAACTGGATCTTACGCGCGAACACGCGTCGACTTCAAATGGAGCGTGAGAAGGCTACGGACCTCCGATTGGGGTGATTCCGGCGGCGTTGGCTTCATCTCTTCGCGGGCTTTCATAATCCGAGTTCAAAAAAAATTTTCGAGCTCATTTCCGGTATTGTGTATGTCGAACAGAACACAAAAAATACAGAGGATCTGGGTTTGTGATTCTAGGCACCCACTACACTGCTCTGATACCAATTGTAGTGCTAAACGGTGCCGCAATCAAACACACACAAACCACACACACAAGAACACAGAGTATTTACATGGTTCCCCAAATTCGGGTACGTCCACGGGGGCAGCGGATTCACTAAATTGGAGGAGGAATACAATCACTCACACTCTGAAATACAGCCTCACTATACTCTCATGTATCTCTCTGTTTTTCTCTGATTTCTGATACAAAACAATAGCAAGAGGAACATAGATTATATAGGAGAAGTATCTCCACTATTCCAACGCCATTCAATTATTCTGGAGATACTATTGCAACGCCATGCAATTACTCAGTTGGTTGAGGGTTGAGCCAAAACCACTGGCATAAGCTACCAGTCAACAATACAAGCACCCAAAGGCCAAAATCCATATATAAATTAGTTTGGGTATATAATCTAAACGCGTCATGAATAGCTTCAAATTATGTGAATCTATTGATCGAGCTGAATAGTAGATTATTGAACTTGATTAATGACTCAAAGAATCTTAATTAAAATGTGTTTATAGATCTGTCGAGCATACCCACTCCTTAAGACGATTTAGATTCTTTGGTTTAAAAATAATATAACTTGATTCTAAATTATGCGAATCTATCGACCAAAGTGACATAAAAATATAGTATATTGTATGTTTATATAAAAAATCGATCTTACGTAAATGCACATATACATAGCAGGTCACCCAGAAGTCAAGCTCAATTATATGATTCATGAAGATAAAAAAAATAAAATTATATTAAATAATCTCACATAGCTCTCATCTAGAAGTGAGGGAGGTTGTGACATCTTACGTCGACCATTGGTAAGTGGTGTACTTAATATTTATAGGGAAACTTCATCTCCATCCAATAATAGCTGCAGTTTATACAATTATAATTCCAAAGACTTCATCAACCATATAATATATATGGATAATTGTTTTGGATTCATGGCCTGCCGAATGTGCATTGTAAACAATTATATAACAGGCACGTCAATCTACGCATAAAGAATCTGTATAGTTTTTTTTATCGACAACAAAATTTATTAAAAGGATCTGTATATTTGACATTTGAGACATATATATTTAATTAGAAAGTCATGTATCTATGTTAATTTCTTCTATTTTCTTGTCAACTACCCTTATTTTAGCTGCATCAATGTATTTTATTTGGCTTGAGAGAAGTTCAAGCTTGTTTGATGGGCGACCTAAGAGTCCTAGTGTGATTTTAGCCGATATAGAAGATAACATTAGGTTGCGATTTTGTACGCTGTTGCATTTCCCAAGCTCTGTTGTGAACCAAAGTCTGTGTTATCTTTGTGTTGAAAGTGTGCCTTGAATTTTTCTTTTTCGGAAGGGGTGTACGGTTTCGTCGTGCTCCGCATGCTGTCAGGATTTCAGGGAGTTTTCTGGAAAAGCCACCCGGGAGGGTTTCGTGGCCGCCTAGGTGGTTTTGATAGTTTTGAAGTTTTTCGGCTCTTCTCTAGAAATCCTGCCCGTGCAGTTTTGCTCGGCAGAAATCTTGCCCGGGCGGTTTTGTTCGAGTTACGCACGGATTTAGGAAGGTGACGCGTTTTGACGGGTTTTAACCTAATTTTTTTGTAGCTTCTTATATAAAGCAATGTTGGGGGCTTTTAGGGTTGCATCCTTTGGCTATTGCTCTCATATTTGTGGCCTCTCTAGAGTTTTTTTTTTTTTTTTTGAATTGCAAAAAAAGATATTTTATTAATCTTTGGAAACGGATTATAAAGATTAAAGGGATCCGAGAGAATGGCATCACAACGCCAAGATACACCCCAACAAAGTTGGCACCGCTCCAACTAACAATCATATGCTACCACAAACCCAAAGGGAAATAACAAGGTCAACAAGAGATCAACCTTACCACCGATACAATTCAAACATTGGTACAAGATTTGACAACAATAAAAAAAGCCCAAAACTCCTGGTTGAGGTATTCTCCAAGACAGGAATAGAGAGATTAAAACTGCAACCCATCATAGAATAGCTGAATGGAGGCAATAGAAATTCCCAAATGCCAGTAGCTTTAAAAGCCTTCACAATTGTAAGGTGACCAGATCGTAATAAGTTCAGTTATGGCTCTAACAGATAAAGGTAAAGACAACTCAATACAGTAACTTCGAGAAAATTGCAAATAGCAGCTTACAATCTCATGAGACTTCAGGGGGTGAGGATGCAGCAACCAAATCCACTAAAGCAAGGTCAGTAATGACCAGAACATCGACATGAGACCAGCAAAACGACTAAGTAGACCAACACAGACACAACTTAGAAAAATAATCCAAAAAACCAGACTAAGATCAAACATAGACATAGCCCAAATCGCAACCCAAGACCATAACAACCTCAGCA
Organism: Vaccinium macrocarpon; assembly: GCA_022606695.1. Classification (NCBI taxonomy): domain Eukaryota; kingdom Viridiplantae; phylum Streptophyta; class Magnoliopsida; order Ericales; family Ericaceae; genus Vaccinium; species Vaccinium macrocarpon. The sequence goes on along the minus strand of CM040180.1, from coordinate 36,282,577 downwards.
ACCAAGAAGATAAAGAAAGGGACACCAAGAACAACAAGACCAAGACACAAAGAAGAGATACAACAAGACCAAGACATCAAACAGCCCCCATACAAACAAGACTAAGACAGAGACAAAGCCAAACACCCATGACTGACAGCCCAAACCCAACCTAAAACCGACACACATCCAACCCACCCAAGCAAAAGGAAACATAACAAACCAACTAACATCCCAAGACAATACCTCCCAACAATCCACCCAAAGACAAAACACTCAATTAACCCCCAACTTCTTGAATATATTTGTTGTGAATTCTCATGATTTGATTACAGCATTAAGCTAGGATTAGAGTTGGTAGTCTACCATCCCCTTGTCTTTTACTTCTAGTTCTGCAATTTTGCTAATTACTTCTTGTTCATCCCCATCATAACTGATCCCATGCATTTTGTTGATAACCCATATAGCTTGTGCTTCATCTGAAAGAATTCTATTTCTATTAATAATACCCTCAGATGAGATTGATGCAGATAATGTTGTAGTAGCTACAGCAGACCTTAGGACAACACATTTTTCCTTTTTTCTTCCAAATCTCTAGAGTTATAGATCATAGCCGGCTCTTTGGATCTCTTCTTCACCATTGTTAGTGAACTCTTTCTCTCCTCGCCCATGGACGTACCTCAATCTTGGGGGAACCACGTATATCTTTGTGTCGTGTGATTGCTTGTTGTTTTTTTTGCTTTCTCCTAACTTAGTTGCATTCATAGCGTTCGTTACAACAAACTAGTATCAAAGCTTCTGGTTGAAAAACTAGGGTTTTGTTTTCGCTTGTGGTTATGGTGGCTAAGTTTGAGATTGTGAAGTTTGATGGGTAGAGCAGCAGCTTCAGTCTTTGGAGGGTTAAGATGAAGGCTTTGCTAGTTCAACAGATATTACACAAAACCTTGCATAGGTAGGGAAAAATCCGCGTCAACATGGATAAGTGGGAAGACATGGATGCTAAAGCTCTGAGTTCGATTCAGTTGAGTCTAAGAGATGATGTTCTTCGCGAGGTGGAAGAAGAAACTTCAACAGTAGGTATTTGGCTGAAGTTGACAGGCATCTATATGACGAAGTTGCTTACAAATAGGTTATATCTGAAACAACGGTTGTATACTTTTTGTATGCGTGAAGGTATGCCTATTAAGGATCATTTAGAAGAGTTTAATCGTATTTTGATGGACTTGAAAAATATTGATTGTAAAATCGAGGAGGAGGACCAAGCCCTAATTTTGTTATGTTCTTTACCACCTTCGTATGAACATTTTGTTACAACTTTATTGTATGGGCAAAACACCATATCCATGGAGAATGTTAAGGCCAGTCTTCATTTGAAAGAGTTGAGGAAAAATGTGTCAGTAGAGGGATTATCGTGCGGAGGGATTGTTTGTTAGGGGAAGAAGGACAGAAAAGGGTGGTACGAGTAATAGAGAAAGATCCAAATCAACAGTTAAAAATAAGAAAAAAAGGAAGTGTAATTATTGCAAGAAACTGGGGCATTGGGCAAGAGATTGTTTAAAACTCAAGGAGAAGGAAAAAGAGGACTAGAAAAGAGGTAAAAATATTGCCGCGGTTGCCGAAAGTTCGGATGAGTTAGTTACTATTTTATCAGTTATAGTGGCTGATTCTCGCTGTGATACCGAGTGGATTTTGGATTCTGGGTGTTCATATCACATGTGTCTGCATAGGGAGTGGTTCACCACTTATGAGGTGGTCAATGGCGGTACAATTTTAATGGGCAACAACATGCCCAACAAAATTGTTGGTTGTGGAACGATCCAACTTAAGATGCACAATGATATTGTGAGGACTTTATCGGATGTTCGGCATGTTTCGGAGGTAAGGAAAAGTCTTATCTCTTTGGGTACTCTAGACTCTATTGGTTGTACTTTCATTGGTGAAGGTGGAGTTTTGAAGTCTCAAGGGGTGCTTTGGTGTTGATGAAGGGTCAAAAGCGTAATAATCTCTATTCACTCATGGGTAGTACAATTGCGGGTTTTGCAACAGCGGTCGCTTCTTCAAAGGTTTCAGGTTCAGATTTGACTCGGTTGTGGCATATGCATCTTGGGCATATGAGCGAGAGAGGGACGAATGTTTTGAGCAATTAGGGTCAACGTTGTGGGCATAAAATCGAAAAGCTAGATTTATGCGAGCATTGTGTCTACGGTAAGCAATGTAGGGTCAAAGTTAGTACAACTGTTCATCACACCAAAGGCATGGTGGATTATTTTCACTCGAATCTTTGGGGTCCCACTGAGGTAACTTCTAAAGGTGGTTTTCGATATTTTATGAGTATTATCGATGATTTCTTTTGTAAGGTTGGGTGTGTATGCTAAAACATAAAAGTGATGCTTTAAGTACTTTCAAACAGTTTAAAAATTTGATAGAGAATCAGATCGGTAAGAAAATAAAACATTTGAGAACTGAAAATGGTATGGAGTTTTGTCTTGGCAAATTTGATAAGTTTTGAAGTGAAGAGGGCATTGTGAGGCAGCACATAGTAAGGAAAACCCCTCAGTAGAACGGTGTGGCTGAACGAATGAACAAGACTTTTCTAGAGAAGGCTTGTCCAATGCCGGGTTGGGCAAAGAGTTTTGGGTTGAAGCCATTTCCATAGTATGTTTTTTGGTGAACTGATCTCCGCCGACTTCTATTAAGTGTAAGACTCCGTTTGAGTTATGGTGAGGTCATAAGGCTAATTATTGATGCAGTGCAGACTATGGAAACGAAAACGAACGTGCAAGAGAGACACGAACTAAAGATCGACCCAGAGGTACTCCCTCCTTAAACGATCAGATATGAGTTAAAACTCATTTTCTGTATTCAATAACAACCAACCCTAGCCGCTTAGGCTTACAACTTATTATATAGGAACTAGAAACCCTAACTAATAATCAAGGAAAAAACGCAAAACTAATTAAAAGGAAGAATTCGGAAATAACAGAAAAACATCGTAGCAAGCTAATTAGGACACTCGGTATCGATACGGGAAGAACTCGTATCGACACGGTGGCTTCGCTCGCCAAGATTAACACTTTCGGGTATCGATCATACAAAGAAAAACTCGTAGACGATACCCCGGCGGCTTTTATGTTGATTCTTAGGCCTTTTTAGGCCTACGTGGACGCAACCTGTCCATCCATGTTGACGCAACCCGGTCTGCATCAATTATTCTGACTAAGTGTATTTGGTTGTCCAGCTTGTGCTCATGTGAATGAGGATAAGTTGGAGCCATGTGCCAAGAAGTGTATTTTCTTGGGTTATCAGGCAGGTGTGAAAGGGTACAGATTATGGTGTTCAGAAACCTCTAAGTTTTTAATTAGTAGAGATGTTACTTTTGATGAAAATTTTATGGTTAAGGGGTCTAAGCAGGTTAAAGATGCATTGTAGAAACCAAGGGTTCCAAAGCAGGTGGAGTTGTTATGTGAATCTTCTAGGTCAGGGAAGGATGACAGTGATCAGCCAATTGAAGAGGCGTTCAAGAGTTTAGACACAGATGATGATGTACCAGTAGAGTAGCCATGCACTGTTGCTAAAGATAGGCCAAAGAGGGAGATTCTGCCTCCTGAAAGGTACTCGGTTTATTTTGAGATGGTGGCCTATGCTTTGTCAGTTGTTGAAATAGTGGAGTATGCTGAGCCTTCTAGCTATGCGGAAGCTGTTTCGAGTAACGAGTGTGCGTAGTGGTGTGTTGCTATGAATGAAGAGATTGAATCTCTTCAGAAGAACCAGACATGGGAGTTGGTAGAACCTCCAAAAAAATAGGAGGATTGTTCGGTGCAAGTGGGTCTTCAAGTGCAAGCCAAGTATTCCAGGGGTTGAAGAGGCACGGTTCAAAGCTCGGCTAATGGCAAAAGGATTTAGTAAAAAAGAAGGTGTTGACTACAATGAGGTATTTTCACCAATTGTAAAACACAGTTCTATTCGCACTTTACTTGCTATTGTTGCATGTTATGACTTTGAGTCAGAGCAACTTGATGTCAAAACGGAATTTTTTCATGGAGAGCTTGAGGAACAGATTTATATGCATCAATCAGAGGGATTTGTTGTTTCTGGTTAGGAAGATCATGTATGCTTACTTTGTAATTCTTTATATGGCTTAAAACAGTCTCCTAGGCAGTGGTATAAGCAGTTTGATACATTCATGATAAACTAATCATATTCTAGGAGTGAATATGACAGTTGTGTGTATTTTCGAAGACTTCCAGATGGTTCATTTATTTATTTACTGTTGTATGTTGATGATATGTGCTTGACCAACCGAGTGACTTAAAATAAGACGCGTCCCAAGCGTAGGACTCTCGATCGATGTAGCATAATATCCGGAAGTACCGGAGTCGAATCCACAGAGATGGACGAACGTGTGCAGAACTCAAAGATGACGGGTTCACAGTTTATCTTGGCTCTTAGGTAGCCACCCTTTTGGTTTATGGAATTAATTAATTAACTACTGGTCTAATGTAATTTATTAAATGTGTAATAATTGAGAGAGCGAGTCTGTGGGGACCCAACGCCCACACCTAGCCTAGCCAATAATCACTCGGGCCACGATGAATCTTTTTACTGATTTTAGAATCTGAGAAAGATTTCCTAACGAATGCGCACCGCCTGTCACCAGATTTCGTGTGCATTTGAATTCCGGTAATGCCTGGGTTTGTTCGTTAGAAAGTTCCCAGTCCCCAAAACTGCTTGAAAAACGATTTAATTTGGCCCCGAGGTAGAATATCGACTAGCCTAGATGCGGGCGCCTTCGCCCCGCATCCGCACTCGATGCGACTACTCACTCATGATTATAAAAATTGCAATAATCAAATTAAACCTAGATCTATGCATAATTAACGAACGGAATAAAAGAATGATAAGAAACAATACCATAAATTGCAAGGGAAAAGAACTTAATTGAATTACCAATCTGCTAAAACAAGCCGAAAGTAATGGAATCTTTGGAAAATTAAATCAGTAAACGAAATGAAAAGAAGAACCGAAATCCAGTATTTAAAAACTTGAAAAACTAAACCCTAACTAAAATTCGTGGATCCCTAATTATCCCCAAAAACGGGGTATTTATAATCCCACCAAAGTCAGAATCCTAAACAAAGTCAAACTGCCCATTATATGGAATTCGCATCGATCTGGGGAGAAGTCCCGACGATACGCATACATTCTCCGTTCTCGTGATGATGCAAACCAGACGATACTGGGATAATCCATGTATCGATACCGGATCCTCTAAACTGCCTTCCAAGCTTGTTTGGCCGTCCCCACTTGGGCCCCACTGGTTCCCTACGTGTCTGACCGCCATGTGTCCACTTTATGTGCTCTTTCGGCCTGTTTCCTACAAAACAAACAAAAATACCAAAAACAAAAGACAACATCGCATCAAGTGAAAAACGGAATAAATTGCGCCTCTAATGCGCTAATTTGCCCTACTTAGGCGCTTATATCTTTAGATATTGCGCGCCTATCAATATGTTTATTGTTGTCAAAGGTGTATTAGAAATTAACAGGTTGAATCAGTAATTGAGTGGTGAATTGGAGATGAAGGATTTGGGTGCAGCAAAACAGATTTTGGGTATGGAGATTAGTAGAAATCGAGTAGATGAAAAACTGTTCTTGAATCAGAAGTCATATGTTCTCAAAGTGCTTGAGCTATTTGCCAAGCAGAACTCGAAGCCAGTCAGTACCCTTTTGGCATCACATTTTCGAATTTCAGCAGAATTGTTACCATAGTCGGAGGATCAGGAGAAGTATATGTCTCAGGTTCCATATTCAAGCGCAATTGGGAGCCTTATGTACGCCATCGTATGTACTCGTCTTGATATTTCACATGCAGTTAGTGTCATTAGTCGCTATATGGGGTGATCGCGAAAGGCACATTGGGAGATTGTGAAGTGGATGCTTTGGTATTTGAGAGGGACTACAGCGTGGGTCTTTTGTATGGGGCTTCTAATTCGAGTAATCAAGTTGTTGGTTATGTTGATTCGGATTTTGCCAGTGACCATGATAAGAGGAGGTCTCTAATAGGTTATGTGTTCACTCTATCTGGAAGTGCCATTAGTTGGAAAGTAACTTTGCAGGCTATGACCACACTGTCTACAATAGAAGCGGAGTATATTGATAGGCGCGCAATGTCACAGATATAAGCGCCTGAGTAGGGCGAATTAGCGCATTAGAGGCGTGATTTATTCCATTTTCCACTTGATGCAGTGTTGTCTTTTGTTTTTGGTATTTTTGTTTGTTTTGCAGGAAACAGGCCGGAGGAGCACGTAAAAGTGGACATAGGACTTTGGGCATGTTGGGAACCGGTGGGACCCAAGAAGGGCGAGCAAACAAGCTTGAGAAGCATTTTAAAGGTGTCTATATCGATACAGGAGATTAACTGTATTGATTCTGAGGTGCTTATGGGTGAACAGAAGGTATCTATATTGATACAAGGATTTCCCTTTATCGATACCGGATGGCTTAAAATCAGCGAGCTGTCCTGCCACGTGTTCGACTTCGGGAGGATATAAATACTTTGTTTTTGGGACGAAATTGGGGTTCTGAACTTTTGTTCTCTTTTTCCGGATAGAAGCTTTTTGTTTTCTTCTCGGAGTTTCTACTTTCCGGTAGTTCTTTCGATTGGAGTTTTTGAAGTTTTGTCTCGAAGATTCAAGTATTGCTTCCGGTAACTCTTTTTAGTTTACATTAATCTCAGTTTTTGGTTGATCTTTTAGTTTAATCTTCTTCCGAGTTATATGAGCATGTTTTGTTTAAATCTTGCTGTTTATTCAAGTTAATATGAGTGAGTAGTCGCGTAGGTATGGTCACGGGGTGATTAACACACCGTGGCCAGGGCTGGGGATATTCGTGCTCCTATTTTCAAAGTCGATAACGGAAAAAATTATTTTAGGTTATTAAAGAACATCTGTTAGACGAATTCGGGCATTGTCAGAGCCCATGTAACGCGGGGAATGGGGGACCGAAACTCGTTCTTCGCTGTATGGGTAAATGGCAACCACGAGGATTCGCAATCTTTCGGGTATCTTTCTCTCTTTAAAATCAAATGTTTTGTTTAGAACACCAGATGGAGCAGATATGTCTGGGCCTGGTCACCAGTGTTGGGATCCCTACGACCGTACCTTCTTTTAATTAATTTAGGAAAAACCAAATTTTCTTTAGTTAGTTAATTCTCCCATCAAAATACATGGGGTGGCTACCTAAGAGCCGTTTCAATTCTCACAACCCGAGTTTTTAATTAAGCACTCTCCACCATCCCTGTGGAGAATTCCAACATTGTGTTAATTAATCACTAATTCTATTCCCAAGCGATGTGATATTTTCCAAAATCCTACAAGTACCGACCAATTTGATTGTGCACAGACTGGTGCACAGATGTGTGTGTAACCTATTTCAGATTGGTGTGTGTAACCTATTTTGGGATTCTTTACCATTTCGCTTCTTGTACACACACACGACTTATCCAGACATTGATCAAAACCAAAAAAAATTGATTACTTGATCAAAACGGATGTTCCAAGACATAGATGCCTGCTTAAGTCCACAAATGTACTTCATAAACATGCACAATATGTGCTCTTGATCTTTTGCCAAAATTCTGCATCTTTATCTTGTAGTGCCTCTTTGTAGTTTCAAGGTTTGGCCTGTTGTTCTTTAGGAATTATATCACAAGATTATCCCAACAACATACACCGACTGGGTGAAACAATAACCCTCCTAATACAATGAGATACTTATGTGTTAACAGTAATTTCATGTGATGTAGCCTCTTGTACTATTAGTGTTGAAGAAGTTTGTGCCAGTCTATTTTCTCTCAATTCTTCGAGAATAATCTAACTACTGGCTGGGCTTGTGATCTATGACATAGTCTTCCTCTAAGTATCAAACATTGGTGCTAACAATGACCTTATGATCCTTAGCACTATAAAATAGAGCAACCTTCGTTCTTCTAGGGTACCCCACAAAAACAAATAAACATTTGTTCTTGATTCCAATTTATTTGTTCTCCCTTTCAGCACATGTGCTAGACTACCCCAATTCCGAACATGCCATAGACTAGTTTTGCTCCTAGTCCACAGTTCTGTGGGTGCAGTTGGTACTAGCTTAAATGGTACCAAGTTAAGAATGTACACTATTGTTTCTAGTGCATGTCCCCAAAACGAATTTAGGAAATTTGAATAACTCATCACTGATTCACCATATCCATAAGCCCTTTCCTTCTTTCTGCTACACCATTATGTCGTGGCATAGCTAGTGCAGACAACTAGGATGTAATCTCTTCTGTTGCCACTAGTTTCTAAATTCTTCCAAGAGGTATTTTCCACCACGATAAGATCGCAGTCCCTCGATACATTTATCCCGACGCTTTTCCATTTCCGGTCTATGCTCTTTGAATTTCTCAAAGCTACGGTGTATCAAATAAATATAACCATATCTTGAGCAATCATCAATAAAAGTATTGAAATACTCAAAACCACCTCTATCTTAGATGTTCATAGGTAGATACAGATTAGAGTGAACCAATTTCAACATTTCATTGGTTCTCCCTTTTCCTTGAAAAGAGCCTCAACAGGATTTACAGACCGGAAGTGCCTCCGCTTCTAATGAACCCAAAGATCCATTTCTAACCAGTCTAGTAGATTAATATGACTTAGGCGTAAGTGCCAAAGATACGTTTGGTTCAACTTAGAAAGCTTCTCTGACATGGTAATCTATTAGTGTTATTCAATTCATTTAGTTGCATTGTAGGAACGATATGATTAATAACATAGAGATTGTCATCTAATGAACCATAACAAACAAATTTTTATTTAACTTAATAACCACAAAGCTATTAAAAATAAACCAAATATCCATTTTCAACCAAATTAGAAACTGAAACTAAGTTTCTCCTAATTCAATGATCATAAAGACAATCACTCGAAATTAAACGCCTACTGCAACTCCTGGTACTTTTGTAGCACTTCAATAGTTGCGTCAAACAATAATGCATTTTGTTCGTATTGTAATTCAGGCAGAACTACTGAAAAGGCTTAGTACGGAACTAGAGCACAATATCAACCTAGATTTCCTTATTGATTTCAGCTCCTGGGATTTCTAGTTCATTTAAAAGACCTATTATCTTATGAACATAATCCCCTTACTTGGGTTCCTTCACCAATGGTTGTATTTCTTAAATCCCACATTGTAACTTGCCTAACCGCATCCCAAACATTTATTTTAGGTTATGCATCATGTCATAGGTAGTTTCCAAAAACTGATGTTGATGTTGCAATACATTCAACATAGAAGCTAAAATGTAACACCGCGACATCTCATTATTTGTAATTCAATCCTTATATACCAGATTTCAGGTTCTATTGCAATTTCACTAGGCTTGATAAAGCACACCTCAGAGAACACAAATTTGATCCCTTTAATAGTCAACACAGTATCCAGATCCTTTCGTAGTCAATGTAATTAAAACCAATAAATTTATATGACAATGACATCAAGTGGATTGAAAGAGACCATTTTTTGAATCTGAGAATCACATAACAACAATTATGAAGGGCAATTATTATTATTATTTTTGTATTTCTATTAAATTGGTTCCTTCAACTAGTCTATTAAAAGAAAAACATTAGCAACCCTAGACACCGTGAAGAGTATGCCTCGATGGGTAGGTCCACTACTCTTCATCATTCATGTAGATAGGCACAACCATTTAATTTTACTATCTAGACACTAACACTACAAGAGAAAACACATTTGGCGACCAAAAAATTTGTCGTCAAAGGGTTGTTTTTAGTCACCCTAATACTTTGGCAACCAATATTTTAGTCGCCCAGTTTGTCGCCGAAACGTCGTCTGGGAAAGTCTACGCCGACTAAAAATTTGGTTGGTTGCCAAAGGGGAGCCATACGGCGACTAAAATATTTTGTCGCCAAAGGGGAGCCATACGGCGACCAAAAAATTTTGTCGCCAAAGGGAGCCATACGGCAACCAAAAAATTTTGTCGCCAAAGGGGACGGCAACCAAACCGTTTGTCGCCAAAGGGGAGCCATATGGCGACCAAAATTTTGTCGCCGAAAGTTCATACGAAAAAAAAAATTCTGCCCATGCGCCTCTGCCAAGAATTGAACCCACGACCTCCCACTTCTTAACTCAACACCTAACCACTGGGCTACCTATGCATTTATGTTCCATTTGTTAGAAATAATTTATATGTATTATCTTTTCGTATATTCCTTTTTACATTAACAAATGTATAACATTATTTATCATAAATTATGTAATGCACTATATTTTATTATATATATTATTATAATATATTTTATTATATATATTTTTGGCACTAACCTTTGGACTACCTTTGCATTCAACGTACCACATGCCTCGCCAAGAATTGAACACCCAACACCTAACCACTGGACTACCTTTGCATTTATGTTCCATTTGTTAGAAACAATTTATATGTATTATCTTTTCGTATATTCATTTTTACATTGACAAATGTATAACATTATTTATCATAAATTATGTATTGCACTATATTTTATTATATATATTATCTTTTCGCGTTGTATATTTTTTGGCACTAAACATTCCACGACCGAAGCCGATGTTTGGTCGCCAAAGCCATCGCATAGGCGACAAAACAAAATTTGGTCACCAAAGGGGAGCCATACGGCGACCAAAAAAAAAGTTGGTTGCCAAAGCTATCGCATAGGCGACAAAACAAAATTTGGTCGCCAAAGGGGAGCCATACGGCGACCAAAAAAAAGTTGGTTGCCAAAGCTATCGCATAGGCGACAAAAAAATTTGGTCGCCAAAGGGGAGCCATATGGCGACCAAAAAAAAAGTTGGTCGCCAAAGCCATCGCATAGGCGACAAAAAAAATGTGGTCGCCAAAGGGGAGGCATACGGCGACCAAAAAAATTTGGTCGCCAAAGGGGAGCCATACGGCGACCAAAAAAATTTGGTCGCCAAATGTGTTTTTTCTTGTAGTGTAAACCATGCCCGGTATAATTAAATATCTAATTTACTTCGGTCCTATAAATAAATGTCGTGACTCAAATGGAGATGATACATGTTATTTATAGCTAAGTGTATACTATTACCTAACCTCAAGATCCATTGCTCTGTAATGAACAACCTCAAATGGAGTAGTCCACACAACAATTATTTTGGTGCTATCCTCTAAGGAAATAAGTACTACTGATGCAATAATTAATTTTGTCCGATGGGGAAAAAGGTACTAAAACCAACACACAAAACTTAATTATATCATCTTCATACTAGTAATGGAGACCATGGTACCAAATATTACAATGTTCTTCAAATATAGTAAACTATCACACATGCAAACAATATGAATATACAAATATTCAAAAATAAGGAAACATAAATAATGTGTATCCCAACTATTATGGTCAAAGATGCAATTCTTGAGCAATAAGGAATCCTTCCAGTCTTGAAATCCTTACGCAATCAGGAATCCTACGAGTCTTGAAATCCTAAAGCAATAAGGAATCCTTCCAAACTTGAAATCTTGAGCAATACTTATGTAGAAGACTTAGATACTTTTAATCAATTCAGGAAAACCAAAATCCAACCACACTCAGGCAAGAAAAACCGGACTTGAATTTTTTCTCGAGTAAACTGCACAACCTTCAGTATTTTAGAATTTTCTCCCTCATTTGAACTCTGATTGAACTGGATTCAATTGGTTGGATTCGAAATTTAATTATCTACAACTTTAGTGAAGAACAGATTTTCGAATTCCGATGTTTATTAGGTCAAAACAACCTTGTAATTTGACCCTAAAAATCAGAATTTTTTTTGCTGCCAGCCGAACATCCTTTTTTTCTTGACAAAGATTATCTTCTTGTAAAAAAAGATTGTTTTCTCCGTATCTTATGCCCCCATTACAGAATTTGTAATCTTACAACAGATCTATACATCTAAAATGATACATCTGAAGAAACAAAGATTACATAAAAACTTATGCCTCCCACATACTACTATTATAGATTACAAAACTAAACTTGTAATAATAAAGTAGTAATAGTAACCACGCATAAAACAATTACAAAGCATGGGATTCAATCACACAATAAAAAACATGCATGACCATAATAGTGGGATAATCGATTCTGCAAAACAAATGTTAGAACAAAATAGAACTCTGCGAAACAACGATTAGCACAGTTCTCTATGTTCTACGGACAACATGGCTTGTTTAATCCATACGCATGATTATAGCTTGCTCTGATACCACTGTTGGGAAACGAATTACAGAACTCAATAATTACGCATACAAATTAAACAATAAAAATAAACACAAACCCTACGAGGCGGAATTAGGGTTTACCTCTCATCCGTAGATATGAGCACTGGTTGACGTTTATTTTAGAACTTGACAGACCCGATTACTATACGCATCAAACTCTGCTCGACAGTAGTTTATGATCTTTTGCCATATTCGTTTATATCTCGATCATGTAGCCAAGTGTGGACTTCAACGTGATCTTTTTATTCTCTCTGTCACAACCTTTATTCTAATTTTCTGAATGACTGTTGTGAGACCGAAAGAACATAATGATATATTTATAGGGCTAAAGTAGGGAACTGAGGAGAAATAAATCTGGGCTCCTTGTATAAATAAGAAAGCCTAATCCCACCTGGATTCAATTCTTATTTCACAAATCATAATTCACACCACTAAAAAATTATAATTGCATTCATATCTTTATCTCGATTATATTTCGAGCTCCACATTTGTTAAATACTTATTAATCTCTCGACGTTATGATCACAGATACCCGTTGATTCCATTAAATTACTGACAGGTAAATGGCTCATTGCCATCAAAGTAAGAGGAAGGTCGCAACTCGGTCTCCCCTCCCAATCTATATTGAGAAAAAGAAAAAAATAAAAAAAAAGGGCTCAATGTGGCTTCTTCCTTATTAATGTTCACCTGCATTTTAATGAAGGCATGCAATTTGAAACATAAATATAGTAAAATTCATCGGTTAAATAATATTCTTCAAATGTAATGCCTTTAGTCAAAGGCTATACTCTAGCATACTACAATTGCATTGGGATATTAGAATATGAGGATGGATCTACGATAAATGCCAACAATAAAGAAAGTTTCAATTAGATCAAACAAAGTGAACAAAAATGCAACTATTTTAAATAAGAGACATAATTTTTGAATTTATATATGGAAGTACTATCTAGTCTGGGAATCCCGGAGTTCGGGATCCGCCTTCCCGGATTTTTTTAATGATCATGTCCAATGTGTTCAAAACAAGTTTTTAAGGGTCCCAGCGAGAAATTGTAAAAAATGGCATCGAGAATGGCTTAATCTGAGCAGTTTTTCATAAAATTGTATATGTACAATTTTTGTGGAAAATTGCTCGGATCAAACCCTTCACGATTGACGATTCAGATCATGCAAAAACATGTTTTAAACCTTTAAAAACACCCAAAAACCTCCAATCAAGGGATCCTCAACTGGATAATTGGCATTTACATATATTCCATATATGATGATGTACATGAGATATTTTGAATGAGAGAACATTCTTTACACCGGTGGTGTAAATTAATGTTTTCTCAAAATCTATTACATTACGCCATGTTTCTAAATAGTGGTCCGAAACGGTAAAACATGAATACATGATGCAATGCAATCGATTTGGAGGATATATACTTTGGTTTACACCGCTGGTGTAAAAAATATTTTCTTATGTTGAATTGCGAATTTTAACTAATAACATTGTGTTTGTGGATGAAATGACAAGAAGTGTGATAATGCTAGATTTGAAACTTGGAGAGAAGCATTTAGTGTGTGTACATGAAATGCATGTTGCTTTAGCGCTAGTAAAAGTATACTCACTAGGATATGATAGTTTCGGGATGAGGTAACATACATTACAAGTAGGATGGATCAAGTGCATCGGGAGTATTATCCGATTGTGGGATCAATAACTGTAAAGTTGATGTAGAAATTCTATTTTTTTGATCGACAAAGAAAATTTCATCAAGCGTTGATCAGCAAAACAAATGATCCGCGAAAGAGATTCCATCGTATTGGTATATGGCCATCCATGTTATATGGGATGGAGATTTGGGTTACTAAAAACCAACGGACAATTAAGATGAGTATATATAGTTAAAATAAGAATGTCAAGATGGAAATGTGGTAAGATGTCACAAGATAGAATTTAAAATAAAATCTTTCAGGAAATTGTAGGGACAAAAGAAGATATGAGGGAATATGAAGTTAGTTTGGACGATCTCTAGTATATACGTGTAGTGAAGATATTTCGGAGGAGTGATATGATTACGGTAGACTATAGTATAAATCATTATAGAGTTCAAAGGCGCCATAACGAAAAGATCAATATTTAATTTGTTAGATACTATCATGGGGTAAGATTCTTTTGAGAGGGCTTAATGGAGAAAATAGATTCAAGTAATGAACTCCAATTGATGAGTACATATAGTTTGATGAGTACGTATGACAATATAATCTCTCTCTCTCTCTCTCTCTCTCTCTATATATATATATATATAGAATCATCATGGAATCTCTCTCTTTCTCTGTCTCTCTCCACACTTATATCTATATAAAATCATCAAAGAATCTTTTTCATGAATAAACTCATTATCATCATGGAATCTCTCTCCCTCTCTCGATGTAAGCATATCTATATGCATACACACATATATCTATTTACTAAAAGAATAGTTAGTAAGAAAAACGTAACTATATGATCCAAAGTGCACATATAACTCTGTCATTTTTCCTTTGATCAATTTGTTTTTTCTTGAACAGTGGAAAAAAGATTTTCTTACTCAAAGCAAAGGATATAAAGATTAAAAAGGGATCAAAGTAAAACAACATTGGGTATGAAAGAAATCGTAGAATTTTCGGAGGCAGAGGCTCAGTAGTGGGGATCTTATTACGAAGATTCATGATGATTTGAAAGCTTACATAATCTCATGGAGAGGTGTGACGAAGACTGCTGAAAGCCGGTTGGTTTGTGTAAATTGAGAACTTCCTTTTGTGGTTTTCTTGTAAGCCGTTAAGTAGGTGTTGTTAGACGCCTAATTGTTTTTTTATTACTCCAAGTTTTAAATTGAGTTGTGGATTGCAAGAGTATGCCCTTGGTCATGTTGATTGAGTTTTTCTCAATGAAAATTAAGTTACCCAAAAATAAAAAAAGGGAAAACAACATCATAACGTTTGTCTCCTGAGCCATCACTACCTGAAACAACCTTACAGAGCCAACACCCACATCATAAACCGCATAAAACCAAACCAACTCCAGCTAGGTATTAATGAAGAAGAGTCCCACATTGCTTAGAATTGGAATGAGTGATCACTTAATATATGTTGAAATCTTTTCATTCATTGCCAATTGATTTTGAGATGGATATAAAGTTTTCACTTGGTATCGGAGTGGGGCCCATCCACCCCACATAAAAAAAAAAGAAATTCACAATTGACACCCCACGATAAAAAACCAGCAAAAAAAAGGCTATATGATGATAAGATCCAAAAAGTGGCCATATTTGACAGACCTCAAATGTTGCTGCATGCACGTGATTTGGGATGTCAAGGAACAAAAGTCCAACATTACTTAGGAATGTAATAATTGATCACTTGATATATGATATGAACGTGATTGGGGTATATGATATGCACGTGATTGAGGATGTTAAGGAACAAGAG
The DNA here is from genome assembly GCA_022606695.1 of Vaccinium macrocarpon. Taxonomy (NCBI): domain Eukaryota; kingdom Viridiplantae; phylum Streptophyta; class Magnoliopsida; order Ericales; family Ericaceae; genus Vaccinium; species Vaccinium macrocarpon. The sequence continues at coordinate 36,266,829 of CM040180.1, read as the reverse complement.
TCCGACATTACTTAGGAATGGAATAAGTGATCATTAATATATGCTGGGATCTCTCCACTCATTATCAATTGGCTTTGAGCTAGATATAAAGTTTCCATACTAGGAAGCAAAACGGTAGCCCAAACGGCTTTCCCGAGATCCATTTAATTTTTGTATCCGTCTTTAAAGATTAATAAATTTTTATTTCAAATGCAATTATCTCGAGAATCTAATTAAAGAAGTGTTGATAGGTATATTAATTTATTTGTGTATGACATCGCCATGGAATCTTTTTAAAAGATAAACTTATTATAAATTTTTGGTTTTATTAATAGTAACTTTTTTGGAATGTTCTATCATTTAGGTATAATTTCCCGCTCTGATTAATTTATGATCTTGATAATTTTTTCTTCTGAATGTTATCGTATAAAATATACTCCATTTTGTCCCTTTTCTCTAAAATAAGCAGCTCGAATAGTAACAGTAACATATATATCAAAATCCTATTAAAAAAAATACATATCAAAAGCCTCATAGAATACACTACAACCCAGAAGTGATCATTAATATATGCTGGGATGTCTCCACTCATTGGCAATTGACTTTGAGATGGATATAAAATTTCTATACTAGGAAGCAAAACGGTACCCCAAACGGCTTTAATTTCCGAGAATCCGTTTAATTTTTGTATCCCTCTTCAAAGATTAATAAATTTTTATTTCAAATGCAATTATCTCAAGAATCTAACTAAAGAAGTGTTGATAGGTATATTAATTTATTTGTGTATGACATCACCATGTATTCTTTTTTAAAAGGTAAACTTATTATAAATTTTTCGTTTTATTAATAATTTTTTTTGGAATGTTTTATCATTTAGTTATAATTTCCTGCTCTGATTAATTTATGATCTTGATAGTTTTGTTGGGCCCGGAGTGCCCCCATGGATTTGGTTACATAATGCCACTCCCTGCGACCGCTCTAAAAACAGACTTGCGGGTGCGATGTCGAATGCCATAAAAGACTTAATTGAAACCCTTCCTACCACCAATTGGTTTTAAGAGAGTTGGTGGAAAAGCGGTCCGACAAGTGGTATCAGAGCCAGGAGGTCATGGGTTCGAGTCGCGGGAGCGTCATCGTGAGGGAGGGATTGTTGGGCCCGGAGTGCCCCCATGAATTTGGTTACACAATGCCACTCCCTGCGACCGCTCTAAAAACAGAATTGCGGGTGCGATGTCGAATGCCATAAAAGACTTAATTGAAACCCTTCCTACCACCAATTGGTTTTAGGAGAGTCGGTGGAAAAGCGTTCCGACAGTTTTTTCTTTTGAATTTTATCGTATAAAATATACTCCATTTTCTCCCTTTTCTCTAAAATAAGCAATTAGAATAGTAACAGTAACATATATATCAAAATCGTATTAAAAACAATACATATCAAAAGCCTCACAGAATACATTGACTGTGTTCGGTACACAGTTTTGTCCTAGTTTTGGGTAGTTTCTGTTTTACTTACATCATCACTTTTCTACCTTTTCTCTCTATCTCTGTCCACTTATTAGACTTGTTTAAGTCATCAAAACTAAACAGTTCAAAACAAAACTTATTAGCCGAACAAGCCCACTACAACCTAGAAGTGCGTTGGTTCACTACTGGGATCTGTCAGAGAGTTTGGTGGGGTGGAGAAGCTCAAAATAAAAATGGATTGAGGGTTGGGGATTTAGATGGAATATTTTTGTTGCAGATTTAGTGATTGTTCACAAAATATAAAATTAAGTTGTATCAGTAGGTTTTGATTTGTCAATTACTAGTTTTTGATTTGTCAAAGGCTAGTTTGTTGTTGGGTGATAGGAGAATCTCAAGGATAAATTAAGGAATTGAATTGCTGGAAGCTTTAAGGAATAAGATTGGGAAGTTGTTGGAGGTCCGGACATCCGGTTATTTTTTAAAAAAAAAAAGTTATTGGAGTATCTCCTGTTTGCATATGGTAAGATTAATATGCGATGCCGTGTCCATCGGCGATAGTGTGACGTCAATTTTGACAAGTAGTGTTAGAATTGTGAAGACCTTGCATATTCGAAAGATTCCGTCTTAAAAAGTGCTCATTAAGATTCCATCGTAATTAACGTTTTTCTGATGTAATTATTTCCTTTTAATAAAAGGAACACATAAACCCCTATTGTAATCTTGATTATTCTTTGTCATAGTGAAAGCTCTCAACACCCTTGGAATACAATTAAGTAATTAGTTTAAATCTGACCACTTATATCTTGTGTCTTGCTCTTAATTGTGTTTGCTATTATCTTTTCGCCTTACAAAGAGCTCCAGATAGCTCCATATAAGACTTTACTCTTCCAATTGGAGACGTTCTCCCCTATCATAATTTAATTAGCAATGCTACGTACTCAGAAAAATTGTACCAAATTTATCCACAAAACAAGTGGTGAGATTCACTCCAAGTAAATTTGAGCCACTCATTCCTCTTTTCTAGGTAATTCTGCGCAATTTTTCTAGATACGTAGCATTAATGTAATTTAATAGTCAGAATGTGCTTTCACGGGATATTTACAGTACAGGGTAGCTAAGCTTAAATAAATAACAAATGGTCAAAAATAAAAAGTTCCATGGCACTTGTATCCAAACTTAATATTAGGCCAGCAAACTAAGGCTCCCCGATCAAAAGCAATTAATGGAGTAGTTAAAAAGAAAATCAAATGCAATGGAGAAACGTAAAGCATGGGTAATCAATTAGACGTCTTGAAAAGGCAAACGTCCTTCACATGCATAAATACTAATGTTAACTTTGTTATAGTCGATCAATAGTAACAAATACTCTCGCTCTCGCTTCTGTGAACATACCCAATTTTGGAAAATTACGTAAAATTTGTGTATTGATTTCTTTACTGTTTTTGGATTCTTATATTGTGTGTGTGTGGTGTTTACGCATACACTTAAGCATCTGAATCAACCAACATAACCTTTCCGAAGCATTGTACAAGTTATGACAGCAACCAACATAACCTTTCCGATGCATCACAAATAGGACTAGATAGCAGCAAATATTGCATAGAACTCCACAAGAAATAGAAGCAAATCTTTGGGAGGTTTTGTATCCCATCTAAAACTCCTTCAGTAGCCCACTGTATATCGTATAAGGAAAAGAAATAGCAACAATATCATAAGGACTAGTACTCCAAAGAATATCAACAACTCCTCGAGAGTTTTCATCTAGGAATGTAGCGGACGGGTTCATGGGGACGGTAGGGCTCAGCCCCTTCCCCTAGAGGAACGAAGCGACCAGGAGGGTTACCTTTACAAAGGTAACAAAAGCGAATGCAATTTGAACCCATTTGTCCTCGCCGAACGGTGTGTCCCCTCGGCATATGACGGTTCTGTGTAGACCTGGACGAATATTGAAAGGAAGTTGGGCCCCAATACTTGAACTAATCTCGGATATACAACCTTCAGTAAAACGTTCGGACCATTCTCAGAAAGCCAACTGCTCGGCATATGGAGCGTTTTCCTAATCGAGTGCCTTATGGACCAAGTCAATTGACTTCGGATGTGTAGCGCTAGGGGACTGTCAGGGGCTCAGTAGAGGCATGCCTTATAGACCGGGCTGATCATTAATAGTAGCATTCAACTACCCCGCATGCTGTCTTGCAGGATCTCGTGGTTGACTAGGGAATATTCCTAAACCAGTTGACCTCTTAGACTTATCAGGAATGAGTTAAGCTGAAGCGCTGCGTTTGTAGAAAACATTTTTACTGCACCAGGTGTCATCCTAGGTATGGACGGTGAGTGTAGGGCTCCTGAGAGGCGTGATGACCATGGTCCGCTTTGCCTATAATTATAGCTCTCACCTACCTCACTCAGGATCTCTCTCCACATTCAACACTCTTTACTCACTCACTCTCTCTCTATAAATTGTGATGTTCTCATAATGTTAACGACCTAAGTTCTCATAAATTCATAATTACACTCTTTGAGACGAATGATGTAACATTTGACCATAATCAACCAAAAATTGGGAGAAACAAACAAAAAATTCTGTACTAAAAAAACAAGAAAATATTGCAATTTATGAGCATGACAAAAAGAATGTGGTCTGCGAATTATTTGACACCAAAATATTATTATGGAGAAAACATTCGTCTCTACAATCTAATTAAGAGAGTGATGCATTGTGTCGTCTAAATTGTATAGCATGCCATATAATGTAGTGGGTGCACAAATACCATATGTGACATTATTTTTATTTGTTGTCATTAATTAGCTTGCTACCATGACTCTATTGGCAGATATTTACAAGTGTATTCATTAAGAGAACAAGAACAAAGTATTGTGTGTAGCACCAATGGCCTAGCCAGAAAATTGTACTGTAATGACACAATCTAAAACTACCAGCACTTTTGTTGTGTAAAAAAAATAAAATATCCTTCTTCTTTAAGAATCTAACATGCCTTGATTTTCATTTAAACTTTTTTTAAAGATATATTCTTATTTGAATAGTGATTAACTATCACATTATCCAACACAAATTAAATAGAGAGGACTTAATATTGAGATATTTAAGAAGAGAAAGAGAAATACGGGAGAATGTAAAAAGGAGTCTTGCTGGACTTACATTTTATATATAATAATATAGCAATTATAGTTTCGTAAACACGTTACAGTTTCAAGGCAACCGCCAAAACAAGAGGAAAAGGCTACGTTCACAATTCTACTACTTGAATGTAATCTTTAATGCTCCCGTTCTTTGTTGTTTAGTGGTATTGTTTACCAAGGACCCCAAGAGCACTTAATAATTTTTTTTTTTATAAAAAATGTGACATAGTAATAAAATATCTAATATATTATTTTACAAATGTAAAAAAAAATAAAAAATAAAAAATAAAAATCTAGTGAGGGTCTTTGCCTCCACTAGTCCTCAAGTATCTCCGCCACTCCACAACACATATTATATTCTAATATTTAAATTAATATATTTGTGTATGGCATCACCATGGAATGTTTTTTAAAAATAAACTTATTATTAGCTTTTTAATTCATTAATAAGTTTTCTGATATGTTCTATCATTTTCATTTATCTGTCTCTTCATAGTTTTTAAAAAATAAAAGATTCGTGTATGGCTAAAATCTATGAGATTGATAAATTGTGTCTTCTAAATTGTAGACTGCTTAGTTCTAATCTTATAATTTAGTGCTATAGTTAGAATGTGTTCTCATTTGAATACTTTTAGGGTGAGTAATACTACTTACTCAGAATGTGTTCTCATTAGATTATATAGCTTTATCTTTGTATTTTGCTCACCACGGGTGTTATCTTTTCCCTTTCCTTTTTTCCTTGTTCTTGATGTACCCGTTGTCGAGTATTCTTATATAAATTTATTACGTTTTAGAAAAAAAAAACAACCCAAACTTTTTGTTTCTGGCTTCGCTTTTGTTTCCCAGTAGGTCCGCCCTCAACGTTTGATTGGTTGTCTGTCTGCCCTTTCTTTGTCTTCTTGCTCTCTCGATGTAGCATTATCAAATTTTTAACAAATATTCTTTTGCTGATAAAAAATTTGTTAATTTGAGGATCCTCTTGTATGGTTGGTGCATATCATTGTTAGATATTTAGGTACCAACATAATTGGAATATTCTCTTCCCGATGTATTTGGCCCTAATCCTATCTCATGTACTTCTTATTGATATGGTATCTTCTTTTGCTGAGCAAAGTAAAGAAAGGAGACTGAATATATGACATTAGCATGGAATCTTTTTGAAGACAAAACTTTTTTTTTTTTCGTTTTGATATGTTCCACAATTTGGTAAGTATCAGTAATTTACAATCTTGATAATTGTTACCTTCTTCTTGATTTTCTCGCAAACAAATCATTTAATTTTAACTTTCTCTTTAATAATTTTACATAGACTGTAAATTTATCACTTTCAAGTTTCAGCAAGTTACATTTTCTCCTCTGGCTCGGTGTCTACATCTTTCTAGCAGATTCTTTTTGTTTTGCCCTTTTTCTTTTTATCTTTTTGTGATTTCGGGTAAGGAACAAAACAGCACAAATTATTCTGAACTCAAATTTTAATCACAACAGTTGTGACAAAATACTATTTAATAATAGGTGAACATGTAAAAAAGAAGCCAAGGTTTTAAATCTCGGTATCGGGATAAGTAACGGTATTGGTGATACAGTTAAATATTGGCTTATATCAAACCATATATCGATCAAATATCGGTATCGTTCCCTTGAAAAACCAATATGTATCAGCCGATATGTCGCGTATCGGTCGATATTTAAATCCTTGCAAGAAGCAGCAAATTGTGGGCATGTTTGTCAAAAATACATCCGCGTGAACATACTTCATGGACAGCTTATTCCATGGATTTTTACAACTGATTCAAAAAGTATTCCATCCATCCCAAATTGTTTGCCTCTTTTGGGAAAGCGTGCATTTTGAATGAAAAAAATGATGGGTTCATGAAAATTATTTTTCAAAAAAATTTACACTATTCTTTTCTTTATAGTGATGCTTTTTCTTATTACATATTGTTATCTTATTGTAATACCTAATCAACCGTACAAAATATATCTTTCTTGGAAAAAATGGCGGGAAAATAAATTATTTTTTCAATTTTACTACTTAGTTTTTCAATGTCATGATTGATGGATCCACACAATCCACGTAAATAGTTTTCAAAGAATATAATGACCAAATATTATCATTGTAACAATATTTTTTCGTATGACGCTTTTAGCTTGCGAATACGAGTCTATCAGTAGATATCTACAAGTGCAGCAAAAAATAGAACAGGCATAAAGTTGCGTGCTATTTGATGCTAATACTCAGGAACTATATTTATTTTGTTTATGACATAGACATGGAATCTTTTTTCTTAATTTGGGATCTTAATAGTTTTTGCTTTCTTCTTAGTTTTATCGTAAACAAATTTATCAATTTTGGCTTTCTATTTTATATTTCACATTGATTGTAAACTTATTATTTTTGTAAGTTATAAAGGTTTCATTTACAAGTAAATAGTCAAATGAAATGGAGATTCTCATTGTTTTATCATTTTGCTTAACATAATTGTGATAAATGTTGACTGACTCATTCTACCTCTTTCTTGCAGATTCATTTTGTTTTGCCATTTTTCTTTATCTTTTTGTCGGAATATGACAAGCATTTAATTTGTCGAGTAGTATGTGCAAATGGAGATGCTCGTTTTCATAGGAGACGAGCCTCCCAAACAGGGAGAAAAGAGCTTAGAGTCTTCATGCTCCTTTAGCTCTTCTAACGTAAAAGCTGGCCTAATCAACCGTATTTTTTTAATGTGACGTTTTTAGCTTGCTACTACGAGTCTATTTGCAGATATTTACAAGTGCAGTCACTAGAGAACAAGCGTAAAGTTCCGTGCTGTTCGATGCTTATTTACTTAATTATTTATGACATCGACATGGAATCTTTTTTTTTTATTCTTTTAATTTGCGATCTCGGAATCTTTTTTCTTAATTTGCGATCTTGATAGATTTAGCTTTCTTCTTAGTTTTATCGTAAACAAATTTATCAATTTTGACTTTCTATTTTATATTTCATTGATTGTAGACATATCATTATTGTAAGCTCTAAATTTTTCATTTGCGGAGGAAGGAGTCAAATGAAATGGAAATTCTCATTGTTTTATCGTTCTGCTTTATGACTTTGGAAGTTCACTTTTTCCTACTCTCTCCATCCCTTTTAAGTATGTTGTTTCGTAAATCCAATTTATTGAGCCTTAGCTTCCCATTTGATAAAATGGGAATCTCATATAATAGTTGGGTTGATTTTAACAAATGAGGAAACCATTTGCTAAAATCAACCCATTCTAGCAAACGAAAGCAGTCGATTTTATGGAATTCCCGTACCGTAAAATCAAATGGAAAAGCAGACCTAAGAGACATCAGCATTACAATTTCTACATTAACTTTCACATTTACGAATCCAGGAGGGGGATGTGCACCCGGGTGCTTTGCACCGTATTGTAAAACAAAAAAGTAAAGTGTACCGGATAAACTCACTCGTTAAATGAATTTTTTAGTGCTTTTCTTTCTTGTGATGTACTTGCCTAGGGCCAACCCTAGGGCATAGGCGATCAGGCGGCTGCTTAGGCCCCCCGGTTTTTGGTCGAAGAATAGGGCCCCAAAATATAGGAAAATATTAATTATAATGTATGTCAAACATTGTAACAAATAGTGACTGTAGCGTGGTGGAAAGCTTTTCATGCCTTAAACTGCAGGTCGCTAGTTCAATCCTTGCTTGGTGTGATACATTTTTGAAGTTTTCTAAATGAAGTTGCTAAGGTTCAAAATCGTGGCCTTCAACAAGGAAGCTTGTTATCTTACTGTTGAGCTACAAGGTATACTTGCAAGTTTCTGAACAAATATTATATATATATATATATATTGTGAAATTAAAGGCGCCATTTTTAAACTCCGCTTAAGGTCCTTAAAAACACAGGGCCGGGATTGTACCTGCCTCATTTTTTTCCGTAAGTACGTACGACACACACTTAAATTTGATGAGAGGTTTATGTCTGCAAAGTCAATGGTGTTGTAAAGCTACTACTGCATGATCTGAAACAATATTCCCTTGGAAGGAATATATCCTAAACGGTGAGATCAGATTGCGTTGTACTTAGTACATTGGTCCACAATAAAATACACATTAATGTCACCAATGATAAATTAGAATAACATTAGATAAATATATTTTATAATTCAAACCTATGACAATTAATGACATGCAGTACACAGGAGCCCAATAATGGATACATGATTTGATACTCATGAAAAATACACTATATTGTTGGCAAATCATTCCGGGGTTCCACATTAATAATTGAAGCAGATTAAATTTTTTAAAATTTTACTTAGAAGATTTTTATAAAAACCACCTCATTTAGATCTCGGTAAAGATTGAATCGATCAATGTGTGTAATTTTTTCCATGTGAATTCACTGACGAAAACCGATCAAGTTATTATCGATATCCAAAATAGCAATTTTTTTCTAGGGCTCTTAAAATCAAGTTTTAAACAAATTAAACGGGTCTGGTCACATGTTTGGAATCTTAAAGTGAGTCGCATACAGTACATCAATCACACATTTGTTAGTACAATAAATGGTGTACCCATGGATTTTATCAGCAAAATCTGGCTTTGTTCAGTTTGGGGTTTGAGGGATGGTTTTTGGGATAATAATTAGAGAGATAGTAGAAAATTTAATTTGAAACCGTGCAAGATGAGTTTTGAGACTCAAACTGAACAAGGTGAATAATCTCTCGAGGGAATATATCCCACAACTCGAACGGTGAAATCAGATTGCATTTTATAATATGGGTGCACAAAGAAGTACACTTTAATGAGTTAAAATGATAAATTATAGTGGAATGACATCAATACAATTTATAATCCAAAGCTATAGCATGTACTAAAGAGAGCCTATAAATACCTTTGTACTCAAAACTGATCTTCATTCATAGACTCTCGAGTACAATTAATACACTTGTCTTCTTTTTTTTTCTTCCATCTCTCTCTCTCTCTCAAAATGTATGCTCAAGTACCTAAATGGACACTAAGCCCAATCCCAATCCCAATCCCAATTCCATACCCGACACGAAAACACCAAGCTAGTAGCAAAAGGACCAAGAATCATGTTTATGATCCCAAAATGGAATTCTTGGGTTCAAATGAAAATAACTTTCCATTCAACAAGACCAAGTCAAATCTCCCCTTCAATACTGGGCCCATGTTTCCACCTCGTGGTATGGTGAGATTTAATGAACATCAATATGGTGGTGGCGGTGGCAGTGGCAGTGAAACGATAGGTCGGAAGAGAGTCACTGGACATGTGGAGTCCAGAGAGGTGTTGTCTATCGCCGGACCCACTGGTTCTAGAAAATCAGCACTTCTTGATGCTTTAGCAGGTCTAATCTCTCTGTTTTTTTTTATATATTACATATACTGTATTTACTTTCTAATGTTTGAAAAAGAATTTTACCAGCAAAATAAACTTTACACTTAAAGTAAACTGTAGCACTTTTTAATTTGATTTTAAAATTTTCATTCTGGGAATGTTATGACAAACGCTTCTATCGATCTGAGTGTGCACGGTTAGGATTGTCTTGATATTAATATCATATGCAGAACAATTTGTAATTGTAACGTTTGCATAGAATTTCAAAACACTTCCGCAAGAATTCATAAACTTTGCTTAACAATTCATACCATACAACTGTTGTGATTTCATTTATATAAAGTTATGAATCAAAAATCAATGTTACAAATTTTTGTTTGGTCCAAAGCTTGTGTAATAACCACTGCATTCTAGGGGAGAGATGTATGATTTTATTCCTCCAATGACTTATTAAATTCGTCTTCTGTCTTAATTATATTGCATGTTACATAGGCCTCGGTTTGCTTTTCAAATTCTATATTCGTCGACCTTGTTAAGGAAAATTGTCCCACATTGCTTAGGAGTGGAATGGGTGATCACTTTATATATGTTGGGACCTCTCCACTCATTGCCAATTGATTTTGAGATGGATATAAAGTTTCCACAGACTTATTGTTTGTTTCTTTATAATATTTTATGCATTTTCAGTTCTCGTACCGGATTAATACAAGATCACAGTTTTCGACTCTATTTTCCGCTTTTATTGACTAACGGGTAAAAAAATTAATTGCAGGGAGACAGTCTGGAAATATCTCAACAAAAGCCCTTGCTTCTGGCACTTCGGTTTTAGAGAGAGAAACAATAGAGGAAGTAAGTCGAAATTAATTAATTTTTTCACAGTATTAATTAGTGGTGCCTGAAATTAAGGTATACAAATGTAACATGATGGTGTGAAACAAAGAATACAGTTGGTATGATTTATTTAGAAAGTTAATGGTGAGACCCACCAATCAGAAGGTGACCAAAAAAAAAAGGTTACGAATTTTGTTTAATTATGTACATGTCATCTTGTTTATAATTGAGATCACTGGTCAGCTGAAAGTCCTGTCCTTTTCAGGAAATTCACTTTTTTGAAAAAAAATTCTGTTTTTGGTCAATTTTTTTTTTTCTCATTTTATCGGCCTCATAAATTACATAAAAAGAAGAAAGGAAATTTTGAAAAGTATTCACCAATTGATTAGTAGCTGGAAATACAATAAAGACGAAAAGGGGGCGAAAAAAGTTGTCTTTTTTTCTACTGTTAGAACATATAATAACTCTTCGAAGATTTATTTTTCCTTTACATACACAAATCTAAAAGATTACATTTTAAATTTGAAAAAAAAAAAGCATCGTCAGAGGAATTAGCAGATAAAAATAAATTTTCTTTTCTTTGTTGGTCTATTTTCTTTGTTGTGCTCATAATTGAAAAATCTAAGTACTTACACGAACTTTTGAACTATCTACAAAAAAAAAATTATTAAAATTTGTACAAAACTACGTTATTCTTCATCAAAATGTACCCAAAAAAATGAGGTAGTAAATAAAAAAAAAGAGAAGAAAATCCAAAATTCTTTGTTACTAATTTTCAGATTCCTCTAATTTGTATCTGAACATATTTTCTTTCCGTATTCATGACTTGTTCAATTTTATAATACATGAAAGATTATTATTGTAAATTTAAATAAATAAATATAAAAATAGAAGTGCAATCAGAAAGAAAATGAGTGTTTTAACCAATTACAAACCGTTTTCTTGAATAGGGGGTACAAATGTACAATATACCTTATGTATGTACAATCTGGGTTACTTATTATTCTCTCCACCAATTTTATTTCCCAGGAAATTTGGAAAATTGGAAAACGTCTGACGCCAAAACGAATCCATAAGAAACCCAGATTCTTGTGCCTCCATGGGTTCAGAACAAGTGCCGAAGTCCTCCAGACACAGCTCCGACGGTGGCCAGAGGCATTGCTTGGAAAATTAGACCTTGTCTTCACTAATGGCCCATATCCGGCCCAAGGCAAATCCGATGTTGATGGCTTCTATGATCCTCCTTTCTACGAGTGGTTTCAGTATAGCGAGGTAAATGAAAACATACTCCCCCATTAGTCTTCTGCGTGTTTGAGAGCCTTTTATTTTCGGAATTCTGAATTTGAAATTTTTTTTTTTTTTTGAAATACTGTGATAGAAGTTAAGTATAAAAGTGCGTTAATAGTACTAATATGCAGAATAGATTTTGCTAGAGAGTAGTGTAGAAATTAGTATTGAGAATCTAGAAAGCACCTCTAGGTCATTTTTAGATTTTGCATTCTTCAGTTCAATTATCAAATGCATTCCATAATGTGGCCAACAAGCAAATCCAATAATCTAGCGTAATGCAAAACGAAAATCATGAACTCCCAAATTCCCTATCAATTTTCATGATGGATAATGCAGCTCCCAATGCCTCTCTCAATTTTAAATGTCTAGTTTTAAATTTGGGTTTTAGTGATTTCAGAATCTCATATTGCTCCAAACATATAATGTTTTAACTTCTGTGTGAATTGTGTTTTGTGTAATAGGATTATCAGACGGTGTATAATTTTGAAGAAGGTGTTGCTTACATTGAAGATTTTATGATCAAGCATGGTCCTTTTGATGGTCTGATGGGTTTTTCCCAGGTAGGTAGATAGTTGATGTTCCATTTGTTTTTTCGGTGGAAAGTTTTTATTTACGTTTGTTCTTAGTATTATTTTGGAGAGAACTTGATATGGGTCCAATTATGATTTTTTGGTCCCATTTGAGACCCAATTAGATGATCAAATACCGTTCACATTGTAGAACTCGTCAAGACAATAATGACTAAAAAACGATAAATTCATATTTATTTCAGATGAATGAGTTCCAATGAATCCAATCTGATGTTTCATTTTTATTTTTTTTTTGTCAAGAAAAATTTAATCTATCATTGATCAAGATGAGTTTTGGTTGGAATAATTTACTGGACGAGGTCTACAAAGATCAACAGTTACGATCATCAAAATAGGTCCAAAATGTGGCCCAACAATCTGAAGTTGGACCGATACAGTTATTCCAAAGCTAGAGAGAAGCCGGTTCATTAACCTTTTGTTGGATTGTCGAAATACTACATTTTTTTCTTCATCAATATTCTATTCATGTCTATATTCCCATGATAATAAAAATTCATCTTGACAATGTCATTCCTGCAACTATGAGTCCCAATTGCGATGCTAAAAGAAGCTCACAATTGTTGGAGTTTTGGTTCAAACGAAAAATAACACATCAATTCGTCCAATCATTCTTCTTTAGTTTTAAAAAGTCCCTTAATCTTTTACTTAGTTCTTTGAGTTTGTCTATTAATCTGGTGATAATGAATTGCAGGGAGCTGTTATATCTGCAGCATTGCCAGGAATGCAATTACAAGGTGTGGCACTTACAAAGGTTCCAAAGATTAAGTATGTGATTATAATGTCAGGGGGCAAGTTTGGTGGATCCGTATCCAAGTTTTATTGTCCGAAATTGGCTGCTAATGCATTTTCATCTCCTATTAAGTGCCCTTCACTCCACATTATAGGTAATTCCATGTTTTGATGCTGATATTGGTGTTTGATCCACATTTCCAAGACTAAATTGGTACTAATGTGTTTCAATATCTTACGTGCAATTTGTAGGTGAAGTAGATTATTTCAAAGAACCAGGGCTTGAGTTAGTGGAATCATTTGTGGATCCGTTGGTGATTCATCATTCCAGAGGACACACAGTAGCAAGACTTGGTTAGTATTATGCAAATCTCTCATTCTTTCATGTAACAAATCTCGATATTTACACTTAGTAAATGGTGATTGTATTTTTCGAGGCGTAAGGTAGAAAAAGAAGATCACTTAAACGAAGTGACCGAACAAAAATAGATTTAAATGGGAAAACCAGTTTTGATGATCTTAGGTTGTGCTTGGCTTATTGGAATGGATGAAGGTATGAATGGAATGGAGATTGTAATAAAATGGTAATAGAATGAGATAGGAATAGACATTAATTCCATTCCCGTGTTTGGTTATGCTAAGGAATGAGTTCCAAAATTGCTATGGTGATAATAAATTTGGACATAGCAACTTTGGAGTGGCAATAGTAAATTCTAGACTGGCAATAGTGATAATAGTAAAATTTGGAGTGGCAATAGCGAAAGTTGGTGTAGCATCAATAATAAGAGAGGAATAAAATGATGATTCCATAATTTCTCTAATGGAATGACTATTCCTTTATTTGAGGGAATTGGAATTGCATTTGCAATGACGATTCTTTAACTTTTTGATTCCATCCAATCAAACACACCCTTAGGAAATTACAACGGTTGAACCTTACAGGCCATCACTAAACTTACAGTCTAGTTGGTTCCAATACATGCCATGATTTTGACGCAATATCAGATTTCAATACATATCAAATAAGCAGTAATTTCAAAAGTTTTGTCTAGCTACTTGTTTGAAGGAAGTTTTACACCGATGTTTCGTTGGTGTCAAATTTTGCATACATGAATTGCCTCCTAGAGATATTAATTGATTTGCATTTCTGGTTTTCACATTTAAACAGATCAAAAAGGCCAGAAGACAATGCTCAACTTCATTGAAAAGATTGAGAAGATGTAACTACTTAAATGATGCTGCAAGAAGTTGTTCTATTTTGTCATGTAAAAATGAATTGTTTTATGTTACATATCTGAAGGGTTACATATCTGTAACTCGAAGATGTATTCGACCTCTTTAGTAAATGCAATTGTCCATGTTCATTCGACCAGAAATTCTATGTTTTGAGAATATATGAGATGGTCTAAGGTTACAATGTGAAATGTCTTGAGCTAATTCGCTCATGAGAATATCTTATTTACGGAGATTCCGTAAATAAGGTATTTGCGCCAGGCAAATCTCCGCCGTCCATACCGAGATCCAACGGCTCGGAGCCGTGCACAGTTTTTTTTTTTTTTACATATGCAGTGCATTTAAGGAGGAGAGAGAGTGTGCATATTCAAGGACAAAATTGCAATGTCATTACGTGGATTGTGAAAATTATCACCTATTTGTTTAGGGCTTCAAGTTTGTTTTGGTTTCAGTTCCTTGGCAATGGGTACAACCATTTAGATTTCTTTAAAGTGTCCATCAATAAATGAGAAGGACTTGGGTGCAATTTTTAGGTATGGACACGTAGTGCCCGATCACACATATCAACTATGTAAAAGCGTTTTGGAAACACCTTTTAAACACAATGGATAGTTTGGATCATGCAAAAACATGTTTTAAACCCTCAAAAACACCCAAAAACCTCCAGTCAAGGGATCCTTGACTAGATAATTGGCGTTTACATATATTCCATATATGATGATGTACATGAGATATTTTGAATGTGAGAACATTCTTTACACCAGCTATGTAAACTAATGTTTTCTCAAAATATATTACATTACTCCATGCGTCTAAACAGTGATCCGAAACGGTAGAACATGAAAACATGGTGCAATGCAATCGATTTGGATGATACTTTGGTTCACACAGCAGGTGTAAAAAATATTTTCTCATTTTGAATTGCGTGTTTTAACTAATAACATTGTGTTTGTGGATGATAATGCAAGATTTGAAACTTGGAGAGAAGCATTTAGCATGTGTAGGAGTAAACCGGAGTAAATGACATGCATGTAGCTTTAGCGGTAGTAAAAGTATACTCACTGGGATATGATAGGTCCAGGTTGACGTAACATACATCACAAGTAGGATAGATCAAGTGCATCGGGTGTATTATGCGATTGTTGGATCGATATTTGTAAAGTGGAAATAGAAATTTTCTTTTTTTGATCGACAAAAGAAAATTTCATAAAGCGTTGATCGGCAAAAGAAATGATCAGCAAAAGAAATTCTATCGTATTGCTATAAGGCCATCCATGTTATTTGGGAGGGAGATTTGAGTTACTAAAAAACAACAGACAATTAAGATGAGTATATATAGTTAAAATAAGAATGTCAAGATGGAAGTGTGGTAAGATTTTACAAGATAGAATTTAAAATAAAATCTTTCAGGAAATTGTTGGGACAGATGAAGATATGAGGGGATATGAAGTTAGTTTGGACAATCTCTATTATATACATGTAGTTAAGATAGTTAGGAGGAGTGATATGATTATGGTAGACCATACACTACAAGAAAAATGACTATTTCCAGAAGAAGTCCCAAAACAGCCAGGAAAAATATTACTGGCGGTAAAAATGCAAAAAATCGCCCGCCGTCAAAATGGCCGTCGGGGAAAGATAAACGCTGGTAATCTACCGCCGGTAATAGTAGTCGATTTTTGCCGACGGTTTCATTACCACCGGTAATGGTTATTTCCAAAAACAAACCGGCGGTTTCATTACCACCGGTAATGGTTATTTCCGAAAACAAAAATTGTCCTGCCAAGTTTCGAACCCATGACCCTTTGTGTGGAGCCCCGACACCTAATCGCACGACCACCCAAACTTTTCAATTATACTTAGGACATAAAAATATTTATATTAAAATTTACATTTTTACTGGAGGTTTTTTGGATTACCGCCGGTAATAGTAGTAGTACCGGCGGTTTATAATTACCGCCGGTAAAAGTGACCTTTCCCAGTGGTTTTACTATTGCTGGTGATAAAACTGCGGGAAAAATTATTTTTTGCAGCGGGTTGTGATTACCGTCAGTAATAGCACCCTTTAACGGCGGTTTTGTTACTGCTGGTAAAAGCAATATTTGGCGTAGTGATAGTATAAATCATTATAGAGTTGGCGCCATATCGAAAAGATCAATATTTAATTTGTTAAATACTGTCATGGCGTAAGATTCTTTTGAGGGGGCTTAATGGAGTACAAATTCAAGTAATGAACTCCAATTGATGAGTACTTATAACAACGTAATCTATCTCTCTCTCTCTCTCTCTCTCTCTCATATATATATATATAGGGTAAACTTCTAGTCCGGACTTTTAATTTCTGGACTTTTTATGCAAAAAATTTTTTGACGATCCGATCCGTCCAATGTGTTCAGAAGCTGTTTTCAAGGGTCCTCGCGGAAAATTTTCAAAAAAAAAAATCGGGAAGGGCTTGATCCAAGCAATTTTCTCAAAAATATATAAATACAGTTTTTGCGAAAACTGCTTGGATCAAGCCCTTAACGGTATTTTTTTTTGAAGATTTCACGTGTAGACCCTAGAAAATACCTTCTGAACACATTGGGCGGATCGGATTTTCCAAAAAAAGTTTGCAACATAAAAAAACCCCATTTTTTCCTTAAATCCGGGAGTGTGGAATAGAAAATGCACTTATATATATATATATATATATATATATATATATATATATATATATATATATATATATATATATATATAGGGAACACTTCTAGTCCGGTCTTTCCGTTTCCGGACCTCACGATCCAAATATTTTTTTGACGATCCGATCCGTCCAATGTGTTCAGAAGGTGTTTTCAAGGGTACTCGCTAGAAATCTTCAAAAAAAATACCGGGAAGGGCTTGATCCAAGCAGTTTTGCAGAAAATTTTTATATTCTGATTTTTGCAAAACCGCTTGGATCAAGTCCTTCCCGATTTTTTTTTTGAAGATTTCTCGCGTGGACCCTTTGAAAACACCTTTTGAAAACATTGGACGGCTCGGATTTTCCAAAAATAATTTGCAAAACAAAAAAAACACACTTTTTCTTGTTTCCGGGAGGAGTGGACTAGAAGTTTTAGGTATATATATATATGTGTGTGTGTGTGTGTGTGTGTGTGTGTGTGTGTGTGAGGAACTTTCTAGTCCGGGACCCTTGGTTCCAGATCTTATAGTTCTGGATCAAATTTTGATGATCCGATCCTTCCAATGTGTTCAAAAGGTGTTTTCCAAGGCCAACGCGAGATATCTTCAAAAAAAAAAATACCAGGAAGGGCTTGATCCACGCAATTTTGTAAACATGCAGTTTTTGCGAAAAACTGCGTTGATCAAGCCCTTCCCGGTATTTTTTTTTTGAAGATTTTTCGCGTGGGCCTTGGAAAACACCTTTCGAACACATTGGACGGCTCGGATCGTCAAAAAAATATCGGTAAGAGCTTCAAAATGCTTCAGTCCGGGATTTTCGGGATCCCGGACTAGAGCGTGGGCGTTTATATATATATCTATATATATATCTATATATCTATATATATATATATATATACACGAATTATCCTGTCAAGGATCCCGGATTTCCCGGATTGAAGGGTTTTTCGGTGTTTTGATGCTTTTAAAAATTATTTTTGGGAAATCGAGCCGTCCAATGTGTTCAAAAGGTGTTTTCCAAGGTCCACGCGAGAAATCTTTAAAAAAAAAAACTGGGAAGGGCTTGATCCAAGCAGTTTTTTGCAAAAACTGTACATTTACAGTTTTGCGAAAAACTGTTTGGATCAAGCCCTTCCTGGTATTTTTCTTTGAAGATTTTCCGCGTGGACCCTTGAAAACACCTTTTGAACACATTGGACAGCTCGGATCGACAAAAAAATATCGGGAAGGTGGAGTCCCGGATCCGGGACTCCCGGACTTGATCGGGCCTCTATATATATATATATATATGAAGAACTTCCAATAAGGGACCCTTATATAAAAATACCATGCGGACCTAGCCTTTTTTTTGTGTTTTCGGACCAAATTTTGACGATCCGAACCGTTTGATATTCTTAAAATGCATTTTTGAGGGCCTCCGCAAGAATTCGTCCAAAGAAAATCCCCGTAAAGGCTTCATCTGATCAGTTTTGGTTAAAAACACAATATATAGCATTTTTAACCAAAACTAATCGGATGAAGCCCTTCCGCGGTTTTTTTTTTTTTGACGAATCCTCGTGGAGGCCCTTAAAAATGCATTTTAAAAACATTAAACAGTCTGAATCTTCAAAATTTGGCTCGGAAAGGTGAGGTCCGCATTTTAACTTAGATAAGGGTCCCTTATTGAAAGTTCTTCCTCTATATATCTATGTATAGAATCGTCATGGAATCTCTCTCTTTCACTATCTCTCTCCACACACACTTATATCTATATAAAATCATCAAAGAACCTTTTTTGCGAATAAACTCATCATCATCATGGAATCTCTCTCCCTCTCTCTATGTACGCATATCTATTTACATACACACACATTTATCTATTTACTTAAAGAATAGTTAGTAAGAAGAACGTAAATATATGATCCAAAGTGACATATAACTCTGTTATTTTTCCTTTGATCAATTTGTTTTCTTAAACAGTGGGAAAAAATTTCTTACTCAAAGTAAAGGATATAAAGATTAAAAGGGATCGAAGTAAAACAGCATTGGGTGTGAAAGAAATCGTAGAATTTTTCGGAGGCAGAGGCTCAGTAGCCGGGATGTTATTAATTACCAAGATTCATGATTATTTGAAAGGTTACATAATCTCGTGGAGAGGTGTTGTCACGCCCTCAAATTTAATAACTCAAAAATAAATAAAATCCACATAGGACAAGTCAAGATCTCATAAATTCCCTTGGAATAGTCAAATCAACAAAATACAATCTCACCGTTTCGAATAAACAAGTTCTATCCACTAGCGTCCATAGCCCGAATGCATAAGTATAAGGTTTAAAAGTTATTACATTGCCAAATAATCAAAAAGATGAACTATCGAAGTTATAAAACCATCTTTCAAAAGTATAATACAAGATGGGAAAATAACTTCATGCATGTTTATGCTTCATGTAGATGTCACTCAACAAGCATCCAACTTCATGCTCCATGCCGTGTACCTGAAAAATTGATAGGTTGAGCTCACTAGCCCAGTAGGAAAACTATTCTACCAACGCTAGGTGTATAAACATGATACATGCATAATGAATGAGAGTGAAGGTGGACACGGCCAAAGTACAAGGTTAGGATGGACGGAAGGCTATAATTCGACCACAAAATAACCAAAGTGTATCCAAAATGTTGCAAATATCCAACCAAGTCCAAGTAGTTCCCAAAATTCTCATTTCGCATATCGAAAGTCAATTTTTTTGTCAAAAAACGCCAAATTAATCCAAATTCACCACAACCGATATTTCATAAGAAAACAAATCTTCAATTTTAATAGGGAAGTATCCCTCTGCCGGATTTCATGGGCTCCGTGCACCCCTGCCGGATTTCATGGGCTCCGTACACCCCTGCTGGATTTCGCGGGCTCCGTGTACCCATGGCCAGGGACACCAAACGGGTGATCCCTAGAGTTCACATTTATCCATAAAATATTTTCGATTTAAAACTCATCTCAAAACTTTACAATTTGTCCCAAAATTTATCATTTGCATCGAAAAGTCAAACCAACTTTTTACATTATCCAAACGATGCCAAAATATGGTTGGAGGGATGTACGATGTGTCTAATATTCAAGGGAAGGATCAAAGATGAAAATATGGTATTTTAGCGTTTCCCAACCGGTTGGAGGTTTTTGCCCAACTGGTTGGACTAAAACAGAGACGAATACAAGTTTTCAGAAAAGCCCAACTGGTTGGTGGTTTTTGCCCAACTGGTTGGGCAGAGACAGATTCGTGTGAAAATTTCAGAAGTGCCCAACCGATTGGTGGTTTTTGCCCAACTGGTTGGGCAATGACAGATTCAAGTGAACACTTTAGAACTGCCCAACCGGTTGGAAGTTTTTGCACGACCGGTTGGGGAAACCTGCATTTTTCAAGGGTTTCTCTCAAAACATGAAACTTCAACCCAATAGCATATATGAAGTTTTAGGCCAAAAGTGGATATGTGGAGCAACAAATAGACATCAAGGGAAGGTAAATTAACAATCAATTGCATCAAACAACTACTCAAATCATAGATCACAAAATCAAGCTCTAACAAACCCGTTTGAGGGCAAATGATGAATTTGATGAATTTGAGTAACAAGAACAAGATATATGCCATACATCACATAGATACAACTAGAGGGAGTAGAATTTGTCTTCCTACCTCAAGATTTTAGCTTCAAATGAGTGAGGAAATGAGAGCCCAAGCCTCCAAGGAGCTCCAACCTGAAATGTGAGCCTTTGGTGCGAAATGAGTGCAATACAAGCCTTAAAACACGTAGAGGAGGTGATTTTAGGTGGGGTTTATGAAGGGGACTTGAGGTTTTGGTGGATTTTTGAGCTTTGAGCAAGCAAAAATGGAGGAAATGAGAGAGAGAAAGAGAGAGAGGAGTATGGTTGGAGAAGAGAGGAGGGACTAATTTTTTGTGTAAAATGAAAGCACAAAAAGTCTTATATACTCTCACTCCTTAACACTTTCACCCCTAAACTTTCAAATGCATATTAAACACACCCAAGTGCATTCTATCACTATCACATTGACCCATCTTAGTCAAAATTCAATTTCTCACATTTACCCAACATTATTCTGGAAAAAAATTATGTAAAAATACGGGTCCTTACATTCTACCCTCCTTAGAAAAATTTTGTCCTCAAAATTTAAATCAACCATGCACCCCACTACATGCCATGCATGATATGCAATATGAATTTAATCTAGTCAACTCGAAATGCAACAACATAAGCTAGATACTCACATAGCTTAAACGGTAAATAATTCGGGTGTTTTCTCTCTCGTCTCGTCTTCCCTTTCTCACGTGTGATGAAGACTGATGAAAGCCGTTTGGTTTGTGTAAATTGACAACTTCCTTCAGTTGTTTTCTTGTAAGCAGTTAAAGTAGGTGTTGTTAGACGCCTAATTATTTTTTGTTAGGATTCCAACAATGCACCACACGCAACAAAGTAGTAAAAATCAAGAGAAAGCAAACACACCAATTTACGTGGCTCGGCCAAATCGGACTTACATCCACGGGGAGGGGAATTTCACTATGATCCGGAGAATAATCCATGAATATTGTGTTACACACTCACACTCTGTCTCACAATAGTTAAATCCTCACCCAAGTCTCTCGTGTATCTCTCTCAAACTCTCTGTCTTTTTCTCTCACTTTGTCACACACATAAAACAAGACATGTCTGAGTTATATAAAATACGTCAATAAAACCCTGGCCCTTCCCAACCGAGCCTAAGCCCAATGGCCCACACGGGGTGGAATCCCAACAATCACCCCCTCCACACCGAGTGGGAAAAGTCGTCTGCAACACCCCCATGTCGCCTCCTCCAATCAGCTAACTCTGGCAAGCGCCTGTGTCACTGACCAGTCGAGCATCCATGCACCACCAAACAGAGTACACAAATCTTGAAAGAGTGTATCCTTGCAAAACCAGATTTCGTAGCCAATCAGAAAATCCCAAGTACTGCATCCCCTCAAAAAGAATGCCTCCATGCACTCACTAACAGAAGCGTCCGCGCTCTCCAACAGAAGCACCAATCTATGCGCTCACCAATAGAATCGCTCGCACCCCCTCAACTAGGGTGCCCGCACCCCCTCAATTGGGGTGCAGTCGAGACTCACTGGCTCGACGTCCTTGGTGATAGTGTCTCTCCCCCCGTGTCGACAAATTCGGAGAGACCACTACCATCAAGCATATCAAGAGTAAAAGAAACTCCTTTTGGCTTTGTCGGGGCCCCCAAAATATCCGTCTCTTTCCTCTGGGCTTTCTAATGTACAACCCGCACCCATTGCTTCTCCTTCAGGCCTGAATCCCGCACAACTCCTGAGCAACCCTACTCTCTCCGTGTACGTGTCAACAAATGGTGCTTCTCCTGCCCAAATAATCTCCCTATACCGCTTGCTCCATGTCTAATAGCAGCCCCTCCTGTCATGACAGATCCCATAAGCCTGTACAGCCCACCAGATTTCTTACCCAGCAATATATCCTGCTTTCCAACAGAAACCCGAAGTACTCCAGAATTAGCAGAAAAACTACATCATCTCTCATCAAACATCCCGAGAGATATCAAGTTCTTCTTTACCCTTGGCACGTGCCTTACTCCCGCTACCTTCACAGTCTTTCCACTCGGCACTCAAAACTTCAATGTCCCCTTGCCAACAACCCTATTCGCAGAACCGTTAGCCATTCGGACAAGACCTCCATCGCATGCCTCGTACTCCCAAAACTATGATCTATCCCTGCAGATATGATATGAGCACCGAGAATCCAGTACCCAATCCGATACACCTGCATCCGTAGCGTCTAACACTGCTAATGCCAAATCATCATCGGAGTCCTGAAAAGCCAATGCTGTCACATTCTTTGGTGGAATTCTCTCTTTTCCCGCCTTAAACCTTGGATAGTTCCTCTTTATATGCCCCTCTTCCTGGCAATGATAGCAAGTGAAACTGTGCCCCCTCGACTTGGAACGGTTTTTGCCTCCCTTCCTTCCGTTTCCTTTTCCTTGGTTCCTGCCCCTATTACCGTCTGAAATTAGTGCTCGTGTATCGTCAGCCTGTTCAGTCCCCATCTCTTTCCTCCTCGCCTCCTCATTGAAAATAGCATCCTTAACCATAGCCATCGTCAACTTCCCTTCTAGCGCAGAGTTACTCAGGGAAACCACCAGTGTCTCCCAATTATTCGGTAGAGAACTGAGCAACAACAAATCCTGCAACTCATCATCGAACTTCAACCCAACATTAAACAGCTAATTAACCAAATTCTGGAACTCACTGGAATGTCCGACAACCGAATCCCCAACATGGAGCTTCAACCTTCTCCTCCTTATTCAACTATCACTCAACATGGAAGCCAACTCATCCACTTTCAACTATGCACAAACTCTCATCCCCATACTTGAGGGAGAGAACTATGAATATTGGAGTATTCAAATGAAGACTCTATTCATCTCACAAAACTTGTGGGATCTTGTTGAAAGCGGGTACAAAGTGCCAGCAAATGACGAAAAAGAAGTAACTTGGACGGAAGCAAGGAAGAAGAAATTCAAGGAGAACAAGAAGAGAGATGCATTGGCTCTACTCAACATTCAACGTGGGGAAAGTAAATCGATCTTTGCAAGAATTTTGGGTGCAAAAACTTCAAAAGAAGCATGGAAGACAATAAAAGTTGAATATCAAGGTTATGATAAGGTTATCTCCATTAAACTTCAAACACTTTGGAGAGATTTTGATAATCTAGCAATGAAGGAAAATGAATCGGTTCAAACATTCTTTTCCTGAGTTGCTGGAATTGTCAATTAAATTCAAAATTATGGAGATGCCCTTACGGACAAAAGAATCATCGAAAAAGTTTTACGAAGTTTGCCTCCAAAGTTTGAGCATATTGTCGCCGCTATCAAAGAGTCCAAGGATTTATCTAAACTTACTCTACATGAACTAATGAGTTCTCTCGAGGCACATGAACAAAGAATGAGCTAGTTCACAAATCAATCATTGGAGCAAGCATTTCAAAGCAAAATCAATTTTGGAGGAAAGAATCAAGCAAATCAAGAGAAGGGCTCAACTAGAGGAGGAGGCATGAAAGGACGTAGAGGCCAAAATGCCTGGAACAAAGGAAAACGATACAACAATCAAAGGAATCCTAATGGCGGTAACTCTAACTCTTCTTGCATTATTTGCAAAAAAAACAAATCATGCATCCAAAGATTGTAGATTTAAATTCAAGAGATGCAAAGTTTCCAATCATTCCGATTGTGATTGTTGGTTCAATCATAAAAAAAATAAAGCTAATTTTTCTGAAGAAAATGAAGCAGAACAATTATTCTTTTGCAAGAATGCTCAGGAAGAAACAGATAACATCTGGTACTTGGATAGTGGATGCAACAATCATAGACAGGTGATCGAAAAAAGTTTGTGCAGCTTGACGATAAAGTCTCGTCTCAAGTAAAGTTGGGAGATGGAAAGTTACAAAATGTTGAAGGAAAGGGAGTTATCGCCGTCTACACAAAGGGAGGTAACAAAAGATTAATTTCTAATGTCTTTTATGTTCTCGGGCTTACTCAAAATTTACTAAGTGTGGGGCAATTACTGCAAAAGGATTATGCACTTAAATTCGATAATGGTGAGTGCATAATTATTGACAAAAAGAAAAATTTTACAGTGGCCAGAGTCAAAATGACTCAAAATAAAATTTTTCCATTAATGATGCCACTTAATGAAAATTTTGCCCTTAAAGGAGAAAAAGTTGATGACTTATATTTGTGGCATCTAATATTTGGCCACTTAAATTACAAGGGCATGAGGATACTAAAGGAGAAAAATATAGTGAAAGGGCTACCAAATATTGATAAAGTTTGTGAAGGTTGCATATATAGGAAAATGCATAGACTCCCATTTCCAAAGGTTGCTTGGAGAGCTAAAACGCCTTTAGAATTGGTGCATTCTGATATTTTTGGCCTTATCAGAACACCATCTCTTGGAGGAAAAAGATATTTTCTCATTTTCGTTGATGATTATACAAGGATGATGTGGCTTTACATCCTTGAAATGAAATCAGAACCCTTTTCCTGTATTTCTCAAGTTTCAAGCCTTGGTAGAGAGACAAAGTGGAAGATTAATAAAGACACTTCGGACGGATCGTGGAAGTGAATACATCTACACTCCGTTCTTGGAGTATTGCAAGGAAAAAAGGATCAAGTGGCAACTTACAGTCTGGAAGACACCTCAACAAAATGGAGTAGCACACGAAAAGAACCGCACGATTGCAGAAATGGCACAAAGCATGCTCAAAGGCAAAGACCTACCAAACACATTCTGGGCTGAAGCTATCAACATTGCTATGTTCATTCTTAATCGATCTCCCACGAAGGTAGTTCAGAACAAAATGCCATACGAGGCATGGTATAAAGAGAAGCCACAGGTACATTTTCTCAAGATTTTTGGGTGCATTGCATATGCATTAGTTCCATCAGAACAAAGGGAAAATTTTGATGAAAAAGGGGAAAAGCATATTTTCATCGGATAGAGTGACGAGTCCAAAGGATATCATTTCTATAATCCAAACACAAATAAATTTGTGCTTTCTTAAGGTGTGATATATGATGAAGCCGCTGCATGGAAATGGGAGGGCAATTCCTTCCAACAACGAAAGTTTTTTTGAGCCTTTTGATGCAGGAGATGGGCAAGAAACTTCGACTCCGAGCCAAAGTCCGCAAACCGGTCCAGAGAGCTCATCAGAGGATCTCAATCCAACGAGAAAGGTACACACCTTATAAGACATAAATGACTCGTGTGATTTTTCCTTCTTCACTTATGAAGACTACTCACAACAGCCTGGAGTAGATTTCAATGAAACATTTGCTCCCGTCGCTCACATGGAGACGATCAGAAGAGTTCTTGCCTTGGTGACACAGTAAGAGCTTCCTATATACTAGCTTGATGTGAAATCAGCTTTTCTTGTTGGAGAGCTTGAAGAAGTCTATGTGGAGCAACTGCAAGGCTACATTGTTAAAGGAAAATAAGACAAGGTGTACCGGCTTTGGAAGGCACTTTATGGCTTGAAGCAAGCACCTCGAGTGTGGAACAACAACATTGACAAGTACTTCTGTCAAAATGGCTTTGAAAGAAGCCGAAGTGAACCATCCCTCTATGTCAAAAAAGGAGGTACGTAGGACTTTTTCATTGTCTGCTTATATGTTGATGACTTAATCTACACAGGCACCAATTCAGCACTGCTTGAAGAATTTAAAGAGGCCATGATGAAAGAGTACGAGATGACTAATCTCGGCCTTATGAGATATTTTCTTGGCATCCAAGTAACGCAATCTAAAGGAGAGATTTTTATCTCACAAGAAAAATATTTTGAAGATCTACTAAAGAAATTTCGCATGAGTAACTGTAAGCCAGTCTTTACTCCACTTTCTCTAAATGACAAGCTGCAGCTGAATGATGGAGCGGAGAAGATCAATGCTACTGCCTACCGAAAAATGGTTGGTTCGCTAAATTACCTCACTCATACAAGGCCAGATATTGGATATTTTGTGAATCTTATTTTCAAATTTATGCACGAGCCCAACAAGCTACATTATGCCGCAGCAAAACGGATTCTCCGTTATCTTCAAGGGACGAAGAAACTCAACATCAGGTACACAAAAGAGAAAGATAGCAAGCTTATTGGCTACACTGATAGTGATTGGGCTGGATCAATTGATGATTGAAAGAGCATGTCTGGCTACGTATTTTGCGTGGGATCCAACATTATCGCTTGAAGTTCTAAAAAGCAAAGGACAATTGCTCTATCATCGGTAGAAGCTGAATATATGGCAGCTACAGATGCAACATGTGTGGCTATATGGCTCAGACAAATTCTTTCGGACATGGAGCATAAAGAGGAAGGCCCTACAGTCATCTACTGCGACAATATGTCAGCCATAGCAATAAGCAAAAATCCAATTTTTCACTGCCGAACAAAACATATTGAGCTTCGACATCACTTTATCAGAGATATGGTTCAGAATGGAGAAATTCAGCTTAAGTTCGTCAATACAAAAGAGCAGCTAGCTGACATCATGACCAAAGCAGTGGTAGCAGAAAAATTCTCTCAATTTCATCAAGTTATGAAGATTACAAATTAAGGAGGAGTGTTAAAAATATTAATTTGTAATCTAGAGTTGTGTAGAAGTTTATAATAAATTATCTAGTATAAAAAATCATTAGAATATTGTGAGATGTAATGGAAACTCTTGTAATTCACGCGTAGAGTTTTCTAATAGAACCTAGGCTAATAAGTGGAGTGAGTCGGTTCTACTAGGTCGGCAAGTATGTCGGTTTTTTAGCCTCTATAAATAGAGCAGCAGCCGTACACTTTTAGAGTAATGAAAAAGTCCATCCATTGTCATCTGTCAATTCAAAAGTACCTCCCACTTTCATTCTACTTGCAACCAGACAAATCAATTAATTAGTAAAGTCTCCACTAGCCTTTCACTCACAAACATTTATTACACTCGAGTCCCTCCTCTACCTATAACTCCAACTAACTCCCTAACTTTCCTTCTACTTTAACTAGCACCCCAACAAAGTTTTCATACTAGGAAGCAAAACGGTAGCCCAAACGGCTTTCCCGAGATCCGTTTAATTTTTGTATCCCTCTTCAAAGATTAATAAATTTTTATTTCAAATGCAATTATCTCGAGAATCTAATTAAAGAAGTGTTGATAGGTATATTTTTTTATTTGTGTATGACATCGCCATGGAGTCTTTTTAAAAGGTAAACTTATTATAAATTTTTGGTTTTATTAATATTTGTTTTTGGATTGTTCTATCATTTAGGTATAATTTCCCTCTCTGATTAATTTATGATCTTGATAGCTTTTTCTTCTGAATTTTATCGTATAAGATATACTCCCTTTTCTCCCTTTTCAGAGAGTTTGGCGGGGTGGAGAAGCTCAAAATAAAAATTGATTGAGGGTGGGGGATTTGGATGGAATATTTTTGTTGCAGATTTAGTGATTGGTCACAAAATATAAAATTAAGTTGTATCAGTAGGTTTTGATTCGTCGTCGAAGGCTAGTTTTAATTTGTCAATCACTAGTTTTTGATTTGTCAAAGGCTAGTTTGTTGTTGGGTGTTGGAGAATCTCAAGGATAAATTAAGGAATTGAATTGCTGGAAGCATTAAGGAATAAGATTGAGAAGCTGTTGGAGGTCCGGACATCCGGTTACTTTTATAAAAGAAAAAGTTATTGGAGTATCTCCTGTTTGCATATTGTATCTAATTAATATGCGATGCCGTGTCCATCGGCAATAGTGTGACGTCAATTTTGACAATTAGAGTGTTGGAATTGTGAAGACCTTTCATATTCAGAAGATTCCTTCTTAAAAAGTGCTCATTATAAAGATGGAATCTAATGAGCTTTTTTCTGATGTAATTATTGTCTTACATTATAAAAGGAACACATAAATTCCCATTATAATCTGGATTATTCTTTATCATAGTGAAAGCTCTCAACACCTTTGGAATACAATTAAGTAATTAACTTAAATCTGAACCACTTATATCTTATGTCTTGCTTTTGATTGGGTTTGCTGTTATCTTTTTGCCTTACAAAGAGCTCTAGATAGCTCCATATAAGACTTTACTCTTCCAATTGGAGATGCTCTCCCATATCATAATTTAATTAGCTATGCTACGTATCCAGAAAAATTGCACAGAATTTATCCAAAAAACAAGTGTGTGTGATTCACTCCAAGTAAATCTGAGCCACTCATTCTTCTTTTCTGGGTAATTTTGTGCAATTTTTCTTAATACTTAGCATTAATGTAATTTAATAGTCAGAATGTGCTTTCATGGGATATTTACAAGTGTACAGGGTAGCTAAGCTTAAATAAAAAACAAATGGTCAAAACTAAAAAGTTCCACGGCACTTGTATCCAAACTTAATATTAGGACAACAAACTAAGGCTCCCCAATCAAAAGCCATTAATGGAGTTGTTAAAAAAAAAAAATCAAAAGCAATATATGGAGAAACATAAATCCTGGGCCTTAATCAATTAGACGTCTTCAAAAAGCAAACGTCCTTCACAAGCATAAATAATAGTGTAAACTCTGATATAGTCGATCAATGGTAACAAATACTCTCGCTCTCGCTTCTGTGAACATAACCACTTTTGGAAAATTGCGAAAAATCTGTGTATTGATTTCTTTGTTGTTTTTGTATTCTTATATTGTGTGTGTGTGGTGTTTACGCTTACACTTAAGCATTTGAATCAACCAACATAACCTTTTCGAAGCATCGTACAAGTTATGACAGCAACCAACATAACCTTTCCGAAGCATCACAAATAGGACTAGATAGCAGCAGATATTGAATAGAACTCCACAAGAAATAGAAGCAAATCTGTGGGAAGTGCTGTATCCCATCTAAAACTCCTTCAGTAGCCCACTATAGATCGTATAAGGAAAAGAAATAGCAACAACATCATAAGGACTAGTACTCCAAAGAATTGCAACAACTCCGCAAGAGTTTTCATCTAGGAATGTAGCGGACGGGTTCATGGGGATGGTAGGGCTCAGCCCCTTCCCCAAGAGGAGCGAAGCGACAAGGAGGGTCACCTTCACAAATGTAACAAAAGCAATTGCAAGATGAACCCATTTGTCCTTGCCGAATGGTGTGTGTCCTCGGCATATGATGGTTCGGTGTAGACCTGGACGAATATTGAAAGGAAGTTGGGCCCCAATACCTGAACTAATCTTGGATATATGACCTTCAGCAGAACGTTCGGACCATTCTTAGAAAGCCAACTGCTCGTCATATGGAGTGTTTTCCTAACCGAGCGCTTTATGGACCGAGTTGATTGACTTCGGATTCGTAGTGCTACGGGACTGTCAGGGGCTCGGTAGGGGCATGCCTGATAGACCAGGCAGATCATTAATGGCAGCAGTCAACTACCCTGCATGCTGTGTTTGTAGGATCTCGTGGTTGACTAGGGAATATTCCCAAACCAGTTGACCTCTCAGACTTATCAGGAATGACGTCAGCCGAAGCGCTGCGTCTACAGAAGTCATTTTTATTGCACCAAGTGTCATCCTAAGTATGGAAATGCGCGTAGGGCTCCCGAGAGGCGTGATGACCATGGTCTGCTTTGCCTATAAATACAGTTGTCACCTACCTCACTCAGGATCTCTCTCTCCACATTCAATACACTCTTTACTCTCTCTCTCTCTCTCTCTCTCTCTCCAGTAAACTTCTCATCCTTTGATTACTTACTTGACCATCGGAGTGCCTTCCTCGACAACCACCACCCAAGATTGGCACTAACGTGGTTGTTTCGTGTGTAGGTCATCTTCTCAGGCAACCAATTAAGGTCACAGCAAGGTTCAGTCATCTTATCACCCTTCGTACTAAACCGAAGGATCAAAGAGGTTATTCTGGTGTGGTGCCTCCCACAAGGAATGATTCAAATAATGAACCAGAAATTCTATTGTTTTATCATACTCCTTAAAGATTTTTAAAGTTCTCTTTTTTGAATAAATTGTGATGTTCTCATAATGCTTGTAATAATCCAAAATTTTTAATAAAATTTAGAATTATTTAATTTCATTTTAATTATTTAATTTCGTTATTTAATTTCTAATTGCACTTAGGGCTCTTAATTGGCAATTACTACGGTCTATACCCTAATACTTCCAAATTGCTACAAATTCGACCCTAAGGCACGTTTACATTTTAATCGCGAGCATTACATTTTTCTAAATTCATTTCATACATAATTATACCCTTTTATACACGTACACAAACAATACTAGCACACATATACACATATGTGTATACATATACTTTATACATCATCCTACACTACCCAACCACCACCAATGATCACCAATACCACACTCTACCTCCTTCCATCAGCCAAAATCAGTCCCCTTGACAGCCATACACTCCACCACCCTCCTCCATCACTTCCTAACCCACTATAGTACTTGTTTCACCAGTCTTACACTCTAACTCCACCCAAAACTCATTTTATACTCCCCGAAACCCCAAATTTCGTCCAGAGCAGCTACTGCCCCTCTCATTCACTCTCTTCCTCCTCCAAAATCTCCCAAGAACTCCCAAATCAAGAACACAAAGCCCCATTAACATCCTTCAAGTTCTAGAGTGAGAAAAGTCAAGAAAATTGGGTTTTCACTTTAAAACATCAACCACATGCTCCCACCTCTCATCTTCCACTTCAAGATCATCCAAAACACTCCAAGGTACCCCACATTTCACCATAAGAGCCACACAAGGCCAGCCAAAGAGCTCCGTCCACCAATTTTTCACAAAAACCCGTTTTTTGCCAAATCTTCGCAAAACAAGGTAGAAACTTGTACCAAACCTATTCCAAGCTTTTGAAAGTGTTATAATATTCTAAGAGTAGTTTAGAGTTGATGGGTTAAAGCCCCAAGTCTTGGGTTTCACGAAACCCAAGCCAAAACGCTATGTGACCTTTTTTACTCCAAATCGTGTTTCCGTGCTTAGTAAATCTTAGATTCATTGTGATTCATGTTTTTAACTATTTTGAGCATGTTTAATACTTTACTAAATTTTTATATGAGTTTCTCCATGAATTTATAGTGCTTAGCCTTGTTCTTGATCATTGTGTTAAAGTTAGGGGTTTAAAGTGTAATTTTGTAAAATTGGCATGCGTACTTGTGTATTATTTATGAAACCTATTTTTATCAACTACGTGTCACTACTGGAAATTTAGGAGTGTAAGAAAATGACCAGAATGCCCTTCGGGTGTAAAATGACAATTTTGCCCTTGTGTGGGTAAATTAAATGTGTAGTTTTGTACTTAATTACAAAAATCAAGGAATTGCATTTTATGGCAATCAGGACTTTATTAAATAAAATAAAGTATTTTTACGTATTTACCCTCGTCGGTGAAAAAATTACATTTTTGCCATTGTATTATGTTTATTTACAAAAAGGCCCCCAAAGTTTGTAAATTACACTAAGGACCCTAGAGTCATGAAATTATGTTGGATACCCTTGTACTTACTTAAAATGGCATTGGTGACCCTTACTTTCTTTAAATTACATTTTGGACCCAATAGTTTAGTAAATTACATTTTGGCCCCTGTTGTTTGAATTTAGTATGTTTAGACCCCTAGTTTTTGATTACTTGAATTTCGTGAACTTTTGAATCAAGACATTCGTTTATGACCCTTAGAATATTGTTATCACTTTGCTTGTACTGTTAAATGCACTTTCTATAAACGTGTTGAATGTTAGAATAGACAACTAGGTTCCTGGGTTGGGTGATCATACGCGGATATACAATAGACAATGAGGTTAATGGAAAAGTGAATTAGAATTGATTGATGGGGAGTTACCCCGACATTGTTGTTGAATGACAGTTCCGTTAAGTGATTGTTTCGGAGGATCATTTGACAGTCTACTATGATTTCGAAACCCTAGGATATGACACTCTATGATTTGCTTCATTTGAATTCGGAGGTGTTATAAGGGTTGAATTATTATAGACCAGTTTCGGCTATATACCTACAGGACTTGGCAGTTTCCATACGTAGCTAGTGGTACAGTTTTGTCCCTGGGAAATTCATCCTTGCGAGGAGGCTGACGGTAGGATTAAATACTCTTTGAGACTAATGATGTAACATTTGACCATAATCTAGCAAAAATTGGGAGAAACAACCAAAAATTCCGTACCAAAAAAGACAAGAAAATATTGCGATTAATGACCACGACAAAAAGAATGTGGTCTGAGAATTATTTGACACCAAAATATTGTTATGGAGAAAACATTCGCCTCTACAATCTAATTAAGAGAGTGAGGCATTGTGTCTTCTAAATTGTATAGCATGCTATATAATGTAGTGGGCGCACAAATACCATATGTGACATTATTTTTATTTGTTGCCATTAATTAGCTTGCTACCATGACTCTATTGGCAGATATTTACAAGTGTATTCATTAAGAGAACAAGAATAAAGTCTTGTGCATAGCACCAATGGCCTAGCCAGAAAATTGTACTGTAATGACACAATCTAAAACTGCCAGCACTTTTGTTGCGAAAAAAAAAAAGTCCCTCTTCTTTAAGAATCTAACATGCTTAACTATCACATTATCCAACACAAAATAGAGAGGAGTTAATATGGAGAGAATTAAGAAGAGAAAGAGAAATACAGGAGAATGTAAAAAGGAGTCTTGCTGGACTTTCATTTTATATATAATAATATAGCAATTGTAGTTTCGTAAATACATTACAGTTTCAAGGGAGTTGCGCGCCAAAGCAAGAGGGAAAGGCTACGTTCACAATTCTACTACTTGAATGTAATCTTTAACGCTCCCGTTCTTTGTTGTTTAGCAGTATTGTTTACCAAGGACCCCAAGAGCACTTAATAATTTTTTTATAAAAAATGTGACATAGTAATAAATTTCTATTATATTATTTTACAAATGTAAAAAAAAAATCACAAAAATTCAGTGAGGGTCTATGCCTTCACTAGTCCTCAAGTATATCCGCCACTCCACAGCACGTATTATACTATAATATTTAAATAAATATATTTGTGTATGGCATCACCATGGAATCTTTTTTTAAAAAAAACTTATTATTAACTTTTTAATTCATTAATAAGTTTTCTGATATGTTCTATCATTTTTGTTTATGTGTCTCTTCTGATTAATTTATGGTCTTCATAGTTTTTTTCTTAATTTTATCATAAGAATATACCAATTTTGGTTTTGCTCCTTTAAATTTACCATACTTGGTAAATTTATTACTTCAACGTTTGGGAAGTTTTTATGTTGGAGGAACGATTGAAATTGTCATTTCTTTAATCATTCAGCTGAAATGTTAATTACGTAAGTTCCCAGTTTTCAATCAGTTGTCAGTTGTCACAAAAGAACTAATACTCAAACTATTGATAAATTTTCCATGCTTTGGTAAAAAAAGAGGGTAATAATAATGTCAAAACCCAATTTGTTGCTACCTACTCACATTGAAATTCACCATTAATAAAATGACTTATTTTTCCTTCGATGACAACACCCTCTTTTGTACTATTTCTTCTTCCTTCGTAGTCCCAACCTGCTCTTATCATTGCATTCCCAACTTCTCATCCGCCATTTAAGTCCTCTCAAGCTCTAGAGCAAAAAATCCCAAGCGAGTCGTCGCATGGGCTCGGATCGTTCTTGACTACTCAAGGATCGAGTCCAAGATTTAGAAGTAACCTTCATAGCGAATTGCAGGACTTAATTATCAAATTGTTGGAGCTTGAATAGGTTTTGTGTAAATCGAAGAACCCGAAATTGGTGAAACAATGGGTTGCTTTCTCCATTGCTGATCAGTTGATTAGCTTTAACAAAGATGTGGATTTTGTCCAGATTAAAGTTCGACTACAAGTATGAAGGTCATAATTAACTAGGTTTTGCGAGTTAAAAATGAGCTCCCATTTCGAGTTGCTTTGCCGATGCACACGTGAGGAATGCCGATGTTAGGAGTAGAATTCCAGGTAGTCAAGTAGCATATAAATGGTGAGTGAATAGAATTGGGGAAGAAACAACAATAGAAAAAAAATGGATTAAGACTTTTAGGAGGACAAATAGGTCATTTTGATGATAAACTTCAGTGTTAGTTTTGGCAACAAATTGGATTTTGGCATTATCACTAGCCAAAAAAAGTCTTTTGCATTGATTGCTTAAGTAAACTTCAGTGTTAGTTTTGGCAACTTCAGTGTTACTTTCGAATCTCAACCGTTATATATACAATTCGTTCGATTACTTCATTTATTATTTGTTTGAGTTGATCAAATATTAATGTACTACCACTCAGTACTCACTAGGCAATGAACCTTGTTGCCTATGCTTTCGACTTCTGGCTTTTAAGACAAGACAAGTCCCTTTATAGAAAAGAGATGAAGAAAGAAACCCTGTCACTTCCTTGGTTCATCAAGGGAAGTGATCGAAGTAACCCAATGAAAAGGGGCCCGAGTTCAACTTCTATCCTGATTTTTCGCCGTCCTATATATATATAGAGAGAGAGAGAGAGTCTCCTTCCTATCTAAACTACTAAATCTGGACCTCACTTTCCGAACCAAATTTTAGCGATCCAAACCGTTAGATGTGTTTAAAACGTGTTTCTAAGGTCCACCTTAGAGCATTTTTGTGAAAAACTACTCCGATCAAGCCGTTCCAGTTAATTTTTTTTTGCCAAATCTTCGCGGTAGACCTTAGAAACACGTTTTAAACATATCTAACGGTTCAGACTATCCCAATTTGGTCCGAAAAGTGGAGGTCCGGAACTTAATAAAATGCGGGAGTTTAGACCGGAAGTTTGGTGCATATATATATATGCTACTCAATCTCATCACCTCTCTGGGAGAGGGAGCGAGGCAGCTGTGATCCATCATTCTCTTGATTCTGAACAGTTGGTTCACTACAAGTATCTGTCAGAGGGCTTCGTAGGGTAGAGAGTAATTCAAAATGGATGGATAGTTGCCAATTTGGGAGGAATATTTGTTGCAGGTTTATTGATTGTTGCAAAATAAAAAATTAAGTTGTGTCCTTAGGTTTTGATTTGTCAAAGGCTATTATGTTGTTGGAAAGAATATTGCTGGAAATAAGGAATAAGATTGAGAAGTTGTTAGTATGTCGTCTGTGTGCAAACGCTTTCTAATTTTCATTGCGGTTCCATAGGTGTTTCTGTTTTTTGTGATGTTTTTGTTGGGATATGACAAGTGTTTAATTTATCGAGAGGTATGTGAATTTGACAAGTAATTCTTGATAATGATTATTTATTTATTTATTTATTTTAAACATTCTCATATTAGCTAGGTGTTTGTAATATCTACTCAACCTAATAAATATATTTTCCTTATAACAAAGGGCAGACAAATAAATAATCTTTTACCCCAATCTGAAACCTCTAGGCCTTGGGACTTATGTGTTTGCTTCCACCTAAGGTCTCAAGTTCGATTTTCCTTGCCAGCAAATTCTTGGGGCCACTAAGATTTATGCCCAGTCGTGACCTCTAGGGCTACAGAATTCATTAAGGTGCGTGCAAGCTGCCCCGGACAATAAAAAAAAACTTTTAACCCAACCTAATTCTATGTATTAACAAGCTATGTTTTGTTGGGCTAAGAGTGTGGATCGTGAACTAGATAACACCAAAATATTATCTTGGAGCCAAAAAAGATTCGTGTATGGCTACAATATTCCATGAGATTGATAAATTGTGTCTTATAAATTGTAGTCTGCTTAGTTCTAATCTCATAATTTAGTGCTATAGTTAGAATGTGGAGAAATACTTATTCATGGATGTGGCGCAAACGGGGAGTTTGTGTAGTGTGGATCTCGGCTGTCCATCCCAAAATCTAACAGCTCTGAGCGGTGCAAAGTTTTTTTTTTTTCATCTGCAATGCATTTAAGGAGGAGAGAGAGAATGCACCGCTCAGAACTGTCGGATCTCGGGGTGGACGGCTGTGATCCTCGCGACGCAAACTCCCCGTTTGCGCTGCATCCCTGAATAAGTATTTCTCTAGAATGTGTTCTCATTTGAATACTTTTAGGGTGAGTAATACTACTTAGGATGTGTTCTCATCAGATTATATAGCTTTATCTTTGTATTTTGCTCACCATGTTGCTGGTGTTATCCTTTCACTCTCCTTTTTTCCTTCTTTTAGATGTACCCATTGTCGAGTATTCTTATATAAATTTTTTTCATTTAAAAAAAAAAAAAAAGCAACCCAAACTTCTTGTTTCTGGCTTCTTTTTTGTTTCCCAGTAGGAGCCCTCAACATTTGATTGGTTGTCTCTTTGTCTTCTTGATGTAGCATTTTCGAGTTTTTAACAAATATTCTTTTGCTGATAAAAAATTTATTAATTTGAGGATTTTCCGCGTATATATATATATATATATACACACCGGGAAGGGTTTGATCCAAGTAGTTTTCGCAAAAATATATATATTTACATTTTTTTGTGAAAACTGCTTGGATCAAGCCTTTCCCAGTATTTTTTTTGAAGAAAGGGGTTTTTTTTTGTGTTGCAAATTATTTTTGGAAAATCCAATCCGTCCAATCTGTTCAGAAGATGTTTTCAAAGATATCCGCGGAAAATCTTCAAAAAAAAAAAAATACAGGGAAGGGCTTGATCCAAGTAGTTTTCGCAAAAAATGTAAATATATATATTTTTTGCGAAAATTGCTTGGATCAAGCCCTTCCCGGTATTTTTTTTGAACATTTTCCGCCTTGACTCTTGAAAACACCTTTTGAACACATTGGACGGATTGGATTTTCCAAAAATAATTTGCAACACAAAAAAAAACCCCTTTTTTCCTTATTTCCGGGATCCAGGGTTGGAAGTTTCTTAATGTTTTGAAGGTTTTAAAACTTGTTTTTGCATGATCTAAACCGTTCAATGTGTTTAAAAAGTGTTTTCAAGGATTTTCGTAAGAAATTGGTCAAAAAAAATACCAGGAAGGGCTTGATCCAAATAATTTTTCACAAAAAATGCACATTTACTGTTTTATGAAAAACTGCTTAGATCAAGCCTTTTCCGGTATTTTTTTGGATAATTTCACACAGAGACCATTGAAAACACATTTTAAACACATTGGACGGTTTGGATCATGTGGACGGTTTGGATCATGAAAATTTTATCCGGAACTATGAGTGCCGGACCTAGGGATCCCAGATTAGTTCCGGACTCTCTCTCTCTCTCTCTCTCTCTCTCTCTCTCTCTCTATATATATATATATATATATATATATATATATATATATATATTCGTTTTATTCAGAGAGTTTTTGATATGTTCCACAATTTGGTAAGTATCAGTAATTTACGATCTTGATAATTGTTACGTTCATCTTGATTTTCTTGCAAACAAATCATTTATTTTTAACTCTCTCTTTAATAATTTTACGTAGACTGTAAATTTATCACTTTAAAGTTTCAGCAAGTTATAGTTTCTCCCATTGTACTCTGTATATACTCGTTCA
Source organism: Vaccinium macrocarpon (assembly GCA_022606695.1). NCBI lineage: Eukaryota > Viridiplantae > Streptophyta > Magnoliopsida > Ericales > Ericaceae > Vaccinium > Vaccinium macrocarpon. Next base: position 36,228,541 of record CM040180.1, on the reverse strand, counting down.
ACTGAATTACTACTTTACAATAATATCTCCGTTCTGAAAAAAAGTTTCGGTAATTTCTAAAGTTTTCAGTTATGGAGGAATGTCTCAAACGATTTGGAAATTGTCATTGTTTTATTCTTCTGCTTAAAGATTTTGATGTCTTACATTTTCTATTAAACTGTGACGTTCTCCTAATGTTTAAAGACAGAATCTTTTTTCGATCCCGACTAGCTCGGAGTCTACATCTTTCTAGCAGATTCTTTTTGTTTTGCCCTTTTTCTTTTTTTAACTTTTTGTGATTTCGTTTTTTTTTTTTTTTCCATGGCAAAAGAAAAAGCTTTTTTGTGACTTCGTATATGGAGCAAAACAGCACAAATTATTCTGAACTCAATTTTCAATCACAACAGTTGTGACAAAATACTATTGTAATTATAGGTGTCTTCTGACATGGAAACAAGAAGCTGCAAATTATGCGCATGTATGTCAAAAATACATCAGAATGAACATACTTCATGGACAGCTCCTTCCATGGATTTTTACAACTATCAAGGCTGTTTAAATAGTGCAATGTATTTTTCAAATGGTATTGCTATGTATTTTACAATTGTAATTGCTGTTTATTTGTTAAAACAAGTGTGATTTGGTTACTAGGTTTTTGATATCCAATCCACATAAATGGCAAAAGTTGAAATGATTTAAATCACACTTTGGATCTCCGGAAAATGGTAGAATCGAGGGCACAGCTAACCTGCTATGCCTTGGGACACAGCTGCAACCCCTTCTCGAAGATTTTTGGGTTTTGGTAGTAAGCATGGCAGGGAAGAGTGATACTGTCAAAATTGTGTGTGTTTGGTGGGGTGGGAGAAGCTCAAAATGGATGGATGGTTGCCAATTGGGTGGAATATTATTGTTGTATGTAGAAAATTGTGTTGTGTATGTGGGTTTTTATTTGTTAAAGCCTAGTTTTAATTTGTCAAAGGCTAGTATTTTGTTTGAAAAGGAATTGCCGGAAATGATTGAGAAGTTTGTTGGAGATATGCTTTGAATTCAAGACGGTCGAAGAAAAGTGCAAAATTTGGTGCGAAAAGTCGTTTTCTGGACCTATGGTCCGGACCAAGAAAAGCCCCGTCCGGACCAATGGATTTTGGGACATGTTTGGACATTCTGCCACGGTAGTCCGGACCACCATTATGCGAATGTGTGCAGCTACGCGTTTTAAAGAGATTTTGACCTAATTTTTTTGTACTTTCTTATAAATAGGAGCCTTGTGGCCTCCTAGGATTTTGTCTTGAGTTGGGATTTGAGATATCTAGGGTTTGTGTGTATCTCTTTCGTGTGTGTGAGACGTTTGATGCTTTGTAGGTCACGCCTCAGAGATTTGTCCCTAGATATTGTGTGGATGCTTCATGTGAGAGTTACGGGTATAGCCGGCTTTGTGTATTTTTCCCCATTGATAGTGAATCCTCTTGCTCTTTTCCCGTGGACATACCTCTAGAGCTCCGTGCTTTGGGGGGAACCACGTAAATCCTTGTCTCTTGTTTTCTTGTTGGTTGTGTTTATATTCTCTACTTCAGGTTTCAGCACAACAAATTGGTATTAGAGCTCCGGGTTCAAACTGAGGCTTGTGTTTCCGCTGTGTTTGTGTACTTGGGGTCGTTTTCGATGGCGACTCGCTTTGAAGTTGAGAAGTTTGATGGACAAAGTGCTTCTTTTAGTTTGTGGTGTATCAAGATGAAGGCTTTGTTAGTGCAACAAGGAAGAAGCAAGGCTTTATTGGGGGTGTTGAATAAACCTACTGATATGCAGGATAATGTGCTTGAGGATCTTGATGCGAGGGCATTCAGTTCAATACAATTGTGTCTAGCCGATGATGTGCTTTGCGAGGTTGGGGAGGAAGATTCGGCAGCCAGTATTTGGTTGAAGTTGAAGAGCATCTATATGACGAAGTCGCTAACCAACCGATTATACTTGAAGCAGCGTCTTTATACTTTTCTACGCCCATAAAAGACCATTTAGATGAGTTGAACCGAATTATTATGGATTTAAAAAAAATTGGGGTTGTGATTGATAATGAAGATCATGCTCTTATTGTGTTATGTTCTTTACCTGCATCATATGAACACTTTGTGACTACTATGTTATATGGGAGAGATACGATTTCCACGGAGGACGTAAAGTCTAGTTTGTATTCTAAAGAATTGAGGAAAAGGTATCCAGTGAGAGTAGTGTTCATGATGATCAAGCTTTGGTGGTGCAGGGAAAAGCTGGTGGGAGGGATTCTGGCAGCAGAGGGATTTCTAACTTTAAAACCACATATATGGATGGAATACAATGTTTTTACTGTAAGAAATTCAGGCACATGGTCAAAAATTGTTCGAGGGTGAAGGATAAGTTTGTAAAGAAGGGTGTTGCTCGTTGCGTCGAAGATGATTTGCAAGGGTTTGAGGCTGCCATTGCTTTGGCAGTAAGTGATGTCAATGTCTGTTGTGAAAACATGTGGATTCTTGACTCTGGATGCTCCTACCACATGTGTCCACGTAGGGATTGGTTTGATACATATGAGGCGGTTCATAGTGATATAGTTCTTATCGGGAATAACATGCCCTGTAGAATTGTTGGGGTTGAAACAATCAAGGTCAGGATGTACGATGGGATTGTGAGGACATTGCTTGGTGTTCGACATGTACCAGAATTAAGGAGAAACCTTGTCTCTTTGGGCGCTCTCGACTCCATTGGTTGGAAGTACAATGGTGAAGGATGAGTCTTGAGTGTGTCGTTTGGTGCTCGAGTTTTTATGAAGGGTTAGAAATTAGGTAACCTCTATGTGCTTGATGGTAGTACGATTGTGGGTGCTCCATCGTTGGGGTCTTCATCTGTTGAGAGGAATTCAGGTTCAACTATTGGGAGTGTGCATGAGAGCATACAAGACTCTGCGGTAGAGTCTATTAACTCCGGGTGGAGTTTTAGCACATCTTCTTTGGCATCAGTAATGGATGCATGTGGTCGACATTTGGTGGAAGATAGTTGCTCGTTGGTGATTAACTCTGTGTGGGGAGTTGCGGTGTTAAGCTCAAGGTGGAGCTTGTGGAGGCACGTGTGGCTGGGTTTATTCAGTAGTGGAAACAAGGTCAAGTAGAGGTGTTTGCACCTTGTTTGTTGGTGCCATTGATGTGAGCCCGTGTGGGGCTGCCCCGAGAGGGGGGTTGTGGGGAAAAGCGAGTGTTAAGAGGATTGCACTATGTTGTTGGCTTAGAAGAGAATTCAAGCCAAGGTAGAGATTGTTGGAGATATGCCTTGAATTCAAGATGGTCAAAGAAAAGTGCAAAATTTGGTGTGAAAAATCGTTTTCTGGACCTATGCTCCGGACCAAGGAAAGCCCCGTCCGGACCAATGGATTTGGGACATTTTTGGACATTCTGCCTTGGTAGTCCGGACCACCGAAATTCCCGTCCGGACCACCGTTAGTAGTCCAAAGCACCGAATCCCCGTCCGGACCACCGTTACGTGAATGTGTGGCTACACGTTTTAAAGAGGTTTTGACCTAATTTTTTTTTGTACTTTCTTATAAATAGGAGCCGTGTGGCCTCCTAGGGTTTTGTCTTGGGTTGGAATTTGAGATATATAGGGTTTGTGTGTGTCTCTTTCGTGTGTGTGAGACGTTTGATGCTCTGTAGGTCGCGCTTCAGAGATTTGTCCCTAGATATTGTGTGGATGCTTCAAGTGAGATTTACGGGTATAGCCGGCTCTGTGTATTTCTCCTCATTGATAGTGAATCCTCTTGCTCTTTCCCCGTGAACATACCTCTAGAGCTCCGTGCTTTGGGGGGAACCATGTAAATCCTTTTCTCTTGTTTTTTTTGTCGGTTGTGTTTATATTCTCTATTTCAGGTTTCGGCATAACAAAGTTGTTGGAGCGTCGCCTGCATGCAAATGGTTTCTATTTTTCGATTCCGTATCCACACGAGATGTTGTGTTTTTTTTTTTTTTTGTGATGTATTTGTTTGTAGGTAGGTCTTGTGTGTTTTTGTCGGAACATGACAAGCATTTTATTTCTCGAGTGGTATGTGCCAATTTATTTGAGATGTATATTCTTGATAGTGATGCTTTTTCTTTTTTGGGTAATTTGTGATGCTTTTTCTTATTCTACATATTGTTATCTTATTGTAATACCTAATGAACCATATTGAATTTATCTTTCTTAGAAAAAATGGTAGGAAAATAAATTATTTTTTCAATGTTACTACTTAGTTTTTCAATGTTATGATTGATGGATCCACACAATCCACGTAATTAGTTTTAAAAGAATATAATGACCAAATATTATCATTGTAACAATATTTTTTCGTATGACGTTTTTAGTTTGCAAATACAAGTCTATCTGTAGATATTTACAAGTGCAGCAAAAATAGAACATGCATAAAGTTGCGTGCTGCTAATACACCAGAAACTATATTTATTTTGTTTATGACATCAACATGGAATCTTTTTCTAAATTTGCAATCTTGATAGTTTTTGCTTTCTTCTTAGTTTTATCGTAAACAAAATTATCAATTTTGGCTTTCTATTTTATATTTCACATTGATTGTAAACTTATTATTTTTGTAAATTCTAAATCTTTCATTTACAGAGTAACGAGATAGAAATTCTCATTGTCTTATCATTTTGCTTAATGTAATTGTGATAAATGTTACATGGTTAATTAGGTAGAAAAGCTCTCTTTCAGATCAAATCTCGACTTGCTTAGTCTACCTCTTTCTTGTAGATTCATTTTGCTGTGCCATTTTTCTTTATCTTTTTGTCGGAATATGACAAACATTTAGTTTATTGAGTAGTATGTGCCAATTTGTTCGAGATGTATATTCTTGATAATGATGCTTTTTTTAATTCTACATAGTTGTATATATTTACAAGTGCAACAAAAAAAGAACAAGCATAAAGTTGCATCCTATTCGATGCTCATATTCCAGAACTATATTTATTTTGTTTATGACATCGACAAGGAATCTTTTAACTTAATTTGCGATCTTGATAGTTTTTGGTTTCTTCTTAGTTTTAACGTAAACAAATTTATCAATTTTGGAGTTCTATTTTATATTTCACATTGATTGTAAACTTATTGTTTTTGTAAGTTCTAAAGTTTTCATTTATAGAGTAAATAGTCAAATGAAATGGAAATTCTCATTGTTTTATCATTCTGCTTAATGTGATTGTGATAAATGTTACATAGTTAATTAGGTAGAAAAGTTCTCTTTCACATCACATCTTGACTGGCTCAATCTACCTCTTTCTTGAAGATTCATTTTGTTTTGCCATTTTTCTTTATATTTTTGTCGGAATATGACAAGCACTTAATGTATCAAGCAATATGTGCCAATTTGTTTGAGATGTACATTCTGGATAATGATGCTTTTTTTATTCTACATATCTGTATATATTTTACAAGTGCAGCAAAAACCAGAACAAGCATAAAGTTGCTTATGGATCAAAAAAAAAAAGCATAAAGTTGCTTGCTATTCGATGCTAATACTCCAGAACTATATTTATTTCGTTTATGACATCGACATGGAATCTTTTTTCTTAATGTGCGATCTTGATAGTTTTTGCTTTTTTCTTAGTTTTACCGTAAACAAATTTATTAATTTTGGCTTTCTATTTTATATTTCACATTGATTGTAAACTTATTATTTTTGTAAGGGCTTATTTACCTTTTTAGTCCCCAAAGTATTCGCGAAATGTCAATTTCGTCCCCATTATTCAAATCGTGTCTATCGAGTCTCCAATGTTCACAATGTGTGTTTAAATGGTCTCTTTGTCTAACGCCGTCCGTCTTCTCCGTTAAATGCAGGGGTAATTTCGAAATTTCACCCCACAGCTTACAGTTGCCTTTGGGCTTATTTACCTTTTTAGTCCCCAAAGTATTTGCGAAGTGTCACTTTGGTCCCCAATATTCAAATCATGTCTATCGAGTCCCTAACGTTCACAATGTGTATTTAAATGGTCCTTAGGTCTAACTCCATCCTTTTTGTAAAGACCCGTGTTTTAAAATAATTTTTCCAGAAATAATATTGGGGAAATGTGAGGAAATGAAAATAGTGCAATATGAGGTCAATGTGAAGTTAGTAATTTTATTTGGGTGTTTGTGAAGCACATTAGAAACATGAGGGGTGTAAGTGCTAGTGTGAGAATGTATATAAGCAAGTTTGGATCAGATTTTTGCTCAAAAAATCACACCCCTCTCCTGTCAAAACTCACGCCTCTCTCTCTCTTCTTCTCCTTCGCTCAAAGTCTCCTCAAAACCCCTCCACTTCTCCACCACAAATCCACCCTCCACCCTCAAATACTTCAACCTCCAACCAAGGATTCATCATCTACGTGCGATTTGGAGTCCGGGACTTCGTGATTTTGCTTGGAGCTAGCATATTTCGGTTGGGGTTGGAAGCAAGAGCTAGGGTCTCATCTTCTTCTTGGTTTGCTTGAGGTAGGGAACCCATTTCTACTTCTAAGTGTATATGATTTGAATTAATGCATGATGTTCATATCTCTCCTCAATTTTCTACATAACTCTCATACCTCCATGGAAATTGGATTTGAACTTGTATAAGCTTGATTTTCCATATTTGTTAGATTGATCTTTGATTGGGTGTTTAGATATGCTAAAATGATGTTTTGTTGTGCTTTGGAACCCCAAATTTGGACTTGGAATGAAGCCCCATCCATTTGAGCCAAGTTGTGATTTTCCACCAGAACCCAGGTGGATCGATCCACTCTTAACAGTGGATCGATCCAAAATGCTCTGTTGCACTTTTGGTACGTTGTGGATCGATCCACTCCTTGATTGGATCGATCCAGAATGGCTTGTTCATGGATTACACAAGAGTGGATCGATCCAGAATGGTCTGCTCGCGGATTTCACTAGAGTGGATCGATCCACTCCTTGCATGGATCGATCCAGATTCCTTTGTTCAGGCAGATTTTTTTTCCAACTTCGCGGGCACGTCTCGGCTTCGTCCGAACTCCGATTGAGGTGATTCTTGAACTGTTGGAAAGATCTACGAGTCTACTTTCAAACCCAATTGGTTTCATATTTATAGCCTTTATATTTTGAGAGAAATGTGTTTTTTACTATCAGCGTGTCACATTTTCTTGAGATTTATAACTCCATTTTTATGTTTCATCGCTCCGAGCCCTCATTGGCCATTTCAAAACTTCTCGAATTGACCTTTAAGCTTCGGTAACCTATCATGGTGCATTTTATGTTATGTCTTGGTTGTCTTGGTTTCTCACGCACATTGGACACGTGTTAATTTGACCATCACCGACACATTTTGAGTTTTTGGACAAAGATGATTCTGTGAATGTTTTGGGCACTAAGTTGAACTTATGAGTTCATAAATGGTAATATAAATGTGAAATATGTGACACGGGGCCCGAAAGGGTATGCCCAGAGTGACACGGGGCCTGAAAGGGTATGTCCGGAGTGACACGGGGCCTTTATGGTATGCCCGGAGTGACACGGGGCCTATATGGCATGCCCGGAAAATGATATAATGTTTGGAAATGACAGAGATGGATATGGATATTGTGCAAAATATATGAGGCATGTTGTGTGAGTGTCAGACACGAATGACGGGAGTAAATGAAATCTAATTGAACATGTACTTTCCTCAAGTGACACGGGGCCTTTATGGCATGCCCGGAGAACAAGTGAATGATTAAAAGGAATAAGATGTATTTTAGATGTTTTGGGTATTTGTGAAGTATTGTAAAATAAAATGTCTGTGTAAATGAATGTGTTTTGAGGGGAATGAATCCCACGACACGAAATGTAATGGTTATAAAGAAGCTTATGGATATTCTAGTTTCATTATATCTTTGAGGCATCTCCTAGACACTTTGTCATTGAGTTGATTTATCTTGGTCCATCTTAGCCTACTCATTTATGTGTATCATACCTTCATGTGCATCTTTCATTCTCTATACCCTTAGTGTTGGTAGAAAAGTTTCCTACGAGCTAGTGAGCTCACCCTATCTTTCCCAGGTACACGACATGGAGCATGAGATCGGATGCTTGGAGTGTGAATGCATGTCATGAAGATTTTATGAGCATGAAGTTATTTTCTCATCTTCATGCTAAGTACATTTTCGAAAGATAATCTTGTAATTTTAATTTCTCTAAGATTTTGACTATTTCAACTTATGTAATAACTTAAAAACCTTTGTTATTTTGTATGGGTACGGGTACCCTTGACTAGAAGCTTATTGTACTTCGACTTTGACTTTCTATGGAAAATTGTTGACTTTAATGGATCCTACGTGGATTTTATTTGTATTTTGGCTTATTTAAATTGAGGGTGTGACACTTTTTCTTCGTCAATGCAGGGGTAACTTCGGTACTTCATCCCCACATAGCTTTCTTCAACCTCAAAACCCTTATTTCCAACATCTACTTGATCATCTCTATTCCACCCTCTTTATCAATCTGTTGGATTATGATCTTTGTCTTCCACTGATTGAAGGTATGCTCATCTCTCTTCCGAGATAACAAGAAACAACAAACCCAAAAATCGAAATGGGGGATCTATGGCTCTAAGAGGCATTCTGAGCCACGGTGTGGTTTGGTCGTTGGCAATGGTGCATCTGGTCGCTACCCATGATCTAACATCATCTACGTTAGGGGAGTTCCAATTTGGTGATCCATCCCATTGCATGACAAGCAACCACAAAAATCAAAAAGGGGATCTGAGAATTTCAATCACCCTAAGCGTTCAATCGAACCACACAATACGATCATTTTCCAGACCCATTCCATCCACACAGGGGTTTCTGCAGTCTGTTGTGACTCTCGGCCATAGATTCTCCTGGGATTGGAATCTCGTTTCAACAACTCAGTGCTGGTAAGGTTGCGGTGGCGGGTCTCTGGTCAAAAGGGGATATAATCCTTGCTTCACTTCCAAGCCGATTCAACATAATCTGGGTGAGTAACCTACCTCATTTAGAAAATCTGGTGAACTTATCCGCAAAGAAGGATGTGTTTACATATAAAATTAACCAGTCCAATAATTAATTGACACGTAGTCAAAAGTGCCAAATGTTGTCAACTACTTGTCAGCGAAGATACACTAGATCAATCAAATAAAATTGAGTGAATACGTTGTCGTATCATTTCTCAAACTGGAAGAACAGTTATTGGCAGTTACAAGCCATTGTTAAAATATAGATTGGCTTCGAAGCCATAATATTAACTGCTGAGCACACAAGCTCCACGTGTAAACTTGCAAAACAAGGCAATTGGCAGTTAGAACACGTGGAATACTTCTGGAAGGCAGTTACTCCCTTAACATGTTATCATTTGAGTTGGTAAATAAACGTGCAGATTTAAAGCTTCTGGGAGAAGAAAGAATTCAAATTCATACGTGGAGGAGGAATAACTGCCAACCTTCAGAGTGGAAGTTAGAGTTCAAAGCAATCTAGATTCAAACTCATGGAGTGGGAAGTTCAAACTGCAAGCAACATCTATAAATAGAAGAAATTGAAGAAGTGAAAGCCCCGGACAAATCTTCAACAAACAGCTATAAAAAAACTGATGCTTGGTTTGTTCATTGGCAAAGTAGTTTAGGATTTCGAACCCAGCTCAAAGTAGATTAGGAAGTAGTTTAGGAATTAGATTAGGATCTATCTCGATTGTTCTTGTAACAATCACCCCTATCTCGGTTGTTCTTGTAACAATCACCTGTTCGAAGTTCTATTACTCTGTATTTGAAGTTGAAGACAATTTCGAAGTAAGTTTACCTTTGATTCATCAATCGAAGTGTCTTGTTTCTTTATTGTTCTTTGATTTCCTAAGTTTATTGGTTTGCATTTCTTCACTTATTAAGAAAAATCCTCTTAATTGAGGTAATTGAACCAACAAAAAACAATCGCGTGATTAGGTTTGGTTTTCCAAAGTTAATCTGAGGGAGGAGATTGAAACTCTCTCTGTCACGCTCGCACACAATCATTTTCCATTGCAAAGAAGTAAAAAGAACCAAACACATCTTTTTTGGCACGCCCGGTGGGATACTTGAAAGTGTTGAATGGCTCCAAAACTTAGGAAGCAAGTGGATGATTCTCAGGTTGGCCAAATGCCAGAAGATGAGAACAATGTTAATTCTAAAGAGAATGAACAAGTCGAAGGCCTTCAAATAGGACCAGAGACTCGTACTGGTCAGGACTTAAATACGGGAACTGGCTAGACTTCTCGAATGAATACTAGGAATAATGAAACTGTGCAAATTGATGACCCAAAGTATCCAGAAAATGGAGGGAATATGTCTTCTAGCCAGTTTTATGAGATGATTGCTACATTTAAAGAATTGGCTCAGACCCAAAGGCTTATATTACAAAAATTGGAAGAGCAATCAGGGCTCAGAAGTAATCTTTTGCCTTTATTTGAAAAGGATAAAGGAGAGGCTAGTACAAGCAAATTCAGGTCAAGGCCTGGAAAAAAGCCTATAATGTAGAAGACATACCAGAATCTTGGGATGAGCCTGCAAAGAATCATGATCATCAAACCCCTAAACCTAAGAAAGTGTTCAAGCAAAACACTAATATCCCATTCGAACCAAACTTTGATGGTGTAAATGAGGAAAAAGGCTTTAGGAATTATGATTATGGATTTGATGAGTATATGTATACTCCTAGAAATCATTTTAATGAAAAGATAGGACTAGTGCAATAAGGACTAATCCAGAGATTGGGATTCCTAAGTATTCAGGAATACCAGAGATGGGAAGGATACATTCGAACTACCTTTATGAACCTTTTGTAAAACAGGAGGGAGGTTTCAAGCAAACCTGGCCTTTTGATGATCCTTATCAGAGGATTCCAAAAGATCACATGCCTAGAAATGTCACTTGGGAACCACCTGTTAATTCCAAGGTACCTTTAGGGAAACATCCAACCCTTCGAGATGAAATATTAGGTCTTATGCAAGAAGTTTATGGACCCTTGAACCGGGGGGTACAAACTCAAATTTATAGAAAACCTTATCCAGAATGGATAGATAAATAGTTCGAAGTCCTTAGGGGGTTTAAAATCCTAGATTTCACTTTATTCCATGGAGATGGAAAATAATCCTGGCCCGAAGCACATTGCTAGATTCCTTCGCCCCAAAGCAAGGTGGAATTAGGCAATAATGGGTTCATTAAGTTGAAATTGTTTTCTAATTCTTTAACAGGGACAGCCTTCGAATGGTATTCGAACTTGACACCAGAGTCAGTTCCAAATTGGCAAAGGATGGAAGAATTATTCCACGCACAATTTTATCAAACTGAGCCTGAAGTCACTATGGCTGACTTAGCAAGATTAAAGCAAAAGCCTGATGAGAAGGCTGCTCAATTTATTGCTAGATTTAAAAGGGCCGGAAATAAGTGTAAACTTCAATTACCAGAGGTTGAATTTGTAAGGATAGCACAAGATGACTTAAGTAGAGAACTTAGGAAGAAGTTCGATTCTACTGAATTTAGGGATTTGGTTGATTTAACATACAAAGCATCAAGATATGAGTCTTTGTTAGAAGAGGATGTTGATAGAAATAACTCTTCTTACTCAACCTATTATAAAGAACCCATTTATGAGATTGATGCTGCTGAAATTGTTGAACATGAGCCTTGTGTGTGTGAATGTCTAGTTCGGAAGGATTCTTCTATAGCACCAAGGACCAACAAGAAAGCAGTTAGTAAAATATATTCATTTGATGTTTCAAAAGCAGATGAAATTTTTTATTATCTTTTGAAGAAAAAGTTCATCAAATTCCCTTAAAATGTTAAACTTCCAACTTTGGAAGAAACAAAAGGGAAAAGTTATTGCAAATGGCACGCTTCATGGACCCATTCCACTAAAAATTGTAATGTTTTCGGTGATAGGGTTCAAGAGCAGATTAAGAAAGGAAGAATCATGTTTCCAAAAAAGGCTATGGGAATTGATACTGATCCATTTTCAAAAATTGAAAAAGTGATTGCTAACACTAATGTGCCAACTTCTCTGGCTAAAACTGTCAAGGAAATGTGGCAAAACAAGCAGGTGCAAGTGGAAATGAATTCAGTGCAGTTAGTAAAGGAAAGCCAAAAGTTGGCCAACTTCGAAATGATGATGGGAAGATCTACCGTCAAAACACTTCACCAGGAAATTCTTTTAGTAGAGGTTTTAAGCAGTCTCATCTTCCCATTCTCGAAACATCCTTTTTGGACTGTTTGTGCATGGAATGCAGGGCTAACTATTTAATCTTCAAGGATTTGGATAGACAAGGGGTTGATTTCTTTCCAAAGAGGATGGAAAGAAAAGCTTTGGATCAAAATAATGAAAGAAAGCCTTGGATCAATCCAAATCATGGAAGAAATGAAAGGCCTTAGTCTGTTTCAAAGTGAAATGTGCCTTCTAGTCCAGTTCCACCAGCTTTGAAGAGGGATTATCCTCCTTCGAAGAAGGTTAACACTGGGAAGGCCCCAATAGGCCAAAGAAATGGAGGAGAAGAGGAACAATTTACCTTGGTGAAAGGAGTTCCTGATTGGTTTCTAAAAAAAATTAAACCTGAACTCTTCCAAGACTGTAGAACTTCTTCTAAAATTGGGAACAAAATGGTTAAACCTCCAAGTGCTCCTACTGGTCAATGGGTAGTGGTCAGAGATCCAAAGACCAAGGTACCTCAAATGATTCCTATGTTGATAAGAACACAGAAAAGGAAACTACAAAGGAGGTATTCCAGTTTCCAAATGGAAGAATATGCTTCCAAGGAGAATCCTGATGGGGGTGATAAATTCAACCCAAGGTTTAATAGACTTCGAAGAGAAGATTCTGAAGAATCTCTTCGAAGGGGGTTTTCTCAATCAGAAAGAGAAACTCTGGAAAATTTGGCCGCGAGGATGGACAGAGAAGTACCTCAAGATAATCCAACTTCTCCAAATTCCTTGGCAAGCTGTCAATCTGGCTTGTTAGAAGCCATGATAGTGGAACAGGAAGAAGGTGGAAAAACAATTTCGTCTCCTGTTGGAACATTCTCCCCTACAGAAACTTCTGTAGCAGAGTTCTCTGAGAAAATGAATACATCAGAAGGTGGATCAGGACTACCAATGCAGGAAAAAAGTACCATTCAGTTTGGAACTCTACCTGAAGTTCAGATTAACATGGTTACACCTTCATTTGTTAACTTTGGACCTTTTGGACCAGATTGTTCACCAGTTCGAAGAGCATTACAACCAACAGTTACTCCTATGGAGGTTATTGATGTATCAAGTAATGAGTAATATAATCTCACATATGATAATGGTTGGAATGATAGTTGGGGAGCTTTAATTTCCAAGATTCAAAAGGAGGAAGAGGAGGAGGATTTCATGATTATGGTAAATACAATAGAAGAACCAGAAGTAACCTCCAAGGAGAAAGTAATTTTCATTCCAGAATTAGAAAATGTTTCTAAGTATCCTTTGATTGTTGATTTGGATTGTGCTGATCTTTCTTATCCTTTCAAATCACCTTCGAATGATATGAGGCACCATTTGAAACCATTATAAATATCTGCATTGTTTGATGGAATTTTGTTAAACAGAATTTTGGTTGATAATGGTGCAGCGGTGAACATTTTGTCTTCTAGGACTTTGAAGAAATTGGGAAAAGAGAAGGTTCGATTAATCCCAACAAGCACATCCATTGCTGGTTTCACTGGTGAGAGTAAAAACCCCAAAGGAATTGTTTCTACACGCCTGAAAGTTGGCCAAGTAGAAACTGATGCTGCCTTGTTTGTGGTGGATACTTTTACAAGTAAGTATAATGCTCTACTTGGTAGGGATTGGATTCATGTCAATGGCTGCATTCCATCTTCGATGCATCAAGCCCTGATGATTGTGAAATATGAAAATGGGAAAGAAGTGGGGGACGAAGAAGTGAATGCAGACCCACATCCTTTTAGCACTTCAGCAAATTGTGCAGAGGCAGAAATGTATAAGCCGGAAATTATCCCTCTGAGTGAAATTGCACAAACTGCCACCCCTCCATCCAATGTATTGGAAATGGGAGAATTGGCAGAGCTGACATCTAAACTCAAACAAGTAGTTGATTATGAATCAAACAATCCACCAGACGAGGCTGCTTGGATGTGAGTCCAAGACAGAGTTCGAAGAAGCCAACTCTTTGGCTCTAGTTAAATTTATGGTTCTAGAAATAGAGCAGAAATTACAAGAAACAAGTGATTGGGAGGAATTATTGGCTAAGAAATCTGACTGGGGGTTGAAGCTAGTTGAACTCGAAGAGACCTTTATAGCTCATGTTGAATCCCAAGATCCTATGGAAGGGGTGGAATTGGGAGAAGGAATTGTTCCAAACACTGTGCAAATCAACAAGGGGCTTGATGTTGCTTCGAAGGCCAAGTTGATCGCAGTACTTAAAGAGAACAAAGAATGCTTTGCTTGGAGTTACAAAGAGTTAACAGGTTTGAGTAGAAATTTGGTTGAGCATAGATTACCTATCAAACCTAATTGCAAACCTTTCAAACAATTCCAAGAAAAATGTCTCCTGAAACCATCTTATTGGTTAAAAAGGAAGTTCAAAATCTTTTAAACGCTGGTTTTACTAGAACAACAACATATGTAGAGTGGCTATCAAATATTGTTCCTGTTATCAAGAAAAATGGGAAAATTAGGGTGTGCATTGATTTTAGAAACTTAAACACTGCAACCCCTAAAGATGAGTACCCAATGCCTATAGTAGACATGCTTGTGGATAGTTCTGCAGGCCACAAAATCATGTCTATTATGGATGGACATTCAGGGTATAATCAAATTTGTATAGCTGAGAAAGATGTTCATAAGACTGCATTCAGAGCACCTGGCAACCTTGGGACCTTTGAGTGGGTCAAGATGCCCTTTGGGCTTAAGAATGCTGGTGCTATTTATCAAAGAGCTATGAATGCAATCTTTCATGAAATAATAGGGGGTTTTCTAGAATGCTACATAGATGACATAATTGTCAAATCAGGATCTATTGATGATCATGTGGAGTATTTGAAAATGGCTTTTTCAAAGTTGAAGCATTATCAACTAAAGTTGAATCCTGCTAAATGTGCTTTTGGAGTGATGGCAGGGAATTTCATGGGATATTTAGTCCATAGCAAAGGTATTCAAGTTGATAAAAATAAAGCTAAAGCTATTATTGAAGCAAAACCTCCCTCGAACAAGAAAGAACTACAAAAATTTCTTGGTAAATTGAATTTTCTTCGAAGATTTATATCTAATACTGCAGGGAAAACTAAGGTTTTTTCTTCTTTATTGAAATTGAAGGATGGAGAGGACTTCGAATGGACAAAGGAGCATGATGATGCTTTCAAGGCCATCAAGAAGTACTTAATCAATCCACCAGTTCTTGTTCCACCCAGAAAAGTAGAGCCTGTCAAACTGTATTTGGCAGCAAGCCATGGCTCAATAGAAGTTTTATTGGCTCAAGACAATGAAGAAGGGAAGGAACAAGCTATCTATTATCTAAGTAGGTTTCTTAATGATTGTGAAAGTAGGTATTCTGCGGTAGAAAAATTATGTTTAACCTTGTTCTTTGCTTTGAAGAAACTCAGGTTCTATATGATGCCTAGAGTAACCTATGTAATTTCTTAGACTGATGTTATGAAGTATATGTTGTCCCAACCTGTACTCAGTGGTAGAATTGGGAAATGGATTGTATCTTTAATTGAATTCAGTTTAGAGTACATTCCTCAAAAATTAGTTAAAGGGCAAGCTTTGGCTAATTTTTTAGCTGATCATCCAAATGGAATTGAAACTCCTGAAATAGCAGATGTTAATACAGTAACAGTTAAACCATGAAAAATGTGGTTCGATTGTTCAAAAACATCTTAAATGGCTGGAATTGGAGTTATTTTTGAATCTCCTCAAAGTTTGAAAACCAAATTTGGTTTTCAAATAAATGAAGGGGAGTGTACCAATAATCAAGCAGAATATGAAGCCTTAATTATGGGACTAGAGCTCTTGCTCATTATGAAAGTTAATATGGTTGAGGTCTTTGGAGATTCTCAGTTGGTTATAAACCAGGTGAATGGAGAATTTGGTTGCCATAATGTTGGTTTAAAACCTTATTATGAACATGTGAAGCCAAATCAAACTTCTGACCTTGAGAAAGGCAATATGCTAAAGGGGTAAATTCAAGCATAATCTTCTTACCACCATGACAAAAGATCATTTTACAAAAGGTGTATAAAAGATATGCAAAGAATTCCCTATCAGACACCTCATCTTCGAATCTAGCTTCATTTCGAAGAAAGTTCCCGTACGATGCGTATGAACCTGAGGTTTTCATGTCTTTCAAAGGAGGGACATCAACAGACTTGGAAATGTCAAACATTGGACCAAATGGGGGAAGTCCAGTAAGAAAGGACACGTCTAAGACTGTAGGGCCCATCATTCCGCAGTTAAATCGGAAGTAGTTAAATGATGAATCCCAGAAAGCTAAGGCAGCATGTATGAGTGCAGGGTTTTGTGGAATACCATTTTGAAGTAGTGAGATGACATGACAGACTCCAATCTCCTCTAAATCGGTCCTCTTATATTTCAAAATATGCTCAGTGCATTTGCCCCACTCATTATCTTGAACTGGCCAGCATACGAAGTTTCTTGTAGGCCAATCTGCAAAGTTCAACTCCTGATCCTTTATAAGTTTACCTTCTTCTAAGATTGGATAACATGGTGTAAACTTGAGAGGAACATCAAAGAATGCAGGCCCTAAGATGTGGGTATCGATTCTGTCAGGATTCATTATAAAAATCTGGTTATGTAAATCGCCGTTTGAGTGTGACATTTCCTCTTCAACATATCTCCTGAGAACGAGTGAAGAGGTGCCCATTTGAATATTGCTTTCGGAAGCCCTGGGTACAGAGGTATGAGAGAAAGAGAGGGAGAGCAAAGCGTTTTGAAAGTTGAAAGTGAAATGAACACTTTGCAAACCCTAGATTTATACGTTACGAGGAAACGATACAGCGGTTCGGGTCAAATATTCGTTTAAAAGTAATTGGGCCTATAGTTATTTTGGCCCAAGATTAGATTTCAAATTGTTGTTTGATGGTTATTTTCAAATCTTAAATCATTTCATGCTTCAAACCATTTTTGGTTTATTCTCATGAAATGCACTTCGTCAATTTATTCTTATGAGCTCTAACTGGTTTAAAGCATAATTAAGTGCTTCAAAAAGCACTTAAAAGTGCAAAACAAGCCATAGGAAGAACTAATACTTCATTAAAAACTTAAAATACAAGGAAGTTACATGCTCTAAAATCCTATTACACAGAGGAGAAACTAAGCATTTACTGGTGATGAAGCAATTGTTAGAGTAGGAATGATTTGGAAATAATGAGGAAAGCTCCAAGTCACTAAGGCATGGAATCTTGCCCAAGTGAAACTGAAAAATTCCTTTTCCATCATTCTAATCCTGTTTTCTTCATCAATTTTAAGTTTTTTCTCAATGAATGGCCTGATTTTCAGAACCAGGGTCTTGGCTTTAACTTCGAACTTGGCCAACGTAAGAGCATTCCTTTTCATACGGCTTCTAAACCTTCTTCGAAGTCTCTCAGAAGCACCAGCGGGCATGTCGAAGGAATACCCTTTTAGGTTTTCCACATTTTTATGAAGTTTGGAGATTTGATCATGAAGTACTTCATAATCATAAAGATCTTGATTAAACCCAAACGAAGCAGTATTGTTCTTCATCCATATTCGAAGTAGAGGAAGCTGGCTTAGAAAAGAATGAAGAAAAGGGCTACTTGAATGTTACATTGGAGAGTCTCGGAAGCCTAGAGAAAATTCTTATAAGGTATATCCTCTTCAAGAATACCTATATCCAGAAAAGCAAAAGCAGCCAATAGTTCTTTGGCTTTGATAGAATCAGAATGGGGATAAAGAGAATAAGAGAGGTTAGCATGAAAAGGAGTAGGGTCGAACTTGATATTCTTTAACTCTTGAAACCAATCCATATTGTCATGAAGGTCTCGAAGAGAAAGATTGGCAGGATCAACGAAATCTCCTTCGTAATGAGGCCTTCGAACCTCATTTAACCAATATATAAATTGAGAACTGGCCTTCTGCTTAAGTTCTCCATATCCAGCAAAGCCTGACCTTTCATCTTCATGGACTTTAAAGAAGCCAGGAGTAAGACAAGTGGCAATGAGGCTATCAAGCAACATTATGTTAGGATCTTGTCTGATGAAAGAAGACAAATATCTGCTCATAGCTAATGAGCGATAGTGGCTCCAACCTTTGTAGCCAGCAGGATCATCCATTTTTACCACCACTATTTCAGATGGTAAACACCATAGAAAGGGCTTGTGAGTAGGGGAAGTTGGAGGATTCCATGGATCGGAAGGCTCAGAAGTTTCTACTTGAGCCACTATGTAAGATCGATTCCTTCGAATCTCACCAATAATTGGCGTGACAATGTTTCTAGTATCAGCAGATATTGAGTCATTAAGAGCCAAGTTTTCGAAGGCATTTTGGGTACTAGAAATTTCAGCCATGGTTGAATTAAGGTGAAAATCAATTTGCAAAGAGAATTGGTGATTAATTTTTACCAGTGATTAAGTCTCTTTTATAAGCAGAATTTTTAGTTTGAAACAATTCAAATTCTGACGAAATGGAGAACGTAGCGTTAACTGCCCACTATCCATGAATCTCTCACGAGAGCGAAGAGATTTAATGATAACTGCATCTTGGGAAGTGACTAGAACAGCCAATAACTTCTGCTTTGGAAGTTTACAGGAATTCGAAGCGGCAAAAAGGCACATTAACATTTGTCCAAATCCCTTGAACAAAGATGTTAATGTGGGGGGTATGTTTACATATAAAATTAACCAATCCAATAATTAATTGACAAGTAGTCAAAAGTGCCAAATGTTGGCAACTACTTGTCAGCGAAGATACACTGGATCAATCAAATAAAATTGAGTGAATACGTTGTCGTATCATTTCTCAAACTGGAAGAGCAGTTATTGGCAGTTACAAGCCATTGTTAAAATATAGGTTGGCTTCGAAGCCATAATATTAACTGCTGAGCACACAAGCTCCACGTGTAAACTTGCAAAACAAGGCAATTGGCAGTTAGAACACGTGGAATACTTCTGGAAGGCAGTTACTCCCTTAACATGTTATCATTTGAGTTGGTAAATAAACGTGCAGATTTAAAGCTTCTGGGAGAAGAAAGAATTCAAATTCATACATGGAGGAGGAATAACTGCCAACTTTCAGACTGGAAGTTAGAGTTCAAAGCAATCTAGATTCAAACTCATGGAGTGGGAAGTTCAAACTGCAAGCAACGTCTATAAATAGAAGAAATTGAAGAAGTGAAAGCCTCGGACAAATCTCAACAAACAGCTATCAAAAAACTGATGCTTGGTTTGTTCATTGGCAAAGTAGTTTAGGATTTCGAACCCAGTTCGAAGTAGTTTAGGATTTCGAACCCAGTTCGAAGTAGATTAGGAAGTAGTTTAGGAATTAGATTAGGATCTATCTCGATTGTTCTTGTAACAATCACCCCTATCTTGGTTGTTCTTATAACAATCACCTGTTCGAAGTTTTGTTACTCTGTATTTGAAGTTGAAGACAATTTCGAAGTAAGTTTACCTTTGATTCATCAATCAAAGTGTCTTGTTTCTTTATTGTTCTTTGATTTCCTAAGTTTATTGGTTTGCATTTCTTCACTTATTAAGAAAAATCCTCTTAATTGAGGTAATTGAACCAACAAAACACAATCGCCTGATTAGGTTTGGTTTTCCAAAGTTAATCTGAGGGAGGAGATTGAAACTCTCTCTGGCACGCTCGCACACAATCATTTTCCATTGCAAAGAAGTAAAAAGAACCAAACACATGGTCAGCGGATGCAGCAGTTAAGAGAATGGATAGGATAGCTTTGGATAGAAACGCACAAGGGAGGGGAAGACCCAAATTGACTTTAGATGCGGTAGTACGCAATGATCTAAGTATACTGGGTTTAAGCGATGAAGTAGCATTTGACAGAGCTCAATGGAGAAAAAGGATTCATGTAGCCGACCCCAATTAATTAGGACATAAGGCTTGGTTTGGTTTGGTTTGGCTTGGCTTCCAAGGGCGGTTTGGGGTTCGAGTTGGTGGAGGTCTGGGGTTCTGTAAACATTTTATAGTTTCGAAGCAAAAATTTCACTTAATAAAGGCTTGTTTGTGAGTAATTAGTTATACAATGGTTCTAGGGCATCGTCACGTGATGCCCTAACACCCTTCTCTATTACTTATTTAGTCTTGAGGCTCGCATAAATATGCACAGGAGAATAACATTATACACCACGTAAGGGATGCCCCAAGAACACTAATTAGTTTTGTTGTACATATGAAAAAAGTGCTGTATATTTTACTAAAAAATAAAAAAATCCTTTCAAAAATCTAGTGTGGCCTTAGTGTGGGAACAAGCCCACACTGGCATGCATGTGGCTCCGCCACTGCATGTTGGCAATTGGCATGCTTACATTGTTACTTTTCCTATGAGTATGTAATGTAGTACTCATATGTGCGGATGCATATGCTCTAAAGCCAGGATTGAAATGTTCTCTATTTGTACATGCAAGTTTATTTGGCGGTTGAAATTGGAGAAAACCTGTTACATTTTCATACTTACAGGTTGGCTTTGGGAGATAAAAGTGTGTAAAGTCGGCGTAAAAGTGAGCTTCAAGTAAAGAAAAGCCGGTCATGAAGAACTGGGGTATTTGAATGAGATGGTTGGTTATTATGTTAGGTTTTTTTTTGTTTGAAGAGTCTAATTAATCCAACTTTTTTTTTATTATTTTTTTTTATGTATTTTGTGTTGGGAAATTGTTTTTTAAGCTAATGTAATGAATCTTCATTCAATGATTGTATTTTTAATTTTACATTGACATCATTTTGCATTCGGATATAGTTAATGTTGAATGGAATAAAGAATTTTTTTTAATCATGGAGATGGTTGGCTAGTAAATTGGCATTTATAGCATTTAAAAAAATTCCACAAATTGGTTAATGTAGTGTTCCTCAAATTCTATTTTCTACTTATCAATAGCATTCCTTGCATGTTGTAAAAGTAGTATAAGATAGCAGGCAACAAATGCTATAAATTGTGTAGAATAGATAGCAGACAAAAAATGCTATAGAATGTCCAAGACTTTTAATGGCGTTGGCTAACACAGCATTCTCCAAAATGCTATCTATTACTTTCCATAGCGTTTTTCGAACAATATTTGTTGTAGTGTGGGCTAAATAAGGATTACATCTTTTCCTGAATGTTGGGCTAACAAACATATGAATCACCTTTGAACAAATAAATTTTGGCAAAATTATATTGGGCCCTCAGCTTTGGGCTTTTTTTCCTTGTGGACCAGACGGGCCTTTAGTACACCTACCACGAGCATGTCCGATGATAAACCATTCAGGAAAAATAATTGGGTGGTCTTGGACCTGAGGCACTGCCATTGTCAGGAGGTGCCTCTACTACTTTTTTTTCATTACAAATTTTTTGGGCCCAAAGCGAAGTATATGGACTGTACATGAATTTTAGACGGGAAAGGGTATTGGGACATCTCATGAGTCATGACAGTTCTTCAAGACCATTGAATAATTGCTTGTTATTTCTGGATTGGAAGTCATGTTTTGATTAAAATTTGCACTCCTTCATCAGTCAGCCAATTTATCCACACAAAAAAGAAAAAAAGACTTTCTCATTCTTAGCCCTAGGCCAAACTTGAACGAGGAGCTAGATGGTAAAATTGTCATTTTATGGCACACCAATTTTTCCATCCCAATCAATAGGTATATACCCCAAAAGTCATAGGAAACAACTTGTCAAATATCTAGACCACATATTTTTCGCAAACAGTATTAATTATCAATTAACATGCACCCTTATCGGCTCGAAGACCATGAAATAATTACAACACCACAAAGTACTGTCTCATCTCACCCCGCATGTGTGCGAGGATGTCTGAGTGAAATTGGGTGCAAACAAAGTACGGCAAATTGTAAAAAGTTAACAAAAAAATAGAAAAGTAGCAAGCCAATTAAATGGGAAACGGGGTGCGGCAGGGCGTTCTTGTAGTACGGCCTTACAAGGCGGCATGCGAACCGTCGGGTGTATTTTCAATGGTCCAAATTATTTTACAGATAAAATAGATATCTTCACAGAATAATAATGTATAAAATCTGAACTGTTGAAAACACATTGAGGGGTGCTATACATGCTGCCTAGCAGGGCTGCCTTACAGCACCCCTAATGACTTTGAAGATTTGGCTCCAAATGTTTGATATAATATTGTGCAGGCATTGTTTGTGTAACGTACATATTTATAAGTAATCTATATGTGTATGTATGTGAGTATGCTGATTAAACTTGAGAACGGTAATGGAGATTGGCTCATAGAGGAGGGGGATATCAATTTTCACCTCAATGACTATTTTCACTCTCTTCTCATCAGCAATGGATCAAGGAATATGGAGGATGCCTTATCAGTGGTTAGTAATTCGATCACCCCAACCTTGAATTTGGATCTTACTAGCGATTTCTCAGTGGATGAAATACAGTTGGTAGCATTCCAATTGGGTGCTTTGAAAGCTCCTGGACCAGACGGTTACCCAGGTTTTTTCTATCAAACTTATTGGGAGATAGTGAAAGAGGATGTTATCCGGGTTGTTAAGAGTTTCTTTACATCAGGTTTCTTGCTCAAAGAGATAAACTCTACAAATTTGGTACTCATTCCTAAGGTCCCAGCTCAGGAGTCTAATACTCCTCCCGGGCATTTAATGTTTAGTTCGTGTTTTTATATGAATTAGAATAGTTTGTGTTTAAATGGTTATACATTAGAAGTGCGATGATTTGAGTGTGTTCGAGTATGCTTTAATATCATTGGGTGGGAGTATATTTGGAGAGGTGATGTGGCTACACCCAATAATTTTCCTAACAAGTGAAATATCTAGTCCTTTTCGTTTTCTTTGGTCTGATCCTAATCACACACACACACACACACACACAGAGGACGGCAGAGAAGAAGAGTAAGAAGAAGAAGAAGAATAAAAAGAGGAGGAAAATTGGGGAAATCAAGAGGTAAATTCTATGTTTTTATGTTGTGAAGGATTGATTCAAACTTAGATATATGTGCATATTGAGTGTTTTTGAGGTCTGCTTAGGCTTTGAAATTGGGTTTTTACTTCAAGAAATTTGTGGATCATGTGGTTGTGTGAAACAATTTTTGAAAAGTTGAATCTACCATGGTTTTGTCTGAATTTTTAAATATAGTTCATGAGATCCTGATTTTATGATATTTTTATAGTAGCTATCCATGGATTTCTTATATATTTTTTTAAATTCTCAGAGCTTAATTCGAAGTACATAAAACATGAAAATGTTTTTACCAGACTGTTATCAGATTCGTGTTTGAGCAGACCGCACCGGCAGTCTTTGGGAAAAAGGGCATAACTCATAGCTCGGGTGTCGTTTTTGCGAACTGATTTTTGATTTGGAAACTAGACTCATATTCCTTCGAAAGTATATAGGGATTGTGCCTCAAGTTCTTCTAGGAAATAGCAGTTTTTGAGTTGTAGTTGATGGTTGAGGAATTCTAGAAATCTAGGCAGCCTTTTTAGCTGTGTCATTTTGTGAACTTTGTTGTAGCTAAGTTTGATTAATGTCACGACCCAAAACCGACCCTGGAAGTCGTGACCGGCCAAGCGGGTTTTAAGCCACCAAAGGCCTACTGAAAACTAGTTCAGGTTTTTTCATTGTCATCAGCATTTCAAACTACATAGTCAAAAGTAAACGGAAGCGTAAGATAGTTAACATAATCCCAGAGCTTCTAAGTGTAAGGATATATTTACAAACCCTTAGACAACTTAGGAGTGTCTACTTAGCACCAACAATCATTGACGAGTCAAGGTCCATACATGCTATTCCTTGGAAAATGGAAAAGATTTTCATAAGCGAATGCTCTTGTGGTACGAAATACCAAGGTTACAAGTTTGATTATGGAAACATTTTTCATAGCATAAAATGCTTCAAATTCAAGGAGAGATGAGAGAAGATAAATCATTAAACATCAATATCCATAGTATCTGCCTTCTAATCATTCACATTAGTCCTAGCAGAAGGACTCTTTATCCTTCCGTAGAAGGCCATGAAAATAATATTAGTGTTCAACGGTTTTGCCGGATGTAATGGGGAGTGACCCCTAGGTCAGAAAGAGCGATCCATGATACCGATATCATATTGGTGCCTGGCCTGCACCCCTTCGTTATTTCCTCGTGCCTCTAGCTTCTTTACCGTCCCCTAGAGCTCGACACACCGCCCGAAGCACATAACATAGCAGATCATGTTTAAGCAAATCATAACAGTCACATTCTCAAAACATATTCCATGGTCTAAATCATCTGTAATAAAAAAATGCATGTGAATAGGCCATACTCCGATAATTCACGTTTTAATCAAAATAACATGCATTGTATTGAAACTCAATATTCATATTTCAGAGCAAATTGCAAATCAATTCAAAATAGCCATTATCAAAACAAAACACGTGATTCACATTTTCCAGCTTTAAAAGCAAGAAGCATTTGATGTAAAAAATAGTTGAGCAAATACATGTAACCAAGGTATTGCGTACGCATCTTTGACTTCTTGAAAGTTAGACAAAGCTTTGATTGTGTCCTTTGCTTACACCTCGACTCACCTATGTACCAACTGATACTTGTTACAAGTCATTCAATATAATCAAAACATTCATAGGCCTTCTCGACTGCAAATCAGCCCATTCGGTTGAAAATAGCTCGGGGTGATCAACACATAACCTCTGTTTTCAAAAATTCAATCAAGGATTGATCCATCATTTAACTTACCCTTAAAAGAGATATTTATAAAGGTTTGGGATTGAGTAGCAACGATTAAAGAGTTGGGCCCAATCTAGAATTTCTGTTAAGTACAATCTCATCTTCACCAATTGTAAAAACAGCCCAAATAAAAATACACCCAATTTAAAACAATCAGTGTCTTGGGTTTGGTTTGGTTCCTAAGAATCTGTATCATGGGTTAATTCACGGGCAGATTGAACCTCGGCTGCCAGTTCCCGTCGCTGAGTGGTTGCAGTTGCATGTGATATAAAATATATATGTAAAGACCCATAAAATTTAACTACTTTTTCAAAAATCACTTTTTGGAGAAGTTTCGATTTGGTCGATAAAAAGTGCCGGTAATTGTTCCTTGGATTTTTCTAATCAAAATAGTATAATCGAAAGTTATTTTTGAGTAAGGCAAAGTCATCTTTTGCCCATTTTCTTTGGAGAAAAATGTGTCCGTTTTTGGTTTTGTACTAAAAGTGGGGGGATGAGATTTTGATGTGATGAGAATTTCAAAATTTTGTAAATGCCATTGTTTCCAAATGGGGGGTACTTCCTTATTTTCATAAATAAATTAAAGTAAAGAAAACTCAAAATTAAAGAAAACTCAAAATTATAGTCTTTACTTTAAGTTTGGGTTATGAAAATAAGTATTGTGGTCTCATATTACATACACAAGTGACATTTGGGTGTGAGGTGTGATTATGTGAGTATATTAAAAGTGTGTGGGGGTGAATTTGCAAAAAATAAAACTTCACTTCTTCTCCCTCCCCAAACCCGATCGGCACCTCTCTCTCTCTCTTCTCCTCCATTAACAACTCCTCCAAGCTCAAAACTCTCCCTCCTCACTCAACCCCTTCAAGAACCAAGACATTTTCATGTTCTACGCACCGTGTGGAGTCCGGGGTTCATTGGTTTCGCGTGGGAAGGAGGTATTTTGGGTGGAAGCTTCATAACCTAGGGTTTTGCATTTTCTACACATTTGGAGCTTAACCCATGAGGTAGGGAAACAATTACTACCTCATCTAGTTATATACTTGTGATTTATTGTACATTTATTGTTCTTGGCTTCAATTTCATGAAAAATCATGTTTTTCCCTCTTTGTGTAGGTTTTTCTCACTTAGATTTTGTGATCTATGAAATTGGTCATTGATTGATGTAATTGGGAGTGGAATTGACCTCCCTCCATGTTTAATTGTTGCCTAACATCCCTATTTTGAGTCTAAACTATCACATTTGTGTTTTGGGTTGAAATTCCACACCTTAGAGGTGAACATCTGTCATTTTCTGGACAAGGCAGCTGCTGTCCCTGTTTCTCTGTTGCTGCCCCTGTTTTCTAGGTGGTTTTCGGCCACCCTTTGACGTCCGTTTGATCTCCAATCGTCCGGAGCTTCGTATACTTGATATATAATAACGTGGTAACCTCAAAAACTATTTTGAAATCGTTAAACTACGACTTTGAAATGTGTTTTATTGGACAATTCGTTATACGTATCAGACACAAGGCATAGTGGATTGGTCGCCCCTTTTGGCGAAAATTGTGGCATTTCAAAAGAAAGAGCACTTTGGTGAAATGAAATTTGAGAAATGGACTTGTTATGAAAGTTTTAATGAAATGTTTGTGATAATGAGGTCTTTATACTAATGCCATCATTTAGTAAAAATTTTTGATAAAGGCACGCGGGGCCTATGGAACCCGGCAGAGGCAAGCGGGGCCTATAAATACCAACAAGGCACGGGGCCTATAGAACTTCGGGATAAGAGGCAAAAAGGGCCTACAAATACCCAGCAAAGGCACGCGGGGCCTACGGAACCCGACAGAGGGATTAAATCCCTTGTACCAATGAAAATGATGTTTTTCTCAATAAAAGAAATGATAAATGAGATTTTGAACTATTTTTGTGTTTTGTCGAAACTCGACTTGTGGAGTTGGTTTTAAACTTGTGTGAGTAACTTGGGTGATCTTGGTGAAACAAAAATGGAAACTTGGGTGGTGTTGAGTGCTTGGAAATGAAATGTTTTGAGATACATAAGATATTTTGGCAACCTTGAATACTTGGACACGATTTTGGGCATGTGTGATACTTGTGGGTGATTTTGGCAAACTTAATGAACTAATAGGTTGTTCGGGATACCTTGAAATCTTTTTGGAAACTTTGAAGTCACTTGGACATGTGGTTACTTCTTGGACACATTTTACTTGTCTTAGCCCCCATTATGTTCCTTGATCATCTCCTCTCATGTTAATTCATATTATGTGCACTCATCATATTCATATGCCTAGCGGTTGTAGTTTGGTTTCCCTACGAGCTAGTGAGCTCACCCTATCTTTCTCAGGTACACAACATGGAGCATGAGATTGGAAGTTTGTGGAGTGATGCATTGTGTGAAGCTTATGCATGCATGAAGATATTTTTTCCATCTCAAGTTTTGTATTTTGATAAATGACAATGTAACCTTTGGTTATTCAATCTTTTGACAATTTGGACTTATGTAACAACTTATGGGATAATATTTGATTTCACTGTTAGGGCAAGGGTGCCAAAATACCTGATTTACCAATGGATTAATGATGTACATTTTGAAATGGAAACCTCTTGGGGAGGATTTATGGAAATATTTTATCATTTGACTTATTAATTGTAAGGAATTCCTTTATTTTTGTTTTTATAAAAAAAGGAGGGCGTGACAATATATACTACCCGTGTTTATGTAAAATTCAGAGTTGGAGAGAGAGATTACCGAGAGAGAAGGTGAGGAAATTCCGGCGAAATCGATCGGGGAAGGAAGCAGCAGTAAGGCGAGCTTGGTCCCAGGCATTCTCTCTCTCGTACTCTTTTTCTATCTCACTTACTTTCTTTATCTCCTTAGTCTGCTACTAGTATAGTTTAAGGGTTTATTAAGGTTAATACTAATATTATTTTAGCCATGAGTTGGTGATGGCTGAAGCACACAGCCTAGGTGTCATTTTCCTTTATCAAGAGATAGCCACATAATAAGCATGACAAGGTTTGCACGCACTTTTCAAAAATTATGTCCGGATCAGTCCAGATTTTAGTCTCCAAAAATTCTCAAATATTCAGCTCAAGCTAATTTAAATACAAGGGTTATCGTGGTAGTGTCAGATTCCTAGCGGAAATTCTCAAATCTCAGAATATTACATCGTGACTCAAATAATGCTAGTCGTGTTTGTTCTATGCGAGAGATACGTATACATTTCATATGTGGTCGTGGTATCAAGTTTATCTATCATAACTATTATTGATCCTACTGAGCCCTTCCTAAAATAATGAAGGTAATTCAATCATACCACGTGGGTATTTAGGGTTGGGATTTTACAATTAATGGATATGGGTCCTCATGAGTCTTATGTAATGATAAGTTTTTGATGCTTTGGAGTTGGAATCTTTGGAAAATATTGAGTAGATGATTTTTAATGAATTGTTGAGCGGGGACGATTCTGCAGAATTTGTAATCTCGTGATTTTATTGTGTAACTTCGATTGAGCGTATCTTAGTCATCTGGGTTCCAGTTAGGGTGAATTTTATATCGAATTCTATGTATTGGAAGTCTACTTTCTAATGGTGGTGGTCTCATAGCCTAATTTCTAACCTATAGAAAGTTGTAGCCAAAATACGACAGACTGTCTAGCTGGATTTTACATTTGCTGTGCTGAATTTCTAAGTTTGTGCATGAATTCGACTTGGTTGTATTGCTTATAAAAATCCATGAAACATCAGGGATTATCTTTGGCATGTGGTAGTGTTGTCTACCAAGTCTCAACCCATTTTTATGCATATTCTAAATATGACAGATTTTACAAGTGCGTGTGTCCCTCACTACAAGAAATTTCACAATCGCCGACTAACGTTTGGTTGGCAAAAGTGCGCTATTTAGTTGGGAAAAGGAATCGCCGACTAAAAGTTTGGTTGACAATGTGTCGTTGGCGAAGGTATTTGCTGACTAAATACTATTTGGTTGGCAACGGTTGGTTTTCCCAACCAAAAATTTGGTCGTTATAGGTCATATTTCCCAACCAAAAGAATTAGTTGGTAAACGATTTTAGTCGGCAAAAGTCATTTTTAATTGTAAACGATCAAAATGGGAGATAAGGGTTAGGTAGCACTACATCAAAATTGGTGTAGCGCTACCGAGAGCTTATCCAGGGCTTGAAATGGTGGCGTTTTGGGTATTCGCGCAAGGAAATTCCGATTTGTTTTAGGATTTTAATTGTAAATTGAGGGATTAATATAAAAACCCTCTTAACACTCGAGATTAGGGTTCCACATTCATACTTTACGTTTTATTTGCTTAACTTCGGCTGCTGTTTTCAAGATTATTTTCAAACTCAAGTTGAATTCAAGTACTTTAGGATTTCCAGTTTTGATTTCTTGTTCTTCGCATCCGTTCTCTCGCTGCGAATATTTGGTATCGTGCTTTATTTTTTTCAATTGTTTGAAGCATGTTTAGATCTAGAGTTTCTAATATTAATGTTGCGTTCAATAGCATAATGAGCGAGTAGTCACATAGGGTGCGGCCGCGGGACGATGGCGTTCCATCGTTAGTCTAATTGATGTTTCACCTCGGGACCGAATTAATTCAATTTTAAGCAGTTTTAGGAAACGAAACTTTTCTAACGAACAAAACCCAGGCATCGCCAGATTTCAAATGCGCACGAGAACTAGTGACAAGTGGTGCGCATTTGTTAGGGAACATTTTCTAATTCTAAAATAAATAGATTGAATCATTGTGGTCCGAGTAAACATTGGTTAGATTAGCTGCGAGTGCTGAGTTTCCATGGTTGCTCCCTTTTCTGTATTCTGTCATAGTCAATTTCATTAATTTTAATCAGTTAATTAATCAATTTGAACAAGGGGTGGCTACCTGAGAGCCAATTTAAAACTAAAGCCAACACTTTTGAGTCAAACACCATCAGACCGTGTCTGTGTGGTTTGACTCGTACTTCCAGATTTATTGTGCTACACCGGTCAAAAGTCCTACGCTTGGGACGCATTTTTAGTCAAATTTATAAACACTCGGTCGGTCAAGTATTTTTTGCGCCGTTGCCGGGGACGGCCACGTGTGTTCAAGGGTGTGAGTTTTAGTGTCTTTTGTTTTTTTAGCATCTTTTTGTTTCTAGGTTGAGTCATCTAGAGTCAGTCGAGTGGTAAGTATTTTGTGTCTTGAGTTGAGTAAAAAAAAAAAGTAATAAGGAAACAAATGGGTGAACGAGGTGAGAATGGATGAAATCTGTGAGATGTGTGATTGTTGGGGGCATTCAATTTATACCTGCTATGCTTTTTATGCACTCAAGGAAGCTTATCGTAATAATCAAGCTAGGGTGAGTGTTATTAATCAGCAGTGGGATCCATATCCAAATATGTACAATCTAGGGTGGTCCCAACACCCATCTTTTTCATGGTGGTGTTCCGAACCCCCAGTGCCACCATAGGCACTACCTTTGCCTCTGCAAGAAATACAGTTGTTCAAACCTGCCCAGGACCACATGACCCAATTTGGCTCCCTTTTCCAAGACCTGTAAGGGTTTGATCCTTATTCTACTAGCTCAACACCAGAGCTGACTTATCCCCCTCATGATGAGAAGCTTGAGGAGAGGGTACAGACTTTTGTGTGATCGCAGATGACCTTCACCGTGGCAACCACCCAAGCAATTGGAAACCTTAGGTCCCAGTTGACTCAACTGATAGAGGCAATGGGACAAATCCAACAGGAGTGGGAGACATTTATTTCTCCGCCTCAAGTCAATAGAAGAGAGGAAGTGGACCCACTTCTCATTGAGGGACGGGTTGATGTTCGTTTGGAGGAAACTTCCGAGTTTGGAGGGATTGAGGAGTTTACTCCTAAGGAAAAGGAAATAGGTTTATCTAACGATTTAGAGGAGGTTGACTTGGGCTTACAATAGTTCTCCGAGTTTAGAGGGAATGAAGGGCACACTACTCAATGTTCCCCCCTTGAGTCTAATGAAAAGGTCGAACCCCCTCTCCTATATCTCCCATTGTTGATCCGCCCTGCCTACGTTTTCTTTTTGCGCTCCTATGAGTCTGGAGAACGAGGAGCTCACTGCCTTCCGTGTGATGGTCCGATAGAAAAATCTCCCACTGCTGATCAGTGGGACGCTAAGATTGATTATTTGCAGTCTTTAATGGATGAGCAAGATAGGAAGTAGGGTTGGAGAGTGAGTCTCTTATTTTTGGGGACCAAGACTTTGTTGAGGAGGAATTAGTTGAGAAACCAAACTTAGTGGAGGAGGTTTTGGTAGAAGAGTCGAAGTCGACGGTAGTGGAACATATTGATTTTCTTGGTGTTGATGATTACGATTTTGTTTATCTTCCTTCTATTGCAAATTATGTCCACAGCTGGAAAATTAATTTGGTTTCACATGAGCACTAAGAGGCACTTCAACTTCTTAAAAGAATTCCGCAATTGCTTTACTCGAAGTATTTTTTCTTGTGGTCTGGCCGAGTTCAGTTTTTAGCAAAGAGTTTGGATTGGAGTGGAGTGTTCATAGTACTAATTTTTTTTGATATGTTAAATGTTCAAAATTCATGTTTGGCTAAACTCTCTCTCTCTCTCTCTCTCTCTCTCTCTCTCTCTCTCTCTCTCTCTCTCGCACTATTAAAATTAATTCGAAAACGAAAATTCCTTTTATTTCTTTTTCATTTTATTTTCCTTGTGGCCTGGCTACTATGAGCGGGCGGTACTGATATCATTTGCTGCCTAGTAGGTAGTTGGTTCTTCAGTCTTTAGCAGGACAAGCATGCTACCACACCAGCCTTGTTAGTTTGGGCCTCTCCGCCGGAGTGAGTGCAGCATTCAAGAGCCTCGAGCAGGGGTGCCACGAAATGTGGCGGTTGTAAGTCCTATAAAGCTTCGGCACAGCTCTGTGTGACTAGCTGTGGACCTCTTTAGGTCCGAAGGAGCGGATCCTGGAAGCAGTTTTGATGACGAAATGCAACGGTGACATCAAATTCCCCATACATCGGCCGAGGTCATGATGGTTGGCTGCCATCCGATGGTCGATCTCTTTCCCTTATTTTTCCATTTCTATGTTTGTCTTCATGATCTGAGGACATAGCATATTCTAAGTTGGGGGGAGGGTGTACTTCGTACATGTTTTTCAAAAAAAAAAAAAAAATCGTACATGTTTTTCAAAAATAAAATAAAAATCATACATGTTTTTCCAAAAAAAAAAAAAAAGAGAGGAATTTGGATGCTTGGGTGTAACTATTCTTGGGTGATGACTGCTAATTAGCGCTATAGTGGTTGTTGTGTGAGTCGGAGTCTCGATATGATTTCATGGGTAGACTTAAGCTCGTGAACATGATGTTGAAGAAATACTTGGTTAGCCTGTATCATCTATAGTTGGATAGCGTTTGGTCACTTGAAAGCATGCTCACACACACACTGTCCCACTTGATGATTTGCCGGTCTCGAGTTTGGTTCATGTGTCATTGGTAATCTTGTATGTGTTAACTTGTTTGATGAGATTTTTGTGGAACTCCTTCTAAAAATAAAAAAAAAAGAGCAAAAAAAAAAAAAGAAAAGAAAAGAAAGAGTTATGTGTGCTATATTGTTAATGCTTATCTGGGTGACCATTGAGTAGTAACCGGGCAATCGGGGTATGCTCCCACCGTGTTGTTTGCGTCAAAAGATGGATAGACCTTGTGAAAGTATCGCTAGATGTGGTTAGCTGGGATCTCAATAAAGCCTTTTTGACTTGAGCAATTAAGTCCATAGGGGTCTCTTAAAACCTGGTACTCTAAGGCCATTTGGCTTAGGAATAGCCGACTCAAAGCTCGCTAAAGAGTCAACTAGAAAGCCCGAGAGATCCAGTGTTGCACGACCATGCGAAAAAAAGAAAAGAAAGTAAAGGAAGGAGTGTGCTTAAAGAAACACTGGGCTATCAACGGTGTGTGGACTGTTCTCGAGATTGGTAAATTTCTTTATATGGTTTTTCATTCACGCATGTCATTTGAAAATTCGCTATCCGATCATAGGTGAGAGGATTAATTTTTGTGCTAAGTTTGGTGCGGAGTTCATTTGTTTCACTTTATCCATGGATGAAATATCTTGCCTTTGACATGCTTGGTAGTTATTGTAGTGTTTTTAGAGGTTCTTGATTGGGTTGAGTTGCATTTGAAGTGTCCGAGTCCTTTTGTGTTTTGTGGGTGATCACTGCTGAAAACCCTCACGAGACTTCACTCGTCCTACCGGACCCGTCTGGGGGTTTAAAAGATCTATCCTTTTATTTATTTGTTTTATTCTTTTTTTTTTCTAGGGACTAGCAACCTTCAAGGGGGGTGTGATAAGCACGCAATATCGTAGATATAAGCGCCTAAATAGAGTAGTTTTAACACGTTGTTATCTAATTTATTCCCTATTTTCCACTCGATGTGTTGCTTTGTTATGTTTTTGTGTTTTTGTTAATTTTTAGGAAAATAAGGTTGTTTTAGTGCCAAGATTGCATTGCAGAGACTTGAAGGCCGTGATATGCACGAGGACCAAGAGGAGGCAAGATGAGGAAGCTAAGTGTTCAAGGGAATTTCGCGAGGATACTAAGTAATGGCTTCGGGTGCGCTACTCTATTTCCATGGAGCACTAAAAAAGGGTACATAATGACACACAAAGTGAACAGAAGGTCCGTGAGCGCTACACCAAAAGTGGTGTAGCACTACCGCGGGACTAAGAGGTCAACTGGTCAATTGGGAGGTCAACGGTCAAAATGGGAGATAAGGGTTAGGTAGCGCTACACCTACCGAGAGCTTATCCAGGGTTTGAAACGGTGGCGTTTTGGGTATTCACGCGAGGAAATTCCGATTTGTTTTTGGATTTTAATTGTGAGGGATTAATATAAAAACCTTCTTAACACTCGAGATTAGGGTTCCACATTCATACTTTACGTTTTATTTGCTTAACTTCGGCTGCTGTTTTCAGGATTATTTTCAGATTCAAGTTGAATTCAACTACTTAAGGATTTCCAGTTTTGATTTCTTGTTCTTCGCATCCGTTCTCTCGCTGTGAATATTTGGTATTGTGCTTTATTTATTTCAATTGTTTGAAGCATGTTTAGATCTAGAGTTGATAATATTATTGTTGTGTTCAATAGCATAATGAGCGAGTAGTCGCATAGGGTGCGGCAGCGGGATGATGGTGTTCCGTGGTTAGTCTAATCGATGTTTCACCTCGCGACCGAATTAATTCAATTTTAAGCAATTTTAGGAAGCAATATTTTTCTAACGAACAAAACCCAGGCATCGCCGGATTTTGAATGCGCACGAGAACTGGTGACTGGTGGTGCGCATTTGTTAGGGAACATTTTCTAATTCTAAAATCAATAGATTGAATCATTGTGGTCCGAGTAAACATTGGTTAGATTAGCTGTGAGTGCTGAGTTCCCACGGTTGCTTCCTCTTCTTTAGTCTATCGTAGTCAATTTCATTAATTTTAATCAGTTAATTAACCAATTTAAACAAGGGGGGCTACCTGAGAGCCAGTTTAAAACTAAAGCCAACACTTTTGAGTCAAACACCGTCAGACTGTCTCTGTGGTTCGACTCCGGTATTTTCGGATTTATTGTGCTACACTGGTCAAAAGTCCTATGCTTGGGAGGCATTTTTATTCTAATTTATAAACACCCGGTCGGTCAAGCATTTTTGTCGACTCCAAGCACTTAACCACTAAGCTACCTAATGATTTGTGTTTTAATGGATTAATAAATATATTTATACTATATTTCATAAAAAATAAATTAGTACATAAATTGTTTTTTATTTTTTGTTTAAATCGTAATTAAAAATATGAAAAATTAAAATCATATTTACAAGTAAATTAAGTATTAAATAATTTTTTTCTTAAATAATCAATAATTTTTTAGTAGCATTTCCCGACTAAAAGTCATTTGGTCGCCAATTGGGTCTTTTGCCAACAAAAGTTTAGTCACCAATTATAGTTTTTGCCAACCAAATATTATTTGGATGTCAAATATTCAACTTTCCCCGACTAAATAAAGGTAGTTGGCGTAAGTACCAACTTTCCCTAACCAAAGTCGCATTTGGTAGGGACTGGTGTACATTTGGGGACTAAAATAATTTAGTCGGGATTTGCCTATACATTTAGTGACCAAAATATTTTAGTCGGCAATGGCTATACTTTTGCCAACTAAATTTTTTTGGTTGGCAATTGTGTAATTTGTTGTAGTGCCTATTAAGTTTTGTGTGTTGTAGCAAACGGTTTAATTCACAGACTTGTTGGCTGTTGCTTATTTCCATAGTAGCCTTATATTTTCATATTTAAGCATTTGTGTTAATATTTAAAGATGATCATATGCTGATATGGTTTAGCTTGTGGCTAGGTGACAAGTCGGGTCATCGGGAGGTGCCAAAATCATAAGTTTGGCATACTCCAGTCGAATCAAAGGTGAGTGTGTTTGACATATGGTTATGTTCAATACCATATAACTGTGATGATGATGTATCATTGAGAAGATGGATATATTGATGATGTATTGTTGTGAAGATGGATGTATGTCATTCTAATTGATGTTTGAACTACTGATATGCATGTTTGATGTGTGCAAGATGGTATCTGCGAAGGGGCTATGGATTGGTTTACACCACGAGTATGTTGTGCCACCTAATTACCGGTGACAAC
The DNA here is from genome assembly GCA_022606695.1 of Vaccinium macrocarpon. Lineage (NCBI taxonomy): Eukaryota > Viridiplantae > Streptophyta > Magnoliopsida > Ericales > Ericaceae > Vaccinium > Vaccinium macrocarpon. The sequence continues at coordinate 36,192,995 of CM040180.1, read as the reverse complement.
CAGCGGGCTGTCCTCCCATAATGACCTAGGATACATAGGATGTGGCAGATGTATCACTTGCATGTGATGTGCTTATGTACATATCGACATTCATTGTATATTGCAGCTGTGTTTGGATGTTGATTTGATAATATCTGTTATATCTTATCGAGCATTTTTATGTCTCACACACTCCTGGTTTCCTTTATGGTTTACCAGGTGGCTTAGAGAGGGTCCACTATCAGTCAACATCTGGGGTGTTCAGTTGGTGTCGAGTGAGTTTTGGACATGTTGTCATCTAGTGTTTTTAATGACTTGTAATAAGAGAGTATTTTGAACACATGTATTGTTTAAGATATTTTTGAGTAGACGGTTGTTGGTGTTTGAAACTATGGTTAACGTTGACACTTTTATTTATGTGAGAAGTCTTCCACTAAGTTTTATTCTGTCTATCTGTGATAGGCGCGAGAAATTTATGCACTTAAGCGCCTAAGTAGGATAGAGTTAGCACGATTTTAGTGTATTTAATCCTCATTTTCCATTTAATATGTGCACGTGGTTAGATTTGGTGTTTGTGCTTAATTTGCAGGAAAACGAGGTGTTTTGGCACTAATTGGAGTTGTTTGAGGGGCATACACGAGAGTCAAGAGTGGGAAGGCTGAGGAGACAAAGTGTTGAAGTTGATTTTGCGCAAAACTGGCAATGTAAAGTCCAAAATATGAACAGAAGGTTCTCGAGGTGTAGCGCTCCCTAAGGGTTAGTGGTCAATGGTCAAGTCAACCAAGCCAGCGGAGTTAATTGGTCGGGTGCGCTACACTAAAAGCAGGTAGCACTACCAAGGGCTTTACTCAGCGATGGAGCGGCGCCGTTTTGATCTTCGCATGGGATATTTTCAGACTTTTGTTGGTTTTCATATAAATACCCCTTTTAGGGGTTGAGATTAGGGTTACACATTCTTTAGTTTTACTTTTTCATTAACTTTTGGCTGTTATTCTTAGGTTTTAAGTTCAGATTCAAGTATCGTATGAACTCTTCAGATTATTCCAGCGTTGGATTGGCATTCTTCTTTCAATAATCTGAACAGTTATTCTTCTGTGAATCTGTGGTATTGTTTCATGCTTTTATTTCAATTATTTGAGCATGTCTAGATCTAGGGTTTATATTATTTTTGTAGTGATTGTTACAATCATGAGTGAGTAGTCGTGTAGAGTGTGGCAGCGGGGTGAAGGTGCCTCGTGGCCAGGCCAGTCAATGGTTCACTCCGGGCTTGATAGAAGATAATGATTAAGCAATTTCAGAATATGAAACTTTTCTAACGAACAAATCCCGGGCATTACTGGAGTCCTTGTAAGCGGGACGAATGAATCCGGAGCCTTCCTCTTGACTACACATTGAAACCAATGACAAGTGGTGTGCATTCGTTAGGGAACTTTTGCTATTCTAAAATCAAATTTTCAAAGGAATTGTGACCCGAGTGAATCTTGGTTATGCCTGATCGCAGATGCTGGAGTTCCCACAGCTGTACTATCCTTTTAAGTTCATAGTTAGTTTAACTATATTCATTTAGTTAGTAAAACAAACAATTAGGCAAGGGGTGGCTACCTTAGAGCCAATTTAGACAAGACTTTAGCACTTTTGAGTTAAGCACCGTGCGTCCTGCTTGACCGACCAGGTGACTAAAATAAAGACGCGTCCCAAGCGTAGGACTCTAGACCAGTGCAGCACAATATCCGGAAGTACCGGAGTTGAACCACAGGAGGACTAACAGTGCTTGACTCAAAAGTGTGGAAGTGCAATTTAACCTGGCTCTTAGGTAGACACCCCATGATTCACTGATGATGATTTGCTAACTAAAAAAAAACCTTATTAGATTGATGAAATATGAACTTAAAAAGAGAGCACAACCATAGGCACTACAGCGCCCGCGACTAGCCTAATCCATGTTCACTCGGGCCACAATTATCCATTTAACTGATTTTAAAATAGGAGAAGTAATCCCCAACAAATGCGCACCACCTGTCACTAGTCTTCGTGCACATTCAAAATTTGGCAATGCCCGGGTTTTGTTTGTTAGAAAAGTTCTTGTATTCTAAAATTGCCCCTCAATTATGTTAATTTGGTCCCGAGGTGAAACATAGATTAGCCTAGCCACGGGACACCTTCGTCCCGCGATCGCACCCTATACGACGACTCACTCATCATGCAATGGAACGAAACATTTATATTCGAAACCCTGAATCTAAACATGATTAAAGAATAAAAAATAAAAACAGAAGTTAATACCATGTTTTGCGAGAAAGGAATAAATTTGATTAATAACGCCAGAACATCAATCTAAAGCCGGAAATCTGAAAATCTGAATAAACTTGCGAGTAGAATGCAAAAAATCTGAATGCCGGAAATTGTAGCCACCAAACGAAAAACGATAAAACCTAGGTAAAAATTCTGGAACCCTAATCACGTCTGTTAACAGTGTATTTATGTGAGAATCATCGCTAACTATAAATTAAATGAGAATACAAGAAAATTAACCCAAATGACTGCGTTTCATAGCTGAGATAATGCTAGCGGTAGCGCTACCTAAGAAAAGGTGTAGCGCTACCGAGCCTATTAAGCCCTGTTTGACTGCTGACTTGCTGTTTGATCGTTGACTTGGAAGCATCTCGGTAGCGCTACTAGGGTTCTTGTGTAGGGCTCCTGAGTGGTTATCCCCGCTAGCTCGGTTGACGCGATCATCCTACCGTTGACCACAAAACCTATTGGTAGCGCTACATCACTTTTGATGTAGCGCTCAAGAACCTTCTGTTCATTTTTGGTGCCCTCTTGTGCCAATCTTGAGCGCTACAGAGAACTAGGGTAGCCCCCCTGACGGATTATCATCACTACCATGCAAAAACAACTGCATGCCTTAACCTCCTCAGCTTTTCTCACCCTCGGTCTACGTGCATGCCCTCCCAACAAGTTCAATTTGGCGCCAAAACACCTCAAATTCCTGCACTTAAGCATAAGTACAAGCGCAAATCCCAACCACGTGCACGCATTAAATAGAAAATGAGGCTTAAACCGCACGTCTAACATGCTAGATTACCCTACTTAGGCACTTAAATGCATGGATTTCACACGCCTATCATGTTCGTCTCTGTGGTTCGACTTTGGTACTTCCAAATATTGTGCTACACTGGTCGAGAGTCCTACGCTTGGGACGCGTCTTTATTTTTAGTCACCCGGTCAGTCAAGCATTTTTGGCGCCGTTGCCGAGGATGGCATTGTGTGTTCAAAGGTGTAGAGTCATAGTTTAATTTGTATTTAGTTGAGTCACCATAGGTCGCAAGACAAAGGTGTCCCTTAAACAGGACCCTCTTTATTTTCACGACCCGACAAATCAGTTGGTTCGAAAAGAACTAGAGTCTAGTCAACCTGTGTTTTCCAGTTCTTCATCTTCTAATTTAGAGTCAGACTCAGCTGAGCATCAGTTAGAGTCTATTCCCATTAGCAGTCTTTATATAGAATTACCTTTTGAGTCAGTTAGTGTCAGTAATCCGCTTTACTAGTCAGAATCAGTTAAGATGGGAGATCAGCAATTAGCTAATTAGCAGTCCTTGAGGCAACACTTGCATCCCAAGAGGACCATTCCTTCAGGGCCCATTGTGTTCCCTCGAGAGACACAAGAGGCACAAAATGCCTTCACAGTAAAACCTGGTGTCCTAAACATCCTCCCTAATTTCCATGGGAGGGAGTGAAATGATCCGTATGAGCATGTGCGGACATTTAAGGGGTTAGTGTGCAACCTAGCGTCTAATACCCAATATGAGAATGCTTGCCTCAAGCTGTTTGAGGCCACTTTGAAAGATGGCGCACTTCTGTGGTTCCGAATGTAGAAGCCTTAATCCTTTACCACTTGGGCACACGTGCATGACGCGTTTTACAGGAAGTATTTCTCTGAGGCTAAGACAAATAGTTTAAGGCGTCAAATTCAAGGTTTTAGGTAGGAAAGGGGCAAATCGTTTCTCAAGGCATGGGAGCGCTTTAAGGACTTACTCCTAAGGCTGCCACACCATGGCTTTGAGAGAATTCAGTTGGTCGAATTCTTTTGTCTGGGTCTCAATGCTGAGACACTCCAGCACATAGAGTATTCTTGTAAAGGGGACGACTTCTTGTCCAAAACAGCGGATGAGGGTTGGGATTTTCTAGATGACTTAACGGATAGGCAGAGGGCTTTAAAGCCATCCAATTTTGACCGGTCTGGACCTTTTGAGTCCATTGTTATTCCTGTCACCATCTGTGACCAACGACTTCAGGCTTAAGTAGATATGACAGCCTAAGAATTTGAAGAGTTTAAAGCAAAACAGGTCCATCAGGTCAATGAAGTAGTTCATAAGGTGGTTTATGTGTGGTGTGATTATCGAGGGCACACTGTGACTACTTGTCCTACGTTCATTGCTGCCAAGGGGGCGAACCATTCTAATCAGGATGAGGTTAAAGCAGTCCAGTCACGCTACAGTTGGCTGACTGGAGTGTTAGAATCCCAAAGGGCCTCGAAGGGAGTGGTGGAGATGTATTGATTCGAGTGGGCGAGTTCCAATTTCTTGCTGATTTCATTGTTTTAGATATTTGTCCAGGCCCCGAGGCTCTAGAGAAGAATCCTGTCATCCTAGGTTGTCTTTTCTTAGCTACCTCCAATGCTGTCATGAATTGCAAAACTAGCAAGGTCTAGTTGTCTGTTGGTGAGGAGAAAATGGAGGTGGATGTCTATAGTGTCAGTACCTTGGTTGAGGATGAGGAGGAGTTCGATGAGTTATGTTTGATTGACATGCTCGTTCAGGAGCACATTGATACCATTTTATATATGGATCCTCTGGAGATTGCTCTTACCGCCAAGGAGGCGTCATTTTTAGATTCTTTAGAGGTGGTCAATCTGTTAGATATGTTAGAGGTTGAGGATTCATTTGAGGATTTATGTGGGGTCACCCATGACCCAATGTTCGAGCCTCTAAGTGACCCTCCACCCAAGGTTCTTCTGTCATCAGTTTAGCTGCCTAAACCAGAGTTAAAACCTTTACCGAACACGTTTAAGTGCGCATTTTTGAAGGGCGATGATACTTATCCAGTTGTGATCTCCTCGTCCGTTGAAGAGGATCAAGAGAGGAAATTGCTTGCTCTGTTGAGAGAGCATATTGGTGCGATTGGCTAGACCGTAGCTGATTTACCTGGTATAAGCCCAACGGTGTGTACACACTGAATTATTCTTGAGGCTAGTGTGAAGCTTTCTAGGCAACCTCAGCGGTGCTTGAACCCCAACATGAAAGAGGTGGTTCAGGCTGAGGTGCTTAAGCTTTTTGATGCGGGTATCATATACCCAATTGCCCATAGTGAGTGGGTGAGTCCAATTCAGCTAGTGCCTAAGAAGGATGGGGTGACAGTTGTTGCTAATGAGCAAGGTGAGTTAGTGCCGACCCATATTCCTACAGGATGGAAAGTATGCATAGATTACCGAAAGCTCAATGCAAGCACCCGAAAAGACCACCTCCCTCTCCCTTTCATCAATCAGATTTTGGAGAGGGTGGCTGGTCAGGCATTTTATTGTTTCTTAGATGGGTATTCAGGGTACAATCAGATAGAGGTCACGTTAGAGGACAAGGAAAAGATCACCTTCACATGTCCATATGGTACATATGCTTACCGTCGCATGCCCTTTGGGTTGTGCAATGCGCTTTGGTACCTTTTCAGGTGTATGATGGGAATTTTTTAGCGACATGGTAGAGAGGATAGTTGAGGTATTTATGGATGATTTTTCAGTCTTCAGGGACTCATTTGATGAGTGCCTCAAGAATTTAAGCAAAGTTTTACAGAGATTTGAGGAGAAGCACTTGATTCTGAACTGGGAGAAGTGCCACTTCATGGTGGCCGAAGGAACTGTGTTAAGACACATTGTGTCTTCCAAGGGTATTGAGGTGGACAAGGCCAAAATATACTTGATCCATAATCTTTTTACTCCTAAGTCTGTCAAGGATGTGTGTTCATTTCTTGGGCACGCTGGTTCCCAACGGCGGTTCATTAGAGATTTCGGTGTTATCTCCCGCCCGTTGTGTCAGTTGTTGGCAAAGGACGCACCCTGTGTGGTCTGATGCGTGTGAGGAGGCATTCCAAAAGTTAAAGAGGAGTCTCTCTACTCTGCCTATTGTGCAGTCTCCTGAATGGAGTCTTCGTTTTGAGCTTATGTGCGATGCTTTTGACTATGCAGTCGGAGCTGTTTTAGGACAGAGGAGAAGGAATGACCCATTTGTGATTTACTATGCAAGCAAGACGCTCAATGAGGCACAAATGAATTACACCACTACCGAGAAAAAGTTGCTGGCAATGGTGTTTTCCTTAGATAAGTTTCGATCCTATCTGGTGGGTTCGTAGATCATGGTGTTTACCGATCATGCAGCCCTAAAGTACTTGATGACCAAACAGGATGTGAAAGCTTGCCTTATTCAGTGGATTCTGTTGCTGCAAGAATTCCACCTCATCATTAAGGATAAGAAAGCGGTAGAGAATGTAGTAGTTGATCATCTGTCTCGTCTGGAGTTCTAGGTCCCCACCTTGAATCTTCCCATTAGAGATTCCTATCAAATGAGTAGTTGTTCACTGCTAATGAGTGCCCGTGGTATGCTGATATTGCCAATTATTTGGTAATTGGGTAGATTCCTCCCCATTTGGTCTACCCAAGAAAAGCAGGGATTTTTGAGGAATATCTGCTAGTACTGTGCAGATCAGATTGTGCATAGATGTGTCCCCGAGTATGATCAGAAGGGGATTATAGAGTTTTGCCATGGGGAGGCGTGTGGAGGTCACTTCTCTGCAAAGAAGACACCGCCAAGATTTTGAAGTGTGGGTTCTAGTGGCCCGATATGTTTAAGTATGTGCATGTGTTTTGTAGGTCATGTGACCGTTGCCAACGGCTTGGCAACTTGTCTTCACGTCATGAGATGTCCATCCAGCCCATTTTCGTGCTAAAGGTGTTTGATTGCTGGGGCATCGATTTTATGGGTCCATTTCCTATGTCTCATGGTTTTGAGTATATTCTGTTAGTGCTGGATTATGTGTCAAAGTGGGTGGAAGCTATTCCCACTAAGTCCTTAGAGTCTAAAGTCATTCTACAGCTCTTTAAGGCTAATATTTTGTCGAGATTTGGCGTTCCACGCGCCATTATCTCAGATCAGGGCATGTATTTTATGAGTCAGTCATTCGAGAAATTGATGGGGGAGTTTAGAATCACTCACAAGGTGTCCACTTCTTATCATCCCCAGACTAATGGGTAGGCCGAGTTAGCGAATGGGGAAATCAAAAAGATTTAGAGAAAACTATTAGTGTGACCAGGAAGGATTGGTCCACCAGGTTGAAAACTCGTATTTATAAGGCTGAGGTTAAGGCGTATCATGATAGGAATATTGAATGCAAAACCTTTAAGGTGGGTCAGAAAGTGTTGCTCTATAATTCGAAACTTAATTTGTTTCCAGGGAAGTTGAGGTTTTGTTGGGATGGTCCCTACGTAGTGGTTCAAGTGTATATGAATGGTTCGGTCGATGTCCGTGATTATAAGGATGGTCATGTGTTTAAAATTAATGGGTAGTGTCTTAAACCCTATTTGGAGTTTTTAGAGGTAGGAGAACTTGATGAAGAGTTGGTCGATCCTGTTTATTCGAACGACCCAGCTAAATAGGTTTTTTTTCAGCCATGTTTTGGTCGGGTAGCTCACGCGTACCATGCTTTTCATTGAGTGTGGACCCGGCTCCTAGCAGTAGGGGTACCCATCATTGACTTGGGTTTTATAACTTTGCACATCGCTATGAAAATAAGGATCGTGTGCCCAACTCCGGTTAGTAAGGGCAATTAATGTACATTCGTGTTTGTTCTTAGTTTTCAAAAAAAAAAAAAAAAAGAATCATGATGGCCTTGTATAGCCACCCACCTTTTGATTCAAGTTGGGGGATGGGGAGAAAAGTATGACACGTGAGACTGAGTGAATGTTTTGGTGGTGTTCTCTTATATTATATTAGTTCTTGCTGTTGCCCCAGCTTCCACTAGCTGGCGGTACTAATTTCATTAATTGCCTAGTAAGTAGTTGGTTCTTAAGTCTTTTGCAGGACAAGCATGCTACCACACCAGCCTTGGTAGTTTTAGCCGCTCCGCCGGAGTGAGTGAGGCATTCAGGAGCCTTGAACAAGGGTGCCACAAAATGTGGTAGTTGTCAGTCCAATAAAGCTTTGGCGCAGCTCTGTGTGACTAGCTATGGACCATCTTTGGTCCAAAGGAGCGGATCCTGGAAGTAGTTCTGATGACGAAACGCTACGGTGATGAAAAATTACCCATACATCGGCTGGGGTCATGATGGTTGGCTGCCATCTGACGGTCCATCTCTTTCCCTTGTTTTTCTGTTCATATGCTTGTCTTTTGGCTCTGAGGACAGAGCAATTTTTCAGTTGGGGGAAGGGGTGTACTTTGTGCACGTGTATCTTTGTTAGTTGAGCATTGCTAGTAGGCAAATGGGATACGTTTGTTATGATTGTATGTATGACTTAAGTGAGCATGCTAGATTTTTGTCTAAACATATGCTTGTTAACTTGTTCACATGCATATATCTGACATCCCTGTTTGAGTATTTTTTGCACCATAAGCAAATTTGAGTAAGTGTTTTAACTCAGTGCAAAGTATGTCCTTAAAGCATCCCATGTTTCATTGTTCTTCACTTTCCGCACTTGCGCAAATTAGTTGGCGTTTGTATCACATGCCATGGTTTGAATATTTCGCATGCATGTTGTGAGAGTTGGTAATGTGCTTAGGGGATGAAACAAGGCAGTCTTTTTGTGATTAGACCACTAAATGTGTTCCATTGATCCCATGTTAAACCATTCCGTGTTAGTTCCTGTGTCAAACCTTGGAAACCGATGTTTGGATAGTGTGTCGGGTGGTCCAGCTTTGTGCGCATTTTAGAGGTCGAATTTGTGGAACATGAGGCCTTATTGAATTTGGGAGACATGAATTTTGCTTTTAGGTGTCATGGATTTGGTAAACTTTTCAGCCTAAAATACCAAACATTAAACCATTCTCAGGCTCACCATAAAATCCATTCAATAAGAGAGAGAGAGAGAGTATGATTCTGTGAAAAAAAAAATAATAATAATGTCTCGGTAGCGCTACACCAAAAGTGGTGTAGGGCTCCCGGTTGGTCTGTTCCAAAAAAAATAAACATCCAAAAGACGTGCTCTCCTCTCTCTCTCTCTCTCTCTCTCTTCCCCACTTTTTCATCTTTTTCTTCATCTTCCTTCTTCTTCTCTCCTTCCAAACTCCATAACCACCCAAACCCTAAACCTACAACTCCCATAACTCCTTCAAAACTTCACCATTCCTCACCAAAATTTACAAAAAAAAACACTCCTCTCACTTTCCTCTACCATAATAACCAAACAAAATTCTCTCTAACCTCTCCAAACTTTCAGATCCGAAAACCCAAAAACACCCTTACCTTTAAACCCAAAACCCACCAAACCATGGCGCCTAAAAAGTAAAACACTGGCAAGGAGAAGGAAGTGACTGAGCCATCCGGTGAAGCTGAGGAAGTTCCACAGGTTCGGGCTAAATGTAAGGACCGGGATCAAATCGAGAAGGACAATTAGGCTACATGGGAGACCTCAATTAAGAAGAGGGGTGTGAAGAATGAGAGGCACATTATAGATTATGGGTTGTGGCCCAAGAACTTTCAGCCGTTTCAAGCCATCCAGACCAAGGTATGAGTTCTTGGTTTGAGCCCAACCCCGGTTTTAATACTACATTAGTAGAGGAATTTTACAAAAATATGATTGTACAGGAGATAGGTATCTTTTTGGCTCCGAAGGCGCGGATTATCTCTAAAATAGGCAATACCCCCGTGTTTATCGATGCTACTGAGATAGCCCTTGCATGGGAGTATGTGAGGCCTATGAGGCCCACAAACTACTCTGCGACGGATTCGACTTTTAATGATGATGAGGTGAATGCTACGATTCCCCATTAGCCAGGTCAGTTCACGGAGGATTATCAGTTCATGAACCAGGTAATGTGCTACAATCTATATCTTAGGGGTAAGGAAGGAGCGACCCAGAAATATGTGGGGAATTTGATGTTTGCATTCATGGGGGAGGGTACTGTTTGTGATTGGACCTTGTTTGTATTTGGGTAGATGTGCGACTTTAGGGATGCCCCTACCATGTTGAGAATGCCTTTCCCGTGTTTGGTGAGCAAGATTTTGAGGAGTAAGAATATTCTGGCTAGGAAATACCATAGCAATGATCCATTGAGCCCCAAGGATATGGATTCTTCCATCCTCACACAGAGTAGGGCTCAGGTGAGAGTAGCTGAGGGATCATTGCTCACTCCGCCGCCACCTGGTGCTAGCACCAAGACTTGGCTAGAGAAGATCTTTGGGTGTGTAACAGGTTTGGCTAGGGGTCACTTGAAGCTAAGGAGGGAACAAGCGCAGTTGGTTCAGAACCAGATGGATTTACTTGATAGGCAACGCCACCTGGAGGTGCAAATTTCTGGTGAGAACCCAAGGCCTTTCCGACCCAGATAGTGGCTAGAATTGGAGGTGAGCGATGACTTCGTTGATGGATCGATGGAGGAGGAGCATTCGGATGCTGGAATTGGTGAGGAGGACTGAGCACAGAGTTGGACAAGTTGGGGTGGTGGTGTTATTTTGGGTTGTTATTTCATGTGTTATTTAGGTCGCAGACTTTGTTTTTTTATGTGTCATTTCATGTGGTGGTGTAACAATATTATTATGTGGGTCGGTGGATTGTGTCTGATACTTTATTTGTTATGTTTTAATCAGTATGATGTTATGGCTATGGTTAGTGTTTTGTGTTAATTGCCATTGTGATGTATGTCGAGGTGGTGGCCAGTTAGGGTAGATTATTCCCACACTTCTATAGGCCACCACCCTTTGCATGTTTTCCCCTTCCCTTGTTAACCATGGTCATTATAAGCCGTTAAAGCCCTTAGTCGACCTGAGGCACATTGTTTAATTCTTTTGCATTCATGTTTTACATTGTATATTTGGCGTTGTTTGACTGGCATGTGGTGATTTTTGTTTCGTCCCACGTTGTTCGTCAGGCGTCTCACATGGGATGTAGAGTGTTCTGATGAGTATGAGAGGAACTGTGACTAGTGGGAGCATTTTATCTTAAATATTGTTAGGGGGTGGAAGTATTCAAAAGTTTAGCTAGTGCATGCATGTGAGTGAGTTAAGGGTGGTAGTGAGAAGAAAATTTGGTATTCACTTGATCTTTGTACAGGTTGCATAACCTTCGTATCTCGTTTGTGTCCCTTATGCGTCTTATGTTTTGCTTAGTTTGTTATTTATTTCGTTCGTTACTAGGGACTAGCAACGCTCAAGTTGGGGGATGTGACAGGCGTGTGAAATTTATGCACTTAAGCGCCTAAGTAGGATAGAGTTAGCGCGGTTTTCGTGTATTTAATCCTCATTTTCCATTTAAAGTGTGCACGTGGTTGGATTTGGTGTTTGTACTTAATTTCCAGAAAAATGAGGTGTTTGGGCACTAATTGGAGTTGTTGGAGGGGCATGCACGAGAATCGAGAGTGGGAAGGTTGAAGAGACTAAGTGTTGAAGTTAATTTTGCGTGAAAGTGGTCAAAACCCATCGGGAACGCTACCCCAATTTGATGGAGTGCTCAAAAGTGGCACAACAAAGTCCAAAATATGAACAGAAGGTTCTCGAGTGCTACACCTAAAAAGTTGGTAGCGCTACCGAGGGCTTTGCTTGGCGATGGAGCGGCGCCGTTTTGATCTTCGCGTGGAATATTTTCAGACTTTTGTTTGTTTTCATATAAATACCCATTTTAGGGGTTGAGATTAGGGTTTCACATTCTTTAGTTTTACTTTTTCATTAACTTTTGGATGTTGTTCTTAGATTTTAAGTTTAGATTCAAGTATCATACGAATTCTTTGGATTATTCTAGCGTTGGATTGGCGTTCTTCTTTCAATAATCGAAACAGTTATTCTTTTGTGAATCTGTGGTATTGTTTCTTACTTTTATTTCAATTATTTGAGGATGTCTAGATCTAGGGTTTATATTATTTTTGTAGTGATTATTAGAATCATGAGTGAGTAGTCGAATAGAGTGTGGCAGAGGAGTGAAGGCGCCTCGTGGCCAGGCCAATCAATGTTTCAGTCTGGGCTTGATGGAAGATAATGATTAAACAATTTCAGGATACGAAACTTTTTCTAACGAACAAATCCCGGGCATTACTAGAGTCCTTGTAAGCGGAACAAAGGAATCCGAAGCCTTCCTCTTGACTGCACATCGAAACCAGTGATAGGTGGTGTGCATTCGTTAGGGAACTTTTACTATTCTAAAATCAAATTTTCAAAGGAATTGTGACCCGAGTGAATCTTGCTTATGCCTGATCGCGGACGCTGGAGTTCACACGACTATACTCTCCTTTTAAGTTCATAGTCAGTTTAATTATATTCGTTTAGTTAGTAAAACAAACAATTAGGCAAGGGGTGGCAACCTTAGAGCCAGTTTAAACTAGACTTTAGCACTTCTGAGTTAAGCACCGTGCGCCCGTCTCTGTGGTTCGACTCTGATACTTTCGGATATTGTGCTACACTAGTCGAGAGTCCTAAGCTTGGGACGCGTCTTTATTTTTAATCACCTGGTCGGTCAAGCAGTTTGTGATGGTGGTTTAGTCTTGTGTAGAATGTCACGTGGCCGCGCCGACTCAGGCCAACATCGGGTGTCGTTTGTGGGGTGGGGCGTGACAAGGAGAGTCTTCCCTAATTCAGACCGATATCTCTCTGCAATTTCTGCCTCAAACTTATTACGAAACTTCTTGCAAACAGACTCAAACGCATTTTGGGACTGATTATTTCACCCCACCAGTCAGCCTTTGTGCTTGATTGTTTCATTCAAGACAACATAATCATCGCACATGAGGCGTTTCATCAGATGAAGATCAACCACAGAAGGAAAAGGAAGGACATGACAATCAAGATCGATTTTAACAAGGCTTATGACAGAGTGGAGTGGGATTTTCTAGAGGAAGTCATGAAGAAAATGGGTTTCGATGGTAAATGGATTCAGTGGGTAATGCAATGCGTCACATAGATTAGATTCAACATCTTTGCAAATGGAGAGACTAGGGGTTGTGTTTGGCCATCCTGTGGACTCCGTCAGGGAGACCCGTTATCACCTTACCTATTTTTGATTGTTGTGGATGTGTTGTCCAAACTTATTTCCAAGAAGATCGAGGATCAACTTATCAAAGGCATTCGTTTCAGCCCCTCATGTCCCATCCTATCGCACCTATTTTTTGCTTACGATGCAAACTTATTCATAAGTGCGGATAAGGAAGAGTGTGCCAATATGTTGAAGGTTCTCAGTATCTACAATGAAGCATCTTGTCAATTGATAAATTTTAGCAAATCTAGCGTAACTTTTTCGTCAAACGTCAACTCCCCTCTAAAAGCAGATCTTTGCAGCATGTTGCATATGTCTCTAATGAGTAGAGAAGCGAAGTATTTGGGTCTCCCTACTTTTTGGGGACGATCCCAAGGGCAAGCCTATAGTTATCTTTTGGAAATTTTTTTGATGAAGATGCAAGGGTGGAAGAACAAGAATCTCAACTCAGCGGGTAAGGAAACTTTCATTAAGTCAATGGTTCTCAACTCAGCGGGTAAGGAAACTTTGATTAAGTCAGTGGTTCAAACAATCCCTTCTTATGCTATGGCATGTTTCTTCTTCCAAAGAAATTCTGTGATAAACTCAATTCCCACATCTCTAATTTCTGGTGGGGAAGAAACACTGAGGATAAGGGTCTTCATTGGGCTAAATGGAGTACGTTAACTCAATCCAAATCTGGAGGGGGTTTAGGTTTGTGGGATTTCAAGGAATTCAATATTGCTATGTTGGCGAAACAAGCGTGGAGACTAACTGTTAATCCCAATTCTTTTTGGGGCCATATGCTGAAAGGGATTTACTTCCCTAACTCCAATTTCCTACGGGCCTCCAAAGGAAGATGACCTTCATGGGCATGGTCGAGTGTGATTCAAGGAAGGGAGCTCCTCTTCAAGGGGGTGAGATGGCAATTATCTAATGGAAACAAGATTCGGTTCTCAGATGATAAGTGGATTCCTGATTTGAATGACTTTAAAGTTCACACCGCTAGACCGCCCGACTGCACTATCAATTATGCATGCGAGCTAATCGACCAAGGGAGTATGAGATGGAAGGAGACGGAGATTAGAGCCTTGGTATCTAAGGAGGAGGCAAATTCTATGCTCAACATTCCCATTTCTAAAAGTCAACTTTTCAGGTTTGGCACCCCAACTCTAAAGGAATTTATAACGTAAAATCTGGGTACCATTTATCTGTTAAATGGCGAGAAGTTGAGAATTCTATCAAAACATCCACTTCTTTCTAGCCTCCTGAAAAAAATTAGAAGTTTATTTGGAACCTTAAGATTCCTCCCAAGCTAAAACATTGTTGGTGGAAAGATTGTGGTAATTTTTTGGCTTCAAAAGAAGATCTATATAGGCAGAAATGCAACCCTTCTCCTTTGTGCCCTATTTGTATAATTCATGTAGAATCTGTCGGGCACATTTTATTTGGTTGCCAATGGATGGAGGCTGTCTGGTTTTGTTGCAATTTAAGTGGACCCTTTACCTATCTCGTCTTTCATTAAGAGGACTATTGCTATAATGGAAAACTTGGTTTCAGCTTTTGACATTTCTGAAATTTTGAGCAAGTGCATTTGTGTAGCGTGGCAAATTTGGAAAAGCTGTAATGACTGGGTCGTCAATTCTGTTCCCGTTAATCCTGCAGACACACTCCGGAAAATTTTTTACAATTGGGAGGAAATCCTTTCGACTTTGCAAACACAGGGCAGTGGTAGTCCGTCTGGTATCATTAGCACCATTCCCCAACACTGGATTCCTCCTAAGAAGGGTTCTTTCAAAGTGAATTGTGATGTAGCAATGGCAAAGGGCAGCCACCAAGCTGCCATTGCAGCTGTGGTCAGAGACTTTAGAGGCCGGATTATTGAAGGAAGATGCCATCTAGTGAATGTTTCTAACGTTCTGCAGGGTGAAGCAATGGCTATCGGACTAGCCGGGTAGATTTTGAAGACCAAAAACATTCTGGTGCTTCTATCAAGAAAGACAACAAAGCCATGATTGAACTTTGTCCTGCAGAAAATGTTCCGCCAGGGGATTGGGCAGCCATTGTTGAAGATATTCGTAATTTATCTTTGTCTATTCGCAATTTTTTTAGCTGGATTCCTAGAAAATATAATAGAGGGACGCATTGGGTAGCTTCCTCTTGTTTGAGGATGACGATCCCGGCCAATTGGGTAAGTAATTCCCGTCCTGTTCTTTCCTCCATTTGTAATTCGGATGCCTCTTTTGAGGCTTGAGTTTTGTTATAAAATTTCTGCACTTCCAAAAAGTATTCTTTTCAATGGTAAAAGTTAATTAGTTAGAAGCAAAAGCCCATAAAAACTTAAAATGGAGCTTACAAAAGGTTCATTTTTTGTGGTGTGAAGTTTTAAAATTTCTTTCCGTAAAGTGATTGACTGACAAAAAAAATATAAGTTGCGTCACAGAGTTACCAAAATCTGTTTGATCACATATAGTTGAGTAAATTATTTTTTTTTTAGTGGCAAATAAGATTTCATTATCATCTAGTATCTTCGAGTATATATGATGCCCGAATAACTCTTTTTATTGAATTACAATCTAGCCCAAGTGAGTTTTTCAAATTCATTTAGCCTAGTAATCTTCAGCTTTACATTCTGTTGGATTTGTTGTGCGTAAAAGAAAAATAAAAGAATCGTTTAGATCGAGTGATGCATCCCTGGAAGTGCAATTACCAGATCTATGGATAAAGGTCGAATATTCTTTTGTGGTCAATTTTCAACTCTGTAATATTCGACAATATTCGAGAGCTTTAACAAGCTGCAAATAATATATGAAGAAAGTTTGAATTTAACCACCAAATTATGGCACACTCTTTCGATATTAACCACACAAACGACCCAAGAATTCAGCAGTTCAATGGCCTAAGATTCTAATTCTCACTAGTCGTAGATATTCTTTGTATTCAATTAACTCTTCTTCACAACGTCTAAAACTTAACACGCACATGCCGTTTTCACAAATTATTAGGCCGGCAATGAGTGGATCCTTAACTAATGGTGTCAAAGCACGACTTCGGTCTACTTTGTGAGAGCCACACCTTTGCGAATTTGTACGCGTCACCTCTTGGATTCATTGTGCCAGAACAAATATTCTGCAAAATCATGAAGTTGCGTGCCATGGCCAACAGGAAGGATGTTGCATGTTCAAGAAATAAAAACAAAAAGTGAGGGAGATGGTGACATCATATATAAGAAAATAATACTTGGACCAATAATAACTTGAGCTAGACCTCACTACAAGAAAAAACACCTTTGGTGACCAAAAATCAACTTTGTCACAGAACGCACCAAATGATGACAAAATAATTTTCTGCTTGTCACGGAAAATTTTAACCATTTAGTGACAAAATTTTGTCATTGAAGACAAAATCGCACAAAACAGTGACAAATTTTTTTTTGCTTGTTATGGAAACGTTCTAGAAAAGGCATCAAATAAATAGGATTCGGTAACACAAAATTTTGTCACCAAAGACAAAATTGCACACAATGGTGACAAAAACATTTCTGCTTGTCATTGAATGTAAAGACCCAATTTTTTCTACTGCTTCGTTTTGTCACATTTGATGTAGCCACCTTTAATATCTCACAACTATGGATAGACATTTAGAGACGTGAACCAAAGAAATTCTCTCTAGAGAGCACAAGCTCACACTTTTTGATTTATCAAAATCATACTTACTCCGTCCCTTTTTAAGTGATCTCTATTGGAATACATGCATTTTCAAACTCTTAGAAAACATATTTGTTTATATAATTTTAATTTTTTTTACCAGATTAAAGTGCTCATGGAGTACATTAATTTGGTGCAAAAAAAAAATTCTACAAAAGTACAATTTTAATGACCGTAAAAATACACGTTTTCCAAAGGTATCACTTAAAAAGGATTGGAGGGAGTAAGACATAATTAACTAAAAGAAATAAATGATAAACGAGAAAAAATATTTCCTCGCAACTGCATTTAATTGCTGATTAAAGAATCGGATATTGTCACTTTTCTAGTAATATTAGACATTAAAATAATACTTTTGTCCCTTTATTTTACCCTTTCACTTTATCTCAAAAGAAGAAATAAATCAAAAAATATTTGAAGGACATGTTAAGAAATATTTTATCACATAGAAATAACGTGAGCTGAAAAAATATATGTTTTTTAAAAGGATGACTAGACACATGGATTCCTTTTTTAGAAATAACCGTTTTTTCATAAAAAAATTAATGAAAAAATCAATAAAAGGTAAAAAAAATTAAAATATCTTGAATTGATGTTGTGTTGAAAAATATGTTGAAGTTATTTCATCACAAGTCTATTTTCAAAACATCTTGAAGTACTGTCACAAGGGTTTTTTTTTTTTTTTTGGGTACAAACTAATCTCTTTAGTCACTCTTACAATATTTTCCATGCATTTACATGAGGTGACATGGCTCCAGAGACAAATAACTGCTGAAGATAATTGAATTGCGACAAGTTAGTAAGCCAGCAAGAGACGGGTCCTTACATTTATTGATTTTAACAAGAATTATTTTTGATGTTGGTTCTCTGACATTAGTCATCCGAGGAGCCCCATGAGAAATCAACTTAATCAGACATGCCAAGTACTTGATCCAAAATCCGCCCATTTACTTTGTCAAAATTTTGAATGAAAGGGGGATATTGAATCAAGCCCTTATGCACGGCCGATTGAACTGATTTCTCGCATGGCTCCTCGGAAAATCATTCTAAGAAGAATGAATGGCTTAGATCGTTCGTGTGATATCCACAAGTGGACATTTCTATCCCCAACATTCTGTATGTGTAGCAGCGTTGGAACTCAAAATATGGTACTCCAGTAAGTAATATTTTTACCATTTTATACATGTTAAACCATGTGTTTGCCTATACATAGTGACTAACTGACTACATTTTCTTAAAAAGCTACCCATTTCTTGACGCTGTTGTTTAGTAAATGACAAAACAATTTCAATCTAGCAACCAAATTTTTTATGTCATTTGACGGGAAAAAAATATCTAGAATATATATTATTCAACGACCTGTAAACGAGGCGTGAGTAGCTTTGATAAATATGCGAAAGCCTAGTTTGTTTATGTAAGCGGATCTCAAGATTTATAAAAAAAGGTATAGCTGGCCGCCCACACAAGTCGAGCTCAAGCATTATTGGTTCATTTAACAATTCAAAAGTTTTTCGACACTCGTATTGGCTTCACGTATTTGCATACATGCATTAAGATACAAAGTTGAAATTTTAGGCCAATTCAAACATAGAGACATCGAAGGACAAAAGCTTTGACAATTCCTTTTATCTTTATCTTTTCTCTGTATGTGTCTGTGTTCACGTCCGTGTTCCTTTATCTTTGCACAAAAGCTTTGACAATTCCACGAACAAATTACTAAAAGAATATTCTAAGTATATATGCTGATAATTGATTGATATGCCAAGATTTAGACATCGAATTGCATATGTCACGTAGGGGTGGACATCGTGTCATTCCATGTCTTGTTGAACTTGAGTTCTTTCGAAATCTGTGTCATTTCAAGTTTGTAACGAAAAATATTTTAAGTGTATCATATAAATTTTTGATTTTTGATTGGCAGCGTGTCACATACATTGACATTAACCTGATTTGCTTAAAATCAATTCATATTTGGATTGATATGGTTAGCCCTTTAAATTTGAATAACCAAATCTTGCCACATCACTTTTTTATTATTCATTTAGTGCATGACTAAAGTTGGTAAAAATTCAAATCCAACGATCAGTTTTATTCTTCTTAATCTAATGATCTATATTGAATGACATTCTAGTAAATGAAGTGAAAGTCGAGATAGTATGTATTAAAACTCATAAAGTGACCAACATTGGCAAATGCACAACCACTTGCCAAAGCTGGATTGCCAATGTTGGAGATGGAGATTGAGTTTCGAACACAAAAAAACATATGGAGTAATTTTTGGTTACTGAGATAAATGTTGTTAACTTTGAGCACTAAAGGCCAAATTTGGTTATTGGTTAAAAGGTTCTTAAGTTTGGTTAAACCTAATGCTTTTAGTTACTAATAAAGGTTGTTAAGGTTATTTTAGATTACCTTAGTTAAAATTAATCTTAAAAGCTCTGCTTAAATTATCCAGGTAAAAATGTTACACATTTACAACTGTTTAACCCAGTAACTGTAACAACTTCACTTAAATGGTATCGTAAACAAATAAGTTTCAACATTTTTTTTTTGGTAAGTAATAAGTTTCAACATTGATTGGAGGGTGTGAACAATATGCACTCCAGAATCACGTTGAACAATATAATTTTGTATAAAAATTGATAACGCCAGTCTTGAATTGATAATTTTATATAGTAGTACATCATAACCAAATAAGTCCATGTTCCTTTATATATAGTACATCATAACAAAATGTGTCCATGTTCCTTTATCTTTCTCTTCAAAGTTGAAATTTGTGGTCAATTCAAACATACAAAATATGTGTCCATGTTCCTTTATCTTTTTCTCATCACTCGCTCTTACTTCTTAAAAGGACAAATTACTAAATGAATATTCGAAGTATATGTGCTGATAATTGATTGCTATGTCAAGATTTAGACATTAAATTGCATATTTCGTTCTATGTCATGTTGAACTTGAGTTATTTCGAATTCTGTCATTTCATGTTCGTAACAAAAAAATTGTTAACCCAAGCGTATCATATAAATTTATGTTTTTTTATCATCGAGTCATATGCTTTGACACTAACCCGAATTGCTTGTCAGTTGGTATTCTCCATTGTGAGTCATTTTTGAGGCCAACATTGTTAATTCCATAAACCTTTTGCTTTTTCGTAATGATAATTAACGTTAGTAAAAATTAATCTTAAAAACACTGCTTAAATTATACAGTTAAAATGTTACAACAACTGTTTAACCAATAACAGAAACAACTTCATTTCAATGGTATCGTAAACAAATAGTATATTTCAATCGTATCGTAAACAAATATAGTATTAAATTAACAAAAGACTTGGCCAAATGAGGAAATTAAATACTCCCTTAAGCAATAACTAGACTTATGTCTCAAAATTGGTTACTTTGATATAAGTTTCAACATTGGTTGTAAACTAAAAGACCTGTACTGAGATAATATCGTGCGTATTCATTCGGTTTAATTTTTTTTTTTTTTGTGTGTGCATGTGTGGTTGTGTCATAGTCGTGATTGTGCTAGACAAGAAGTACGCTAACCAAATCTTATGACTTTGTATTTATGTTCATGATTGTGTCCGAAATTCTCGCCTTGTACTCTAACCAAATCTTATGACTTTGTATTTATGTTCATGATCGTGTCCGAAATATCGTGCGTATTCGTTCAGTTTAATTTTGTTTTTGTGTGCTTGTGTGGTTGTGTCATAGTCGTGATTGTGCTAGACAAGTACTCTAACCAAATCTTATGACTTTGTATTGAGGTCAATTTATGTTCATGATCGGTTCCGAAATTCTCGCCTAGTTCTATGGAAACCACCCTACACTGACAAAGCATAAGTACTAGTATGAAGGAAACTGTTACAATTAATATATTTCTGTATTTTGGTTATGCATTATAGGAATTCCATTGAATTCATATAATTTTGTATAAAAATTCATAACACCAGTCTTGAGTTGATAATCTTGTATAGTAATTCATAACATTTGTACATTTTGAAGTTATATTTCTATCCGGGAAAAGAAAAGGTGTTACAAATTTCTATGCAAAATACAATGAATCTTCTACAAATTTGACGAATTTATATAAAACGCCATGCATTCAAGAGGCTTTTCCAGGTTAAAATTTCGTCAATGGAATGAAAAAGTCAAGACGCGTTTCCAATTTAAGATACAAACTTTAGACATTATACATTCAACATGTCCAATTATTATTATTAATTTTTTTGTCAAACGATAAGAATTTCATTAGTCAATCACAGAAAGCCGGATATTAACAAATGGAACTCAGATTTACGTCAAGGAAATAATTTAAACCACAAACGGGGAGGTGAAAACCAATCGTTATAGCGCCCAATCGCAAAACTCTTCCCTAATTGATCCGCATTCCATTGCCGCACCACCGAATAAATTGGAACGAAACCTCATTTACCCTTTTACACAAGGTACGGTCTTCAAATACGTACGTACCTATACTTCAAATTAACTCTTTTCAGGGACGGAGTCAACATTTTGTTCCAATATTATGCAAAATGCAATATTTTCACTTGGCCATCTACCTTAACCATAATGGATTTGGAATGGAAGGCACCAATACGTTCTTTTTTTTTTTTTTTTTTTTTTGGAGGAAGTAAGAACTTCATTGGTAAATGATCTTACAAACTACCGATTCAAACAAAGAATTAAAAAAACATAATAAAATTCTAACCTCAACGCGCTAATATGCATATGTAAGGTTGACTTGCAAAAAAAAAGGGGTTGATCCCCCCAGTCGTTGAATGGCTCCGCCCCTAGCCCTTGTTATGTTTTCAATTTACATGCAAATCTAATTTAAGATCCGAAATCTTTTCCTATATTTTGCTTAACTAGTTGGAAATGAATCAGGCTTCTTTGTTTTCCTTTCTTAAGAAGAACAAGTCTGCCTTGGCCCCTAAATTTTTCTTAAGAAAATTCGTCAAGTAGACCTCCGAAATTCAAAATATTGAAACCAAGTTCGTGAAATAAAAGGGTCCAAACCAGATAAAATAGTTAAAGAAAAGTGATTGAGGGATAGAAAAAAATAAATATGAGGAGTGATTATTGAGGGTTACAAATATAAATGAAGAGTTATAGTTTGAAAGTCCTGTACTCATGATGTGTACTTTTTCTTTTTTGAGTTTGTTTTATATTTGTACGCAGTAACTCGTTTATGAAAAATTCATATATTTCTTTCATCTTCAAACTTTGCATCTTCAAGTTTTGTACCCAAAGTTGTTCCCAGAAATGGACAAAAAATTCTCGTGTGTTCAGTTAAACACTCGTCTAATTTTGATATTAACCATCTTTTTATCACGGTAGAAAACAGATTGATCAAACGTCAATAGGATCAACCGTACATAGTCATATGATTTGATGGTAGTGTCTTTTGAAAATGATAACCATCATTTTTACTGTTTAATTTTCATGACAATGATGGTTCAAGCTGTTAGGATTCCAACAACGCACCAAATGCAACAGAAGCAGTAAAATCAAGAGAAACACAACACACCATATACGTAGATTGGCCAAATCCGACCTATATCCACGAGGAGGAGGGTTTCACTAGTTATAATCCGGAGGAAATCCGTGATCTTGTGTTACACACTCACACTCTTATCTCACAATAATGAAATCTCACTACCGGCTCCCCTCTCACACTCTCTACCTCTCTCTCTACATTGTGCTCCCACCACCTATTACAAAAGGTATCACAGAGTATTTATAGAGTACACATAAAAAAAACCATAATTCACTCCTGGGCCTAAGCCCAATTGGCCCGCACGGGGTGAAATCCCAACAATCACCCCCTCCACACCGAGCGGGCAATGTCTCTGCAACACTCCCATGTCGCCTCTTCCAATCAGCTACCTCTGGTAAGTGCCTGTGTCACTAACCACTTGAGCATCCATGCACCACCAAACAGAGTACATAAACCCGAAAGAGTGTATCCTTGCAAAACCAAACTCCGCAGCCAATCAGAAAATCCCGAGTAACACATCCCCTAAAAAAGAATGCCTACACTCACACACCTCAAACCCGAAGTGTATGCGCTCACCAACAGAAGCGCCTGGGCTCTCCAATAGAAGCACATGCACCCCCTCAACTAGGGTGCCTGCACCCCCTCATATAGTGCCCGCAGCTTCATCGTCGCACTTCGCCACTCTAGCATCATGTCCTGTCAAGAGAATGCAACAACCCTCTGCCCACTCCTCCAAATGATCTCACACACCATTTGTGATGAGACTGACTCCTTCTCTGACACCGCATTCCCCACTGAATACCTCCGCACCCCAAAACCGGGATACACCTCTTGTGAATCCAGGATGGAACAAATCCTGCTAGATATCCGTGGCTCAAACTAATCTACCACTCTGACAGGCGTTTGTGTCATTCTCAAACAAGCATATCTGCACCCCAACCGGGCACACTACTCGAATGAATGTATCCCTGCAAGCCAAATCTTTCGCGGTTGATCACAATCCTGTACCCTCTATTCGGAATGCCCGCATTCAGGCATCAAAAACCCAAATGCTCATGCCCAATCACAGGACATAATTTGTGACTCCATCTCTCCATACTACATGAACTCACAACTGGAAAGATAATCCGCCACAAAAACACAGAAGAAAGAGAATACTAGTATGCATCATCTGATCTCCATCTCAATCCCTCTATTCGGAGCTCCTGTGAACATATCCTGAACAACCAATTGCATCCCCATTGATAGCTAGCATTTGCACACTCCTGATTCGACTCCCAGCGCATCCAATACCATCCCGGTCGCGACATCTCGGTACAATCTCACGTTTATCCTGTGTGCATCCGCAATGGTCGTCATCCCTGCTCACGTCATTCGATTGCCCTGGTCAACCTTTGATCTCTGCAAAGTCTATCAAATACTCTTGGTGTATAGTGCTTGACCGACCAGGTGACTAAAAATAAGACGCGTCCCAAGCGTAGGACTCTTGACCGGTGTAGCACAATAAATCCAGAAGTACCGCAGTCGAACCACAGAGACGGCTAACGGTGTTTGACTCAAAAGTGTGGAGTGCAGTTTGAACTGGCTCTTAGGTAGCCACCCCTTCGATTTTATGAGATTAATTAATTAACCACTAAGCTAATTTAACTGATTAAATGCGAAATAATAAAGAGAGCGCAGCTGCGGGAACCCAATGTCCACACCTAGCCTAGCCAATAATTACTCGGGCCACAATTAATCCTTTTACTGATTTTAGAATCTGAGAAAGGTTTCCTAACGAATGCGCACCACCTGTCACCAGACTCCGTGCGCATTCGAATTCCGGTAATGCCTGGGTTTGTTCGTTAGAAAAGTTTCCAGTTCCCAAAATTGCTTGAAAATTGATTTAATTCGGCCCCGAGGTGAGATATTGACTAGCCTAGATGTGGGTGCCTTCGCCCCGCAGCCGCACTCGATGCGACTACTCACTCATGCGTATAAAGATTGTAGGAATCAAATTAACCCTAGATCTATGCATGCTTGAAGAATAGAATATAAAAACAATGAAAATCGATACCGTAATTGCAAAGGTAAACTTGAACTTGATTAACGATTTGCAACAAGCCAATCCAACACTGAGATTCCGGAAAATAAACTAAAAGCTAAACGCTGAATGTAGAACTGGAAATCGTAGCCGAAAACTTTAGGAAGTAAAACCTAGGTATCATTCGTGGAACCCTACTTTGTCCCCAAAACGGGGTATTTATACTCCCTACCAAAGTCAAAATCCGTAACAAAGTCAAACGGCCAATTATATGGCATTGGTGCATCGATACGTGAGAAATCCGTGATCGATACCCGTGACGCTCTCGTTTCGTGATATGTTGCTACATCAGACGATACAGGACAATCCCTGTATCGATACCGGATCTTCTAAAATGCATTCCAAGCTTGTTTGGCCGTCCCCACTTGGGCCCCACTAATTCCCTACGTGCCTGACCGCCATGTGTCCACTTCACGCGCCTTTTTCCGAACCAATCCCTACAAAATAACCAAACACACGAAAAACCAAGAACACACTGCATCAAGTGAAAAATGGAATAAAATCACGCCTCTAACGCGCTAATTCGCTCTACTTAGGCGCTGGAAAGCAAGCTTCCCACAAGCCTATCATGTAGCTATCCAACACCGCTTGCCCTCTCTGTCACCTATCTGCCACTCCTACCACTATCCTGGTCTTCTCGCCACTTTCCGCCAGCTCTCTAGGGTCTCATCATATCCCTTGGTCCATCCATGTTCCATTCCCGGCCTTCCTAGCACCCCCTGGACTCCCATCGGATATCCCAAAAATCATTACTCCAGCAAGCGCTTGTTGACACTAACTAGACGAGCCTCCATGCACTCCTAAACCAGCATGCAATAACTCGAAAGAGTGTATCCCTGCTTGCCAAAAGGGACTGATCATCCCTTGTCTGCCTCCAACTCAACAACATCTCATCTGACTGATCTAACCACATTTGATCCTCCTCAATCTCTTCGGATGTGTTTATGACCGCAAAATCTGACTCGAATCACTCAATCCAAGCTCACCAGTGAATCCGGAACTGTCCAATTAGCTAGGAACAACCTCCTCACAACCCAAAACGCCTCCGAACGTCTAAATCCAACCTAATCCAACAACAAAACCTGCGTTCGAGCCTCTTCACAAAGAACAGAGCACGTGATTGGATCCGAAACAAAAAACCAAGTCAGGAACCGGTCTGAACTGGCACTGAACCGGCCAAAATCGCACTGAACCGGTCAAAAACCATAATCTGGTCTGCCTCTGGACCGTTATCCGGTCTAAACCCGGTTTACCTTTCCCCTGAGCCGCCGATCCGAACCGGTTTGACCCCTTTGACCTGACCTTTGATCCTTTTGACCCTTTTGACCTGGACCTAGACCCATTTGACCATGAACCATGACCCTTCTGACCCTTTTACTGACGTGGCATCCACGTGGCTGCTGACCTGGTGCCACGTGGTCATCTTCCAAACTGTTCCACGCGTGGCATGCACGGCAGTGCGGCATCTGACGCGCCAATGTTCAGGCGGCGCGTGCAGTATTTTCCGGAAACAGGGCTTACATCACCATGATCGTCTTTCCAAGACAAACATAATCCCGTGCTCAAATCTTACTTTCAATCATGATTTACGTGAAACCCACCATATTTTCCACTCGCCTCCGCCCGACTCCGTTCAGACCACCTGTGGGACCTTATTCGGTGACAAAAACTGACTCCGAGCACTCCATTGGACTCGTCTCTGAGAGTAGCACCTTTCCCTCTGATCAAAAGCAAGTTTCGTCACCTATTTTGTCTGACCAAAGCTTCAAACGGTGCTCTAATGGTCTTCAAGTGATTTTCTGACTTCTCTGTGCTATCTGGTGCTTCAACCAAAGCTCTAATACCAGTTGTTAGGATTCCAACAACGCACCACACGCAACAGAAGCAGTAAAATCAAGAGAAACACAACACACAATATACGTGGTTCGGCCAAATCCGACCTACATCCATGGGGAGGGGGGTTTCATTATAAGCCGGAGGAAATTCGTGATCTTGTGTTACACACTCACACTCTTATCTCACAATAATGAAATCCCACTAATTCTCTCGTGTATCTCTCTCTCCGGGAGAGCCACAATCGGCTCCCCTCTCGCACTCTCTGCCTCTCTCTCTACATTGTGCTACCACCACCTATTACAAAAAGCATCACAGAGTATTTATATAGTACACATAATAAACCCTAATTCACTCTCTCTGGGCCTAAGCCCAATTGGCCCACACGGGGTGGAATCCCAACATGAGCAATCTCTTACGGATATATACCTCTATATTTACAAATATACATGTATATAAATGTAAATATACGTATATATATTGCATTGAAATTGACATGGAGGAGTTTCCAGAATTGAATAAAAAATTGAAAATAAGAGTTCAAAAAGCAAGCGACATTTACCATTAATATGCATCCTCGGTGGGCTCCACTGGTCACATTGTCTAATCCAGTAGTTACAGTCGAATAAAAAGTACTTTTCTCGAACAGTTGCAATTTTCTGTCAAATTTTTAAAATTGAACTTATTAAGAAGATATAATTATTACATTTTAAAAGTGGAACTTTCCAAAAAATGCCACGGAAATCAAATTTTACTTGTCATTGAATCCTCAAACCATAGATGTGGGTTGAGGATTCAAAATTGTTTGTCAAGATTGCAAGTTTCGGGCAGAATAGGAGTGTTAAAGTTTGTGCATGCATGCTTTCTTGTTGAGGGTTTTGGTTGGTTCCTTGCCAGCATCAGGTTGCATTTTTTTTCGCCTTTAGTTCTTAACGGCATATATCTTTTGGTGTGTAAGGTGTATTCTTTGTGGGTATGCCCCTTCTTCGTCTTGATGCCTTGTTGCTTGGATCCATTTAATCTTTGTAATTTATTTTCAAAGGTTAATAAAATTTTTGCTCTTCAAAAAAAATAAAGTAGACAAGGGCAGAATCGTATTTCGATAAGACTTCACTTTTGGGGCTTTTAAAATGGACACAATTAGGACACACAAAGTAGAAAACGACGATGGGAGTAATATATTTTGAGTCGCTACTATTTTTGAACTTATATTGCCCTTTCATTGTCACTTTACTATTTTAGCCCTAGCTTTGCTTATTTGCTTCATATTTTGGTACATTCATGCCACATATGTTCTACTTACTACTTATTTTGCTTTGCTAACCCCATGTAATGTAATCATACCTCTCTTCTACATATTCTAAGAAATATCCTTTTTTTTTGCCAAGCAAATTTCTTTTTATTAATCTTTGCAAAACGAAAACAAAGATTAATGGGACAATCGGACACCGGCAAAGGATCCCACGTAAAATCCAAAGAAAAGGAAGGAAAAATTGGAACTAAACACGATTTAGTCTTTTAAACATACCATATAATTAAACTTAACCTTTTCAAGGACGGAACCAAGATTTTGTTTTGGGTGGGACTGGTTTTTGTGGAAGAAATATTATGTAAAATGCAATAATGCAATAATAATGCACCGGTACATGTTTGAACCAATAAAATTCGCTAATATGCATATGTAAAGGTTGACAAGCACCAAAATTTATTTATTTATTTATTTATTTAGGAGGGGGGAGGGGAGAGATCAACCATTGAATGGCTCCGCCTATGACCCTTTTTGTGCTTTCAATTTCCCTGCGGGACCTAATTAAAGATCGAAATCGGCTTATTTTTACAAACGGTCCCCAATCTATTTCCGAATTTTCAATTTAGTCCCCAATATAAAAAACACGTCTATTGTGTCCCCAAACTTAGTAATGCACGTATAATTAATCCCCACCCCACATGCCGTTTGGTTTCACCGTCAAAATGGAGGGTTGTCACGTAAATATCTCATTTCACCCTCACTCCTCACACTTTTCCCTTTCTATGTCCCATGGTGTTTATTTATTTGTAAAAAGTCTTCCATTGATGATTATTTTTTTGGTTTCTTTAGGATGCGTCATATTGCAGGCCCATATCATCTATAATCTCGTTAAAAATTCACCATGGTACGGTACTTACCAATGGGCCAAATAGAGTGTATGTTGGGGGTAAAATAGAAATCATTGATAGAATTGACAGTGACTATATGTTTCTACATGATTTGGATGAGATATCTCAGTTTCACTAAGGGTATGCACCACTAGTTGTCATCCATTTTAGGGTTCCTGGGCTAAATTTTGATGTTGGGCTTGCTGAAATGAAAGGTGATGCAGAGGTTGTTAGTCTGATTAAGTCACTGCCTTCTAGTAGAACTGGTGAATTGTATTTGGAGCACATTAGTGGGGTGAAATTTGTAGACAACCAAATAGGATCGTTTATAAATGTTTTTGTTGTTGAAGATATATTGGTGGACCCCAATGTCATTTGTGATGAAGGTGATGTAGGTGTTTGACCAACCGGGTGACTTAAAATAAAGACACGTCCCAAGTGTAGGACTCTCGACCAGCGTAGCACAATATTCGGAAGTACCGAAGTCGAACCACATAGACGACAAACTGTGTTTGACTCAAAAGCGTTGAATTATAATTTGACCTGGCTCTTAGGTAGCCACCCCTTGTTCAATGAGATTAACTTACTAATTAAATTACCCAACTGACTTGATTATATATGGATTTAAAAGAGGAGCACAGACGTGGGAACCTAGCGTCCATAACTAGTCTAACCAATGTTTACACGAGCCACAATTATTCATTTTATTGATTTTAGAATAGGAAAAAGAATTTCTAACAATTGCGCACCACCTGTCACTAGATTCCGTGCGCATTTGAATTCCGACAATGCCTGGATTTTGCTTGTTAGAAGAGTCTTCGTCTCTTAAAATTTCTCAAATATTAAATTAATTCAATTCGATCCCGAGGTAAGAACATTAATCAAACTAGCCACGGGGCGCCTTTGCCCCGCGGCCGCACCCTATTAAACTACTCACTCATGGTTTTGTTAGATGCTACAATACGATTAACCCTAGATCTAAACATGCTTTGAACAATTGAACTAAAAGCAAAACAACAATACCACAAATTACAAAAGATTAACTGATTCGATTATCTCGATAAAGCATCAATCCAAAGCTGGAAAAATCCAAAGAATTCGTACGGTACTTGAATCTAAGCTAATCCTGAAAATAGCAGCCAATTTTAAAGAAATATAAACATGAGTTATTAATTCGTAACCCTAATTTCGACGCCTAAAAAGGGTATTTATACTAATCCCTTGATCTTAATTAAAAATTCCAGAAAAACTCCACGCAGACTCCAAAATGTTGCCATTCCTATGCCCATTAACCTCTCAGTAGTGCTACACAGGTAGTCCTACCGAGCCCCTTAAATCCCCACTTGATCGTTGACTGCCCTTTGACCGGTTGACCTTCTAATCATTCGGTAGTGCTACACCTCTTTTGGTGTAGCGCTCTCCAAGCTTCTATTCAATTTTTGACCCCTGCTGTGTCACTTTTGAGCGCTCCATCAAATTCCTGTAGTGCTCGCGATGAGTTACGATCACTTCCATGAGAAATCAACTTCAACACTTGGTCTCCTCAACCTTGCTCACTCTCGGTCCTTGTGCATGCCCTTCCAACAACTTCGATTAGTGCCAAAACACCTCAATTTCCTGCAAATTAAGCACAAACACCAAATCCAACCACGTGCACGCATAAAATGGAAGATGAGGATTAAATGCACAACTAACGCACGAAGTCTACCCCTACTTAGGCGCTTAAATGCATGAATTTCACGCATCTATCAGTAGGCTAGCACATTGAGGAAATTAAGGAATCAAACTCAGATGGGTCTACTCAAGATGATTAGTATGTGATGGATATGCTATGTCTGATGATGATCCCCTATATGAGACATACGTGGATGATGATGTAGAAGCAGTGGAATTAGGTGATAGTAATAAAAAACCAGAGTTGATAGATAAGAATAAGGGGGTGAAGAGATTGTTCTTAGTGATGGACACTGTGACATAGAAAATGAAAGTCCTTACAGTTCCTCTGATTTTGAGAATGGTAATGACAATGACAATGCCAAGCCAAAAAATTACCACTTCAAGAAATTTAGCAGTGATTGTGGCATGGAAGACCATAATTTTTAATTGGACATTAAAATTCCCTAATACTGCAGATTTTCAAGGATGCTATCAGGCAACATGCTATCAAACATCAAAGGAATGTAAAGTTGGTGAAGAATGATAAATTGAGAGTGAAAGCAAAATGTCAAAAAGACTGTCCATGGGAAGTTTATGCACAAAAGATGTTGGCTGAGGAGTCCTACCAAGTTAGAACATACAGAGCCATTCACAAATGTCGTCTAAGCTATACCAATAGGAACATCAACTCTGGAATCATAGTCAAGAGGTACATGGAAGATCTTTGGATTAACCTTTCAATGCCCATCACTGCATTCAAAAAGAGGGTTAGGAAGGAGATGAAATGTGATGTATCAAAGTCCCAATTGTATAGAGCAATAAGGAAAGCAACAGTGCTCATTTATGGGAATGACATTGAACAATATGGTAAGTTGTGGAACTACCGTGAAGAACTCAAGAGAAAAACCTAGGGTCTACTGTAGTAATGGGTACCCCATTAGATGAAGAGACTGGATAACCAAGATTTAATAGGTTGTACATTTGTTATGCCACATGTAAGAGTGGATTCATACATTTGTGTAGAAAACTAGTTGGGGTTGATAGAGGACACTTAAAAGGACTATACATAGGCCAACTTCTTAAAGCCATAGGGGTGGATGCGAATAATGCCATGTACCCAATAACATATGTTGTAGTTGAGATAGAGAATAAGGAGACATGGATGTGGTTTTTTGAACTACTGAGGATGGATCTGCCATTACTCCCACTAATAAGCCTGAGTTCACATTTATCAATGATAGGCAAAAGTTATGCATTTCTAGTAGGTTAAATTCACAATTTTCTTACAATTAAACCTACTATTGATCTTGCTAACAAAGTGTATTGACTTTGTCAAGGCCTACTTCCAGCTTTGGCTAAAACTTTTCAAAGTGCAAAGCATTGACATTGCTAGAAACACTTGCTCAGTAACTTCATGAAGAAATTTAGAGGGTTGGGCCTTGAGGAAAAACTCTGAGAGTGTGCCAAGGAAACTTATGTTGCTAGTTAATAGGAGGGTTTTTAGAAGGGAATGGATTAGAAAGCTACAAGACCCTTTGTTGTCTAACATTTACTAGAAGTTAGAGAAGGTGAATAACTCCAATGAATGTATTACCGACTGGTGTGGTCAGTTAAATTTTCAAGTAAGGTGTCCTTATGGGCAATACACAGTAGACTAGGCAACCCACGTTTGTTCTTGTAAGAAGTGGGATCTGTGTGGGATGACTTGTACACGAGAGTCTTTCATTCATCAATGTTACTCTAAAGAGGCATATGCAAAGGCATACCACCCATTGATCATGCCCATCAATGGTCATGCCATGTGGCCTAAAACATGGTTTACCCTTGTTTTACCTCCATTGGAGAAGAGGAAACATGGCAAGCCAAAAAAAAAAAAAAGAAGGGACATAACTAAGTACTAAAACAAGAAAGGTCCAACAAAGCTTAGGAAGATTGGCTAGAACTCAGTTTATTTTAGGAAATGTGGGAAACATGGTCATAATGGGAGAACATGCATTCATGGGGGGATGATTTTGATGATGGGGCTGTTGAAGTTACTGCAAAAATTAACAGGGGTAGGGGTTCAAGAAGTGGACTAGGCAGGGGCAAGGGTTCAAGTAAGGGAGTGGGCAGGGGCAGGGGTAGAATCATTGGAGTAGAAAGGGGTATAAACACTCGACTAAGCAGGGGTGCAAGCATTGGAGCGGGTATGGGTAGAAGCAGGGGTAGAAGCCGTGGAGTGGGCAGGAGTAGGTCAACCCAATCTAAGGTTCAAACCACAGGAGTTACCACTAGCAGAGGAATGGGTAGGGCCACAATGGGAAGTTTAGTATTAATGTTATGTTTCTTGTTTAACACTCTATTTTATTTGCATTTGCATTTGTTGACTGGAGACTCTGTTTCTTGACTGCCCTTGCTTTATGGTTTACGCTCTGTGCAAATAATATGGTCTCACCAATAAGTCTCCATTTCCATTCAAGAAGTTAGACACATATAGGGGTCATACACACAACCTGCTAAAACCTACCATATACTACATAAAACCTTGCATACTACATAGAAAGACCCATGTTTTTTAGACAATACATCAAATCCTAACCACTGCACAGAGAACCCAGGTGGCCATTAGTAGAGTCTTGAACCTCCTCTCCATTTTTTTGGCCCTTTTTGCTTCATCTTAAACCCTACGTAGTGTTACCAGCAACCCAGGGATCACCGTCTTTGATCTTTGAGACATAGGTAGGTCAAACTAAGCAAAAAACCCACAACCATGAGTTTCCTGTGTTGGCTGAGAGAAAATACAAAATTGGCGTGAAGTTTGGAACTGGAAACAGTGGTAAAATGGGTTAGAGAATTACCTGCCATTTGTGTCACCCTATGAACCTCCTTCATGGGTTTGAATCAGTCCATGATGTTTGTAGCACCCCTAGGTGGTTGCAGTAATATAGGGTTTGTCCGGAAATGCCACAGGTCACAAAGGATGCACTCATCTTTCTTCTCTTTTTTGGATGCTTTTTGGTGGTCTGTTTTTTGTAACTTTGTCTTATGTCATGCATGTGTGTATAAATAGGAGGAGGTAACAGTGCTTTTAGGTGGGAGGATTTCCCTCCAAAACTCTAAGATCAAGGGCAGGCCCGGCCCTGTGTTTCGAGGCTCCAGGCCTATTCTCAATTTGAGGCCCTTCATACATACATATATATATATATATATATATATATAAATATATTTTTTTCTACGAGAAAGGGCCCTAAAAACCGGGGGGCCCAGGCCCGGGCCTCGCGAGCCTGCTCACAGGGCCGGGCCTGATCAAGGGGGTAAAACACGTGGAAAGGGTGGAAAAAATGGGATTGTATGGGTGCTTTTACGAGAATGCCCCTCGTTTTGACAGTGAAACCAAACGGTGTGTGGGATGGTGACCATTTAATCGTCAATTAATAAGTTTAGGGATGTAATAGACGCATTTTTTATATTGGGGACTAAATTGACAATTTGGAAATAGATTGGGGACCATTCTTAAAAAAAGGCCATCCGAAATCTTTTCCTATCTTTTGTTTAAATTTTTGGAAATGAATCGGGTTTCTTTGTATTCTTTTCCCAAGAGGAACAAGTCTTGCATGTTGGCCCTTAAAATTTTCTTAAAAAAGTGATATCCAAAATAATTACGTGTAATAAAAAATAAGAAATTTTATGTTGTTCAATTGACAATTTATGGAATGCTTTGGAGCCGCTTATGGGGTTTAATTGAGTTATTTATATTCGACTGATTTGTGGGTTAATTTTTTGGACTAGGTGTTTAAATATTTTTTAGGTTGAGTGTTCAAATATTTTTGAATTGGGTGTTCATGAAGGGCTAAATTAATAAAAAAAAATTAAAAATATTACATGCATTCTAATTATTTATTTTTTTTGTTGAGATATTGAAGTGACCACACTTTCAAGAGGGTGGAACCGCCCATGTCCATGACTACTATGTCTTCTAAAATGTAGACTGCTTGGTCACCCAATCTTATACTTTGATTTGATGTTGTAATCAGTTTTTAATTTTGTATAGCCATCACGCAGCGGATCCAGCAGGCATACAATGACCAAATATAATCGTCACTTGATCGTTTTGCTTGGTCGTAGATGGTGTTTTGGAACACCTTGCGTGCACTTCCAAATATTTCCTACATTCCAGATTAATTTTTTATTCGATGCTATTATAGAGGTTGCTAATATGATTACGTACAGATCTTGACAAGTGTTGTCATTAAGACCACTAATATAAAGTCCCGTGCATAACACGCACTTTATAGTGTATAAATATATTTTTTGAACTGCGAAGAAATGTTTTTCTTTTTTTCTTTTTGATCGGCAACTGCGAAGATATGTTAATATGTAAATATAGATTCACGTTAGATATTATCAAAAAATCTTCTTCTTCTTTTTTTTATTATTATGAGAAAACATGTCATTTGTTTTTTTGGGGTGCAATTTGATATTTTCAACGTGCTTGGTAAATTTATCAGTTTTAATAAAGTGGAAATTTTAATTATTTTAACCATTCACTTCAAATATTTTTCAAGATTATTTTTCTACTAATCTTTGAAGTTCTCCTACTGCATGAATTAAGTTACTCCATTTTCAATCAGATGACACAAAACCATAAGCACTCCAAACTTTGATAAATGTCGGTGCATGGTTAGTTAAAAAAATCTCACTTTTACAGTACTCTAATTTGTTTACGGCTGCCTCAGAGATTTTTCTTGCAGATTCTTTGTTATTATTAATTTTTTTCGCCTCACTTATTTATCATTTTTCGAGATTTTGTATGATCATCACAATTTATTCCAAACTCAAAATTTAAGCACTACAATCGATTGGCACATGATATCTGATTATTGGGAGTGTAGATTTATTTTTCACATGTCAACAAAACTACAAAATTATCTGTGTTATGTCGAAGCATATTCGGATTTTCGAAAAGGGCTTTGTAGACAATGTTTATATAATATCAACTATATGGGATTAGAGGTGTCAAACAGGTCTGTCGTGTCATGCCATGCCGCTTTTCTTCCGTGCCAACTGTGCCCATGCTGCAGCGCATTTACTTAATCGTGACGTGCCGTGCCGGCCGACAATTAATCGCGTTGTACCGTGCCGTACTGACTAACTTAATCGCGTCGTGCCGTGCTGTACCGACCTGCTAAATTGTCTGAATCGTGTTATGCTGTGCCGTGCCCATTAACTTAATCGTGTCGTGCCATGCCGTTTTTTTAAATAGTGTCGGGTCGTGCCGACCCTCTAACTTAATCGTGTCGTGCCAACCCGCTTAATCTTTTGAGACATGTCGTGCCATGCCGTACCCATTTACTAAATAGTGTCGTGCTGGCCCGCTTAATTCCTGATGGGCGCGTGAGAAGCTTGCGTATAAGCGCCCAATTAATGGGTTTTTGGCTTAGGTTACATGCGATTTAAGCTTTATTTTCCAATTAATGCGTGCATGTGGTGTTTCTGTGTTGCGAGTGTGATTTGCAGGTAATTGAGGGGCATAAGTGCGATTTTAAACATTTTGGAGGGCCATGCACGTCGATCAGAAGTTGAAGGCAAGTGAATTGTGCATGGGGTGGTCGAAACTCGCCGGGAGCGCTACCCCAATACCTTGGAGCGCTCAAGATGGCTTAAAAAGGGTCCCAAATTGGACAGAATGTTCTTGAGCGCTACACCAGAATAGGGGTAGCGCTACAAACGTATCAGAAGAGAAGGTCAACAGTCAGCACAGGGGGTCAACGGTCAACCCTGCCCTAAGCAGAGCGGTAGCGCTACCTAGAAATAGGGGTAGCGCTACCGAATGGTTACCAAGAAGGAGGGGAACGGTGCCGTTTTAGGTCAACACGTGGATGAAGGAAGCGGTAGCGCTACACCTATTTCTAGGTAGCGCTACCGAGCGGCTTAGGGGCATGCCAAACGCTGCCGTTCTGGTCAGCCGCGAGTAATATTTTCTGACATTTATTGTTTTTCTTGGGAGGTTTTCCGAAATTAGTATAAATACTTAGCACTTAGTTTTGTCTCGGGTTCCACGAATTTTTACCTAGTTTTAGTTTACAAGTTTTTCGGCTAGAGATCTCAGCTCTTCGTTTTGACACTTCGCTTTCAAGTCTAATTTCCAGAATTCCAGGATGTGTTTCGATTATCAAGATTAACTTTTTCCTTTGCAATTACGGTATCGATTCTCTTTGTTTTATATTTCATCTATTAAAAGCATGTCTAGTTCTAGTTTTGGTTTATTGTCTTCAATATTCTCAAGCATGAGTGAGTAGTCGTATAGGGTGCGACCGCGGGATGTAGGTGTCCCGTGGCTAGGCTAATTCGCGTTCCACCTCGGTGCCGAATCTTTCAAAATTAATGCGCAGTTTTTCAATATGAAATCTTTTCTAACGAACGAACCCGGGCATTGCCAATCCCAAATGCGCGCAGTGGTTGGTGACACGTGGTGCGCATTTGTTGGGAATTCTTTTCATATTTTAAAACCTATTAATTCAATAATTGTGGCCCGAGTGAACGTGGATTAGGCTAGGGGCGGGCACTGAAGTGCCCACGGTCGTGCTCTTCTGTTTTAATAAAGAGTTTAATAATTTAATTAGTTTAATTTAGTTATTTTAATCAATCATCTGAACAAGGGGTGGCTACCTGAGAGCCAATTGCAAACATAGAATCTAGCGTTGTTTGGGTTAACACCGTAGACCGTCTCTGTGGTTCGACTCCGGTACTTCCGGATTTATTATGCTACACCGGTCTATAGTCCTACGCTTGGGACGGAATTAGAGTTAATTATTAGATACCCGAACGGTCAAGCAATTCCTTATTTTGTTTGTATGTAAATAAGAAAAAGAAAACAAAATAAATTTTAATTAACATACTCTTTTTAATTAATTGCCCGAATTGTAATGAAAATGAAATTTAATAAATTTGAATTAATTGCCCGAATTGTAATGAAAATGAAATGTAATAAATTTGAATTAATTGCTCGA
The DNA here is from genome assembly GCA_022606695.1 of Vaccinium macrocarpon. Classification (NCBI taxonomy): domain Eukaryota; kingdom Viridiplantae; phylum Streptophyta; class Magnoliopsida; order Ericales; family Ericaceae; genus Vaccinium; species Vaccinium macrocarpon. The sequence goes on along the minus strand of CM040180.1, from coordinate 36,155,905 downwards.
ATTGTAATGAAAATTAATTTCTTGATAGATAGCGTGTGCTCACAAGAGAGAGAGAGAGAGATGCAAAACTAGGTTGCATTTTTTCATTAAAAAAAAAAATGTAAGTCGCAAACATTAAATCTTACAACTTTGTCTTTATTCTGAATAAAAAATAAGTACCAAAACAATACAACCTTCAAACCTAAAACAACAATTACAAATAAGTATAAAAATGTTGAAATTGGCCTTGCACACTAGTTTCTTGAATCTTTGGGCCTTCTGCAAGTTTTTGAATCTTTGAACCCGTCATTCAGTAACTTATTCCAAAACAACAATCAACTAACAAAGTAAAATATATACATATATATATATATATATATATATATATATATATATATATATATATATATATATATATATATATATATATATATATATATATGCAACAATTAAAGAATGGCTTAGATACTTTGTAGTGTTGCAACATTATCAAAATTGACCTTCTAATGTTGTCCTGCCTATAAGTTGTTCCAAAACAACAATCAACGTGTATCATAGCCAATAAAACATCCATAATAGCATAAATAGGATTGCAACATTAGTTGCCAAATTGACCTTCTAATGTTGTCCCATTTATAACTAATTCCAAAACAACAATCAACGTGTATCATCGTAGTCAATAAAACATGCATAACAACATAAATAGGGTTACAACATTAATTGCCAAATTGACCTTCTAATGTCCACAAATGCCCATATTTCACACATGCATAACACAAATGTCCAGATTGCACAAACTGCCATTTCACACATGCATAACACAAATGCCCAGATTAAACAAACTGCCAAGATTTCACACATGCATAACACAAATGCCTATATTGCACACAAAGCTGCCTAGATTGCACACACAAATGCCTAGATTTTATGCACAAACTGCCCAAATTGCACACAAACTACCAACATTGCACACAAATTGCCCAGATTGCACACAAACCTACCCAATTTGCACACAAACTGTCGACATTGCACACAAAACTGCTCAGATTACACACAAATTGCCCAACTTGCACAAAACTGCCCAGATTGCACGAAATTGCACAGATTGCACACAAAACTGCCCAGATTGTATTGATTTCACAAGGTTCAGGTTTGTCAATTCATCATTTCCCCAAACTGAATTTGGTTAATTAGAACTAATACACAAGTGCAATGAAAACAATAACCTAGGCTCATCAAAATCATCATTGCCCAATACTAAAGTGCAATTTGGACAATTTGTGTGTGCATTCTAGGTAGGCTCAGTACTTTGAACAAGGGAATACGTGGGGTTCAGTCATTATCAAGGGGATCATAAACGAATAAACTGGCTATAACTTAGTTGCCCTGCCAGGAATCATAAGCAAATAAACAAAGTAACATCACAGCCTAGAAAATCATAAGTAAATAAGTAATGAGCTCAATTCATCATTGCCCTAAGAAACCAGTCACCACCAATCACTACAACCCCAATCGATAACCCTAAATCACCATTCACCAGCCACACACACACACACACACATATCCACAATCCAATAACCAAATGCCTAGAAAATTGTAACCATATCTTGCAATAGATAGAACACCAACAACTATAGAACATGTCACAATATCACAACACAATTGGGCTCAGATCCATATAGAAATGCACATTAGTGCAACATTAAGTTGCCATTAAGACCTTCATAAGTTGCCATACAATTACTTAAGTTTGTTTTAACTTATTATCGTCATAGCCTATAAATAATAGCACAATACAAGTATGCAAGTGCAACTTTATGTTGCCATTAAGACCTTCATAAGTTGCAAACTTGCACATCAACAACTTTACACACACCATCTGGTTACAGTTTTCTGGGCATTTGGTTACATAGCAAGAGTAAGATAGCACCTGGAATGCAACATAGAGTTGAAGCGGTATTAGCTTCCTCAAAATCTTTTGAGAAATCAGATATAAGCAGTCTCTAAGGACTATCTCTATCCAAGATCTAAAAATAATCTCTGAACTCATCTTTAGCCTCACACTTCTTAATTCCAAGATGTGCATCCTCCCAATCTTTCAAGCATGTTAAACAATCCAAAATGTTCGGAGCCAGGCGGCTTCTCCTCTCATCCAACACTCTATTACCTGCACTAAAAGCAGATTCAGAAGCAACTAAAGAGACAGAAGGTGTTAGTACATCACGTGCCATAATTGAAAGAATGGGAAATGTTCTTTCATTTCTTTTCCACTAAGCTAAGATATCCAATTTTTTCTTGGTTGCCTAGAGTTGTAAGACAATCCATATCTAAATACAAAGAAAGTTCGGTGCGTGAAACTACACTTCTTCCTCTACTTGAAAGCAAAGACCAAGATGGGTCATTGCAACTTGTAGAAGATGGTGAAAGAGCAACATTAACAGTATGACTTGCAAATTTAGATTCATATGAAGCAAATATAGATCTCACAAGTAATGTCACATCAGAAATAGAAGTAAAAGGTAATGTAATATCTGAATTACTAGCAATCCCATCTAAGAGCAAGACAACACCTTCCATCTTAATCCTTGGATCCATTACTGCAGCTATAATAAATATTTTAGGCATGTCTGTATTGAAAGAAGTTGAGACTAATATTATACAAGTTATTGAGCACAATATAAGAAGAAGGATAATAAGAACCAAAACAACCACAAGTAGCAGCATAAAATTTTTTTTAAAAACTTCATATACTCAAGTGCAATGTTCCAATCAGCTTGAGTTAAAGTACAATCAGCATACTTCGCATTGACATAAGAAGTAATAACATCAACATGTTTCACACAAGATTTTGTCATGAGATATGTCGAATTATAACGAGTTTTCACATCAATTTTCATTTTCCTTGGTTTCACATTGAAACTAGCACACAACCTTTCAAATTCTTGGGTCCTAGGTTGGGAAGTAGATAAAAAAAGAATTGCATCTCTAATTTTATCTATTTGTGCTCCTATATGTTTCAAACCATCTTGCACAACTAAATTAATGATATGGCATACACATCGCGTATGAAAAAATGTACCAGCATGAGGAGTAGACAAACTTTGTTGGAATAAATCAATAGCAGAAGTATTAGCAGTATGGTTATCAAATGTAATATTAAAAACTTTATCAACAATATCATACTCTCTATGAACACCATTTATACATTGAAAAATCTGATTAGCATTATGAGGATACTCCATCAAAAGGAAAGCAATGATTTTTTTATGCAAAATTCAACTAGAATCTATATAATGAGCAGTCACAGCAACATATCCAAAATTATTGTTTCCACTTCACAAATCAGAAGTAAAAGAGATTGTACTACCAATTTGACTAATTTCAGTAATCAAATTTTTATAGACTTCAATAAAAGCTTTCAAACAATCAACTCTAGTATTATTTCTAGAAACTTTATAAAAAGTAGGATTTACACTAGTTTGCATGAAATGTTCAAATCTAATATCATCACCAAAAGTGAATGGTTACTCCGCTGTAGCTACATAAAGGGCCAATCCATGTCTCATTTAAGGTTTAGCGTATACGAAATTACAAACAGTAGTGCCACTACTATCACCACCAACTACACCAATTTCCTCTTTATGTTTCTTCCTAAGATGCCTCTCAATATGCCCTGTGCCACCACTATGATCGCAAGAATAATGGTTCGAACAATAATTACACACACCTCTCATTCCTATATCAATCCCATCTTTGGTTTTGTAATGTTTGTCACTTTTGGCATGATTCCATACCCATGAAATGCGACCCCTTTTCGCGCCAGTACATTGTGTAGATGTCGAACCTGAACCTATTGGTCCAAGTCCAACAGTGTTTGAAGCCTATGGAATTAAGTCCATGTGGTGGTGAAAATACAGGAATATGTGGTAGTGGATCTTGTGACTCATCAGAGTCTGAATTAGGGCCGTTTGGGCCATGTGTAAAGTCTATATGAATTTGTGCCATAATAAATCACATAGTAACAACATAGATAGCAAATAATCACAAACTAACAGCTCAGAAAACAAACAAATAATGACAGAGTAAGCACAGTAAACGAATAATCACAAAAACAAACTCAAAGAGAGAGAGAGAGAAGGAGAGAGATCGTGTTACTAAGCACTGAACCAATTGCACAGAAGCACTGATTTAGGGTTTCGATTTGGGGTTGTAGTGGTGGTGATGATTTAGGGTTTCGATTTGGGGTTGTGGTGGTGGTAGTGATTTATGGTTTCGATTTGGGGTTGTGGTGGTGGTGGTGGTGACTGTCGATGACTGGTGGTGATTTAGGGTTTCAATTTGGGATTGTGGTGATGGTGGTGACTGGTGGTGATTTAGGGTTTCGATTTGGGATTGTGGTGATGGTGGTGACTGGTGGTGGTGGTGGTGGTGACTGTTGGTGATTTAGGGTTTCGATCTGGGGTTGTAGTGATGGTGGTAACTAGTGGTGGTAGTGGTGATGACTGTCGGTAATTTAACATATTATTTAACTATAAAAATTCAAATTTAACCTATCAATTAAAAAATCAAATATTTCATTTTAATTATTAAAAATTTATTTTTAATTTTGTCTTCAATTTAATTTATGTTATATATATTTTTTCAAAATTTATATTTTTGTTATCAAAATTTAATTTTTATTTCACCCCTAAGTTTTTCAATTTATGTTATTCAAAAATTATTTTTTAATTTCCCTCATTTTTCCTTATTATGGCATTTGTCAACTTAATTTATTTAATAAAATTAAAATTTTGATTTATTATGAATTTATTTATTTTTGCGAAGTCCCTTTCTTTAATTAAAATTTATTCACATATTTCATTTTTTTGCCCAAGCTTTTCCCCAAATTTTTTCCCCTCAAAAAATTCATTTTAATTATTAAAAATTTATTTTTCATTTTTTCCGCGTTTTCAAATAAAATTTAATTTATTTTATAAAAATGTTTTCCAAAATTTATATGTTTGTTATCAAAATTTAATTTTTATTTTACCCATAAGTTTTCATTTATGTTATTCAAAAATTCAATTTTAATTTCCCTCATTTTTCCTTATTATGGCATTTGGCAACTTAATTTTTTTTAATAAAAATGTATATTTATTTATTTAATTTTTTGAAGTCCATTTATTTATTTAAAATATATTCAAAAAATCCTTTTTCCCCTTTATTTTTGCAAGTGCATTTATTAAATTTAACTATTATTCAATCGCCTTTCACACTACCTAAAAAATCCTTTTTCGTTATCATACCATGCCATGCTCGTGTCAGTGTCGTGCCTTTCACACTACCGTTTCGTGCCCATGCCGTGCCATACGAAGACCGTGCCAGGCACATGCCGTGCTAGACTAAGACTGTGCCGTGCCCGTGCTGTGCTTGATTAAGTCCTGTCGTGCCGTGCCATGCCGTGCCACGCTAGGCCAACTACCGTGCCGTGTCCGTGCCGTGCCCACCCATTTTTGTGCCCCGTGCCTGTGCCCCCTCAGACCATGCCGTTCCCAACTTTTACCGTGCCCAAACTATGCCCGTGCCGAAGTTTTTCGTGTCGGGCCGGCAAGGCCCATTTGAAACCTCTATATGGGATGTTCTAGAAGAATTATTACTTTCATATCTCATTATTTTTCAAGAACAGTTTGACAAAATTACCGTTTGATTGCCTTACGAGACTATTTTTTTTTCCAAAAATAAAATAAAAATCAGCAAATGAGTTTCTAAAACCTCGAATGGAAAAACTGTCTCACAATTATGCAATAATACTAAAATAAAAGCAAAATAAATAAGAAAAAAAAACAACGCCGTAAGCGAAGATTTGTCAAGCGGCCAACATCTCCAAAGTCCAATAATTTTTTAACATCTCCATACATGACTTAAAAGGATATTTTTTTTGAAGGGAATTTATCCCGATCTCAAACGCGAGCTCAGATTGCATTATTTAATAAATATGCTGGTACATAATTCGGATGTACCGTATGCAATGCGATAAAAATATAAATTAAACAAGAATAAGATATGTATCGTATATTAAATGTCTATAACAATAACATCTATCGCTATATATATCTCTTGTTCTTGAAACCAACCTTCTTCAAACCTTAACATCTCTCACAAGATGTATTCTCAAGTGCCAAAATGGACACTAAGCCCAAGCCCAAACCAAATCCTACTATCTCTTACACCCCAAGCCAAAACAAAAAGCGTGGTGTCAGATGAAAATGGCTCAAACTATAACACCACCAAGTCAAACTTCGCCTTTACCACTGGGCCAATAGTCCCAACACGTCATTGTAACGTGAGATTTAATAAACATCAATGTGGTGTTGGTGGTAGCGGTGGTGGTGCAGAGACTGTAGAGCGGAAGGGGAAAAAGAAAAGATCAGCGTGGAAGGATTTAAGTGTTACAGTGCCGGAAAAGATCAGTGGCGGTCTCCGAGCCATTTTGCAGGGTGTCACAGGAGAGGCGTTGGTTATCGCAAGACCCTCTGGTTCTGGAAGAACAACATTTTTTGATGCTTTAGCTGGTCTCTAATCTCTCACTTTTTTCTTATGCACTCTTATATGCTTTGAAAAATGAATTTTTACGAGCAAATTAAATGATGGAGTTCAAAACCTTAGTTCTTTTTAATTGGACTTTGATGCTTTCATTCGAGAAAAGCAACGTAAACTCTCAAATTTGAGTATGAACGGTATGCATTCAATCGCCTTTAATACATAATGTTTGGATAACAATTCCTAACATTTGAATAGAGACTAATAAAATTTTACTTAAAATTGTTTACATTTGCATAAGGAATCAATCACCTTTAATTCATAATGTATATATATACATATGAGTCTCCTTCCTATCCAAACCACTACAGTCCGGACTCATCCGGGCTTCCACTTTTCGGGCCAAATTTCGATGATCCGAACCGTAAGATGTGTTCAGAAGGTGTTTTTTAGGGCCTCCATGAAGATTTGGCAAAAAAAAAAATCCAGAAGGGCTTGATCCAAGCAATTTTTCAGAAAAACGCTATAAATGCATTTTTATGAAAAAATGCTTGGATCAAGCCCTTTCGGGTATTGGTTTTTGCCAAATCCTCATAGGGCTCTATAAAACACCTTCTAAACACATCTAACGGTTCGGATTGTCGAAATTTGACCCAAAAAGTAGAGGTCCGGACCGTAACACGGTCCAGGATCCTTGATAGGAAGTTTATATATATATATATATATATATATATACAGTAATTATATTTGTATAACAATTCCTAACATTTGAATAAAGACTAATAACATTTTACTTAAAATTGTTTACATTTGCATAAGGAATCAACTTGCCTTCACAAGTTTCTAAAAAGACTAATTTTTCGGTCTTTGGTACTATTATCTCAAAACTATTAAGTGTCTTGCTTCGTAAATTCAACTTATTAAAGAAATATCATCATTATTCTTTCACAACAACTTCTATCTCCACTTTTTATCTTCACATTAATTTTCACCTTTACTTTCCAAAATTATCTTTCACTTTTACCCAATAACTTTATGAAAGGGAAAAAGATAATTGTCCAAATTTTTAACCAATGGTTTACATACCTTAAAAACGAGGGTCATCTAGTCGTGATTGAGCATCCAACCTTCACACGCTTAACTTTTCAAAACACATACTTATTAGAGATGACCCAAAATGGAATACTCAACTAGTATTAAAACAGGACCGAGGAAGTAGTCTAGTATTTCATTTTAGACGATCCCTAAATAAGTGTAAATTTTGAGTAAAAGTTTGCACAATTTTTATTATTTTGTTCTTTTAAAAAGTTCATGGGTAGGCTTGGTTTTTCATTTGCTAAAATGGAAATCTCATAAAATTAACCATATATGTTCAGATTCATTAGAGATAAAATCACCTCTGCACTTCATTTGCTAAAATCAACCACTTGATTTTAGCTAATGTCCATTTTAGTAAATGTTGAATATAATTTTAGAAAGTGGAGATAAACTTAGAGGAAAATTGATGTGAAATGTGTTGTTGGAATTATGAAGGTACACAGTTAAAAAAAGGGAGAAGTAGTAGATTTTGTGGAAATTGATTAATTGAGCAATCAAGGACTGTTCATAGATTTACCAAGTGAGGCACAAAAAGCTATTTTTGTAAAGGAATTTAAACACAGTAATTCAGCATTGCGTCCATACTTTTTGAGACTTATAGGTAATAAATTTGTGACTCATTCTTTTTTGTTGGTTGGAGTATAAATGGAAGAGCCAAAAAATCCAGGGTCATGTGTAGGGATGGAGCCAGTAGACTAGAGTTGGTTGCCTCTGCAAGGAAAAAAACCCTCCACTATTATATGGGTAAAAAAAAAATTCCTATGAATTATATAGGCTTGCTCCTACAAAATATCTTGAAAGAAAATCCGTCTTTGTGAGCCCCGTCCTTGGTCACTTGACCCCGGTCATACGTTGGATCGGCTCCAGTATATATTGTAGGTTCGGCAAAAAAAAAATTAGTATCTGATTACGGAAGAAATATCTTGTACTGTTAAATTTTATCAAGTAAAATAACTTAGTTTAGGTGCCAATCACAATCAATACCCGATTTTGCAGGCATTTTTCTCTACAAGACTGTAATTTCAACGAGATAAATATTTCACAAATTATGACTTGTCCCTATAAATATGTAAAATATGTGCACACATTCACGTTATTTTATTATTTGCTAATGATGTGTTTAAATAACTAAATGCAGAGAGACTTGGTCTAAACATGAGACAGACCACAGAAATCTTGATCAATGGCCAACAACAAAATCTTGTTTCTGGCACATCGGCTTTCGAGAGAGAAATAAGCGGGGAGGTGAGTTGAAATTAATATGAATAATTTAGTTATTGAATAATAAGAATGTAATGTTGGGCTTGACGGATTCCCTTCAAACCTTTCATTGTTTAATTGTTGTTACTGTAGCTAGGTTGTTGATGCTGTAGTTTTATTTCTGTTTTGTAACTTTCATAGTTGTTGTAGCTAGGTTGCTGCTTTTATGTTTTTGTCTTTCGAAGACGATTTGTGTTTGTAGACTTGTTTGGAGTTTTTGATTTTTCATAATAAGTGATTAATTACCATTAAAAAGGAATGTATTTTTCAAAATCCCAAAAAATATTTCTCTTTATAATTTTTTTTTTTGGGCATATTTAAAGTGATCACAGGTTCAAATAATTTTAGAAAAATTCTATGAAAAGACATTTTTGTACATCCAAGAAAATACATGTTTCCAAAGGGGATACTTAAAAAAGGACCTAGAGCCAAATGACGCAGTCCAAAAATACTTAAGTCCAAGTTACTACTAATAGCTTACATGAACAAGAGTTACCCATGTAGACTTTTAATATGAGGTGTTACAAACGCTTCAACTTTATACCCTTGCATACTTGCACATGAGCACAAGAATCACGAAGGCTTTATGATATCTTTTTCATATTAGCCAGAGTCACCGTAGGTTTACCCAAATCTTTTCTATGGACTTTATCTCGGACTCATCATAACAACCGGGCAACTAATCTGTCTTGACCCAACAAGGTCATGTACATGGGTTGTTCTGATACCTACTATAGGGCCCCAAGTAGACTACTTGCCTAGGAATTTGTTAGAGTATAACCGCCTAGCCAAAAATGATTAAGCCCAAATTACTATTAGTAGTTTACGTAGTTCTGTATACACCCTGAACCACCAATGTAGATTTTTTATTTGTGTGAGGGAAAAAAAAGTTGACTGTCAAATCCATTACGAAAGTTTTTTCGTGAATTTTCTCTGAACGAAAAAGGATAATGAGATGAAAAATTCACAAGCTTAATACGCATGCACACAAACTCCATAAGTTGGGCTCATACACTTTGTACAGTATCATTCAGTTGGTAACCCGTCCATTAGTGCATAAATTTTGCCCGCAAAAAATTATGTAGTATTATGAATTTATATCTAAATTTTTTATAACAATTTTATAGAGATTATTGAGTTAAAATTGTGTATTTTTTTAAAAATAACATAAATACATTATTTTAAGTGTACAAAATGCACAGTTACCAAAATTATCGAGTAATTTGGACTGGAAAGTACTAAAAGAGTAAATATAACTTATAATCTACATTTTTCTGCGAGCGATCATACAGCGACTTCTTACCCCCACAATTACCATTTCCCAGGAAATTGGAGACACCGAGAAAATTGAGACAAAAACTAAAATCCTGAAGAAACCAAGATTCCTCTGCCTCCATGGATTCAGAACGAGTTCCGAAATCCTCCAGAGCCAGCTTCGACGGTGGCCGAAGACGGTGCGCGAGAAATTTGACCTAGTCTTCCTTGATGGGCCTTGTTTGGCCCAAGGCAAATCAATGGTTGATGGCTTCTACGACCCTCCTTATTACGAGTGGTTTCAGTTCAGCGAGGTACGTAAAAACATATACTCCAACTTTAGTCTCTCCGAGTTCTTAATTCTCAATTTTGTCTTTGTATTGTAAATTGTAGATTTTTCAATTATGATTAAAATTTGTGAAAGTGAGCGGATAATAATGCACACACTAAATTTTGCTGGACAAAGGCGTATAAATTTGTGTTAAGAATCCAAAAACCAATGTAGGTGATTTTTAGATTTTGCATTTTCATTTATTTCTCATAATGCATTCCAAAATGTGTGGCCAAATAAGCAAAATGCAACGATGGATATATAATACGAAAAGGAAAATCATGACTCCTCCCAAACAACCTCTTAATTTTAAATGTATAGTTTTACTCCCTATAAATTTTGTTTGGTTTTTGGCTGCTTTAATTCTCATATTGCTCCAAATTATAATTTTTTGATTTTCGTGTTTCCTTTATAGGATTATCAGGAGGTGTATAATTTTGAAGACTGTCTTGCTTACATTGAAGATTTTATGATCAAGCATGGACCTTTTGATGGTGTTATGGGCTTTTCCCAGGTGGGTACTTAATATGTTACATTTTTTAAGTTATTCTTATTCAGTCCTGGAAATTACTCCCTCCGTCCCAATTTTATAGTCTTTTTTGAAAGTTCGTGTCACTTTTCAAAGTGTTATATCTTATAATGTACAAAGTTTTAGCTAATTTTGGACACTTAATTTTTTAAATTTAAATCAAGATCTATCAAACAAGATCCATATTGTATATAAAATGTATTACCGATTAAAAAATATAATCGTTTTTTTATCCGGTTAAGATAGAACGAGCGACTATAAAATTGAAACGGAGGGAGTACATTTTTTAAGAAGTTTAAGAGACAAATGGAACCACTTAAATTACATGGATGAAAAAGATTTCGTTGACAAGGATACCTTAGAAGAACCAATACTATCGAGGTATTTTCTTTTGGGACCGGATCCTTTCAGAGGACTGGACTGGTCAACATTCGAATCTTTTGGGATCCTCCCTCGTTTTAGAGGGAACTGGATTGGTTGACCATTAATTTTTTGGATGCAATGTCAAGACTTAGGCCTAGTTTGGCTAAATTTGGTTTTTTGGTTTATTGGATTATTTAGTTTTGTCCTTATTCAATTTTTTTTTGCATTTGTTAGTTTTCGGTCGATTTTTTGAGGTTTCTTGGCTTGTCTCGACGAGAGGAATCTAAAAAGTATAAAATTATTAGCCAAACTTAAAGTTTTGTGAATAAAGACAAAAATAAACCAAAAAACCAATAAACCTTTTTGGTTTATTTTTGTCTTTATTCACAAAATTTTAAATTTGACTAATAATTTTATACTTTTTAGATTCCTCTCGTCGAGACAAGCCAAGAAACCTCAAAAAATCGACCGAAAACTAACAAATGCAAAAAAAAATTGAATAAGGACAAAACCAAATAATCTAATAAACCAAAAAACCAAATTTAGCCAAAGTCTACCTTATTTACACGAATGATTAAAGAATATGTTCTGATCTGACGTCCCACTTGGATTTTTATAAGATAAAATTTATTTAGAATTCATGTTGATTGGACACTAATCAACATCACTTTTATTAGGAAAATACTTTCTCCGTCTCAATTTTATAGTTCATTTTTAGAGTTCGTATCATTTTTCAAAGTTATCCAATCCCCTTTTTTTATATGGTTAGGATAGAACAAGTGACCATAAAATTGGGAGGGAGGGAGTAATATTTTAAAAGAGCTGCATGAACGCTTGTGATTTTGAAATCAGGTCAATGTAGCCCAAAAAATTGAAACTGGTCCAAGACAATTATTACTCCCTCCGTCCCAATTTCTTGGTCCTTCTTTCCATTTTGGAATGTCCCAAAATGTTTGTCCCATTTCTAAAAACATCCATCAAAATTGGATCACTTTCCAATTTTACCCTTAAAAAGTACTTTTCCCCTCTTAATTGGCTAGCTTATTATCTTTTATTTTATAACGGTTTTTATGATTTTGAAAATTTAGTATAATAAAACTAATTGATATCTATCAAACAAGATCCATATTGAATATGTTTTGACTTTCATATAATAAATTAGCCTCACAAATTTGGTTACAGTAATATTGACTGGATTTAGGGGTAAAATAGAAAAATTAATACAAAGTTTTCACATTCCTTAAAAACCCGCTTCCCTAAAAGGGGCCAAGAAATTGGGACGGAGGGAGTATCTATCAAGCTAGTGAGGACTGATTCTTTTTCTCTCTCTCCTTTTTTTTTTGGGTGCAACGGAAATCAGTGCATTAAACTAAGATTTAACAAATAAAACGAACAAGATCTAGACAGATCTGGGACAAGGACTAAGGCTAGTCCCTAACACGACCAATGTCCAAGGCATCCTCTATCGCACTTTGCCTAGCTAGTTCTGAATCTTACTCTGCATTATGTGTGTTCCTATTCCCTATTATGACGAAAATTTAGCCCCAGGTGCCATTTCAGCAGAGTTTTTTTTTTTTTTATCGCAAAAGAGATGATATATAAAAACTCGGTAAAGGTACATCGAGAGCAAAGGGATCAACGGAACATTCTTGTGTGGATACATGGCTTGTTAATAGACATAGTAGACATTCAGATAGTTTATGAACACCTAGTTAAAAATTTCTAGAGTCGCCGCTGTCAAAAGGCGTTACTATTTTGCGTATTTTTCAAAGTTTGCTGATTAATTTGCATATAATGAATTGTAGGGAGGCATTATATCAGCAGCATTGCCAGGAATGCAATTAGATGGTACGGCACTCACAAAGGTTCCACCGATTAAGTATGTGATTATAATGTCAGGGGGCAAGTTTGGCGGGTCCAAGTTTTGTCTTCCTAAACTGGCTACAAATGCATTTTCATCTCCTGTCAAGTGCCCTTCCCTCCACATTATAGGTACTTCAATCTTTTGATGCTGATTTTGGTGTTGAACTGGAAGTTGAATGATGCTGGAAGACTCAATTGATACTAATGCATTGCAATATCATACGTGCAATTTACAGGTGAAACATGCTTCTTTAAAGAACTAGGAATTGAGTTACTGGATGCATTTGTGGATCCGTTCGTGATTAATCATTCCAAAGGGCACACCATAGCAAGACTTGGTTAGTATTCCGCAAATCTATCAATTTTTTCGTGTTCAAAATTTCCTACTAAGCTCAACACAATGGTGATGGTATAAGATGTGTAAGATAGAAGTCAGAGGGATTTAAATGCATTTTGCACAAACTAAAATAAGTTTGAATCGATTGCCTCACTGTCTGATCAGTTATCACGAAATGTTGAAGTCATGAAAACCGTCTCTCCGTTTAGTATCAACATTTTCATTTTGGGTTCTCTCTTAATAAGTGTCTATTTTGAAACGTTAATGGATAAAAGAATGTACAATTATCATTTTATTCTTTTGAAAAGTTCATGGGTAAGAGTTAATGGGTAAAGTGGAGGATAATAATGGAAAGTGGATGTAAAAGTTTATGTGAAACGCGAAAAGTGTAAAATGTAAAATGGAGATAAAAGTTGATGTGAATACTGTAATAATGATGTTTCTTTAATAAATTAAACTTCCAAAGTAACACACTTAAAAATGAATAGAAAGAGTACTTGAAATCATACAATAGTACAGTTGAAGCTTACAGCCAATAGCAGTCTAATTGTTTCCCATATTTATTATGACTTCAAAACAATTTGCAAATCAAATTACAAAAAATAAATATGGACTTCCAAAATTTTCTTCTCTCTCTTCTTTTATATTTTTTGCTGGGAATTCAATTCACACATATTCCTTCAGGACCAATGCAGAAAAATCTAATATTATTTTTTTCTAATCTTGTTTGAAGGAAAGTTTACACCTACGTTTTACTAAATAATTTGCATTTATGGGTTTCACGTTTGAACAGATCAGAAAGGCTTGAAGACAATGCTCGACTTCATTGAAAAGATCGAGAAGATATAACTGCAGGAAGAACAGTACTTGCTTGAATGATGTTGCAAACTGTTGGCTAATTTTATCACAGAAAACAGAATTATGGTATAAAGGGGTTACATATCTAAGAACCCAAGATGCATTTTGAATGTCATACTAGAAAGTACAATAATTACGAAGGGTTGGAGGTACACAGACCCTTGGCTGTGTTTGGAACATGAGGAAGGAAAGGAAAAATGATGGAAAATAAAATGAGAGGAAAGTAAAAGGAAAATGGGAGGAAAATTTCACTATTCACAAGACTTTTTTTTTTTTTTCTCTCTTTCTCTCCAAACCAAATAAGAAGAGGGAAAATTTTCTATTTTCCTTCCCTTTTCTTTTCTTTCCTCGTATTCCAAACAGAGGTGGTAAGCATTTGTTAGGATAGAATTCTATGTTTTGAGAGAAAATGCAATGTTCTATTGTTACAATGTGTAATAATGTCTGCACATGTTCTTGCTTTTGGTCGTACCAGTAGAGGTGCAAAGCAGAGCGTGGAGTTCTTTCAATTGAAAGGAATTTTCCTTTCAAACAAAACTGACAATAAGTTCTTCCGGGGTCATCACATGAAAATTATGTAACTTCTTTTCTTTTTTCTTTTTTTGATCTGGAAGAAGATTTTTATTAAACTCGACAAAGGGTACATTGAGGAAAAAGGGCCAAAACCTGCCAATAGCACGGAAAAGGCACAAACTGTTGGGGAAAATATATGAAATAAATTTTTTTAATAGAATAGTAAATGTAAATAATATGCATCAAACAAATTAAGGAAATTAGATAAACAAATTAAGGAAATTAGATAAATAGAGTAAGGATTAGAAAAACCTGTGGGGTGGTCGAGGCGCACTAAATTGCGCTCTCCTTAAGAAAGATACACGTTCCCCCTTCTGCACGGGGTTGAATGACGCTCCTTCCCCCAAATACAACGCCCTTCGAGTTTTCTTCTATGCAGCGAATTAAACTCACGAACCAATTGTTTCCGACACTCGAAATCCAACTATCTATATCAAATACTCCATCTAAAAAATATGTAATCGGAGCAAAGAGGCTGTAGTGTAAAAATGTGATAAGCATATTTGATTGTGATTGTATGGCAGTAGGTTAGAGATGAAAATATATCTCTGTGTCTCTTTTGGAAGCAAGAGCCAACATCAATTTATAACAACGGAAATATACGTTAGTTTTAAAGGAAGTTCTAATTTTGTGGAGAGAAAATAGGAGAAAAATACTAATCTTCATATATGAGTAATCTGTTATTAAAATAGGGCCGGATGACAATTTTTCCAAACCCAATGGATACCCGCCCCGCCCCCGCTTATTTGGAGGTGGATATTACTTGATTTTTCATCCAATAGGAGTGGGTATGGTAGAACTTAAAGAATCCCCAGTTGAAAATGGAGCGGATAAAATTTTGTGATACCCACCTCCGAATACCCGTACCCGCACCCATGTCCAATTATATATGTATATTTTTTTTTTTATGAATGTATGTATATATGCAGGCATATAGTAGTATATAAATGTATATGTATGTGTGGATATATAACTATGCATATACGTATAATTTGTGTATATTGTTCCGAATTAAAATTACATATGGTAAGTGTTAAAAAAAGTTTAGTGATGGTAGTTAAAATTTTATATATCTTGGTAGACTGTTATTTCTTCGTAATTTTTTATTCTGTTTTGTTGTCAATTGTTGTTTTTGTTATTATAGGACACATAAATTAGATCTTATTGTTATTTTTTTTGTTCAACAAGTTTGGATATGGATTTACCCGAATATACCCGATCCCCAGTAGGAGACGGGTATGATGATTGTCCACTATCCCTTTAGGATATGGAGGTGGGGATGGGGATGAAATTCCCAATTGGAGATCGGGGGTAGAATAGGGTCCCCCGATCCATACCCTACCTGTTTCCATCCCTATATGAAAAACCAATCCATCCAAGTATATAGGAACAACTATATAGTTGAAGCAGGGTAGGTGATTTGATTTGTTGCAAATTAAATAGGAGAACCCAAAAAATCCAGTCACCCACAAACCTCATTCCTCTCAAATTACCCCTTCAAAACCTGCATGGCTATCAGTGTTCATTTTCATCTTACCACAACTTGGAAAGGTCCAAGTAATCAGTTTATTGTGCTTTGGGAATTGCTAACAACAGATTTAAAGGCTTAAAACATTTCAAATGTATAATTCTAGATATTTCTAGTAGTCATATATAGAAATTGGGATGTTAACGTTATCTTAAACTTTTCAATTTATGATAATCCAGCCAAGTTGGAGGATCTTGCTCATTGGAGGTGATTGGATTATTCGTAAACTTGATGCTGAATCATCCATTCCCATTATCAACCTAGCTAGGAGTATCCTTCTGTTAAGGAAATTGAGGTACAAGAGTATTACTTCAAGGCTCATATCCGCACAGTGAAGAATACCATTCAAAGCCTCTTCATCCCTTTAAAGGATTATCACCACATCATCAATCTTGTCACATGTGGATATCTTCCCTACATCCAACAACCCATTCAATGTGCCCCTAATAATAATCTCTTGTGAGAATTATACTCTTCCACGTAAAGGTGTCAAATAGGCCTTGCCGGCCTGGCCCGGCTCGGGCACAGTAAACGTTGGGCATGGCACGGCCGGTTTGAGGGGGCACGGGGCATGGAAATGGGTGGGCACGACATGGGTACGGCACAGTAGTTGACCTGGCGTGGCACGGCACAACACGACACAGACTTAATTAGGTACGACATGGGCACGGCACAGTCTTAGTCTGGCACGGCACAAGCATGGGCACGATCTTAGTCTGGCACGACACGGGCATAACACGGTAGTGTGAAGGGCACTACACGGGCACGGGGACGACAAAGACGTGTAAAGGGCACGACATGGTATAATAACAAAAAGAATGAGGGAAAATAAAAATAAAATGAGGAAAAATAAATTTTACTTTATTTCAAAAAATTAGGAAAAATTAAAAATGAATTTTTGAATAATAAAAGTGAATTTTGATTTTTGAATTGATAGGTGAAAAATAATTTTTTTTAATTACGCAATATATTAGGGAGAGAGAGAGAGAGAGAGAGAGAGAGAGAGAGTTGAATTTTGAATAAGTTTTCATTAAATAAATGGACTTCACAAAAATAAATAAATAAAAATATATTTTTATTAAAAACATTTAAGTTGCCAAATGCCATAATAAGGAAAAAAAGAGGGAAATTAAAAATGAATTTTTGAATCATATAAATGAAAAAACTTAGGGGTAAAATAAAAATTAAATTTTGATAACAAACATATAAATTTTGGAAACATTTTTATAAATTAAATTAAATTTTATTTTGAAAATGAGGAAAAATGAAAAATAAATTTTTAATAATTAAAATGTATTTTTTGATTTTTGAATTGATAGGTCGAAATTGAATTTTTATAATTACATATTATGTTATATTGTTTTGTGTTAAATTTTGATTATATTATGCATTAGCTACATGATCGCAACACATTTATGACGATCCACACCGTTCACTTTGTTTGTTTTGCTATTTTAATCACCCTCGCCAAATTTGAAGTCCATCGGGTATTGAAAGCCCTTTCATCAGGGACGTTGATTTATTATCAACTAACAATTTGTGTCCTTCGATCAAATATGTAAAGATAGTTAAATCACCTCATTTTTTGCATGGAGGATATAATCACTGCCACTTGCAATCTAGATGGTTCCGATACAAAAAAAACTACTCTGATGGTCGTTGAGTCATGCATTATAGGACATTATTGCTCTTAAATGCACCAAATTTGACCGATCAGATGGTTGCCGACATTTGATAGCCACCAGTTTTTGGGGAAAATGATAGAATTGATAAGATATGAAATCGTAATGGTTTAGATTGAACATTCGAGAAATCGAGTCTGCACCTACTTTTTTATCATATACATCGAACTAACTTGGTTATGAACTAAGATGTTACACTATATGGTAATTTACGCTAGACATGCGATCTCAACATAATTATGACGATCCAAACCATTCACATTGTTTATATTTCTTTTTTAATCACTCTCGCCAAATTTGAAGTCTATCGGGTATTCAAAGCCTTTTAATTGGGGCGTTGATTTATTGTAAACCAAAATTTTGTCTGATTCGATCAGGTAATTAGTGATAATTAATTTACTTGATTTTTTCATAGAGGATATAATCACTCCCACGCAAAATGTAGACAGTTCTAATTCAAAGAAAAAGACTCTAAAACCCTCGCGTAGTATAATTTTATGGCAAATTTTATCGTTGGGTGCATAGATGGGATGTGTGACTCAACACACTGGATAGTAAACTTACTATAAATATAATCTTATACACTGTAACCCTAATCTAAAATGGCTCTCTCTCTCTCTTTATCTCTCTCTCCCTCCTCACCGATCGTCGATCTCTCTCTTTCTCACCAGTCACCACAACTCCAAATCGAAACCCTAAATCACCACTAGTCACCCCTACCACCACCAATCACCGACAGTCACCACAACCACCAAAAGTCACCACTAGTCACCACAATCATCAGCAGTCACCACCACTCACCACCATCACCACAACCCCAAATCGAAACCCTAAATCACCACTAGTCACCACCACCACCACCACCACCAATCACCACCATTAGCATAACCCCAGATCGAAACGCTAAATCACCACCAGTCACCGACAATCACCACCACCACCACCAATCACCACCATCATCACAACCCTAGATCGAAATGCTAAATCACCACCAGTCACCGACAATCACCACCATCACCACCACCACCACCACCACCAATCACCACCATCATCGACAGTCACCACCATCACCACAACTGTAGAGGGGAAAAATCTGGGCATACATCTTCCACGCTCTATGAGATCAACAGTGCACCCTTTGCCGGAACCTTAGCTCTGCAAGACAATAAATAGTTAGAGCACATTTGCCTCTCATCGGCAAAGGCCCTCCGATGCTTAAGTCAGTATCACGTACTAGGAGGAAACCATAAAACACATAAAGCATGTAAACACGAATTACAACGTACCTTTCTTCATGGGTATTGCTCTTTATTTATAGATGCGGGGTGCTTGTTGTCCAGAAATCCTATTCACATTAGGAGTCCTTTCCTATACGGGACTCGTTCCATATTGAAGCATAATCTTTATTCTACAAGGATTCCCCCACGTTAGGAATCCTTGCCATTATCGGAATCCTCTTTAAGTTAGGAGTTCTTTCTTTTATGGGATTCGTCCCATATGGCAATACAATCAGAGTTCCCTTCTTGTCAGGGTTCTGTATCCATATTGGGTTTCTTGCCCAATATGGAAGCTTAATGACAATCCCTTAATTCTCAGGATTTAACCTTTATCACGTAAGAGGCTATTCTAGATCCCTCTAGAAAGACCTGCCACCTTATCACGTAGGCGGTTAGCTCGGCAATATACTTGCCTATTCTCATATACTATTGCCGACCAGATAAATAGCTCGGCAATGGCCTCGTACACCTTCTCATGGTGCTGCCACCATCTCGTGGTGCTGCCATGGTTGTACACTTGACCTACCCTGCTCAGCCATAACCTGGGGCACTTTCTTGTGGTCCCCCCCGAACTGAGCCACCCTCACGTGGTGTCCAGGCTAAGCACATGTTTCATACGTGCTTGGTATTTTCCTATATAATTGGATTCTTCCCTCTCTAACAACCCCAGATGGAAACCCTAAATCACCAGTCACCACAACCCCAAATCTAAACCCTACATCACTAGTCACCACCACACCATTACAACCCCAAATCACCAGTCACCACCACACCGCCACACCCCTAAATCGAAACCCTAAATTACCACCATCAAAACCCTAAATCACCAGTCACTACAACACCACTACAACCCTAAATCGAAACCCTAAATTAGTGCTTCTGTGCTGTTGGTTCAGTGCTTTGTCACAAGATCTCTCTCTCTCTCTCTCTCTCTCTCTCTCTCTCTCTCTCTCTCTCTCTCTTTCTCTCTCTCTCTCTCTCTCTGAGTTTGTTTCTGTGATATTTGTTTACTGTGCTTACTTTGTGATTATTTGTTTATTTTCTGGGCTGTTAGTCTATGATTATTGTAACACACAAATTCGTGTCCTGCAATAAAGAACAAGAAAAAGAGATGCACAAAATAATATTTTTATTGATTTAAATTGAATGTGAGTACAATCTCTAACTAATGTTCTTTTTATGGTAAAAGAACAAAAGAAAAATCCTCTGATTCGATCTCTGGTATGTTCCAACGGCTTGAATGCTTGTTGTTGAATTGCACAAATGATAGTTCTCTTTGACTCTTCGAGTTGAATGAACTGTAGAACAAAGTTTGAAGATGGCTTTGATTTGTTGGATGCTGAACTTGTGAAGAAATCAACGCATTTTTGGTGCTTGATGATTCTTTGCAAGTTGTTGCTTTTTTGTGCTTGAAAAGGACTTGATTTGTTGAAGGATTTAAGTTGCTAGGAAATAAACTTGTGAAGAAATCAGCACGTTGTTCTTGGTGCTTGATGATTCTTCGCAAGTTGTTGAGGAATTGCTTGAGAGCTCTAGTTGAATGCCCAACTGAGAGTGAGAAGTCCCTTTTTTCTTCTTCATATGAGCCTTTATTTATAGGCTCAGGAAGAGGGAGTTTAAATTTGGTATTATTTATAATTAATTTGATTAAATTACAAATCAGGATAATTGATAATCAATCAAGATGATTTGATTATCAATTAGGATAATTTAAACTCAATCAAGAAGATTGATTTGGTTTCATTTCCTAAAAGAAATTTGACTTCTTTTATTACTTTTAGGAAATGATATTAACTCGAAAAGGTAAATAATATATTTATTAATTATTTAACTTTTTTTGGTTGGGTTATCTTAAATGGGCCTACACATTTGGGTTAGCCCAATTCCTTGACTCATTTGGCAAATTAATTTAAGCTATTGTATTTTTGGTCTTCCACAAATCTTCAAAAGGACTAAGCCCATAAATTTGAAAGGCCCAATATTCATTTGAAAATATTGACCAATGTTTGACTTTTAATTAATCGAGATGATTTATTTATCTTAATTAATCGGACGGTGATTAAGCAATGCCGAAATTTTTGTGTCTACAATTATTTGTTATTTGTGTTGTTACTCTGTGATTCTTTGTGTTTTGTGTTGTGTTTATTATGGCACAAATTCATATAGACTTTACACATGGCCCAAATGGCCCTAATTCAGACTCTGATGAGTCATAAGATCCACTACTACATATTCTTGTATTTTCACCACCACATGGACTTAGTTCCATAGGTGAAGCCGCTTTAAACACTGTTGGACTTGGACCAACAGGATCAAGTTCGACATCTACACAACGTACTGGTGCGAAAAGGGGTCGCACTTCATGGGTATGGAATCATGCCAAAATTGACGAACATTACAAAACCAAAGAAGGGGTTGATATAGGAAATAGAGGTGTGTAATTATTATTCAAACCATTATTCTTGCGGTAGTAGTGGTGGCATAGGGCATATTGAGAAGCTCTTAGATGGGATGGCTAGTAATTTAGATATTACATTGCCTTCTACTTCAACTTCTAATGTGACATTACTTGTGAGATCTATATATGCTTCATATGAGTCTAAATTTGCAAGCCATACTGTTAATGTTGCTCCTTCACCATCTTCTACAAGTAGCAATGACCCACCTTGGTCTTTGCTTTCAGGTAGAGGAAGAAATGTAGTTTCCCGCACCGAAATTTCTTTGTATTTAGATATGAATTTTCTTACAACTCTAAACAACCCATAAAAATTGGATATCTTAGCTTGGTGCAAAAGAAATGAAAGAACATTTTCCAATCTTTCAATTATGGCACGTGATGTACTAACACCTCCTATCTCTTCAGTTGCTTCTGAATATGCTTTTAGTGCAAGTAATAGAGTGTTGGATGAGAGGAAAAGCCGGCTGGTTGCAAACATTTTGGATTGTTTGATATGCTTGAAAGATTGAGAGGATGCACATCTTGGAATTAAGAAGTGCGAGGCTAAAGATGAGTTCAGAGATTATTTTAAAATCTCTGATATTGATAGTCCTTAGGGACTATTTATATCTGACTTCTCAAAAGATTTTGAGGAAGCTAATACTGTTACAACTTTATGTTGCATTCCAGGTGCTATCTTACTCTTGCTATATACCCAAATGCCCAAAAAACTATAACCAAGTGGTGTGTGTAAAGTTGGGGTGCAAGTTTGTAACTTATGAGGGCCTTAATGGCAACACAAAGTTGCACTTGCATACTTGCATTGTCCTATTATTTATGGGCTATGACGATGATAACTTAAAACAAACTTAAATGATTGTGTGGCAACTTATAAAAGTCTTAATGGCAACTTAATGTTGCATTCATGTGCATTTCTATATAGATTTGAGCCCAATTGTGTTGTGATATTGTGACATGTTCTATAGTTGTTGGTGTTTTCTTTATTGCAAGATATGGTTACAGTTTTCTAGGCATTTGTTTACTGGATTGTGGATGTGTGTGTGTGTGTGACTAGTGAATGGTGATTTAGGACTATCGATTGGGGTTGTGGTGACTGGTTTCTTAGGGCAATGATGAATTGAGCCCATTACTTAATTACTTGTGATTTTTTGGGCTGTGATGTCACTTTATTTATTCACTTATGATTCTTGGCAAGGCAACTAAGTTGCATCCAGTTTATTCGCTTACAAATCCTTGATAATCACTGAGCCCATGTATTCCATTGTTGAAAGTATTGAGTCAACCCAAATTGCACACACAAACAGCCCAGATTGCACTTTAGTATTGGGAAATGATGATTTTGTTAAGCCTAAATTAATGTTTTCATTGCACTTGTGTATTAGTTTTTAATTAACCAAATTCAGTTTGGGGCAATGATGAATTGAGAAACTGGCAATGATGAATTGAGAAACCTGAGGGTAGTTTATGTGCAATCCGAACAGTTTAGGTGAATTCTGGGCAGGTTTGTGTGTAATCTAGGCAATTTGTGTGAATTCTAGGCAGTTTGTGTGAACTCCGGGCATGTATGTGCAATCTGAGCAGGTTTGTGTGCAACCTGGGCAGTTTGTGTAAAGACCCGTAAAATAATGTTGTTTTTCGTAAATTAATATTGGAAAAGATTTAAAGTGGTTAAATGAGGAGTAATTATGTGTTATTTGTGATTGGGGTTTATTTGATTTACACATGTGAATTGTGGGCTTGTGTGTAATTATTGGAGAGTGTATAAGGGAGTGGGTGTAGGGGGATTAGAGCAAAATCTGCCCCTTTCTTCCTCTTTGACAGCCAAACTCCCTCTCTCTCTCTACTCCTCCATTGCTCTCTCACTCAAAGCTTCAAACCACTTCATCCCAACTAAAAACATTCATAACCCTTCACTAAAATCAGTCCCTCTACGCGTTTCCAAGCTTGGTTTGTGCTTGTTTTGCTCCGGGAGGTGAACATTTGCTTGGAGCTTGGAGTAGGAGAAGCTAGGGTTTTGAAATCTTCCATTGGGAGCCCAATCACTCTTGAGGTAGGGGATTTCTATCTTCTCTAAGTGTTTGAGATGTTTAATGTGAGTGGTGTAACCACATTTGATCATTTACTTCAATTCTTGCAAGAAAAACCCATTTTTCATGTTTCTTTGTTTTGGTTGGGTTTGATTCACATTTTGATGTTGTGCTAATCTAATTGTGTTTTTGTTTCATTACCTTGGATGCCTTTGAGTCTAATTTTTGCCTTGGAAGTAATTGGGTCGAGCCCCATTGTGATCTAAGTGAGAAAAACCAGTTTGAATTCTACTCGTAACACTCAGGTATCAATACCACGTTCATGGGTATCAATACCCAGCCGCTCGTCCATTGTTTGTTGCTCTGTATCAATACCACGTTTATGGGTATCAATACCCCCGTTCGGCCCATTGTTTGTTGCTCAGATCAATACCACGTTCATGGGTATCAATACCCCCGTTCGGCCCATTTTTGGTGATCTCGTATCAATACCACGCTCATGGGTATCAATACCCAGCGTTCGGCCCATTTTTGGTGATCTCAGATCAATACCACTTTCATGGGTATCAATACCCAGCGTTCTGTCCAATGTTTGGCGATCTGTATTGATACCACTTTCATGGGTATCAATACCCGGTATGCGTAAGGCAGATTTTTTTTTACCCAACCGGCGGCACGCCCCGGCCGTCCGAACTCGATTGAGGTGATTCTTGAACCGTTGGAAAGCTCTATGAGTCTACTTTCAAACCCAATTGGTCTCATATTCATAGCCTTTGTATTTTGAGAGAAATGTGCTTTTTCCTATCAAGGCGTTAGATTTTTCTCGAGGTTCATAACTCCATTCTTATGTTCCTATGCTCTGGGCCTTATTTGGTCATTTCTAAGCTTCTCAACTTGACCTTTATTTATTTTGGTAATCTATCATGGTATGAATGATATTTTGTCACGATTTCACGCGTTCTTGGACACATATTAACTTCGCCATAACCGATACACTACGAGCTTTCGAACTAAACGAGTCACATGGTATGAACGTAAGGTGTAAATGAAAGAGTGTAAAAGATGTGACACGGGTCCTCTGGGAAGGAAGGATATGCCCGAATGACACGGGGCCCCTCACAAGGGTATGCCCGAATGACACGGGCCCTATGTAAGGGTATGCCCGGAATGACACGGGGCCTATATGGCATGCCCGGAATCTTAGTAAATGATGAAACTAAATGAAACAATGGGTGTGTGAGTGAGTTGGATACCTACGGAATAT
Source organism: Vaccinium macrocarpon (assembly GCA_022606695.1). Lineage (NCBI taxonomy): Eukaryota > Viridiplantae > Streptophyta > Magnoliopsida > Ericales > Ericaceae > Vaccinium > Vaccinium macrocarpon. Next base: position 36,130,705 of record CM040180.1, on the reverse strand, counting down.
CGAGTATGTATTGGACACAACGGCACACCGGTTGATCTTGGTCGAACATATAGGATTCCAATTGTTTATATCTAAAATTGGGGTTTCCGTGAGTATATTGTGAGATCCCATTTTTGTTGCATGCACTCCATTAGCATTTCATCATATTTAGATTTGATAGACGTTTCCTACTGGGCTAGTGAGCTCAACCTAAAAATTTTCAGGTAATCAACCCGGAGGAGCATGATGTGGTGCATGCATGACATGTTTTGGAAGCAACAATGGAGTTACCTCATCATCTTTGAGTTCACTATTTTTGTTAAGATGATTTTGTAACTTAATCTTGGTTTATCTTTTGACAAGGAGATTTGTAATAACTCTTGTATTTACTCACTTCATTTGGGGTATGGGTACCCGTAGCTTGTTGTAATATTGACTTTGACCCGGTAAAATTATTTTTGACTTTGACTTGACCGTGTGAAGTGTGGACTTTCGCGTGGAATTTATGATTATTATGTTTCACAAATGTGGGAGCGTGACAATTTGGTATCAGAGCATATGTTCGAAAACTTAGGAACCGTGGGAAGACTTATAGTCTTGGGGCTAGACCATTGCATCTAGGCTTCATGAAAATATTTTCTCATGCATTGTGCATTGTGTGACATTCATACGCATGGAACATCTATCAGCATTGTGATTACCTGTCAAGCATAGTATGGTGTTGTCTACCCGTGTTGGGAGGCGTTGGAGGGTTGGACCTCGTTTGTAGTATTGTGAGCTTAATGAGACCTCTCTTTCTTATATTCTTATAGAATTATGCCGCCAAGAAGAGGTACTAGGCGTGGTGGGGCAACTAACCGAGGGCGAGGGCCTAGGGGTGGCCATACTAGGAGAGTCAATGATGAAGCTAGTCAACGCGATGAGAGGCGTGAGGAAGAGGTAGAGCAATCGCAACCTCAAAACCCACCTAACCAATTTGCAACCGATCTTGTGGCCGCGCTTTTGGCCTCCAATGTTATCAACCAAACTCCTAAGGGCTTGGAAGCTAGGGAAGCAATGAGGGAATTCCGCCGTATGAATCCACCAACCTTTGACGGGGCTTGTAGTGATCCGCTTAGGGCGAACCATTGGCTCGCGGACATCCGAAAACTCTTCAACGCACTTGCAATCACCGAGGATAGTATAAGGGTTAATTTGGTGGCTTGTCAACTTACCGAGAGGCGCGAATGAGTGGTGGGAATCGGTGTTATCTACTAGGAAAGATGCTAGGAGGATGGATAGAGCAAGACGGGGGTGTTAATGAACCGTCGCGAAAACTCTCACGTGGGCAGAATTTGAAACGATATTTGAGAACCAATACTTTCCGGAATCTTACAAAGAGCAACTTAGGGATCAATTTGAGAATTTGAGGAAAGGGGATATGTCCGTATCGGAGTTTGCGTTGAAATTTCAATCTTTGTCCCCATTTGCGCCGGAATTGGTGAGTACCGAGGAGAGAAAGTATAGGAGGTTCGAGAAGGGTTTGGATGAGCCGCTCAAGCGTTTAGTTATTGCGTCGCGGGCTAAGACTTTTGCCGAGGTCGTGGAGTGCGCTAGAAACCTTGAGGATGCGGGCGAGACAACATCGAATGTTAGAAAAGAGGAAGCTAGGCCGACAACTACTACGGTGAGTGCACCTTCGAGCTTTCATGGGAGTCAAGGGAGAAAGAGATCTAGAGAACAATTCCAAACGTCGCATAGCCAATCGAGTTTTCGGGCACCTACTTCTTCGGGTTTTCGGGGTGGTTCCAGTCGACCACCGATTGTGTGCCACAATTGCAAGCAACCGGGTCATGTGCGAGCCCAATGTCCTTTCATTCCAAGTTCTCAATCGAAGAGTGTGCCATTTTCGGGTTCATGTTTCGCTTGTGGTAAATCAGGGCACGTTGCTAGAAATTGTCCAAGAGGAGGAGGAGCACGTAGCGAATCGGGTTAAATGCGGCGGCAGAGGGTGGAACACAAAGTGTTAGTCGGGTCGAGGGGGTTCTCACCGCCAGTTCCGGCGGGGCTACTACTAAGGCGCGTGGTCCGCGTTTTTGTTGAGGGGGCGCGAGTTCTTCGCAAGACCAGTCGGTTCCGTTGAGGAGGGGTGGTCACACCGCAGTCGACAGATTCAGGGGAGAGTTTATCATATCATAGCTGCTACACCGCCACCGCATGTCACTTCTCAGGGTGCAGAGGCTCCGGTTGTGAGGGGTACATTTCTATTGTTCAACTCATTTGCTAAAGTTTTATTTGATTCGGGAGCATCGCATTCATTCATTGCATCATCATTTGTGCGTGCCTTAGAGTTGGAGTCCGAAGAGCTTAGTCCACCATTGTTTGTTGATACGCCATTGGGTGGTAGAACTCCGTTAGATCGCATATGTCGGGATTGCGAGTTGATTATTTGGGAGCGTCGGTTTGTATTCGATTTTATCGTATTGGGTATGTCTGGGTTTGACATTATCTTGGGTATGGATTGGTTATCAACGTATCGCGCCACTATTGATTGTTTTAAACGCCGGGTTCGAATGTGTGTTGATGGCGAATGTTTTGAGTTTTTCGGGGAACGACGGGAACCGATAGAGCCGTACTTATGTGGGCCGCGGGAAAAGGAATCTATTACATGTCTTTTGGCTAGTTTGACGCTAGATGAGAAATTTTCCACTCGCGGGGAATTGCCGAGGGTAGTTTGTGATTTCCCGGATGTCTTTTCGGAGGAGTTACCGGGCTTGCCACCCGATAGGGAAGTCGAAGTTCTGATAGATTTATTACCGTGCACCGCTACCGATTTCTATGCCTCCTTATCGTTTTGCACCCGGCTGAATTGAGGGAGCTTAAGACTAAACTACAGGAATTGCAAGATTTGGGTTTTATCCGTCCGAAAGTACTTCGCCGCGGGGGAGCACCGCACTATTTGGCGCAAAAGAAGGATGGGTCACTTCGATTATGCATAGACTACCGTAAGTTAAATCGTGTCACCGTTAAGAATAAATATCCTATGCCTAGAATCGATGATTTGTTCGATCAACTTCGAGGTGCTACTTGTTTTTCCAAAATTGATTTGAGATCCGGTTATCATCAATTGCGAGTTCGTCGTGAGGATATTCCCAAAACCGCTTTTCGCACTCGATATGGCCATTATGAATTCGTGGTCATGCCATTTGGCTTAACCAATGCTCCTGCTACTTTCATGGATTTGATGAATCGAATTTTTCGAGCTTATCTTGATCGTTTTGTGGTGGTCTTTGTTGATGATATCCTTGTTTATTCTCCTTCCGAGGAAGATCACCAATCTCATCTCACCATTGTTCTTGAAATCTTGAGAGAGCACCAATTGTACGCGAAACTTAATAAGTGTGAGTTTTGGTTATCCGAGGTGAAATTCTTAGGTCATGTGGTGTCGAGAGATGGGGTTTCCGTGGATCCGGGGAAGATTGAGTCGGTTTTGAATTGGGAGCGTCCGAGAAGCGTTTTTGAGATTCGAAGTTTCTTGGGTTTAGCCGGGTATTACCGTCGTTTCGTATTATATTTTTCGCATTTAGTGGCAACGATGACTAGATTGACTCGCAAGGGAACCAAGTTCGTGTGGGATGACAAGTGTGAAGCGTCGTTTAGTGAATTGAAGAAGCGCCTAACCTCCGCACCGATTCTTATTGTACCCAAGCGTGGAGTTGGCTATTCCGTCTATTGTGATGCCTCGCGGGAAGGGCTTGGATGTGTTCTCATGCAAAACGGGAAAGTGGTAGCGTATGGGTCACGACAGTTGAAGCAACACGAGCGTAATTACCCAACTCATGATTTGGAACTTGCTGCCGTTATTTTTGCTTTAAAAAGTTGGAGGCATTACCTCTATGGTGAAAAATTTGAAGTATTTTCCGACCATAAGAGCTTAAAGTATCTATTTTCTCAAAAAGAACTAAACCTGCGTCAACGCCGTTGGATGGAGCATTTAGAGGATTACGATTTTGATTTACAATATCACCCGGGGAAGGCGAACGTGGTAGCAGATGCGCTAAGTAGAAAACCGGAATATTTGGCGAGTTTGGCTATTGATGAGTGGAAAATGATGGAAGATTTGGGGTTCTACGCATTGCATTGCGAGGAGGTCCGCGAGGGTGTCACCTTATGTAATCTAACCGTTCAATCGACGTTATCTATTCGGGTCATTGAGGCACAACAAGCGGATGAGGAAGCGGGCAACTTTCGAGTCAAGTTTCTTAGCGGAGGAGCACCGATTGGGTGGATGATTCATGCCGACCAAGGTTTGCGTTTCAAGGGGAAGCTATTCATACCTATCGCATGTCGGGACGAAATTTTGAGAGAATTTCACCATTCACCGTTAGCCGTGCATTTGATGGGACGAAAATGTATCACGATTTGCGTAGGCAATTTTGGTGGCCGGGAATGAAGCGGGACGTTGCTAATTTTGTATCACGGTGTCTTACTTGCCAACAAGTCAAAGCGAGCATCAACGACGGCATGGGGAATTCAAACCGCTACCTGTGTAGAAGCCGAATGGAAATGGGAGAACGCGGACTATGGATTTTGTGACGGGTTTACCGAGATCGCCGAGGGGACATGATGCCATATGGGTGATAGTTGATCGATTTATGAAAACTGCGCATTTCTTGCCTATTCAAGTCACCGATTCGGTAGAGGCACTTAGCCGTTTGTATATTCGGGAGATTATTCGACTTCACGGAGTTCCTTTGTCTTTTGTGTCCGATAGAGATCCGCGTTTCACCGCTCGATTTTGGCAAAGTTTGCAAGCCGCGCTTGGTTCCGACTTACTATTTAGTAATCGCGGTATCATCCGCAAAACCGATGGGCAATCCGAGAGGACGATTCAAATTTTGGAAGATATGTTACGGGCATGCGTGTTGGATTTTCGGGGTAGTTGGGAGGATCATTTGCCGTTAGTCGAATTTGCGTATAATAATAGTTACCAATCGAGCATTAAGATGGCACCTTTTGAAGCTTTGTACGGTAGGCCGTGTAGATCACCGGTATGTTGGACCGAGTTGGGAGAAGCAACGATAGTGGGGCCCGAATTAGTCTATGAAACCGCCGATAGGATGAGATTGATTCGCAAGAGGCTTAAGGCCGCGCAAGAGGCAACAACCGAGAAGGTCAAGGTGATTCGTCAACGTTTGCTAACCGCCCAAAGTCGCCAAAAGAGCTATGTCGATCGTCGTAGACGTCCACTATCATTTGAGGTGGGAGACCATGTGTTTCTTAAGATATCGCCGCGTCGGGGTTTGACACGTTTCGGATGAGGGGGTAAATTGTCACCGCGTTACATTGGGCCGTTTGATATCATTGAGAGGATTGGAGAAGTCGCTTATCGCTTGGCATTACCGCCACGTTTATCAGGTATTCATGATGTGTTCCATGTTTTGATGCTAAGGAAGTATGAGCCGGATCCATCACACGTGTTAGAATGGTCCGAATTAGAGCTTGAGGCCGATGCGTCTTATGGGGAGAAACCGATACGGGTTATGGACACGCGGGAGAAAATTTTGAGGGGTAAGACTATTCGACTAGCCCGGGTATTATGGAATAACTATGAGAGCGAAGAAACAACGTGGGAAAGAGAGGATGAGATGAAAGAGAAGTATCCGGAGTTGTTTTCGACGTGATTAATGTAAGTACTTGGTTTATTCATTGCATTTTATAGGATACGGTATCCGATACGCTTGACATGACATGCATGACATATATGGTTGTTGATTGGGTACTTGAACAAATTTTGAGGACAAAATTTTTCTAAGGTGGGTAGAATGTAAAGACCTGTAAAATAATGTTGTTTTTCGTAAATTAATATTGGAAAAAGATTTAAAGTGGTTAAATGAGGAGTAATTATGTGTTATTTGTGATTGGGGTTTATTTGATTTACACATGTGAATTGTGGGCTTGTGTGTAATTATTGGAGAGTGTATAAGGGAGTGGGTGTAGGGGGATCAGAGCAAAATCTGCCCCTTTCTTCCTCTTTGATGACCAAAAACTCTCTCTCTACTCCTCCATTGCTCTCTCACTCAAAGCTTCAAACCACTTCATCCCAACTAAAAACATTCATAACCCTTCACTAAAATCAGTCCCTCTACGCGTTTCCAAGCTTGGTTTGTGCTTGTTTTGCTCCGGGAGGTGAACATTTGCTTGGAGCTTGGAGTAGGAGAAGCTAGGGTTTTGAAATCTTCCATTGGGAGCCCAATCACTCTTGAGGTAGGGGATTTCTATCTTCTCTAAGTGTTTGAGATGTTTAATGTGAGTGGTGTAACCACATTTGATCATTTACTTCAATTCTTGCAAGAAAAACCCATTTTTCATGTTTCTTGTTTTGGTTGGGTTTGATTCACATTTTTGATGTTGTGCTAATCTAATTGTGTTTTTGTTTCTTTACCTTGGATGCCTTTGAGTCTAATTTTTGCCTTGGAAGTAATTGGGTCGAGCCCCATTGTGATCTAAGTGAGAAAAACCAGTTTGAATTCTACTCGTAACACTCAGGTATCAATACCACGTTCATGGGTATCAATACCCAGCGTTCTGTCCATTGTTTGTTGCTCTGTATCAATACCACGTTCATGGGTATCAATACCCAGCGTTCTGTCCATTGTTTGTTGCTCTGTATCAATACCACGTTCATGGGTATCAATACCCCCGTTCATCCATTGTTTGTTGCTCTGTATCAATACCACGTTCATGGGTATCAATACCCAGCGTTCTATCCATTGTTTGGTGATCTGTATCAATACCACTTTCATGGGTATCAATACCCAGCGTTCTGTCCATTTTTTGGTGATCTGTATCAATACCACTTTCATGGGTATCAATACCCAGCTGTCTGTAAGGCAGATTTTTTTACCCAACTTCGCGGGCACGTCCCGGCTTCGTCCGAACTCCGATTGAGGTGATTTCTGAACCGTTGGAAAGCTCTATGAGTCTAATTTCAAACCCAATTGGTCTCATATTCATAGCCTTTGCATTTTGAGAGAAATGTGCTTTTTCCTATCAAGGCGTTAGATTTTTCTCGAGGTTCATAACTCCATTCTTATGTTCCTATGCTCTGGGCCTTATTTGGTCATTTCTAAGCTTCTCAACTTGACCTTTATTTATTTTGGTAATCTATCATGGTATGAATGATATTTTGTCACGATTTCACGCGTTCTTGGACACATATTAACTTCGCCATAACCGATACACTACGAGCTTTCGAACTAAACGAGTCACATGGTATGAACGTAAGGTGTAAATGAAAGAGTGTAAGATGTGACACGGGGTCCTACGGAAGGATATGCCCGGAATGACACGGGGCCCTTACAAGGGGTATGCCCGGAATGACACGGGGCCCTATGTAAGGGTATGCCCGGAATGACACGGGGCCTATATGGCATGCCCGGAATCTTAGTAAATGATGAAACTAAATGAAACAAGGGGTGTGTGAGTGAGTTGCATACCTACGGAATATCGAGTATGTATTGGACACAACGGTACACCGGTTGATCTTGGTCGAACATATAGGATTCCAATTGTTTATATCTAAAATTGGGGTTTCCGTGAGTATATTGTGAGATCTCATTTTTGTTGCATGCACTCCATTAGCATTTCATCATATTTAGATTTGATAGACGTTTCCTACTGGGCTAGTGAGCTCAACCTAAAAATTTTCAGGTAATCAACCCGGAGGAGCATGATGTGGTGCATGCATGACATGTTTTGGAAGCGACAATGGAGTTACCTCATCATCTTTGAGTTCACTATTTTTGTTAAGATGATTTTGTAACTTAATCTTGGTTTATCTTTTGACAAGGAGATTTGTAATAACTCTTGTATTTACTCACTTCATTTGGGGTATGGGTACCCGTAGCTTGTTGTAATATTGACTTTGACCCGGTAAAATTATTTTTGACTTTGACTTGACCGTGTGAAGTGTGGACTTCCACGTGGAATTTATGATTATTATGTTTCACAAATGTGGGGGCGTGACAGTTTGTGTGAATTTTGGGTAGTTTTGTGCAAAATTTGGGCAGTTTGTGAGTGCAATCTGGGCAATTTTGTGTGAAATCTAGGCAATTGTGTGAAACTTGGGCAGTTTGTTATGCTAAATTGTGCATGTGTGTTGTTGCCATACGTGTGTGCGTGTTAGGCTCATTTTGGCAACTTATATTGCACCCTATTTATGTTGTTATGCATGCTTTATTGGCTATGATGATACACGTTGATTGCTGTTTTGAAATAAGTTTTAGGTGGGACAACATTAGGAGGTCAATTTGGCAATTAATGTTGAAACCCTATTTAAGATGTTATGCATGCTTTATTGACTATGATAGTACACGTTGATTGTTGTTTTGGAATAAGTTATAGGTGGGACAACATTAGTAGGTCAATTTGGCAACTAATGTTGCAACCCTACTGATAGGCGCGCAATGTCACAGATATAAGCGCCTAAGTAGGGCGAATTAGCGTGTTAAAGGTGCGATTTATTCCATTTTTCACTTGATGCGGTGTTGTCTCTTGTTTTTGGTGTTTTGCTTGTTTTTGTAGGCAACAGGCTGAAGGAGCACTTAAAGTAAACATAGAATATTGGGCATGTTAGAAGCCGGTGGGACCCAAGTAGGGATGACCAAACAAGCATGAGAAGCATTATGAAGGTCTCGGTATTGATACAGGGGTTTGCCTGTATTGATACCCAAGTGCTCATACATGAACAGAATGTCTGAGTATCGATACGGCTAAAAGCCTGTATCTATATCGAGTGGCTTATATTAGCCGTTTGACTTTGCCACATACTTTGACTTCGGGAAGGGATAAATACCTCATTTTTGTTCCGAATTAGGGTTCGAACTTTGTTTATGTTTTGCTTCCAAGTAGTAGCCAATTTTTCCTCTGGAGATTCTACTTTCCGAAGACTTTTGCATTGAAGTTTCGAAGTTTCGTTCGCTGATTTCAAGTATTTGCTTCAGTAACTTTCTGTTTTGTTTACATTAACCTCAGTTCACGGGAGTTTGTCCATGTTTTGCTTCCGAATCTTTGTTTTAATCCATATTCAATTAGAAAAGCATAATTAATTTCATAATCCGGATATTCGTTCAAGCTATCATGAGTGAGTAGTTCTATAGGTATGGTCGCGGGGTGATTAACACGCCGTGGCCAGGCCTGGATTTGTTTTTGCTCCTATTTCCAGAATTAATAAAGGAAAAAACAATTTTAGGTTATTAAAGAGCTTCCATCAGACGTATTCGGGCATTGTCGGAGCCCATGTAACGCGGGGAACGGGGGACCAAAACTCGTTCTTCGCTATACATGGGTAAACGGCGACCACAAGGATTCGCATCTTTCCGGGTACCTTTTTCTCTCTAAAATCAAACGTTCTTAGAACACCAACGGAGGAGAACTGTCTGGACCTGGTCACTGGTGTTATGAACCCTACGACCGTACTTGCTTTTAAATAGTTTAAATAAAACAAGTTTTTCTATTAGTTTAGTTAATTCTCCCATCAAATCACAAAGGGTGGCTACCTAAGAGCTGTTTTAAACCTTTCTACCTGAGTTTTTAGTAAGCACTCTCCACTTTCTCTGTGGATTCGATTCCGGTCTTACTGGGTATTGTGCTACACTGGTCTCAGCCCTACGCTTGGGGCAACCCATTAATTTAGGTCTAGGATTTCGGTCAAGCACCTATAGAGTATCTGAGCCATTCTTTAATTGTTGCATATATAATTTTTGTACTTTTTCAGTTGATTGTTGTTTTGGAATAAGTTATTGAATGACAGGTTTGAAGATTCAAAAAATCGTTGAATGCCCGAAGATTCAAGAAACTAGTGTGCAAGGCCAATTTCAACATTTTTATACTTATTTGTAATTGTTGTTTTAGGTTTGTAGTCGTAGGTTGTATTTTTTTGGTACTTTTTTTTATTCAGAATAAAGTTGTAAGGTTTAATGTTTGAGACTTGCATTTTTTGTTTGAATGAAAAGATGCAACCTAGTTTTGCATCTCTCTCTTTCTCTCTCTCTCTCTCTCTCTTGCGCACGCAAGAAATTAATTTTCATTACAATTCGGGCAATTAATTCAAATTTATTACATTTCATTTTCATTTCAATTCAAGCAATTAATTAAAAAGATTTAGTTAATTAAAATTTATTTTGTTTTTTTTTCCTTATTTACATAACAAACAAAATAAAGAATTAAGCAGGCCGATACAATACGATTAAGTAAACGGGCTGGCATGGCACGATTAAGTAAATGTGTACGGCACGACACGTCTCAAAAGATTAAGCAGGCCGACACGACATGACACGATTAAGTATGAGAGTCGGCACGGCCCAACACGATTTAAAAAAAGGGCACGGCACGACACGATTAAGTAAATCACATGGCATGGCACGACATGAGTCAAACGATTAAGCGGGTTGGCATGGCACAGCATGACACGATAAAGTAAGTGGGCCGACACAGCACGGCATGGCACGAATGAAGAAAAATGGCACGGCATGGCACGAGTAAAAATGGGCATGGCACGGCATGACATGATCAAGTAAACGGGCACGGCACGGCACAGCACGTCGGGCTTGTTTGACACCTCTACTTCCACACATGAGATGCTTTCTTATTTCAGAGGCCAACTTCGAAAAGAGTGGTTATTCAAATATTAATTTCTAATAAATTGGATTCATGGGTTTTTTTGTTTTTTGTTTTGTTTTTCATTATGAATCCTCCAATCGAGTTTACACATAAAAATAAGATTATTCACTTTAGCTTTTCTAAATCCAAGCCCACCAACAGTTTTAGGTTTGTAGACAATATCTCATTTAACCAGGTGGACTTTCTTCTTATCATTGGTTTCAGCCAAAAAAATAATAATAAAGCATTAAGTTTCTCATTTTTATCACAATCATCAATCGAGACAGTTGTGGTTTGCACAGAGTAGTAGGGGATATAGGAATGTACAGACTATGTAGGCATTGCTATACCCATTAAACATAGAGAGCTAGCCTTCCAGCCAGACAACTTCTTCTACGTCTTTACTAAAATATGTTGATAGTGCTCATTCAAAATTCTTTCATGCAACAGAGGAACACCAAGATAAGCTCCCAAGTTAGAGGTGAGATAGATGTTACATTCTGTGCTTAAAAAACCCTCAACTTCTCCCCTCCAATCCTAGCTATTAGCATTGGTAGAAATACATATTTTAGACTTAAGGTAATTAATGATTTGACCAGAAGCTTCACAAAAGGTATTGAAGGTTTCTTTTACAGAATCATTGTTTTCTATCATTAGCTCTAGCAAAAATATAACATCGTTGGCAAAATGCAAATGGCTCATACTCCAATATCAATACCATTGTGGAGAACATTATTAACATTAATAACGCAAGATTCAATCAGTTTCGTTCTGCTTTTTCTGAAACCCAATTTTTTTGATTTTTCATGAGTGGGGAAGAGAGAGAGAGAGAGTCCTCATCTATCGACTTGATTTTCTAGAAAATGGTGTTGGATTAAATTCGTAAGCTGACAAGCTCAGTGAATGACAAGCATGTATATTAAAGAAAGTTCTAAAGCAGGGATTAAATTAAATTACCATATCATCATAATTTGGCACAAACGACGTAAGATAAAATAAAATAAATCTTAATGGTGATCTCAAATGATATCCAATATAATGGAGAACCACAACCAAATAGTACCATGGCCAACAAAATAATAATCTCAAAATTGGATCCAATATCGAACTTAGAGTCACCAGGCGTTGGCAAACCGTGGTACTCTTCCCTAAGTCGATCCGGCGAAAGACAGCTGTTGAGCAAAAGGGTCACCAGCCTAACCCAGGTCTCTTCCATAATGGGAGTCGGTTCTACTCACACCGTAAACACATGGCAGCACACATTCTGTTTATTCCGTGATATCATTCCCTCATCACAACTCAACAACTAAAAGCTCCTCTATTTAACTAGTCTGAAATCAATGATGGACAATCCGTGGAAAAACTACACACCACGGAAGAAAGAAAATACTGTAGATGAGAACAATATTACCTCGAGAAAACCCAAGAGACTAACTTTAGAGTACCCAATGTTGCGGCTGCTCTCAAATTGTCAGAGAACTCTCCTAAAATTAACCCTAATACCCTTATAAATATTTGTCTACGTTAAACTCCTAAAACAATCCACTACTCATGTCCCTAAAAAAGTAGTTAAGATAATTAAATAAAATATAAACTAATCACATTTATATCAACTGAATCTCATTAAAATAATAATAATAATAATACTAAACAAACAACCTATTAATTGAAATACACTAAAATTAAACTTAAACTCTCAAAACTATAACAATGTTAATAATACCCGCTAAATTAATTATATAGGACCCGACAAAAATACCTAATTATAAATGGCAACATAATAAATAAATTAAAATATATATGTTGGGGCGTAACAAAACTCATGAAAAACTGTGATTAAAATCGTAAAAAAAACTATGATATTTGACAATATAACATCTCAGTTTTGCCTAAAAATCGCGATTTGATTTACAAAGAAAATATCTTAGTCTTTAGTAAAACCATGATTAAAAAATGGAAAAAACCGTGATGAATTTTTTTTTTCACTAATATAGGTGCCTAAAAATTGCCTTACCTTGCAAACCATACTTTCATTTGGATTTGATTCTTTGACCTATTGCAATAGACAACTAACACCTATCCACCCTACCAATTATGCATTTCATTATCTTATCACCTTTTTGTAGTACGTCCACAAGTGACATTGTAAAAGAGCAAAAGAATTACAACGGCTTTCCTATTGCTAGAAACTCATGCATGGCGATGGTATAAATCACTATAAAATTAGATGAAAATAAATGGAATCCAAGAACTCATGGCTTTCTATTGCCATCAATAGTGTAATCGCCAATCATGAACATAAAATTTCTTTTGTCAATTGGAAGAAAAAAAACTTATCGTTATTGTGTAGTGAACTACAGTACAACATTATTGACCAAGTATATTTTAAGAAGTCCTCTGTCTTGAATCAGCATTCGTTTTGACTTTTGACACACTTACAAATTTTACTTTAAGGCTTTAGTTATAATATAAATCAAGACTTGATCCACAGATCCAGACAATTTCAGAACCTTAAAAGAATTCCGTGTGATGCCAGTCAAGATTAGACTGACGAGCGGATGGACAAAGACGACCGCTCGCCTATAGTTTCTTTGCAATCCAGTTATGAACCGAATTGGAAATTGACAAAATGTTTGGAGTTACACTGGTTCGGCCTCCCAAGTTTCATATGTTTGTTATAGTCTTATCGGTAAGGCTTGATTGACTTGATCAATTCATTGAGTTTTTATCCTATTAAATTTAATTAGTACAAAAAACCCAATCAAGTCCTAACCGATATCCAAATAAATTGATTTTATATGGGTACCCCCAAATTGTGTTTTAAACAAATTGAATGGCTCCGGTCATTTGCTTTGGATTTCAAAATGGTTGGTTTATATTTGCTGTGTCAAATGTTGTTTCTCGGAAACCGTACCCGTATCTATAAATATAAAGTAGATTATTAATCGATTAGGTAATTTTTGAGTTTAAATAAATTTATACCAATCATCATATATGCATATCAATCCTTCTATTGTTAGTCCATTGGACTAATAATGAAGTAAACTCTTCCATGGAAGGATTTTCACTTTTTACACTTATTCACCGTCTGTCCAATGGGCTGACTGTAGAATTCTCCTACACAATATAGCATGAAATAAAGAACAGGAGTACGGACTCCAATATCTGCAAATAGTCATTGTCAATATACAATATCTGCAAATAGTCATTGTCGCAACCTATAATAACATCATATAAAAAATTAATCAAACGTCGACTGTGGAAAGGATTGTAAGGATTATTCTGATGTAGGCCTTGTGCGCAAGGTGTAACACAAAACACAAATATATATATATATATATATATATATATATATATATATATATATATATATATATATATATATATATATTGATAATTTGGAATTTCATAAACTAAGAAAACAAAAGAAAGTTACGCCACATACGGGCGGTCATAAAAGAGCAACAGACCCAAAAACAACACAGAAAACAAGCTGAAACTTTAATCAAGCACTTGCCTAAGATTAGAGCTATCCCTAATTATATACTCCCTAATAGAAGTAGGCATAGTATCCATGAGAATTAAAGTCCCGTCTTGCTCTGCTCCCAACTTGGCCAAGTGGTCCGCACACTCATTTCCTCCTCTGAAAATATGAGTTAGAGTCACCTCCGTTCGGGTTAGAAGAACTTTAGCATCATTGATGATATTGCATTGAGGGTGATTCTCTGGGGCACCTTCATTCACCAACTTCACAGCAATACTCGAGTCAGATTCAATAACGACCTTCGGCATGTTTTTCTCAAAAATGATAGTCAACCCCTGGTAGATTGCCCATAGCTCTGTTTCCAAGCTTGTATCCGATACCATCTTTCCATAATAACCGAGCAGCCATCTCCCTTCTTGATCACGAAACAAGCCTCCAAAACCAGCTTTCTCATTTGTTAGGTATTTGCAACCATCTGTATTGAGCTTAATAGAACCTGCATTGGGTTGAACCCAAACATGTGAGGATTTGTTTCTTAAGCCCTTGGTAGTAATAGATTGGAAAGCCCCTTTAATTTCTCTAGCATAGGACAGGATAGACTTGAAGCTCATCGTCATAGTAGTATCAATGTTATCAAAGCTTTTTTTATTCCAATCTTTCCAAATTTGCCAAAGAACTACTATAAACAGAGTGCTCCAAGGAGTATTCATTCCTATTCCAGAAATTTGACTAGACTTAAGGTTTGAAGAAATCCAGTCTAAAAAAGGGCTGTCCAAACCACTACTAAGCCAATGACTACTAGAAAGAAAGACCATAGTTCAGTGGCCTTGGGACAGCTCCTAAAAAGATGATTAATATTCTCTGCATCACCTTGGCATCTAGGGCACAGATTCATAGGGGTAATACCTCTTTGAGCTCTGAGTTGATTAGTAGGGAGTTTGTTATGTAAAATTAACCATATAAAAGTTTTCAACTTGGACGGGATTTTTAATTTCCAAAACCAATTCCATCCTTGCAGATCATTACTCTCCTTATTAATCAACTCATAAGCTGCTGAGACAGAGAATTTACCATCCTGAGAGCCAAACCAAGTTGGCCGATCAATAGCATTAGACAAATTAGTGAGGTGGATGTTATGAATCGTGCTAACAGTTTCAATATCAAGCAAAGAGGAAATATCAGAGAGATTCCAATCACCATTACTATCGATGATATCACTAACCCTTTTGTTCGAGTTGATATGAGGCCCAGGAAATTTCAAACCCAGAGGCCTATCACTGCACCACCAATCATTCCATAAATCTATGCCCTTCCCATTTCCTATAACCCATTTAGTCCCCATCTGGGTGATAGTAAACGTTTTCTTGATGCTCCTTGTAGACACCCCAAAATGAAACGTTCACATACATTTTTATCCCCAATGATGAAAGGAAATGCCCGGAGGAACTCTCGGATTGAAATTCTCCAAGTCAACTCAGTCAACAGTACCGCACGGTACTCATCTCTCAAACGCATCTATTACGGCCCGTAATCTCGCATGCCAGCGGTTCTTTGAATTTGGTGGCGGTTGTGCGCAAGACGGTACACAAGTTGTGCCGCGACGGCGCACGACGCTTTTTGTGTACCACCATCAAGATCATCACTTGTCACAGCTTTTGCAAGTTCCCAGCAACAGGAATTGTTGACCATGGCGTCCCTCTGTTCTGATGGTTATAGGCAAACAGGAGAGACTACTCTAGGACCATCATGATTACGTGTGGAGGCCAAGTTTACGTAAGGACCAAGATCACTCATCCCCTATTTAAACCAACCGATTTCGGATGAGAAAGAGAGGTTGAAAAATCAGAAAATTTTGTAAGAAGAACCATGAATCCCCATTGTTAAGCATCCTTTCTACTGTCCATCATCCTCACTACGGCCTCTAATCTCCAGAAAATCAAACAAAAACCCCTCTCCAAAGCAAAATTCGATCAACCAACCCCACCCCCCTGTTTTTCAGTTTCCAAAACCGTGATATAGCCACTTCAAATTTGCCCAAACCAGAGCCTTCAAACCTCCTTGTCACTACTCTACTGTGAAGTTGAAGTTCAGGGAAGGCTCGAACAACACTCAGAAGTCCAGTCCGGCGATTCAATCCGAGAGTTTCGAAACCGAGGTATAAACCCGTTTCACCAAATTCCTTGAGTTTGGTACCCTGAGGGGAGGGGTACTAAGTATGGAATGATCTCTTATATCATCTCCATGCTTGGTATACCCAAATCACAGTAATATTAGTTTGATTTTATACCTCTCGACAAGGCCGCACAAATGCGGTGAAAATATAAGCCTCATCTGAGCAATTCAACGAGGAGGGACATCCCTTGTTCAAACACATTGTTTTCCCATTCAAAGTAGTTCATTTTAATCACATTTCATACCTTGTATGTGCCTCTGATCAATCATTTCGAAAAGCCAAAGTTTCAAATTGTTTTGCAGCCAGTTGTGCCGCACGGCACTCTTACTGTACCACACGGCACATTTTGAGTGTTGTACGATACTCATTTGAAAATTTGACCGTTAAATTGATGAATAGTGTCACACGGCACACTTTTTGTACCGTACGGTGCATCCATTGTGCCGCACGGCACACTTTTTTGGTAAAATTTGACTTTTGATCAGTCCCCTGCACGAGCAGTCAAGAACTTTGGGTTTTCGTTCGATTCTTATCAGTTACAAAGTAATTATTTGTTTTTCTCATTATTATTGTCTGCTTTGCTTAATTTAAATGTTTATTTGTCAACGTTCAGCAACAAAATTGTTTTCCAAAAATCCCACAAATGTTTAGTAAAGACCGATTTTTAATCGGGCGAACGGGGTGCATTAAAACCCTTCCCCGTTCGTAACCTGGCTCCCGAATCCGAAACGAATCTCTAGTTTTCAATTGGTTTTATGAGTCATTCTCTCAATCGTTTTCAAACTGGTTTCTCGGGTCCCAAATCATTTCTTCAAAACCTGGGTGGCGACTCTATTTTATTTTTCGAATCGTTTCGAAAACCCCGACCGGTGGAAATCAACCGTCCACAAAATGGCGACTCCGCTGGGGATTTTTGAATTAATTCTTATTTTGATATTTTACATTTGTAAAACGACCCCCGAAAGCTTGACAAAAACAAACACGCCCCGCGTGATCGAGAAAGGAATGGTGCAGCAATAGGGCTACGCCCGACCAATCTAGACTGGAGCTTTCCCGGTTGTTTACTCGTGTAAAATTTCGAAATAAAAATTAATTTAGCGAGCCAAGCTTGAAAAATGTTTGTGAGATTTTTGAAAACAATTTTGTTGCTGGACTATTGCATCACTTACATTGGTGTCGGAATAAACCCCGCTGATGCGTCTTGGTTACCCTACCCAGCTCGCTGGTGTTAGGACATCCCCGGATGCTCAGCAACCCTGGACCATGATGAGTCAGCCTGCTGTTCGACCTTTGCCATGCAGTACACTTGGCACTGGGAGGCAAATATTGGCTCTAGTCTGGGGAGCCCCCTAAACCAAAACCGGCCTTTGCATGTAATTAACCTAGAACCTTCCAACCTAGGATAGGGACCCACAGGTTAAGATTACGTGATATATCTTGTTAATTGTTTAACTGCTTGTTGTTTACCTGTCTTGCATGCGCATACATGATAGCTTTTACCCTAGGTTGTCACACCTTCACTTCCACAGTGATAAGAAGGATTATCCCAATAATCAAATGCTCTGTCAAATAAACAAACTCTTTTCAAAGAAGAATCTGCAATTGGCTCTCTTTCTCTCGGTAATTAGAATGTTGTACTTGTCTTATGAGAGTCTGTAACCAAAAAAAAATGAGCAATCAATCCGGAAGCAAGAAGCTCAAGTCCACCTTTACCATCCATCACGGCGCACCAGTGTGGATACTCGAAGAAGTTGGGAATGAAGAAATTGGGAATGAAACGCCAGAGAAAGACAAGCTTGAAGAATTGCTTCACCAACTAGCCGTGTCTAATCAACCAGGATTAACTCTTCAATGGCACGACTCTGAAAACATCAATGATCAAGGTTGGGAATTCCACACTCCCGCAGACGACGGAGCCAAGAAAATCCCCAACAAAATTACCATCAAGATGAAGCAAGAAAGTGATGATAAAGAAGTGGACATCATGCCGCCAGTCAAATACTTCCAACTGTGACCAAGACGCCGATCTACTACTTTCAAGACCCAAAGGATGGGACACAAATTTGGGATGAGTGCAATTGCGAAGGTTGTTATGAAGATTGCCTCCTTCTGAATGATGATCTGCCTCCCAAATTGCTCAAGGAGATATATGCTTTGGAGAATTCACCGAAAAAGCCAGAAAAACCAAATCAAGAATGCTCCCCCGAAAGCAAATCCAAAGAACCGAAGTTGGACCAAGAATCAATGAAGCTATTTATCGCTGAATCCGGCCCTCACAGGGCCCTTTTTGAGACCGCCAAGTCTATCTTTTTGTAGCTCAAGTCGGTTTGAGCATTATCAAGTCCGAAGTTTTGCTTTATCGAAATCAGATTTTGCTTATTGAGTCGGGCTTTGTACTTTTCCTTATAAGTCAATCTATACATTGCTTTATGACAATTGAGTCAGTTTGTACTTTCCTCTTTATTTGAAATTCTCATTGGTCGAGGGGGAGAGCCAATTGTAGTCCCGAACTATGTCACGGCTTGATTCCTCTGAAATGGGGATACGTAGGCAGCCCCTAAAGCTTCAGCCTTTGTTTTGCAAAAATCAAAAATTCAGATGTATTCAAACAGAGCACTGAAAATTGGGGCAATTCTTCCCAAAAGCTGTGGTTGCATTGCACATCATGCATCATTCTTTCATCTGTACATAAACTTTTGCACAGCACTCTTTTTTTCCTCACTAGTCCCTAAATGCATTTTGCTTCCACTATCAGTTTCAATCATTGGTAAGAGCAAGAAGAACACTATACCTAGTTGGACTAGAACTCCCAAACAGGGGATTAATTGAACCGAAGTCAAAAAAGCGTCTGATCCCGATGAAGAAGCATTCTCGTAGAAATGTCGGACAAAAGTGAGATCGAGGCTCTCAAGATAGCCTTGGAAGAACAGCGGAATGAGCACAGTGATAGTCAGATGGCTGAATTACTACTCTTAATTCAAGGTTTGACCCTTTAGAACAAGCCACTTGGGAGCAGGCGGCCACAAACTCACCTCCGTGAGAGAATCTGAATTTGGAAGCAGTGATGGCGAAAGTCGCCAAACTCGAAGAATCGGTCCAGAAATAGGACAAGATAGCCACCACGGGTGTTGACATGGACAAGTTATGTCTATTTCCCGGCGCCAAACTCCCGGAAGGATTCAAGCCTATAACCTGGGAAAAATTTGATGGAAGTGGAGATCTAAGAGCTCATCTGCAAGCATACGTGGGCAGTCTGTCCATGTATAATATTGAAAAGAACGCCATGGGTCGGGATGTTTCAAAGACATTGGCGTGGCCTATGACTACGATGGTTTTTGAATCTTGACATTTCGAAGAAAGGAAGTTGGGAAGATATTGCAGCAGCCTTCATAGCTCAATACAATTACAATATCCAGCTTGAGATGACCATTCGGGAATTGGATGCGACGAAAATGGGAGCCAATGAGTCCTTTGCGGACTTTATCAGAAGATGGAGAGGGAAAGCATCTCAGATGACAGATCGACCCTCGGAGAAGGAGCAGATGAGAATAATCACGAAGAATCTGGCACCCGATTTTGCAAAGCACTTGGTAGTTTTCCAAACCACCGCCGACTTCAAAACCTTCTACGAGGCCGACCTTGCAGTAGAAGATGCACTTAGAATTGGTATATTCGAGAAAGGAGAAACGGCCAAGCCCAGGTGAGTTTACTCTGGCAACAACAATACTCTGTTCGGAACCAACCAGTTTAACCATACCCAAGCCGGCTCCTCAAACTCCAAACCAACCAAAACTGAGCCTATTAACCATGTAGCAACCCAACCAACCCGGCAAGCAAGGAATTTCTACCAATTCCCTTTTCCCTTGACAACAGTCTACCAGAAGCTCCTCGAAAAGGACGCTATCAAGCCACTTGAGTCCCGCGAGCCACCCAAAGTGCTTCCTCCAAACCATAACCCAAATGCCTTCTATTCCTACCACCAGATGCCCGATCATCACACCAACAATTGCATTCGTCTTTAGCACAAGATCCAAGATCTCATCGAAGACGGAACGATTCCACTCCCCCTCAAAAAGCCAAACACTGTCTCGATCCCCATGCCAGAACACCAACCCAATACCCAAATCAACCAAATCTCCCTCAGCTCCACTTCAAATAAACTGAGCTCCACTAAATTCAACCCGAGCCTCTACATCATACCGGCCACCGAGCCTAAGCCAATTGCTCCAGTACCCAAGGATTTGGGAATTTGCTCCCTCACAAGCATCAAATCAGAGCAGAAACCGAGATGGGCAGACATCACGGAAAGTGAAGAGTGGGCTATGAATGATCGAGATTGGGAGAAACTCCGCCAGGAGTGGGACCCAAGCCAGTTTATCATTTCAGATTCTTGTGACAAGCCCGTTGTCTCTATACCAACAGATTCAAGTATCTGTAGGATTGACAAAGTCATATGCATTGCCAGCATGGTGCATACTCTTGAATACGTTGAATCAAGTGAACAAGAAGATTGGCGAGAAAGGTGGGAGGCAATTTGCGCCGATCCACTCAATGCAGTTTCACTCCCAGCATTGTTTGAAGATCCCAGAGACATATGGAACCGGACACTCGGAGAAGTTTATCATTGGGTCCCTAGAAGCAACCCTCCAGATAATTTGTTGCCGCCTCTGCTTCTCGGAATCGAAGAACATTCTACCATAGAAACCATCTTTGGAGATCGCGATTGGTTTCCTCAAGCCTACATTATCGGCGAATCTCTGCCCCGGCCATTTGTGCCATTTCATCCTCAGCCAAATGTTTCAGCTCTAACTGAGGATTCCGTGGACTTGTTTTGGAATGAAGAAGATGTGATCGATATCCAGTTTGTTAACGGTGAAATGTGGGCTGTCGACAAAACCATGTTGGACAATTCATTTTGGCATGATCAGGCAGTGGAAAATCTGGGAAGAAAGATGGAGGAAATTAAGATCGAGAAGCAGAAAGTTGAGAGCAATTTCGCAGGATTTTGGACCGAGTATTTTGATACTCAGCAGAAGTTGGAATCCATCCAGGCTAGGAAACGAAACGTCAATGAGTTTTCAGACTTTTGGGAAGAAGAGCCATCGTCAGTCAACCGAGTAACACGAAGCGGACGGATTTATCAACCTCCTAATCTACAGAGAGGCAACACCTCTAACCACGCTCAAGCTGGGGCATTTGTTTGCGACGATCCCGTCGAAGATGATTCAATCCCGAGTAACCCCAAAGGTGTCGCTCCGACACCAGAAGTTGTCATTCAACCACCGCAAAGGAACCCCATGCCAGCGGAAGATCCCATCCGGAAGCAACTTGAAAGAACTCCAGCATCAATATCCATCTGGGGGCTGCTTTCCTCATCCAGGGAACACCGTTAGAAGTTGATCAAGACTCTCTCTAACATGGAAGTGCCACCCGACACTCCTCCTGAAGCACTGGTGGCTTTGCTTGCGCCAAACCGGCCAAAACATGTCGTGACTTTCACCGAGAAAGATTTACCGCCGGAAGGAGCCGGTCACAACAAGCCATTACACATCACCATGAAATGTATGGGAAAATGGGTCCCCGTTATCCTCCTAGACAATGGATCCGCTCTGAATGTCTGCCCGCTTCGCACAGCTTACTGTCTGGGATTTACAACTAAGGATTTCCAATCGTTGAGCCTCAGAGTGCATGCTTATGATAATACGCGCAGGGATGTAGTTGGAGTTGTCCAATTGGAAATATCAGTTGAAGATTTCAAGTCTAGTTTCGAGTTTCATGTGCTCGACATTCCCTCATCTTTTAACTTGCTGTTGGGCAGGCCATGGCTTCACCATCCGGACATTATGGCAGTACCATTTTCTCTGCATCAGAAAGTTCAGCTCGGTTTTGCCACGGGAACTCTAGCTATTTATGGGGAATCTGGGATTCATCCTCATGTCTCTGATAACGCCCCTCTGCTCGAGATTACACATGGGGAAGAAGATGTCACTCTTGGAGGATTCTCTTTTGACACCGCTGGGGCAGTTCTCACTATCAAGATGGATGAAGATTTCTCAGTTAGTTCTACGGTTATTGAGATGATGAGAAAGATGGCTTACATGCCAGGATTGGGATTAGGCCGCAACAATCAAGGAATGGCTGAATTCCCCAAGTTCCCAATGAACAATCACCGCTTCGGCCTTGGGTATCAACCCTATGGAGATGAGAAAGAAAGTGGATGGAAAGCTCGAGCCCGTGCTCAGCCAGAGAAAGGTCCTATTCGTTTTATCAAAGGAAAAGAGGCTATCTACCAGGGAGAGCCAGAACCATTTTGGGATGTGGAGCTGAAAACCAAGCTACCAGGGTTCGAAATCGTCGCCAATAACACGTTGGACAGTGATGATGAGTTAGCCAAGTTGGAAGAGTTGGTCAAGCAATGCAAATCTGACTGGATTGAAGTTTTTGACTCAAGGAATCTGATATCGTTGTTTGGGAATGAAAGTCCAATAGGTATGGTCGAGGGCGGGCCTGCTGCAATAACGATTGGTTTGGAGCCTGTTGGAGAAATGGAGCTGATGATGCTAAGCCAAGAAGCCCTTGGAGATGTTACCTCGCTCATTGTGGATGCCAATGGAATTTATAAAAACTGCACTTTTCTACCTAAAGTTATTTACTGCAATCAATTTAAGTCTAAGTCGATCTATAATCGAAGTCTAAGTTTAACACTGAGTTTGAGCCCACTTCTGAGTCAATGCATGTGTTTGTCGGTCCTCTGCGTCGTCATTTCTCTTTTGAATTTGAGTCTACTCTCATGTATCACGCCCTTGGGGCCCCCTCTTTTGCAATGAATGAAATTGACTTTGCTTATCTTACTGTGTCTGAAATAAATTGTGTTAATCCGGACGATGATGAGATTGAGTCTAAGGAAGAAATTCCAAAAGAACTTCGATCCCTAATCAAACGAGAAAATGAAAGGCATGCTCAGCCTCTAAAAGAAGAAGTAATTTCAATAAATCTGAGAAATGAGAGTGATCCACGAATGGTTCAAATTGGTTCTGGGCTGTCTCCGGAGGAATTTAAAGCTCACTCAGATCTTCTCAAGGAGTTTCAAGATGTTTTTGCATGGTCTCACGCAGACATGCCAGGAATTGACCCGGAAATCGTGGAGCATCGAATCCCGCTATATCTAGATGCAAAACCTGTCAAGCAGAAGTTGAGGAAGATGAGGCCAGACTGGGTGTTGGAAATCAAGAAGGAGATTCAAAAATAGATTGATGCAGGGTTTTTAATGGTGACGGAATACCCTCAGTGGGTCGCCAACATCGTGCTAGTTCCCAAGAAGAACGGGAAGATCAGAGTCTGTGTGGATTTTAGAGATTTAAACAAGGCCAGCCCTAAGGACGACTTTCCACTGCCGCATATAGATGTACTCATGGACAACACAGCGGGGCATGCATTGCTGTCTTTCATGGATGGCTTTTCAGGCTACAATCAGATTTTCATGGCCCCCGAGGACCGAGAGAAGACTACTTTCACTACAGAATGGGGTACCTACTGTTATAGGGTTATGTCGTTTGGGTTAAAGAATGCCGGGTCCACTTACCAAAGGGCTGCTACAACTCTGTTGCATGATATGATTCACAAAGAAGTCAAAGTATATGTAGACGACATGATCGTCAAATCCAGGGAGAGAGAAGGGCACTTGCACGCCCTTAGAAAGTTCTTTGAAAGGATTCACAAGTACAGATTGCATCTCAATCCTGAGAAGTGCACATTCGGAGTTACAAGGTGAAAAATGTTGGGTTTTATGATCACAACCCGAGGAATTGAAGTGGATCCATCCAAAATCAAGGCCATCCTTGAAATAGAATCACCGCAAACAGAGGAAGAAGTACGAAGTTTCCTCAGCAAAATTCAGTTCATTAGCAGATTCATCGCCAAGTTAACCACAACTTGCGAGCCGATGTTTCATCTCCTCAAGAAAGGCGTGCCATTTAAATGGGACGACAGATGCCAGAAAGCCTTTGAAGCAGTCAAGAAATACTTGCAGAATCCTCTAGTACTGATGCCACCGGTACCAGGGCAACCCCTGATTCTATATCTGTCAGTCACTCCCTTAGCCATGGGATGCATGCTAGCACAAGAAGGAGAAGGCGAATCCGAGAAAGCTGTGTATTACCTAAGCAAGAAGATGGTTGGGTGCGAAAAACGATACACTTCTCTAGAAAAGACTTGTTGGGCTTTGGTCTGGGCTTCCAAGAAGTTAAGACATTACATGTTGGCTTACTCTGTAGTGTTGATTTCATGAATGGACCCTCTCAAATATCTATTTGAGAAACCTGCACTTACAGGAAAGTTAGCACGATGGTTGCTTTTGCTCGCAGAATTCGACATCAAGTATGTTCCTAGGAAGTCAGTAAAAGGAAGAGCTGTCGCCGAGTTTCTTGGCAATCACTCAGTGGAAGGTCCAGAGGACGTAGAGTTTGAATTCCCGAATGAAAACGTGATGACAACCACCAATGATGTCTGGATGTTATATTTCGATGGGGCAGCCAATCAGAAAGGGTTCGGAATTGGGGTACTACTAATTTCCCCAGAAGGATCGCATATCCCCCTTGCTTTCAAGTTGAATTTCGAGGTTACCAACAACCAATCAGAGTACGAAGCCTGCATAGTGGGAATGGAAGCCGCATTGGAAGTTGGAGTCAAAAGACTAGAAGTTGTCGGAGACTCAAACCTAGTGGTATCACAAACAAATGGCGACTGGAAGGTCAAGGAAGACAAGCTGAAACCCTATCATCAAGATTTGGATGACTTGATCCCACAGTTTCAGATGGTCACTCTCACGCATGTGCCAAGATTGAATAATCGGTTCACCGATGCCCTCGCAACGCTAGCATCCATGATTGAAATACCAAACGGAGTCAGGCTCAGGCCAATTGTGATCGAAGAGAGAGACAAGCCTGTCTATGAATACGTCATGGCCATTGACGAGCCAAACGATGGCTTGCCATGGTTTCACGACATTTGGAACTTCATTGAAAGAGGCAAGTATCCAGAAGGAACTGACAAGAAAGACCTGGTTGCTCTTCGGAGGTTAGCATCTCAATACATCATTTGCGGAGGACAACTATATCAGAGATCTTATTGTGGAACGAACAAACTATGTGTGCATGGAGAAGATGCTAGTCGGATTATAGAAGAAGTTCATAAAGGAGTTTGCGGCCCTCATATGAATGGCATGATGCTCGCCAAGAAAGTCTTGAGGCAAGGTTATTATTGGTCAACCATGGAGACTCAATGTGTTGAATACGTGAGGTGATGTCACAAGTGTCAGATCCATGCCAATCTCATGCATATCCCGCCGTCGGAATTGCACTCCATGACTTCTCATTGGCCCTTTTCCGTATGGGGCATAGATGTTATCGGCAGAATCACGCCAGCAGCGTCAAACGGGCACAAGTTCATCCTGGTTGCAATTGATTACTTCACCAAGTGGGTTGAAGCTGCTTCCTACATGACCCTCACTGCGGTCCAGGTTGCTCATTTTATCAAGCAAAACGTCATCTACAGATATGGGGTCCCTCAAGCTTTCGTATCAGACAACGGAGTTCATTTCAAAGGAAGAGCGACAGAAACTCTAGAAGAATTTGGGGTCCAGGTTCATAAATCAACTATCTATTGACCGCAAACCAATGGAGCTGTGGAAGCAGCCAACAAAACCATCAAGACTATACTGGAGAAGACCACTGAGTCCACGCAAAATTGGCATGAGCAACTGCCTTTGGCATTGTGGGGGTACCGGACATCTATCCGGACTCCAACTAGAGCAACACCCTACTCTCTGGTTTACGGTATGGAGGCTGTTCTTCCCATCGAACTTGAAATTCCATCTTTGAGAATCGTGGCAGAGTTAGGAATAGATGAAGCAGAATGGCGAAACGCAAGATTCAAAGAGCTCATGTTGTTTGATGAAAGACGGCTTAAAGCCTTGTATCATGTTCAGGGGTATCAACGCCGAATAGCCCGTGCTTTTAACAAGAAAGTGAAGTCTAGGGATTTACAGGAAGGTGACATGGTTTTGAAGGAGATTCGGGCTCCAGTTTTTGATCCGCGTGGGAAATTCCAACCGAAATGGGCCGGGCCCTACATTATCAAGAAGATCTTGTCCGGAGATGCAGCGCAACTCATCGATCTCGACGGCAACGAATTTTCTACTTTGGTTAACTTGGATCAACTTAAGAGATATTACCCCTGAGAGAAGCTCGCTGGACTGAAAACCGCAAGGGCGGATAGTTCCAGGAAAAAATTAGATCAAAAGCTTGCTAGGTTGAAAACCCGAAAGGGCGGCCTAGGCAAAAGATAAGGCTAAATCAATCAAAGCTCGCTAGACCGAAAACTCGAAAGGGCGGTACTAGGCAAAATTCAGAGCGCAAAAGGAGAGTGTAAATACCCGAGTGAACCCTAACCAAACAATTGTAGTCCTGAACAATGTCATGACCTGATTCCTTTCTACAAGGGATACGTAGGCAACCTCATCCCGAGGTTCGGTCACAATCTTTTGAGTTGATTCCAAGTCCTTGTGCGCATTTCAGATTTCACAGGCAAAACTAGTAAGAATCAAGAGTGGAAAGTTCTCAAAACTCAAGTTTTATTCAAACAAACTTTTTCGATTACATGGCTGAGCATGAAACTTTCAAACAAAAAGAACAACAACATCCGTAGCATTGGGTGCACAACTTATTTCAGGCACATTAAGATCGAGTCTAAAGTCTGTCTCAGTTTCCATTGTCTCTTGCTTCAATATCTTTTGTCAACCATCTCTGGTAGTGTGCCGGAAGAAGAACGCTAGGATATGGGTCTCTTGGAATGGTCATGCGCTCCCTCCAATTGTTCTGATAAGCTCTGAATGTGGTAACATTGAAATTTGGTATGACAAAGTTCTCAGGACCGCCAGGCGGTGGTACTTGACGAGCTCCAAGCTGACGGAGGATGCGATTTGGAATATAGAAGGTCCATTGGGTCAAACCTGCCAGAACTATTCGCTGGCGCCCCATGTTGCTGATAGCCATGTCAGGAAGGTCAATCCAAGTCAAGCGCCAAGAGATCACCTCTTATGTGAGCCGAGAAAGAACCTGGATCCAACCTCCCACATCATCAAAAACCTCCCTGAAATTCCTGATAACAAACCCTTGTGTTTCATGAACTCGGTTTCTC
Organism: Vaccinium macrocarpon; assembly: GCA_022606695.1. Lineage (NCBI taxonomy): Eukaryota > Viridiplantae > Streptophyta > Magnoliopsida > Ericales > Ericaceae > Vaccinium > Vaccinium macrocarpon. The sequence goes on along the minus strand of CM040180.1, from coordinate 36,103,232 downwards.
GGCACAAGCTCCAACAGATTAGCCTTGTCACATAACCACAGCTGTGTCAAAGAGAGAAAACAAGTAAGAAACCTTAGAAAGCCTTAAACTGAGAGTCGAGGTAAAAAAAGAACGAGTGAAAAGCCAGAAAAAGGAGAGCTGAGTGAGAAGCCTACTTGTAGGATCAACGGACTACCTTCAAAGACGTCGGTCCGACCAGCATGAACCCCATCCAAACCCATCAAAGTTTCAGCCAGAACCATGGGAGCTACATCCTTGCGCTCCCCAATTTGCATAGCCACACCAACCAGGGAAGAGCTTGCCTGATCGTCAGATTGCACAAACAAGAATGTAGCCAATAAGCACAAACACAGAGCAAAATCATTGGAGCGGAACCCTTCAATCAGACGTGGAACGTTCAGAAAACCTCCCCGAATCAAGGACTTGGCCGCGTTATTGCTTATTTCAAGTTTGGAAGATGGCACTGGGGCAAAACTAACTCCAAGGAGGGGAATGATGGGCTCCACCAAGTCAAAACCTCCGATGAATGCATAGAATTCTTCCACCGTGGGGCATAACTCATGGAGACCAAAGCGGAAAACATGCACCTCAGGGTCCCAGAATTGTATTGCAGCAAGAATGCCTCTAGGCGTATGGACACGCCTCAATGTAACGAAGGGAAGTCAGCCTGTGACCCCGAAAGTGGAGCCAGTCCAAGCCATCAAGGTCATCAAGCCAAGAGCACATCAAGGCTGACAAACTCACCGCCATTGAGAGGGAGGGGTGAACAAGGAAGAAGTTTGCGAATTTGAGGTGCAAATGAGGGATGGAATGAACAGCTTTTATAGCTACCATGCATGAAGAACGTTACGAGGTTTGAAGTTCCAAAGAACGGCCGTCTCGAAAAACGTGCCAACTCAAAAATTGCAAGGAATCATGCTAAAAATGGCAAGGTTTCTCAAAGGATGCCTCACAATGGCCCTTCAAGACCCTAGGACGTGCATTGAAGTGATAGAAGGCCAAAAGAGAGGACCAGAAATCGGCTGCAAATTGCAAATTTTGGCCTTGTGCCGGGCCCCCCGACGCACACTAATAGTCTTTGCACGGCAGCAGATTTTGGTGCCGCACGGCACAACTGGCCAGATTCCAACAAAACTGAGTTTTGAGCGTCCGGGGCTCATTCCATGCTTCTTTTGGACACGTAGCCTGTGCATACAAGCCATGACGCGCGCATGTGGCATAGTGGAAGGACCGATTGGCAACCCCAACCAAAATTCCAATAATCAAGGGTGTCTCGAAGACTTGAACATCAAGAATGGAAGTACCGGCAAGCTACATTTCATGATAATGTCATCTCACAAGTATAGTCAATTCATGTGTGTCATGTCCATAAGCCATTCCATTCATTCGTCAACGGCAATGCCGTCGCATGCGCACAACGAGCGTCGTTCTCTTATCATTAATTCATGCATTGTACACATTAGTCCAAAAGTTAGTTCCATTTCATGGAGTCCTGTGAGTCACAACCATGAATGAGAAACAAGCTTTCTATATACAAGTTTGGTGGTCGCAATTCAGTTGTTTTAATTAAGTACTCACGTGCAAACATTGATTTTTCAAAATTCATTGCCAATGTGAATAAAAAGCATGACGAGGTGCGAAGTTTTTATAAAACCAAAATCAAAATATCCACATCATGAGCATAACTATATCCGGGGGCAAACAGGCCCAATGCAATATCAACTACTACGGCTCACAGGCCATCTATACAGAGGGCTAAACAAGCGCCCAAACCAAAACGAGGCACGCAGGCTCCACCTAATAAAATGCTACTACTAACAAATGTCTCACGTACGAGGACGCTTCGAAGAAGCATGTCCCCGAGGTCTGTACTCCTCTGGCGTAGCAGGATCATCCTCAGTACTGCTGCTCTCCGCGGACTCCTCCCTCTGTGGTACACTCTTTCTCCGTCTCTCAGAAGAACGCAACACTCCCAGCATCACCCACGGCACTTTCATTGTGCTGTGCGGTATCCAACTCATCACCAGCATTGCTGCCACCCATCACCGTGGCACCACCAATGCCCATGGCCTCCCGTACCACTGCCGAAGTTGGGGTCTCACCCGTGTGAGCCCTACCAAATCCCGTCGGAGCCATTGCCGGCGTGGATGATGCCGTCTCGGCCTCGATCGGTGCCGAATGAAAAACCTCATGAACCGGGTCCACAGCACTCGGAATACCCATGGACGAGTCACTCCTGGACTCACCGGACGCGGACGACGACGAACCGGTGACGGACATACTGGAATCAATCGGTCGTTCCTCGAAATCGGCCATAACAAATGTATCTCGGAAGGGGAAAGTTTTGTTTTGAGTGTGAAGATGCCGAAAGAGTGAAGAAATTTGGGTAAAAATTGAGAAGAAGAAGAAGAAGAATGAGAGAGGTGATAGTCGGCTAATTCCTGAACAAACCAACTGAAAGGTTTGAATATGTTCGAACGTGGGAGAAAACAAAACGATTTCGGGCGGTTTTAAAATTGCTTGTGCCGTACGGCACAGATTCTCTACCGTGCGGTATACCTCGAGTACCGCACGATACATCCTTTTGCCAGTTTTGCTGCACGGTGCTCCTACTTCACCGCACAGCACAGTACTAATGCCACACGATACACCACGGCATTCTTCAAGGTTTTGCACTAGGTTCAACCTTCCCGGGGGTTTCCAAACCAAAATTACCAGCAATCTCACTCGGGCTAAACACCAATTTTGCCCTGCAACAGCCTCGCGCATTGGTTCTATCATAAATTATTCAAGCAATGGTTGGTTCTGTAAGTCCTCAACGGCGTTAACAACATTTATTCAAGCACTCAGACGGGTTTTATAAGTCCTCAACGGCGTCAACAACATTTATTCAAGCACTCAGATTGGTTTTGTAAGTCCTCTCTGGCATTAACGACAGTTATCTCGGCATACGAATGGTTTCGTAAGTCCTCTCCAGCATTAACATCAAAGTTTTCTCAAGCACTCGAATGGTTTCGTAAGTCCTCTCCGGCATTAACATCAAAGTTTTTTCAAGCACTCAGACGGGTTTTGTAAGTCCTCTTCGGCATTAACATCAGTTATCCAGCGCTCGAATGGTTTCGTAAGTCCTCTTCGGCATTAACATCAAAGTTTTTTCAAGCACTCAGACGGGTTTTGTAAGTCCTCTCCAGCATTAACATCAGTTATCCAGCAGTCAAATGATTTCGTAAGTCCTCTCCGGCATTAACATCAAAGTTTTCTCGAGCACTCAGACGGGTTTTGTAAGTCCTCTCCGGCATTAACGAACAGTTATCTCAACACTCAAAATAGGTTTCGTAAGTCCTCTTCGGCATTAACAAAGGGTTTTCTCAAACATTCAAGTGGTTTCGTAAGTCCTCTCAGGCATTAAATTATCTCAGCACAAAGTACGGTTTCGTAAGTCCTCCCCGGCATTAACAGCAAACACCTCAACATCAAGTGGTTTCGACCAATGGTTTCGTAAGTCCTCGACGGCATTAACAAAGGCATTCAGCAACAAAAGCACATCATTCATTTTTCCCTCGTTGAAAAACCAGAGTGACAATTCCGCAATCCGATCAAGGTATGTTTTCTATCAACTCTTGTATTTCATGTTCTAAAGCCTCAATGAACTACGCCGGTCTGATCCCTACAATGGGGTACGTAGGCAGCTCTCACGAGCGTGACCACATGCATCCCGTCTAGCTATTTGTTTTCATACAAGGACGTCCACATCGAGGGGTGTCTTCTATCTTGACGCAACTTCCATCACACGATGATTGTAAGTCTCGTCAAAGAGGGGCAACTGTAGACACCCCAAAATGAAACGTTCGCGTACATTTTTATCCCCAATGATGAAAGGAAATGCCCAGAGGAACTCTCGGATTGAAATTCTCCAAGTCAACTTAGTCAACAGTACCGCACGGTACTCATCTCTCAAACGCACGGCAGCCGGCAGCGTAATCTCGCATAACATTCTTTTGAATTTCGTGGCGGGGCCATGGCCAAGACGATACACAAGTTGTGTCGCGACGTACGCTTTTGTATACCGTGACGCAAATCAGCTTACTTGTCACAGCTTTTGCAAGTTCCCAGCAGCAGGAATTGTTGACCATGGCGCCCCTCTGTTCTGATGGTTACAGGCGAACATGAGAGACTACTCTAGGATCATCATGATTATGTGTGGAGGCCAAGTTTACATAAGGACCAAGATCACTCATCCCCTATTTAAACCAACCAATTTCGGATGAGAAAGAGAGGTTGAAAAATCAGAAAATTTTGTAAGAAGAACCATGAATCCCCATTGTTAAGCATCCTTTCTACTGTCCATCATCCTCACTACGGCCTCTAATCTCCAGAAAATCAAACAAAAACCCTCTCCAAAGCAAATTCCGATCAACCAACCCACCCCCTGTTTTCAGTTTCCAAAACCGTGATATAGCCACTTCAAATTTGCCCAAACCAGAGCCTTCAAACCTCCTTGTCACTACTCTACTGTGAAGTTGAAGTTCAGGGAAGGCTCAAACAACACTCAGAGGTCCTGTCTGGCGATTCAATCCGAGAGTTTCGAAACCGAGGTATAAACCCGTTTCGCAAATTCCTTGAGTTTGGTACCCTGAGTGGAGGGGTACTAAGTATGGAATGATCTCTTATATCATCTCCATGCTTGGTATACCCAAATCACAGTAATATTACTTTGATTTTATACCTCCCGGTTGCGTCGTACGATGAAAATATCGCCTCGTACGTATCGATTCAACGAGGAGGGACATCCCTTATTCAAACACATTGTTTTCCCATTCAAAGTAGTTCATTTTAATCAAATTTCATACCTTGTATGTGCCTCTGATCAATCATTTTGAAAAGCCAAAGTTTCAAACTGTTTTTGCAGCCGATTGTCTTTGCACGGCACTCTTTAATGCGCCACGACACACACATTTTGAGTGCTGTACGGTACTCATTTGAAAATTTGACCGTTAAATTGATGAACAGTGTCACACGGCACACTTTTTGTACCGTACGGTGCATCCATTGTGCCGCACGGCACACTTTTCTGGTAAAATTTGACTTTTGATCAGTCCCCTGCACGAGCAGTCAAGAACTTTGGATTTTCGTTTGATTCTTATCAGTTACATAGTAATTATTTGTTTTTCTCATTATTATTGTCTGCTTTGCTTAATTTAAATGTTTATTTGTCGATGTTCAACAACAAAATTGTTTTCCAAAAATCCCATAAATGTTTAATAAAGACCGATTTTTAATCGGGCGAACGGGGTGCATTAAAACCCTTCCCCGTTCGTAACCTGGCTCCCGAATCCGAAACGAATCTCTGGTTTTCAATTGGTTTTATGAGTCATTCTCTCAATCGTTTTCAAACTGGTTTCTCGGGTCCCAAATCATTTCTTCAAAACCTGGGTGGCGACTCTATTTTATTTTTTGAATCGTTTTGGAAACCCCGACCGGTGGAAATCGACCGTCCACACTCCTCCAACTATGGGAAGTCGGTCTAGAACTAGGCCAATTACCCACATGTGGACGGCCCACGGAGATCACGCGGCGTCACGCGTTTTAAAAAAGATTGTGATTTATTAGAGTCGCCACCCAGATTTGAGGTCCGAATCTGAGAAACCGATAAAAATATGACTCATTTTCCCATTGAAAGGATTTTACTGATCATTGCAAAACCAGAAATTTCTCGGATTCAGGGGTTTGGTTACGAGAGGGGAAGGGTTTTACGGCACCCCTCTCGCCCGGTCCATGAACCGGTCTCTACTCAATATTTCGTGGGATTCTGAAAATGTTTGAAATTCAATTCTAAACAAGAAATGGGAATCGGGGATGGGAATCACATAAACGATAAGAAAATACCAATATGCAAATTTAACGTGGATGCTTGTGCGCATGATTTACATGGGGATGATAACAATAAAGAATTATTACAACAAATATTTACAAAGATGAACAACAACAGAAACTGGGCAAATAATTCAAGGAATCACTGACTTGAAACTTAACAAACTGGTTTACAATCTGGATTCCAACATAGGGGTTGAGCGCTCAATATTGATGCCCTGGGCACTCAACCTCTCAGAATCAGCTTGAGCGCTCAAAGATCATGGCTTGAGCGCTCAAGTCCATTTCTGGCTTCTGTGATTTTTAGCTTTTCCATCACTTCTTTAGTCATTATTTATAAGATCAAACATTAACAGAGTGTTTTTCATGGAAAATCAGATGAGAATAGACAGATTGATCTCATAAATAATGATAAAAGAAGAAAATCACAATATTTTAGCAAAGAAAATACTTTGAAAATAAGGAATCCAGACCGTAATTACAATAATAAAACCACACACACACCCGAACTTGAATAAACCATTATTCATCATCAAAATATCCAAGAACCAACAATCTGCTCAAGAACAGCTTGAGCACTCAAGTGGATGGCTTTAAGCGCTCAAGCCATTAAGTGATTGTCTGGTTTTCATTAATAAAAAGGGTTCTGTATGATTCTCAGGACCATAAATGCATAATATGAAGGTGCAAGAGGTACCACAGCCACTGTTTTATACCCGAACACGAGATTTTCAAAGACCTTGGAACTTGATTGTCATAAAATAGCTAATTTTAGCTCATGCAAATGGTTTTGAAGTAAAAACATGAAATTTTTGAGAACCAAAAGAGCACAGCTAACTATTAAAAGACAATCAAGACCAACAGAAGGCTCAAAACTTGACAAAATAGAAAACTGCCCAGAATTGAGTTTGAGCGCTCAAGGCTATAGGCTTGAGCGCTCAACCCCAATTTCACCTGTAGATTTTGATAATGTTTTTTAGCAACTTTCTGACCTTTGTGAGTTCAATTCAAGTATAGAGAACTTAATTGAACTCACTGGTCACCCTCAGATGAACCAAAACAGTGAAAACCACTTGTAAACTACCTTTTACACTCGATTGAAAGCTTGAACTTGATTGTGGGTTTGAGAATCAACAATTGTTGGTGTTTCTGGCTAGTATTGTGGATGGATGATGGGGATTATGAAGTTAATTGATGAACATGAGTTGAATTTTTGGTTTGGCAGATTTTTTTTTTTTTTTTTTGAAGATGGTTTTGATGAAAAAGAGTGGTATTGTAGAGAGAGAGAGAGGGAGAGGAAGATTACTGGGAGTATGGTGTGCTAGAGTATGAAAATGGTGAACCCCGAAATTAGGAGGTAGTGGGGGTTTATATAGAGTGAGTGGAGGGAAAGAAAGTAGGGAGAGATAGTGGGTTTATGCCTTAGGTGTATTTTTAGATGTATATTGTAGCAATGTAGGGTGTATTATACATGCACATTACGTATAGAAGTAATTAGACGCTCCCCCCTGCATGAGATCTCATGATTAGATACTCTGTAGATTCCTGACTGGTTCAGAGTTGAGCGCTCAAGGTGCTCCTCACTGGTTGAGCGCTCAAGGCCTCAAGCTTGAGTGCTCAAGGCTCTTTGATGGCAGACTGTTGGTTTAGCTTGGTTCAACAATGCTTGAGTTGGTTCAGGTTATTTGATGATGTTTGGTTGATTTTGATCAAGTTCAAGTTGTTTCCACAAGTTCCGGGTAGCCATGATTGGTCCATTTCATCATTGGGTGTGCTCGAGCGCATCTCGGGTTCAAAATCGGGGTGTCTACACCACAGTGTGATTCTTCAAATATTTCTTATGGAGCATATTAACCCACGGCTTGTCCTCCTGAGTACTCATGATCCAACCTAGTTTCGTAAGAAGGGCAAGATTTTGATTTCTAGCCTTTTTAAGACCCAACCCCCCTTTATCCTTGCTTTTACAAACCTGATTCCAGTTGACTAGGTGTATTTTTTCCCTAGAAACAGTATCCCCCCACAGAAAATTTCTATTTAATATATCAAGTTTATCACACACATGCTTGGGAATCTCCATAGTCTGCATCAAATAACTAGGATTGGTGGAAGTGACATGCTGCACCAAAGTGGCTCTACCAGCTAGGCAGAGTGTATTGCTACACCAACCTTGAAGCCTCTTTTGGAACTTTTCAATTAAAGCATTATAATGGTGACTGGTGACTCTGCCATGTAATAAGGGGATGCCCAAATATTTCCCAAGGTCAGTGGTTAGAGAAATCCAACTCAACACACTAAGTCTTCTAGCTCTCCTTCTCGGCACATTAGCAGAAATGAAGAGCTTAGACTTGCTAAAGCTAATAGTTTGACCATAAGACGCACAAAACTCTTTAAGAACATCAATCATGGTTTTGCAAGTAGTGAAACTCTTTAAAAACACAAAAATATTTGGTCATTGTGTGCCCGCTACCTACACTACGTGATGTAGCGTCCAATACAAAATTACAAACTGATTATATCACTAAACCATAAGATGGGGAAATTATGCAATCTACATTTTAGAAGACATCGTAGTCATGGACAGGAGTGGATCCACTCTTTAGAAAATGAGGTTACTAGAACACTTCAAATTTTTTATGTATTTATAAATTACATATAATATATTTAGTTTTGTATTAGTTTAGCCCTTTAGAAAAAGCCAAACCAAAAATATTTAAACACTCATGATAGGTGCGTGGAAAGCTTGCTTTTGAGCGCCTAAGTAGGGTGGTTTAGCATGTTAGACGTGCGGTTTAAGCTTTATTTTCCATTTGATATATGCACATGGCGTTTTTGTGTATTGAGCACAATTTGCAGGTATTCTAAGGTTGTGGGTGTGATTTTGAGACATTGGAAGTATATGCACGTAGATCAAGGGTAAGAATAGAATGGATTTTGCATGGAAATGTTCGTAAACCGCCAGGGGCGCTCAAGATGGGCACAAAAGGTCCAAAAAATGAACAGAATGCTCTTGAGCGCTACACCAAAAGAGATGTAGCGCTACCGGTTCGTTAGAGGTCAATGGTCAACGGGATAGCAGCCAGTCAACGCGGGAGTTAATAGGACGGGAGCGCTACCTCTCTTTTAGGGTAGCGCTACCGAGTGCTTATGAGGCCCATTGAAGGGCGTTGTTCGGTTTTTTCGCGTCGAATATTCTCGGATTTTTGTTTGTTTCATTAGAATTATGAGATTAGTATAAATACTTTGGTTAAAACTCAGATTAGGGTTCCACGAATTGTTTCTTAGCTTTTACTTTACGAAGTTTCAGCTATAGTTCTTCTTCAACATTCTACGTTTCAGCTTGTTCCAGATTTTTCAGAGTTTCAACTTCCGGATTGGTGTTATGTATTAATAATCAGATTCAATTTTCTCCTTGCAATCTACGGTATCGTTTGCTATTTCCATATTTTATTCTTCAAGCATGCCTAGATCTAGGTTTAATTTGGTTTCTGCAGTTATTGAAATCATGAGTGAGTATTCGTTTGAGTGCGGATGCGGGGCGAAGGCGACTCGTAGCTAGGCTAATGATGTTTCACCTTGGGGCCAAATTCACTTAATTTTTCGGACATTTTAGGAAACATAAACTTTTCTAACAACCAAACCCAGGCATTACCAAAATTCAAATGTGCGCGGAATCTGGTGACAATTGGTGCGCATTTGTTAGGAAGCTTTTTTTTATTCTAAAATCAGTAAAAAGAGGAATTGTGGCCCAAGTGAATATCAGTTAGGCTAGTCACGGACGCTAGGTTCCCTCAGCTGTACTCTCTTTATCAATCCGCGTTTAGTCAAATTAGCGTAGTAATTTAATTAATTAATCTCATCAAATCAAATTGCACACTTTTGAGTCAAGCACTTAACTCGTCTCTGTGATTCGACTCCGGTACTTCCGGAATATTGTGCTACACTTGTCAAGAGTCCTACGCTTGGGACGCGTCTTTATTCGTCTTATTTTTAGCCACCTCATCGGTCAAGCATTTTTGGCGCCGTTGCCGGGGACGGGAACAAGTTTTCAGAGGTGTAGAGTCGTAGTTTATTTTTGTCTTTTAGTTTAGTCATCACAGGTAGAGGTAAGAAGGGTTCTCCTAAGCAGGACCCTCTTTATTTTTGTGACCCTACACACCGTCTAGTTCGAAGAGAACTGGGGTCGAGTCAGCCTGTGTCTCCCAGTGTTTCATTTTCTAGTTCAAAGTTCGACTTAGCTCAGGCAGAGTCTATTCCTATTAGTGGTTTTTATATCTAATTACCTTTTGAGTCAGTTAATGTCAGAAAATCCACTTTACCAGTTAGAGTCAGAGGTAGGTGATATGGCTGACCAGCAAGTAGCGCAACAGCCATCTCTGAGGCAACATCTTTACCAAGAAAGGTCCACTCCTGAAGGACCCATTGTGTTTCCTTGAGAGACACAAGAGGCACGTAATGCTTTTACTTGTTAAACCCGATGTCTGAATAGCCTCCCTAGTTTCTATGGAAGGAAGTGCGATGACCCATACGAACATGTGTGGACATTCGAGGGATTGGGGTGCAACCTTGCGTCCAATACCCAATATGAGAATGTATGTCTCAAGCTGTTTGAGGCGACACTAAAGGATGGCGCACTAATGTGGTTTAGGATGCAGAAGTCTCAATCTTTTACCACCTGGGCGCAAGTGCGTGACACTTTCTATAGGAAGTACTTCTCGGAGGCTAAGACTACGAGTTTTAGGCGTCAAATCCAAGGCTTTAGACAGGAGAAAGGCGAGTCGTTTCTTAAGGCCTGGGAGCGCTTTAAAGAATTAATCCTCAGACTGCCACACCGTGGCTTTGAGAGGATTCAACTAGTTGAGTTTTTCCACCTGGGTCTCAACGCTGAGACCGTCTAGCACATAGAGTATTCTTGCAAAGGAGATGATTTCTTGTCCAAAACAGCCGATGAAGGGTGGGATTTCTTAGATAACTTAGCTGATAGGCAGAGGGCCTTAAAACCATCTGATTTTGAGAGAGCTGGACCGTTTGGGTCCAATATTGCCCCTGTCACCATTCGTGACCAGCAACTTCAAGCTCAAGTTGAGAAAATGGCTCAGAGGTTGGAAAAATTAGAAGTGAGACAGACTCGTCTAGTCCATGAGGTTAGTGTAGAGGAAGTCTATGTGTGGTGTGAATGCAAAGGGCACACCGCGACCGCTTGCCCTGGGTTTCTAGCGGCCAAAGGGGCAAGTCAGTTCAATCAGGAAGAGGTCAATGCAGTTAGGACTTGGGGACCCTTTTTCAAATATGTACAATCCAGGATGGAGGGATCACCCTAACTTTGGGTGGTCGGATTCCAGATGTGTAGGCGGAGGTCAAGCTCAACCCCTTGCGTTACGTCCGCCGCAGCAGTTTCCTCAGTCCCAATCATATAGGCCCCAGCAAGGCCAAGTCATTCCATGCCACTACCAGCAACAGCCTGGTAGGGGGGTAGGTCCATCCACTCGTGGTCCTCCCCCAAATTATTCCCAGATGGTTGCCCGTGATCATAAGTTAGAAGAGAATGTTAATTCCATGATGCAGTCGCAGATGACATTTTAGACTGAAATGAGGCAACAAATAGGCGCCCTTACCACTCAGATGTAACAACTCACTGCAGTACTTAGCCAAATGCAGCAGGAGAAGGGCAGGTTTCTAGCCCAGGGTAGTACAGTAGGAGCCCATTATGTGGGATATTCTTCAGGTCCAAATGTTTAGGGTCCGAATCAGGAGGAGGCTAAATCGGTCACCATTCTCACAAATGGGAAGGAAATCGACAAGTCCATCCTGCCAAAGCAAAAACTAGCCCCACCCCCGGAGCTAGTTGATGCACCGAAAACAACTCTTAAGAGTGTTGAAAAGTCACCTGAGGTGGTGGTGCCTGCTGATGCGGTCCCCACGACTCAAACACCGCCAACAATACCATTAGCTCCATTTCCCTAAAGGCTGGTGGTGAAGCCTAAGCAAAACATGAACCATAAAATGTTAGAACTTTTTAAGAGGGTGCAATTCCCTATTACTTTGATGGAGGCAATTGAGTCTTTCCCACAGTGTGCGAAGGTTTTGAAGGACCTTTGCACGACTAAGCGCAAGAATCAGAACAACGTGGTTCTGACAGAGCAATTCAGATTGAGATTCCTGCCAAGTGCAAGGATCCAGGGTGCCCCACCATACCCATAAAAATTGTTGGTCAGACTTTCGATAAGGCATTGTTGGATTTGGGAGCAAGTGTCAATTTGCTCACTTATTCAGCATTTTTGAAACAGGGCCTTAGGAATCTTAGAGAGACTCCCGTCACACTACAATTGGCAGACCGGAGTGTTAGATATTAGCCCAGGTTTCATTGTCTGACAGATTTCATTGTCTTAGATATTAGCCCAGGTCCCAAGGTTCTAGAAAAGACTCCCATCATTCAAGGTTGCCCTTTCTTAGCCACCTCCAACGCTATCATGAACTGTAAAACTGACAAGGTCCAGTTATCTGTAGGTGAAGAGAGAATGGAGGTGGATGTTTACAATGTGAGTACTTTGGGTGGAGATGATGAGGAGTCAGAAGAGTTGTGTTTGATTGAGACACTCATTCAGGAGCATACCGTCCTGTATAAAGACCTTCTGGAGGTGGCTCTTACCACTGAGGAGGTATCATTCTTAGAGTCAGCAGAGGTAGGCACCTTCCGTGATATGTTAGAGGTTGAGGATGAGTGTGAGGAGTTATGTGGGGTCGCTCATGACCCAATGTTTGAGCCTCTGGGCAACCCTCCGCCCAAGGTTCTTCTATCTCTAGTCTAGCCGCCTAAACTAGAGTTAAAGCATCTCCCAGACACACTCAAGTATGCCTTTTTGAAGGGCAATGATACTTATCCGGTGGTGATCTCCTCAACCCTCGAGGAGGCTCAAGTGAGGAAGTTGCTTGACTTATAGAGAGAACACATAAGTGCACTAGGTTGGACCATAGCTGATTTGCATGATATAAGCCTCACGGTGTGTACACATCGAATCATTTTAGAGGATAGTGTGAGACCTTCTAGGCAACCTCAGAGACACTTGAATCCCAACATGAAAGAGGTGGTTCGAGCTGAAGTTCTTAAGCTTTTAGATGCGGGTAGTATATACTCAATTGCCCATAGTGAGTGGGTTAGCCCAGTGCAGGTTGTGCCTAAGAAGGCTGGGGTCATAGTGGTGGCCAATGAGCAAGGTGAGTTAGTGCCGACCCGCATTCCTATAGGTTGGAGAGTTTGCATTGATTACCGAAAGCTCAATGCGAGCACCCAGAAAGACCACTTCCCTCTCCCTTTCATTGATCAAATTTTGGAGAGGGTAGCAGGTCAAGCCTTCTATTGTTTCTTGGATGGGTATTCGGGGTGCAACCAGATAGAGGTCGCGTTAGAGGACCAGGAAAAGACCACTTTGACGTGTCTGTATGGTAAATATGCCTACCGTCGCATGCCCTTTGGGTTGTGCAATGCACCTGATACCTTTTCCAGGTGTATGATGGAGATTTTCAGTGATATGGTTGAAAGGATTGTAGAGGTCTTTATGGATGATTTTTCAGTCTTCGGGGACTCATTTGATTGGTGCCTCGAGAATTTAGGCAAAGTCTTACAGATGTGCAAGGAGAAGCACTGAGTGCTAAATTGGGAGAAGTGTCACTTCATGGTGACCCAAGGGATTGTGTTAGGACACATTGTGTCTTCCAAGGGGATTGAGGTGGACAAGGCTAAGATAAACTTGATCCGTAATCTTCCTACACCTAAGTTTGTCAAAGATGTGCGTTCATTTCTTGGACACGCTGGTTTTTACCGGCGGTTCATTAAAGATTTTAGTGCTATCTCCCGTCCTTTGTGTCAATTGTTGGCGAAGGACGCACCATTTGTGTGGTCCGAAGCATGTGAGGGGGCATTCTTAAAGTTGAAGCGGAGTCTCACTACTCTGCCAATTGTGCAGTCCCCTAATTGGAGTCTTCCCTTTGAGTTGATGTGTGATGCTTCTGACTATGCAGTCGGGGCTGTTTTAGGACAGAGGAGAGGGAAAGACCCATTCGTGACTTACTATGCGAGCAAGACACTCAATGAGGCACAGATGAATTACACCACTACAGAGAAAGAGTTGTTAGCAGTGGTGTTTGCCTTAGATAAGTTTCAATCCTATCCGGTCGGTTCATAGAGCATAGTGTTTATCGATCATGCAGCCCTGAAGTACTTGATGACCAAACAGGATGCGAAAGCTCGCCTTATCCGGTGGATTCTACTTCTACAAGAATTCCATCTCATCATTAAGGATAAAGAAGGAGTCGAGAATGTAGTAGCTGATCATCTGTCTCGTCTGGAATTTGAGGACCCCACCTCTGATCTTCCCATTAGAGATTCTTTCCCCGATGAGCAGTTGTTCGCTGCTAATGAGTGGCCATGGTATGCTGATATTGCCAATTATTTGGTGACTGGGCAGATTCCTTCTCATTGGTCTACCCAGGAGAAGCAGCGGTTTTTTAGGAGTGTCAGACAATACATATTTAATGACCCTTGTTCAAATACTGTGCGGACCAGATTGTGCGTAGACGTGTCCTCGAGTCTGACCAGCAGGGAGTCATAGAGTTTTGCCATAGTGAGGCGTGTAGGGGCACTTCTCTGCGAAGAAGACCATGGCCAAAATTCTACAGTGTGGGTTACGGTGGCCGGATATGTTTAAGGTTGTGCATATGTTTTGTGGGTCATGTGACCGTTGCCAAAAGCTTGGCAAGTTGTCTACACGTAATGAGATGCCCCTCAGGCCTATTCTTGTGCTAGAGGATTTGATTGCTGGGGCATCGATTTTATGGGTCCGTTTCCTCTATCTCATGGCTATGAGTACATCTTATTGGCGGTGGATTATGTGTCGAAGTGGGTGGAAGCGATTCCCACTAAGTCTATGGAGTTGAGAGTCGTGCTAGAGTTTCTTAAGGCTAACATCCTGTCAAGGTTTGGCGTGCCACACACCATTATCTCGGATCAGGGCACGCATTTAATGAGTCAGTCATTTGAGAAATTGAAGGGGGAGTTTCATGTCACTCATAAGGTATCCACTTCAGACCACCCCAAAACTAATGGGCAGGCCAAGTTAGCGAATAGGGAGATCAAGCGGATTTTCACTACAAGAGAAAACACATTTGGCGACCAAAAAAATTGTCGTCAAAGGGTTGTTTTTAGTCGCCCTAATACTTTGGCGACCAATATTTTAGTCGCCCAGTTTTGTCGCCAAACGTCGTGGGGAAAGTATCGCCCGACTAAAAAATTTGGTTGGTCGCCAAAGGGTGCCATCGGCGACCAAAATATTTTGTCGCCAAAGGGAGCCATACTGGCGACCAAACAATTTTGTCGCCAAAGGGGGGCGGCGATTTAAACAATTTTGTCGCCAGCGGGGGGGCGACCAAACAATTTTGTCGCCAAGCGGGGATGGCGACAAACAATTTTTGTCGCCCGAAGGTTCATACGAAAAAATCTGCCCACGCGCCACGCCAAGAATTGAACCCACGACCTCCCACTTCGTAACCCAACACCTAACCACGCGCTTACCTATGCATTTACATTTCCATTTGTTAGAAACAATTTATATGTATTATCTTTTTTCAGATATTCCTTTTTACATTAACAAATGTATAACATTATTTATCATAAATTATATATTGCACTATATTTTATTATATATATTATTATAATATATTTTATTATATATATTTTTTGGCACTAACCACTGGACTACCTTTGCATTCAACGTACCACATGCGCCTCTGCCAAGAATTGCTCCCCTTTACATTGACAAATGTATAACATTATTTATCATAAATTATGTATTGCACTATATTTTATTATATATATTATCTTTTCACGTTGTATAGTTTTTGGTACTAAACATTCCACGACCAAAGCCGATGTTTGGTCGGCAAAGCCATCGCATAGGCGACAAAACAAAATTTGGTCGCCAAAGGGGAGCCATACGGCGACCAAAAAAAGAAGTTGGTCGCCAAAGCCATCGCATAGGCGACAAAAAAAAATCTGGTCGCCAAAGGGGAGCCTTACGGCGACCAAAAAAATTTGGTCGCCAAAGGGGTGCCATACGGCGACCAAAAAAAGAAGTTGGTCGCCAAAGCCATCGCATAGGCGACAAAAAAAATCTGGTCGCCAAAGGGGAGCCTTACGGCGACCAAAAAAATTTGGTCGCCAAAGGGGTGCCATACGGCGACCAAAAAAATTTGGTCGCCAAATGTGTTTTTTCTTGTAGTGTTTAGAAAAGACCGTAGGTGTGACTAGGAAGGATTGGTCCACTAGGTTGAATAATGCATTGTGGGCCTACCACACTGCTTATAAGACCATTTTGGGTGCTTCACCCTATCGGTTTATTTACGGTAAGGCCTGCCACCTACCTATTGAGTTAGAAAAGAAGGCCTATTGGGCCATTCAGAAAGTCAACTCTAGTTTGAGTGAGGCGAGTGAGCATAGGAAATTACAGTTATGTGAGCTTGAAGAGCTTAGGAATGATGCGTATGAGAACGCTAGTATCTATAAGGCTAAGGTTAAGATGTATCATGATAGAAACATTCAGCGCAAGTCCTTTCGAGTTGGTCAGAAAGTGTTACTCTATAATTTTCGTCTCCATCTTTTTTCTAGGAAAGTTGAGGTCCCGTTGGGATGGTCCCTATGTTGTGGATAATGTTTACCTAAATGGTTCAGTCGATGTCCGTGACCTTAAAAATGATCATGTGTTTAAAGTTAACGGGCAGCGTCTCAAACCTTATTTGTAATTATTAGAGGTAGGTGAACCTGATGAGTAGTTGGTCGATCTTGTTTATTCGGACGACACAGTTGAGTAGGCGTTTTCCGCTTTGTTTTGACGGGTAGCTCACGTGTACCATGCTCTTCATTGAGTGTGGACCCGACCACTAGTGTTCGGGGTACCCATCATTGACTTGGGTTTCCATAGCTTCACACCCCGCTATTAAAAGAAGGATCGTGTGCCCAGCCCTGGTTTGTAAGGGCATTTTTGTATATTTGTGTGTTGTTTTTCAGCTTCACAAAAAAAAAACTACCATTTCTAATGGTCTTGTATAGCCACCCACTCTCCCATTTCAGTTGGGGATGGGGAGAAAAGTATGACACATGAGGCTGCGTGAATGCATGGGGGTGTTCGTTATTTCTTTTATTTTATTTGTGGTGGTCTGGCTTTCACAAGCGGGCAGTACTGACGTCATTTGTTGCCTAGTAGGTAGTTGGTTCATAGGACTTTTGCAGGACGAGCATGCTATCACACCAGCCTTAGTAGTTTGGGTCTCTCCGTCGGAGTGAGTGCGGCATTCAGGAGCCTCAAGCAGGGGTGCCACGAAATGTGGCGGTTGTAAGTCCTATAAAGCTTCGGCGCGGCTCTGTGTGACTAGCTGTGGACCTTTTTAGGTCCGAAGGAGCAGATCCTGGAAGCAGTTCTAATGACGAAACGCAACGGTGACAGCAAATTCCCCATACATCGGCAGGGGTCATGATGGTTGGCTGCCATCCGACGGTCCATCTCTTTCCTTTGTTTTTCTCTTTTTATGTTTTGTCTTCATGCTATGCAGACAAAGCAATTTTTAAGTTGGGGGAAGGGGTGTACTTTGTACACTTCATTTTTATTTTGAGCATTGTTAGTAGGATATGATCATTTTTGAATGAGGGGATACGATTGTTATGCTTGTTTGTATGAGTTAGGTGAGCATGCTGAATTTTTGTCTCATTGTTTGCATGTCTAACTTGTGCACATGCATATATCTGGCACCCATGTTTGAGTATTTTCTGCACCATAAACAAGTTTGAGTAGGTGTTCCCATGTTGTGCACTTTATGTCCTTAAAGCATCCCATGTTTCATTGTTCTTCACTTTTTGCATTCGCGTAAAATAGTAGGCATTTGTACCACATATCATAATTTAAATATTTTACATGCATGTGGGAGAGTTGGTGACGTGTTTAGGGGATGAAACAAGGCCATTCTTGCATGATTAAACCACTAAATGTGTCCCATTGATCCCTTGTTAAACCAGTCTGTGTCAGTTTCTGTGTCAAACTTAGGAAATTGGTGTTTGTGTGGGATGTCAGTTTGGTGGTCCAACTCTGTGCAAATTTTTAGAGACCTAAATTGAGGAGCATTGTTGATGAAGAATTTAAAATTTTGCTTGTGGATGCAATGAGCTTGACAAAAACCTTAAACCTTAATCCTAGCTAAAACCCCAAACCCTCACTCAGAACTGATTTTTTTCCCCACCAATAAATTCCTTTTTAAGAGAGAGAGGATTAATTTTCAAGTATTGCAAAAAAAAAAAAAAAAGCTCGGGAGCGCTACACCAAAGGGTCTGCCGGAAAAAAAGAAGAAAAACAGCACATATCGCAAATCTCTCTCTCTCTTCCCCACTTTTTCTACTTCTTCTTTCTTCTTCTTCTTCTTCATCTTCTCTTTTCCTCCATTACTCACAAAACCCTAAACTTTGAACCTCCATAACTTCCCCAACCCTTCACCAATCTCCACCAAATTTACAGAAACGTTCCTTTCACTCTCCTCTACCATTTTACCCAAACGAAATTTCTTCTAACCCACCGAAATTTCCAGATCAGGAAACCCAAAAACTCAATTTTTTTTTAAACCAAAAACCCTCAAGTCATGGCATCTCAAAGGCAACACATTGGCAAAGGGAAGGCAGTAGTGGGGTCTTCGAATGGAGTGGAGGAGATTCATCCGGTCCGAGCCAAACGCAGGGACCGTGATCAGATAGATAGAGATAATCAGGCGAAGTGGGAGGCCTCAATTAGGCAACGGGGTGTGAAGAACGAGAGGCATATTATAAATGATGGTTTATGGTATGAGTTTCTGGTTTTAACCTAATCCCGGTTTTAATGCTGCTTTAGTTGAGGAGTTTTATAAAAATATGGTTATTCCAGAGCCAGGGACCTTTTTGACTCCGGAGGCACGGATTGTTTCCAAAATTGGCAATACCCCAGTGTTTATTGATGCCAGAGAGATAGCCCTTGCCTGGGGGTATGTGAGGCCTAAGGGGGCCACAAACTATCCTAGGCCGGAGTCGACTTTCAATGATGACGAGGTGAACGGTTATTTGTATGATGATCGGAGAAATGCTAGGAATCCCCATTGGCCTGGTAGGCTAACACAGGATTATCGGTTCATGAACCAAGTTGTATGTTATAATTTGTATCTGAGTGGCAAGGAGGGTGCGCCCCAGAAGTTTGTGGGAAATCTTATATTTGCATTAATGGGGGAGGACACGATGTGTGATTGGGCCCTGTTTGTATTCAGGCAGATGTGTGATTTTAGAGATACCCCCACCTCACTCAGAATGCATTATCTTTTTTAGTCAGCAACAAAATTTTATTACAACTCGAAAAAGGGTACATCAAAGTAAAAAACCATGTCCATGTACAAGCACAAGGATAAAGTAAAGCCAACAATTCCAGCAAAGTGCTTGATATAAGGCCAAAGAAAGAAAAGGAAAAAATGAAAAAAATCGGGGGCGTAGCTGTAATCATAAACCAAAGCCCTTACGTAGCTTAAGCATAAAGGTTAATATTAAAGATATTCATCATCAGGCATTGTTTTCAACAAATCTGCATGGCGCCCGGATGATCCGGAGCTACTTTTGTGCTTAACACATTAGTCAAGAAAGACGGGAATTCTCTCTCTCAAGGTGTCGTACCTGCTATGGAAGTTCACTGAGCTCATAAGACATTCTCGATATTGAAGTGTGTCGTGCCTATATATACAAGAGAGAATGAGAACTGTGAAGAGAAGGTTGAAGTCGAAATATATGCATCATGTGTTGGACTCGTAGAGGTTATGGAATTAAGAAAGGGCTCAGGGAACTAAATCAATGAGTGGAGTTAGGTGTAGGTTGGGGGCAAGTTGGTAATTCCTAAGCTTGTAATACTTGATTTAACCTTTTGATTTATAGCAAGTAGATTAGGCCATGGTTTTATTCTTAGGGTGTTTCGACCCTCACTAGTTTCCATGTAAATCCCCTTGTGTTGTCTCTTTACGTTAATTGCTTCATTATTGCATATCTTTTATTGATTATTAAAATGAAATTTGGGTAATTGCTTGTGTTAATTAGTGATTTAATTTTTAGTCATTGTCTCATTCACCTTCCTCTGCGACTTAATCGTGCTTTAGATTATTTCAAGATAGTGTAACAAGTAACTAACAACTAACAGCTAAAATTCTTAAGGCCTTTTTAACCACCGTCCGTTTGGTATCAAATAATAATATTGTAAAAGGGATGTGATTTACATTAATTTCACTTATTAAAAGTGAAACCTGATGGTGTGAAACAAATTAAGAAGGCACTTTGGTATGATTTACTTCGCTTACTTTCAAACGTCTCGGCAAGTCCATTAATCTAGTAACTGTTAGAATTAATCAAATCACATTATGTAACACCCGGTCATAAAAATGTCTGCATAGGAAATCTTGGGTATATAATGAACCTTGTAAGCTACTTACAACCTCACATCCTAGTGAGGTTGAAAGCTGGAGTAATCAGCTTTACTACACAGGTCTTCTATTAGCCAAAGTCACCATAGCTTTACCTGAGTTCTTTGCCCTGGACTTTACCTTACACTTGCTTTGCAGCGGCCAAAGCCACTGAACGTTCTTGAGCCCACACGTTTGAGCATAAGGGTTGCTATGATACCACTAGTAACGGCTCACGTAGACTATTGACCCGATAACTTGTTAGAGTCAAACCATGTAGCCGAAAAATGCTTAAACTCAAATCACAAGTAGTATCTTACATGAGTGAGAATCATCCATATAGACTTCCGATATGAGGCCGGATATTACAATCTCCCCAACATTATACCCTCTAGACTCTAGTACTTGCACGTGCAAGCTGAGAATCACCGGGGCTTTACCATGTCTTAACCCTATTAGAGCATCATTATCAGCTTGCCTATTTTAACTTGTTAAAATAGAGAGCAAACTCCTCTAAAACCTTAAAAATTAGCTTCACCAAACAAACTCACTAATTTGAAGATTTTTTAGCTTTGCTACAGTAACTTAACAAATTTGGTGATCTACTATTCACTCACCAAAAGAAGAGGAGGGAGGGAAGAGTAAAAATTTGAATAAAGAGTCTGATTCTGTAAGTTTTTGATAAAGTGACTTGCTAAAGTTTGAATAGAGAATCTAATTTTGTGATTTTTTTTGAAAAGTGACTTGCTAAATTATAAATTGTGTTTTGAAGATTAAATTTGGTATTTTCTTTGGGGTGCGAAATAAGAATACCCATGATGCAGTTACCTTAGCTTTGCCCATATCTTTTTTGTGGACTTTATTACCTCAGACTGGCCATAATGGCTGGGTCACTAGCCTCTCTCGATTCAACAGGGCAATGTACGCGTGTTGCTCTGATACCTACCCTATATATAATGCCTTAAGTACACCATCAGCCTAGTAGTAAGGGTATCCTTATCTGACACACTAAAAAAAATACTCCCTATATCCTAATTTTATAGTTCATTTTGGGAGTTCGTGCCACTTTTCAAACTGTTATATTTTATAATCTATAATATTTTAGGTAATTTTGAACACTTTGTTTATTAGATTAAATCAAGATTTTTCAAACAAGATCCATATTGCATATAAAATGTATTACCCATTGAAAGATATAGTCATTTTTTTATCCGGTTAGGATAGAACGAATGACTATAAAATTGGGACGGAGGGAGTATCAAATTTAACCTAAAAACATATTTTATAATTTACCAAGTCCTTTTTCAAAAACTTGACAAAATCAAATTCTCTATTTAAACTCTAACAAGTCACTTTATCAAAAACTCACATAATCAGACTCTATATTCAATCTTTTACTCTTCCCTTTCTCCTCCTCTTTTGGTGAGTGAACAGTAAATTACAAAATTTGTTAAATTACTGTAGCAAAGTTAAAAAATCTTCAAATTGGTGAGTTCGTTTGGTGAGACTGAGTTTTGAGATTTTAGAGAAGTTTTGAGATATTGATGCTCTAACTTGTAAAAGAATAACGTCCTAGCCCTAAATGATATAGCTCAAATTACTAGTTTACATCGTTCCTTTTATAACATCCGATATGGACGTCAAAAGAAGATGATGACTGTCAAATCAATTCCGAAACTTTTTTTCAAAATGCAAGCTTAGGTTTTTCCAAATTAAACTAAAAGGACCAAAATGCACTTTCATGTAAAATAGAATGGACAAAATAGAAAATTTTACTCAAAACAATGCGAAATTCACTAGCAGGATACGCATGCAAGAGTGTGATAATTCCAAAACTGTTTTTATTTTTGCCAAAATTTCAGTGTATAAGTATTTTATGCACTGTAATTTTAACACAATCAAAAATAATTTTGACATTAACATTTACCTTGTAGAGTATTTATTGTCCATTTGGTAACCTTTGAGCGCACCTATTTTGGCTACTTGTGCACTTTGTGTGGGAACCGTAATGGTGTGAGGAAGTAGATCATACGGGACCTCAAGGCTACTACCAAGGGTTTAAATAATGTTTTCACAATACATAACGGTTTGAGTACAACGATTTCAGTACTATCTAACTTTATGTCACGTGAGTTTGATGTAGCGTTCGTAAATCTTTTAAAATCATTCTTTAGTTGAAATGTAATATGAAATTGCTTAAATAATCTATGACAGTTGAGTATCGACCGTGAACCATCTCGTAAATTGGATACGGGATGTACGTAATTGGAACCGGTTAATACGCATTCAATTTTTTCTCTTGTTGGTATACTGGGGTCTAAGTGTTTGAAGCCAAAAAACCGTTACGTAACGGTGGCCAGTATTTAAAACCATGTGTTGGGGCCCTCTTCCGGCCCTAGCAAACTAACGTCCATACTAGCCTCAGCCACTAGGAGGACTCATCCGCTAAACAAAAAGGCCTAGGCGGAGCCCTCAGGCGGCCCAAGAAGTTCACAGGAGGCTAGACCCCCTTGGACTTGCCAAACAGTCTCTCAGGGAAGGTCTACAGGAATGACAAAATAATGGGGGTTAGGTTACCGGAGGCGCAGTCTTAACATCGGTGACCTTGGAGACCTCGGATAGAGCTCGGTACCCTCGGAGGTCTGTCCATGGATAAAAAAGCCAGTCAAGACCTCGGCAACCTTGGGGGCCTCAAATGGACTCCTCCCCCCTCAGGAAGCTGTGCTCGGATGGAGGTCCGTATAGGCCTCGACAACCTTTGGGGCCTTGGATGGACTCGGCCCCCCTCGGGAAGCTGTGCCTGGATGGAGGTCCGTATAGGCCTTGGCAACCTTTGGGGCCTCGGATGAACTCCTCCCCTTCGTGAAGCTGTGCCCAGATGGAGGCCTTGGCAACCTTTAGGGCCTCTGATGGACTCCTCCCCCTCGGAAAGTTGTGCCCGAATGGAGGTTTGTATAGGCCTCAGCAGCCCATGCGGCCTTTTCCCCGAGCACCATTCGGACCGAGTCGATCGACCTCGGTACCGGGGGGTCATGTCAGATGTAAGGGGGCTCGATTGAGGCATGTCTGACAGTTTGAGCGGCTCATTAACGGGCTCAACTACCCCGCATGCAATGCATTTATGGTGACAGCCACCTACCTTGCAGGCTATGTCAATAGAAGTACTTGATGGACAATGGACTACCAATGTGACAGGTGACTCCTCTAGGAGAACAGTGGCCGAGATGCCGCTTGAGAGACAAACGTCTTTTTGTTAATTTAATGCGATTGTAAGCACGAAGCGCATGAGGTCCCAGAGGAGCGTGTGGGACACGCTCCTCCTTGCCTATAAATAAGGCACTCACCTACCTCACTCAGGATGCTCCCTGGACACTCTTGACTCAGTTTCTCTCTAAGTTCTCCAATATATTTCTCCTTAAGTGGCCGACTTTACCATTGGAGTGCCTTCCCGAATAACCATCGTCCGGGCTAGGAACTAACGTAGTTGCTCCCTTGTGCCGGCCTCCTTCTCAGGCGTGCTCATAGGGCTCCGGCCTCCTCCTCAGGCATGCTCCTAGGGCCCCAACCTCCTACTTAGGTATGCCCCTAAGGCCCCAGCCTCCTTCTCAAGCGTGTCCCTAGGGCCCTGGCTTCCTCCTCAGGCGTGCCCCTAGGGGCCCAACCTCATTCTCAAGCGTGTTCCCAGGGCTCCGGACTTTTTCTCAGGTGTGCCCCTAGGGCCACAGCCTCCTTAGGCGTGCTCTTAGGGCGCCGGCCTCCGAGCTCCTCCTTATGCACGCTGCTAGGGCCCTAGTCTCCTTCTCTAGCGGGCACCGGGCTCCTTCTCAGGCTAGCTTCTAGGACTTTGGTCTTTTTCTCATGCGTCCTCCTAAGGCTCGAGTGAGGTTCAGCCTAGCTCCTCCCTCTCTGTCTAGTACTAGACGGCTAAAGAGGTCATTCAGTGAAGCGCCCCCCACGCCATGCTCCTATTTATTGTGTGCGCACATAAGTTTTTATATCATTCCGAATTTCTTGAATTTTTTGAATAATCATGCATTTTGCATTGGAAAAATACTCTACTTATGTTATTTTTTAAAACAAAAATAGAAATAATTCATTTTATAACATTATTTTTTACATGCAAAATTTAACTCTTACCAAATTATGGAGCAATTTGGTATGGGGAGTACTAAAAGCGTACAACCGTACAAGTAACTTATTTGGCTGCGAGAGAACATAGCTGACTTTTTTATCCCAACAATTACCATTTCCCAGGAAATTGGAAACACCGGAAAAATTGATACTAAAAGTTAAATCCTTAAGAAACCCAGACTCCTATGCCTCCATGGATTCAGAACGAGTTCCGAAATCCTCCAGAAGCAGCTCCAACGGTGGCCAGAGACGGTGCTCGAGAAATTTGACCTATTCTTCCTTGTTTGGCCCAAGGCAAATCCATGGTTGAAGGCTTATATGACCCTCCTTATTACAAGTGGTTTCAGTTTAGCGAGGACCAACTTTAGTCTCTCTGAGTTCTTAATTCTCAATTTTGGATGTAAATTGTAAATTTTGCTAGAGAGCGGTGTGTAAATTAGTATTGACAATTCAAAATGGTGATTTTTAGATTTTCGCGTTTTCATTTGATTTCTGATAATGCATTCCAAATTCGTGGCCAAGGAAGCAAAATGGAATGATAGATAATACAAAAATGAAAATTATGACTCCCCAAACACCCCCTCAATTTTAAAGCTCAAAGAGTTGGCAAAGTGGTGTTTGCTTAAGACTTTGGAGTTTGTTTTTATCTAAGGTCTCAAGTTCGAATTCCCTTACTTGCAAGCTCTTTGGGCCACCGGGTTATGTCTGGTTAAGATGCATGCATACGCATTGCGAACACACGTGTACATACAAATAGATGGGTTCCATGAATTTTTTGCATGTGGTGGCTAATTCATGCAGTAGATCTCTTGGATACTTTAAACTGCATTCCGAGATTGAGTCTTATTCCCTCCTCCCCTCATAATATAACAAAATATCCCCAGTTTTCATACTTTTTTTAGGTTCACAACATAGTAACCAATTCCCTAAATCTATGGAATTTCCTAAGTAAGTTATTTAGCTTATTATTATTAATCAAGGCTTTATTTTTTTCACTAGAACGACCCTCACAAATTGCGAATACTAATTTGGTAAGAATGAATTGGATTGAAGCTCTAGTGTCATCGTTCGCTGTAATCGGAAAATCTACAAGATCAGGGTCACAATTTGTATCGATTAAACAAACTGTTGGAATTACCAAAATAATACATCAGGAATGGCGAATGACAAAAGGAAATAAAAAAAAAAAACTAGAATTTTGGAAGGAAAATAATACTCTAGATGAGCTCCAGAAGATGAACCCTTGTGATTAAGAAATTGTGTCCACAATGTTCGTAGCCCAACAATCTGAAAACTGAACCAAGACAATCATCTACAAAGGCTAGTGAGGAGTTGGTTCTTTTTCTCTTTGCCTGTGTTTCTGAATTCCACTCTTTTGTGTGCATTATGTGTGTTATTAATCCCTATTATAACGAAAATTCAGCCCAAGCGTGTCATTTCAGCAGAGTTTTATGGTTGAAGTTCGTCCAAACATTAATTCTTGTTTTAAACCTAGTAGAATTAGTTTTTCTGGAGCTAGCTGCTGCTATCTGGGAAAAAGGTGTATTATTTTACGTAGTTCTATAAAGTCGCTTTTTTTTGGATTGACGTATAGATATATATATATATATATATATATATATATATATATATATATATATATATATATATATATATATATATATATATATATATATATATATATATATATATTTTTGTTCGGCACTTAGTTCTTTAAGTTTGCTGATTAATTTGCTTATAATGAAATGTAGGGAGGCATTATATCAGCAGCATTTCCAGGAATAATGCAATTAAATGGTACGGCACTTACAAAGGTTTCAAAGATTAAATATTTTATCATAATATCAGGGGGCAAGTTGGGCGGATCCAAGATTTGTCTTCCTAAACTGGCTACTAATGCGTTTTCATCTCCTGTCAAGTGCCCTTCCTAATTCCACATCAATAATTTGATGCTGGTTTTGGTGTAGAATTGTAAATTGAAACCATACTGCAAGACTCAATTGATATTTATGCATTGCGATATCGTGCGTGCAATTCACAGGTGAAACATGCTTCTTTAAAGAACTAGGGATTGAGTTAGTGGATTCATTTGTGGATCCGTTGGTGATTAATCATTCCAAAGAGCATACAATAGCAAGACTTAGGTTAGTATTATGAAAATCTTATTTATTTTTTTTCACGTACAAAACTTGATACTTATGCG
Source organism: Vaccinium macrocarpon (assembly GCA_022606695.1). Lineage (NCBI taxonomy): Eukaryota > Viridiplantae > Streptophyta > Magnoliopsida > Ericales > Ericaceae > Vaccinium > Vaccinium macrocarpon. The sequence goes on along the minus strand of CM040180.1, from coordinate 36,076,534 downwards.
CAACAAAATGGTTATTGGGTAATATAGCGGCCCGTTTGGATGGTGTAATAGAAGGGGTATTGAGCTTTGGACCCGGATGAGTAATCCCGGGCACATACCTAATCCTTGATTTGGCACCGCAATGGCACTGGCGGATGAAATAAGCCCCCTGCAATTTAATCCAACCCGAGGGTATTAATTAATAAATAACTCAGAGCCAGATCATAGATAATACTCCCTTATCCCATCTTTTCAATACCCTAAATCCACTCAAGTCTCTCTAATTTATCATTATCTTCCTATTTCAACTACAAAATAACCAAACTACTATTTTATCCTCATGTATTATCAAAATTTTCCAAAATCAAATACCATTTTATCCACTTTTTTTTAAATCTCACATTAATGTGGGTCCAATTTTCATAAATAATATCTAATACTATCTTATCTCCCATTATTATTTAATCCATCCAAACCCCACATCCAATCAAGCCGTAGAGGAGTAAGATAGAAATCAGAAGGATATAAATGCACTTGGCAATCTAAAACAAATTTGAATGAATCGACTCATTATCTGATCAATAATCAAGAAATGTTAATGACATGAAAACCGGAGTATTTGAAATCGTAGAACAGTACGATGCAGTCTAATTGTTTCCCATATTAGTTACGGCTTTGAAGCAATTTCACAAATCAAATTATAGCAAATAAATCCGAATTTCCAAAATTGTCAACTTTTTTTTTTCTAGGCCATTCAGTTCAAACATATTTCCTCGGGAACAAAAAAATATATACCTATTTTTCCTACCCTTGTTTGAGGGAAACTTTACACTTTGTGATTTATTGTAAATGGCGTTTACTTGAACTGGCTAGAAAAACCTAAATGAATTGCGCTTATGGTTTTCATGTTTGAACAGATGAGAAAGGCCTGAAGACAATGCTCAACTTCATTGAAAAGATTGAGAAGATGTAACTGCAGGAACAATAGTATTTGCTTGAATAATGATTCAAACCGTTGTCTAATTTTTTCGTGGAAAATAGAATTATGCTATGAAGGGTTACATATCTACGACCCCAAGATGTATTTGAATGTCAATGAATGAAGATGACCAACACGATACTAAGTTATTACTCATTCATTTCTCAAGCAATGCGGGACAATATTTCTTAACAGTTAGGCCCGCTTGGTCGGATTCCATTTTCGTATGATGGGGTTGAGGCAAGCCCGGCCCTGTGGGCAGGCTCGGGAGGCCTGGTCCTGGGGCCCCCCGGTTTTTGGGGCCCCTTCTCGTAGAAAAAAAAAATTTATATATAAAAAAATTATATATATATATATATATATATATACATGAAGAGCCTCAAATTGAGAATAGACCTGGGGCCTCGCGAAACACAGGGCCAGGCCCTGCTTAGAGGTCGAGTCAACCATTCCAACCCTAAGTATCAAAACCCCCAATTTGGTGATTGTAGTCGAGGCAATGAAGCTCATCAATTCCGATGTAATAAAGCAGATACTACCCAGAGATTTCAAAAAGGGATAAGAGGAAAGGAGGTATGGAGACAGAAAGGTGTCACTGAAACCAGCAAACAAGGAGAGGAGAGGTATGTGAAATCAATAGGAGGAGCAACTCAGAAGAATACCTATAGTATTCGGATTCAGCCAACAGGAAACGGGTGGTTGTTTAGAAGTGCAGTTGGGAAGATGAGAAAATTAGTTTCTATTGTGAAAATGGAAGAAATCTTCATTGAAGAGGGTATAAAAGATGTTCAAATTAAATCTCTGGGTGGGAGGTATTTAATCGTGACTCTCCCCAAAAAGGAAAACAGAGATGAATTTTTGCAAAAGAAATGGACACATTTGTGGTTTGAGGAGTTGAAGCCGTGGAATGGAGAATCTGCTCAACTGGAAAGATTTGTCTGGATTAGATGTGCTGGAATGCCTCTTAATGCATGGGCAGTATCTACTTTCAAGGATATTGGCAACTTATGGGGACATTTCATTGAAGTAGATCAAGACACACAGAGAGGATCTTCATTTGAGCTAGCTAGAATTCTTATAGCTACTGAGAATCATAAGCACATTGAAGGAGAAGTTGAATTGGTGGTTGCAGGAGTGAAGTATCTGGTCAAAATAGAAGAAGAAAGCACATTCAGAGCTATAAGATCTACCAAGTTAAAGTTTGCACATGATATTGATTCAGGATCAAAAGATGAGGAAGAAGATGATGAGATGGATAAAAAATAACAATGACAAGGACTGGAATAAAACAGATGGAAGTAACCCTATGGATGATTTAGCAGCAATGGACTTAGATAAGTCTGACTTGGATGCCAACAAGGAGAAGCCTCCATGTCCCAAGGTGTTTCTCCTTGAATATACAACAAAGCATGCGGAAGTAGATGAGCAGTTATTGGGGCAGGATACAATATATAGCTCAGCAGCCCCTAAAACAGCTGGCCCCAACAATCTGATTTGACTGAGGCTTGCTTTAATGGTAATTTTAATCTTTCTCTTGACTTGGATTCTTTAGTGGAGGAATCTGGAAGTCGATTGATGGAGACTCAAAACACAGTTCATGAACCAATTGAAGATAAGGATAGTGTAGCCCAGTCAGAGGAGGGACAGGATTCATTTGATACAGGTTTAGAAGAACTACAAAAGGAGGCTAAAAGACTTTTGGAATCCACCGCTGGCCCAATTGAAATAGGATCATCTAATGGGCTTAGAGCATCTCAACTGGAAGGAATAAATTTACAGGTGGACCTAAATGGACAGTTGGAGACAAGTATGGAGAAAGTGGATGAATCATTTGTCGGGGAAACACAATCTGTTGAGGTAAATTCAAATCACAAGAAGTATCCAGAAGATTACTGGAATTTGGCAAGTGTTGTACTAAAACCAAATGGATTAAACAAACATATGGCAGATCCAAAGGTGTTTACTGCCAGACAAAAAAGAGCAAAATTGAGGAAGGAAATCAGGGATATTTGTAAATCTTTGGATGATGATACACTAGTAGGTGAGGTTTGGGAGGACGTTAAGGAACACTCTGGCTCTATTGACTCAGAGGACATTATCAGAAGGAATAAAACCATCATCAAAGATTTTGAAGATCCTGTGAAAGAGCTGCAATCTCAAATAGCAATAGGTTTGAGGTTAGGGATTGAATTTTCAAAGGAAGACACTATGGTGATGTCTAGGATGATTAAAGAGGATGCAAATAGGTATGCTATATTGAGAAGGAGCAAATCCTAATGTTATTCTGCTAGCTCTGCTGTCCTTATATGATTCTCTGGCGGTACTATAGTGGTAGTGATTCAGTCCACTGTCTTGGTCCTAATGTGTGGTTGCTGCTACTCTCAAATCGCTGCAATTTATTGCTGGATTTTTGTCTTGATTGATGGTGGTTGTTGGCATGTTGCTGATAGATAAATATGTATCTATCAGTGGTACACTTCACAGTTATGGTTTGCTTCTGCTATTCTGCTACTGCCTTTGATGATGAGGAGTCATAGCCTTATGTGATGCTACTATATTTGTGTCTGCTTCGTGCTGAATTTATCTGCTCTTATGGCTGCTGCTATTATGATGCTTTCCAAAAGAAATTTGGCCCACTATTTGGAGTATTCTGTGTTTAGTAATGCTAATGCCGCTAATGTTTCGATGCGGGTGGTGCTTGGAGGCTGGTTGTTGGAGTCTTTTAGTGGATTGCTGCCTCTTTTTGTTGAGATTCCTGTAGCTGCATCTCTTGGATGATTGAATGTGATGCAAGTAGAGTTAACTATTGCCTCTTTGATGCTGCCTCAAGTTGCTGATAGCAATGGATCATTCGGAACTGATACTCGTCGTTGGTCTGCCGTTGGAATTTGAAGAATTATATTATCAGGGGCATCTTGTTCTTGTCATTCTGTGGGGATCGATCTGTCTTTTCCCTTTTCTTTTTTCATTTCCAGCACTTCGCTGGAAATTTTGCCTACACCTTACACATGTGTCTGGTTGTGGCCTTTATCCTCGATGTACCCTTTGTCGAGTTTTAATAAATTTTATTGCCGATCAAAAAAAAAAAAAACACAGGGCCGGGCCTGGGTTGAGGTAGTTCGTGACTGTCTGATTTAGGTGAAGTTAGTCAATGCTCTTGTCTGTTTTCCAAGAGGAGAGCTTTTGGTTGTTTCCAAGGGTTGTCATGCTTGCTTGGGGTGTTTTTGGGGGGTTATACCTTTTGTATTCTTTATTTTTTGCTTTCCAACTTTTGGTTAGCTCCTCCATCTCCTTCTGTTGACATACTCTATCGAGTTTCATCTATAAAATTACTTTTGCTAATAACAAAAAAAAAAAAACAACGGGAAGATATTCTAGATAATTATCCTAGTTTTAACAAGTTTGATACAGTTACTGTTTTGCTGACTATCTTACTCGCAAATGGTAAATACCTATGCCCATCGTTGGCCAAAAGAATTAGAGAAGGCAATAACTTGAAACTAGCCTTACGTGGGCGTGTTTGCGAATGCGATGGATTCAGATTTTAGATTATATCTTCAAAATTTCATTCCTTTTAGTTTTTCAAAAAATAATTTCTCTTAGACATTCTATTACAATATTATCCTTATGATGTCACCTTATGAGATTTAAATCTTTATGATTCTATCATGTAAATGTAAATTGGACCATTGTGCCCTCAGTTATATTTTCCTTCACAAAATCTTCTTTAGTTACTTTAAAATTAGGATCTATTAATTGATTCATGATTTCCTTCCCTGATTCACTCATTGGATCATGGGGCCCTGTAGTGAGCTCTCTCGGCCGTTCAATCCGAAATCAATGGTCTGGATTATCTTACATTTTAAAAAGCACTTTTATATTTACTTTAACTCCAATTTATCTAGATTACTAATTTTGGATTGGACGGCCGAGAGAGTTCACTACACACATGTAGTGAGCTCACTCACTACAAGCCCCCAATTCCGTCACTCATCTTAAAGTTCCTAAAATCACTCATTCTATTTCTCTCTCTCTCTCTCTCTCCATGATATGGCTTGTGCATCTTCAACACCAGCCACCACAGCCAAACTAAAAAAACACGGACCACCACCGCCATCCCATTTGTAGGATACAAATAGGATCCTGATGAAATCCACCACCGCCATACTGTCCAGCACCACCGCCATCCAGCCATATGGCACACAAAGCCATCCCGTGCACCACCACTTTCTCTGATGACAACTCCAATCGTCACTCACACTACAAGAAATCAAGTATTTAGTGAGGAAAGTTTTAGTGAGGAAGCCAATTTCCTCGCTAAAGACATACTATTTGTGAGGAAATTAATGTTTCCTTGGTAATGGGACAAAGTTTCAGCGAGAAAATTAAAGACCTTTTTTTTTTTGAGGAATGCATATTTTCCTCGCTAAAATTGAGTATTATAGGATTCAAACATATTCACCCCTCTCTAAGTTGGAATATCAGTATGAGAGGGTAGTAGAATTTCAAAAAGTATAGGGGATGTAGCTGTATTTGTCATAAACTTCAGGGGAGGTAAATAAAATTTACCCTATTAAATATAAAGTGTTACAAATCAATGAATGCATATCGTACACATGAAATAAGGGTGCGCATTGTAACATATCCTGAAGAAAGAGAAGGGAAAACTCCAAACATGAAAACAACCTTTCCTCCAATTTCTCCTTGACTTTTCTCCTTATTTTCTTCTCAATTATTTTTTGATAAATATATGGGTACAATTTTTGGGGCACATATATCGTATAAATTGGCAAGTTTGGGCCCACTCTAGGTCCCACATGAATTATTGGAGCCTTTCATGTTTTCAAAATAATATTCCCTCCCTCCCCAATTTTTGGTCCCAAATAGAACCTTTTGTTGCCTCAAAAAGATTGTCTAAATTGAAAAGTTATTGGAAAAAAGTGACGAGTTTACTCTTTTGCTCTTACTTTTTAAAAGCAAGTACATGCAATGATAATGTTTTGAAGGGTAAAATGAGAAAACAAAAAATATGACAAGTGTAATGATAATGGTCCCATAATAAGATGAAATCTCCAAAAGATACCAATAAATTGGGACAGAGGAACTATTTACTTGTGCCCTTAAGAATCAATCAGATATCGTTAAGTGCTTCATTGATTCATGATCTAGTTTTCAATTCATAAAAAATAAATAATAAAGAAATAAAATATATAAAAAAACTGGATAATTTGGTGATGACCCGACCTTTTAAACATCTAAAAAATAAATGGTACTTCTAACAATCTCAAAATGTTACAACAAAGCAACAGAAATTACAATGGGTCTAAAATCCTTAAAAACTGGAGAGGGAAAAATCTGATTACCCTATTGTAAGGCATGGCACGTGTCTTAAATGACCGCCACGAGAGGGCGATTAGCTCGGCACCACATAGGGAGTTCGTTAGTCTCTGTACCGAGCTGTATTGACCATGAATAGGGTCAGGAATCAAATTAAAGTAAATGCATCAGAATGCACTAGCTCGGCGTAAGGCACAAGGGGATGCCCCTGATATGGCCGATCTGTGGGAGCTACGGATGTAGTTTGGCAAGCATTCTGGAATACATAGTCCAGCTCGGCGTGATGAACTGGACTATGTACGAGTTACTCCGAGCTACGTGTAAGCTCGGCACCGCCACGAGAAGGGCGGTGAAACATTCCAGAATATTCTATAAGCGGTACCTGACGAGATAAGGAGCAATCCCGTAAAATAAGGGATTGACATGAACATTCCTAATGAGGATGGGAATAGACCCCATATAGGAATGAGTCCTATATGGAAAGAAAGACTATTGCTAGACGAGATCTAGCAATATAAGGAAGCTGTCCTTTTGATAGGAAAGTCCTATTGAGAGAAGGACTCCTAAAGAGAATAGGAAACAGTGGCACGAGATGCCTAATGTGAAGGACGTCTACACCTATAAATACAAAGCAATAACCATGACAAAGGGTACGCGGTGAATTACTTTCATACGCATTGTGTTTTAAGCTTTCTAGTACGTGATACTAACTTAGGCATCGGAGGGCCTTTGCCAACGAGAGGCAAAGGTGCTCTAACCCTCTTTCTGTCTTGCAGATTCAGGGTTGATTTAAGGAAGCACGTGATCTAGAGTTACACGGATTTATCCTTGTACAATTGGCGCCGTCTGTGGGAAAACGGGCAGAAAAGCTTGATCCCCTCCAGCAAAGATCAATCATGGTACATTCGGAGCCCCTTCTGTGCACTCCACAACGAAAGGATGTAGAAGACGATGGTACCACGCTTGTGTATACTACAAGAAAGAGCACAAAGGTGGACAAAACTCCCTTGGTTCTCGAGCCCGTAAAAAAAAATGTGACTGGGAGATTTAACCCAGGGGAGATCCCAGAGATCCCAAAATTTATGGACACACGTTTAGAACTCCGCGGTTCCCCAAGGAGAAGACGCTCAAAAACACCACCGAAGAATGAAGAAGCCCCTACCCGACGTGAGCGGGGAAGGAGCCCTCCAAGGAGAGATGGTCACAGACACGCGAGGAATCGCGAAAGGGAAGATAGCCTCGGCTCGTAAAGGAGCAAGAGGCGCAGTGAATCGCCCGCGGAGGTCACTCGACGCAGAACGAGAGATTCGACCCAAAAAGCGCTCCAGAAAAAGAAAAAGACCTACGCTCTCGGACGAGATCCGTGCGACATGACCAAGAAAAGAAAAGTCAACATCACGACAACGCCTCCATCGACCGAAAGCTGACTTCCACCTAAAAAGGAGAGATAGGAGCCGCTTCAAAAAAAGAGAAAGGAGGAAGCACGCCAGTGGACGATATGAAAGATCCGGGTTCCAACGAAGCTAGTTCCCCGTAAAAAAGATGAGAAAAAGAGGGACGCTGGCCGAGCCGACCGAAATTAGGAGACCACACAATCGCGACGAGAAGTTATTCCAAAAGAGGCCCTAGGTCAGATCTCCAAATCACCTTTGGCCCACTAGATACGCGCAGAGAAAACGCCGAGCAGAGTGAAACACTCAAAGACTCATCCCTTACTTAAACCAAGACGGATCCCGCGGGCCTACATCTAACACTACCAACAAAGCTATGTTTATGCATGAACAGATGATGCGCCGTTATGCAAAATGTTCCCTTCTAGTCCGGGAAAGTGGCACTTAGTTGGTACCATAAGCTCCCGTAAGGATCCATCCTATGTTGGGCACAACCGCGAGGAGTTCACCGCCGATTTCACAAGCCGAAGGTTCAAAACTTTTGATACGCTAACCCCTATGAGACAGAGGACGATGAGACTCAAGGCCAATACTCAAAACGCCATCGGGAAACTTTCAACTAAATTGAAAATTGTAGTGAGGAGTACGCCCGCAACGTTCAAAACAAGCCAAGGCGTGGATAGTAAGCTACTTAGAATCAAACACCATGCATCCAGCCAAGTCTCAGTGGGCCAAATTGATGGAGAGGATACTGCGAGCACGACGGGTGGAAGACGCACATCCCCGCAGTCGGGGAAAGATCGTATCGGACAAACCACGCTCCTTAAAAAGAAGACGATGGAGTCAAAGGTATACAAGAAAGACTTCACGCGGGAAGGAAGGATTACGCCAAAGAAAAGAAAGATAAAGCCGAAGCGGACCCCAAGTCATACTTCAAAGATCATGACTACTTTCAATATCCCAATATACAAAATGTCAGATAGGATAAAAATGAGCAATGGTTCGGAAGACCCCCGAAGATGACGGGGAACCCAGAAAAAAGGAGAGCCACTAACCAGCACTGCAGCTACCACAGGGATTGGGGGCACATGACTGAGGATTGTATAGAGTACAAAAAATTCCTGGACGAGAAAGTGGTGGAAGGCCATCTAATGGAGTTTTTAACTGACAACAAGAATGATGCCGAGCTGGTAGAAGAGGTGGACTACGAGAAAGGGCCAAAGGGGACAATCCATATGATACATGGATTGGTGGCTCCATATACAAACAACGAGATAAGGCACGTCCAAAGGGTTGATGGGCAGGCAAAGCAAGTCATGAAGCTCAGCATGAAGAGGCCGAGGTAGGGGAAGTCCCCGCGGACCCGATCACCTTCAGCGGCGGCGACTGGACGGATGAATAACGATACCCCATAATGACGCGTTAGTTATCACCCTACGAATAGGGGACTACGACGTGGAGAAAATACTAGTGGACCAGGGGACCAGCACCGAAATCATGTACTATAACACCTTCAAGAAGATGGAACTGCCAACAAGTTCACTACAAAAGTGCCTTGTCCCCTTGGTTGGTTTCAGCTCGCAGACCGTGTGGCCAGTAGGGAAGGTCACACTACTTGTCCGAGTAGGATCAGTAGTACTGAAGACAGATTTTCTTGTGGTGGACATCCCCTCATCCTACAACGTGATTATAGGAAGGACATGGATGCATAAAATGAGGGCGGTCTCTTCCACTTACCACCAGAAGATCAAGTACCCCGGAGCAGACGGAATCGAGTGCATTAAAGGCAACCAGAGGGTGGCTGATCAATGCTTTACCATGGTCTTGAAAAAATCCCCAAAAGCCGAGCTGGTACAGACAGTAGAAGTTCCAGACCAACCAACTTTAGAAGACGTCGGTGGCGATCCCACCAAAAAGATGGTAGAAGGACTGAAAAAGGTACAGATTCAGGAAGATGATGCAGAAAGGTATTTCCCGACGCATGAGACCCCCTCCGAAATTTGGGAGGAAATGTGATTCGTCGCTTTTCTTAAAAGCCACATTGATGTGTTTGCATGGACCCCCCAGGAGATGCCCGGGATAGACCCTGAAGTCATCTGCCACCATTTGAATGTGGACCCTCAACACAAGCCAGTTGTGCAGAAGGCAAGGAGGTCGGCACCACAAAGACGCAGACAGATGTCGAAGAGGTAGAGCGGCTACTAGAAGCGGATGCTATACGAGAGGTAAGCTATCGGATTGGTTGGCTAACACGATTAAGTAGTCAAAAAAAAGAAGAATGGAAAGTGGAGGGTGCAAGGTGGATTTCACCACCTCAACAAGGCATGCCCGAAAAAGGCACTTTCCACTCCCCGTAATCGATCGGCTAGTAGACGCCACATCAGGCTATGAAAGGATGAGTTTCCTTGATGCATACCGAGGATACCATCAAATAGCCATGTACGAGCCAGATCAGGAGAAAACATCTTTCATATCACCAAGAGGGCTCTACTGCTACAAAGTTATGCCTTTTGGGATACGGAATGCCGGAGCAACCTATCAGAGGCTGGTTACTAAGATGTTCAAAGACTAGCTCGGCAAGACTATGGAAGTCTACATCGACGACATGGTAGTCAAGAGCAAGTTGAAGCCTGATCACCTCGCTGACTTAAAGGTAACTTTCAACATTTTGAGAAAATACAAGTTAAAGTTAAACGCTACCGAAATGCCTTTGGAGTCATTTCGGAGAAGTTCCTTGGGCACTTAGTGACTAAGAGGGAATTGAGGCCAACCCAAAACCAAATTACGGCTGAAGGCCTTCAAAGCCCAAAGACCACGAAGGAGGTCCAAAGATTGACGGAATGGCAAAGCTCTCTAAATCGTTTCATCAAGAAATCTTCGGATCGCTGCAGACCTTTCTTTCAACTTCAAGAAGAAGAGAAGGCTACGAATGGGGAGCCGAGCAGGAACAAGCTTTCCAGGAGTTAAAAAACTACCTATCATCACCACCATTATTCTCTATTCCAGAAGTTGGGGAGCGATTGGTACTATACTTAGCAGTAACTGACCATGCGGTTAGCTCGGTCCTTCTACGAATAAAGGGGACAGAGCAGGCTCCAGTTTACTTCGTAAGCAAAACGTTGTTGGATGCTAAGACATGCTACCTGCCATTGGAGAAGTTGGTATACGCCCTTGTTGTGGCATCAAGGAAGTTGCCACATTACTTCTTACAACATCCCATCACCATACTCACTGAATATCCACTAAGGGCCTTGCTCAGAAAGGCAGACTTCTCTGGAAGAATCTCCAAGTGGTCAATAGAATTGAGTCGGTTTACCTTGATGCTCGACCCTAGGGCGACAATCAAAGGGCAGATTTTAGCGAACCGTTCTTTGAGTTTTTCTCCGACAGTGGCACCACCACCGCTGTGCTCCACGAGAAGGAGCAAGTTGGAAATCCCGAGCAAACAAGGGAGGTGGCCGATCTGGAATCAGACGAATGGAAGCTTTACGTTGATGGGTCAGCCTGCAACAAAGGATCTGGAGCAGGAGTTGTGCTTTTCTCTCCAGAAGGATTGGCTCTGGAGCAAGCGCTACGGCTAGGATTTAGTGCCACCAACAATGTGGCAGAATCTAAGCCCCGATCATTTGGACTAAAAAGTGCCCTAGAACTCAAGGTAAGCAAATTGAGAATATTTTGCGACTCACGCTTAGTTGTTAACCGCCTTTCGAGAGAATACGAATACTTAAAAGCGAAGATGGTCGCGTGCACTGAGGCGCCAAGGATTTGCTTGATAAATTCCATACGATCCACATCGAAAGTAGATGTTGGGGTCAAAATGCACACGCTAGACTCACCGCTTGCCCTGGGCTCGGCCGTCCAAAACGTAATATCGCCCGCATGGTGACAAGTGGACTATCCGGGCAAACCAAGCATTGGCCGACCGTGGAGGTCGTGGATGGAAACCGAAGCCGGGACCATTTTGGATGGACCCAATAGTGGCATACCTACGAGATGGGACCTTGCAGGAGGAGGACAAGAGGGAGGCACACAAAATCAAGACCAAATCAGTACGCTTTTGGCTCTCTCCAGAGGGTAAGCTTTACAGAAAGTCTTTCCTTGGTCCATACCTATTGTGTGTGCACCCAACCCTGGTCCAGAAATTTCTTTACGAAATTCATCTTTTGAACCGGGGTGGAGGCACACGGTGGGAGGTCTATAGCCCACCGAGCAATATCGAGGGGGTATTGGTGGCCATACATGAGGGGGGGATCGCGAAGGCCTTTGTCAAAACTTGTGAAAAGTGTCAAAGTTTTCCCTCCGATCCGAGAGCACCCGGTGAGGAGTTGCTACCTTTAACTAGTCCGTGGCCATTTGCCCGGTGGGGATTGGACATCGAGGACCCCTCCCTATGGCAATAGGAAAACGAAAATTCCTACTTATTGGTACTGACTATTTCACAAAATGGATAGAGGGGGAAGCTCTTGCCAAAATCACAGAAGCAATGGTGGAAAGGTTTGTATGGAACAAGATAATCACAAGGTTTGGAGTACCCTACTCCATTATCTCAGATAACGGATCCCAGTTCGGCAATAAATTCAAAGGCCTTACGTGCCTGAAGTACGGTATCGGGAATTACTACTTTCGACCCTAGCGTACCCACAAAGTAAGATGACCCGTGGAGGCCTCAAACAAAAGCGATATTAAAAAGCCTCGAGAAGAGATTGGAGAAGTTAAGAAAGGGAAGGTGCTTTGATGAGCTCCCGGCCCGTGCTTTGGGCATCTGGACCACCCTGACGGGCGATCTACGGGAGAGACGCCGTATTCCCCGCGCATATGGGACCGAGCGGTGATTCCTTTGGAAATTGGTTTGCCAACCATTACGTACCACCCTCGTCCGAATCGGGGGCAGCGATAAAGCCCTCGGTGGCGGCTTCGACCTTGCCGAGGAAAGAAAGGAGGGCGTGCACTCATCACCTTGGCGACTTATCGAGGCGGCCTCACGAAGAAGCTATAACAAGAAGGTCAGCCAAGGGGAATTGAGTGGGAGATCTAGCCCTAAGGAAAGTTTTTGGCCAACACCAAGGTAGCCAGCGATGGGAAGCTTGGACCAAATTGGGAAGGCCCATACAAGATCGTGGGAATTGGCTGGCATTGGGGCCCACCGTTTGGCGATCCGGATGGAAACCTAGTTCCACGGTCGTGGAACATCCAAAATATAGAAGATTCTTTTTCAAGAACATATGGGCTTGATTACTAATACAATCCGCGGCTTTCTTTGGTGAATACGAATAAATTCACACTTGTTTTTAGTGCCTAGTTGGGATGGGAATAAAATCACCACCAACGATTAGTTGTTCATTTCTTTTTTATATTTAATGAAATTTTACTTTTCCTAGCATGATTAATATGAACCCGAAATTTCTACTTACGCAATTTGGATTCCTATTGGGAGCGAGAGAGGATATGAGTATTGCAATCAATTTCTAAGTATGAAAACACTCAGATATGCAACGAATATTGCAAAACAATTTCTAAGTATGAAAACACTTAGATATGCAACGAATATTGCAAAACAATTTCTAAGTATGAAAACACTTAGATATGCAACGAATATTGCAAAACAATTTCTAAGTATGAATACACTTAGAATTGCAACGAATATTGCAGCAAGAAATCCCTAAGTATGAAAAAACTTGCGCCTGGAACTCTCAAGGGTGATAATTGCAACAAAAAGTACGACATTACTTAAACAAACAACCAGCAGCAGAGGAATTAAAAAGTGTTAACAGGCCACATGAGGCCAAGCAGGGACCACGCAGGGTCAGATCAAGAGAATTAAGATAAAGACAAGTTTGAAATAAGGCATCAAGCCTCTTCACTGAGCCCTGAGGCATCAGTGGAAGAAATGGGATCAGGATCATTTGCACCATCCTCCAGGACAGGAAGGTCGGCATGAGCATCATCAACTCAAGGCGCTTGGAGAGAGGTTCGCCTCGGATCTCCGAGATCGGGGCTACGCCACGAGGCGTTTGCACGAACTTGAGAGCAACCACCCTCCTTTCGGGAGCTCCATGTCAACCCAATGAGGGGAAGACTTATCAATGCCAAGCTTCTCGAGGCAATGCCGCCAAGCCGCCTCGGATAGTATCTGCCACGGTGGCATTTTGAGCTTTGTAATTATACGTGACTTCTACCCGGCTTCGGTACGTATTCCCCTCTGCCCTAGCCTCTCGCGTGATTAGTGATTACTCGGGCGAGCTTCGACCTCCTCTGACCTCTTCACCAGATCAGCATTTTCCCCCCTGAAGGCCTCCACTTCAGCACGAGCTTCCTTGAGGGACTGAGCATACTAGGCGTTCTCCTTCTCAGCCCTCTCCGCCCTTTTTTGCTCCTTCCTCAGCTCCTTCTCAGCTTCTTTTGCCCTCTCGAAGCCTACAGAGGCCTTCTGCATGATCTGAAGATAAAAAGCAAGGTAAGGCGTAGATTCAAATAGAAATTCAGGATACATAAAGGGAAGCAAGAGAGATCAATGTACCTTAGCACTAGACTGGAAGATAGACTTCATCAGGACGTCATATGAGTTACCTTTCTCCCTCTCCATGTCATTGGGAAGGAGGGCAGCTCTGGAGATGCCAAAGGCCACGTCAGTAGAGGAAATCTTGTCAATTGCATTGACAAGAGTGCCGTCAGGGCGAGCAAGTGCAGGGGCCCAAGGTTGAGCCAATGGTGGGGAGTCAGGCATTGATAAACTAACGTCCCCAGTCCTTCTCCTCTGAGGAGGGGGTTGGACCGGCTGCGGACTCCCAGCTGGTCTTTTCTCTCTCTGACGATCGTTAGGAGCAGGGGAAGAAGGTTGAGAAGCTCGGCTTGAATGGACGGTCAGGGGAGCATGGGAGGTTCCACCAAGGTTCAGGTGGTCCAGAAGGTTAACTGGTTGAAGAGGCATCTCCGTATGATCTGGGGAGGGGGAGTAGCCCGGTGAGTCGTCCGAATCTACTAGTCGAGAAGTTTGCTCGGCAATCTCACGGATAAGAGCGCGACAATCAAATGCCCTTGGTCCTCCTTCTTCCTCTTCCTCTCTTTCTTCTCCGACTACTCTGCCGGATGTGCTCGGCTCTGCGTCACTGCGAACAAGAATTGGGATGGCTGTGGGGATCTCTGGAATGTGGGCTTAAAGTAACCTGGCCACAAGATTACTTGGAGCTCGAGAACGCTCAATCCTTTCCTAGCTCGGCCGTTGCTCGTTCGATTGGTCCTTCGCCTCTCCCGCGAGGTGTGTCGCGAACTAGGGGAGTGGCTAGTAACCACGGACGCCTTGTTCTCCCTCTCCCTTCGCCTCAATACCACCACAATATGTGGGGTATAATCCAACAAACAAGTGAGTTTGACGTCCCGAGACCAACGGGGGTTGGTGGGAAGCCGGCCAAAGTAAAAGAGCCCGAGCAATATCCTCACGGTGGAGATTGCCGTGGATAAGGCGACCACCGTGGTTAAGGTTGTCCGCTGCAACAACAGAAAACCAACACAAGAGAAGAAACAATCAGTTATAGTTTCTAAAGGAAAAAATAAAGACTAAATATAAGTACAAAGGTACTAACGCAGTCTGCCAGGAGTTGTGGGGCATGCAAAGCCGATGGTCATCCCCCTCGGCATCTCCCGGGCTTCGGTTGCCGGTGACTACGAGGTAGTCATATCCGCCCCACCCTTGGAAGAATTTGGCGTGTCGCTGATAAGCTTCTCGTTGGGATCCCTGGCTTTGAAGTAATAAGTATTATCGATTGAAGGAACTACGCTATAGAGATAGTGTAAGTCCCACCAACAAAGATCAAGGCCCAGTAGCCTATTTAGGGCTATTGTGCCCATAACTACCCTAACAAAATTAGGGCATAGCTGCATTGGGTTTAGGTGGCATCTAGAGCACACCTCACAGAAGAAGGGGTGTAGGGGGAACCTAAGGCCCCCCTCGACTATGAATATCAGGGGGATATGGATCTTGGTTTCATCCTGACCATGTTCTTTCAGATCCCAATGGTTGTCTAGTCGGAATTGAACGTCGACGGGGATCTCGTACTTCCTACGAAACTCTAAAATTTTATCTGAGGTACTTAGGAGAGCCCTATGTCTACCCATTTTCACTGAGAAAATTAGGGTTTCGAAAGTTGAAACCAGTAAAAATAGAATGTGCACGAGCAATCCAAGCGACCTAAGAAGATGAAACACAAGAATGGAAATGGAAATCTAGATGGTACACTTACGTGGAAGGGATAGAACTAGTGGGACGGTCTCCGACGTGAACGGAGGGAAATTTTCCAAGTGACGGAACGGAGAAAAGGGGCTGCTGTTGCAGAAGGCCTGAGCGTCGTTAATGGCGGAAGGGGTTTTTTCTCTCTTCTTTGCTCCATTCGAAAACGAAGTAAAAAGAAGAGTGAGAAGTTTTCGGCTTTAAAAGGGTTTTGGGGGGAAGAATAATGATTATTCCGCCCAAAACCCCATAAAAGTGGGATGTGACGACGAAAACGCCGTCGAAAAATCGTCCTTTGGGATTATTATCCGAGCCACGAGGAGGGGGCCGCGATTTAATGCGAAGGTCGCACCACTACCCACGCGGAGGGAAGGCGCGCGTAAGAAAGCTTCGGAGCGTTGGGAGCCTGCGGCACCATCGACGCAACAAAGCAGAATGTGAGCCGGGGAGCAATTGGGAGAGGAAAAACTGATTACCCTATCAGAAGGCATGGCACGGTCTTAAATGACCACCACTCTAGAGGGATTATTAGCTCCGGCACCACATAGGGAGTTCGTTAGTCTCAGCACGAGCTATATTGACCATGAATAGGTCGAATCAAATTAAAGTAAATGCATCAATGCACTAGCTCGGGCGAAAGGCACGCGGGATGCCCCTGATATGGCCGATCTGTGGGAGCTACGGATGTAGTTTGGCAAGCATTCTGGAATACATAGTCCAGCTCGGCGTGATGAACTAGACTATGTACGAGTTACTCCAAGCTACGTGTAAGCTCGGCACCGCCACGAGAAGGGCAGTGAAACATTCCAGAATATTCTATAAGCGGTACCTTACAAGATAAGGAGCAATCCCGTAAAATAAGGGATTGACATGAACATTCCTAATGAGGATGGGAATAGACCCCATATAGGAATGAGTCCTATATGGAAAGAAAGACTACTGCTAGACGAGATCTAGCAATATAAGGAAGCTGTCCTTTTGATAGGAAAGTCCTATTGAGAGAAGGACTCCTAAAGAGAATAGGAAACAGTGGCACAAGATGCCTAATGTGAAGGACGTCTACACCTATAAATACAAGGCAATAACCATGACAAAGGGTACGCGGTGAATTACTTTCATACGCATTGTGTTTTAAGCTTTCTAGTACGTGATACTAACTTAGGCATCGGAGGGCCTTTGCCAACGAGAGGCAAAGGTGCTCTAACCCTCTTTCTGTCTTGCAGATTTAGGGTTGATTCAAGGAAGCACATGATCTAGAGTTACGCGGATTTATCCCCGTACAAAAACACAACTATGACTTCTGCAACTAGCACCTCAAGTTAATCTTACGAATTCTGTAATTCTAAACTTTTCCACCTGAAAAATATAAAATGGCCGGGTAATACGTGCAATATGAGAACAATAAACATAACTCAACATCAAGATGTGTACAATTAATCGACGATAGGAAATCAAAGAGAATCCTAAATCATTTGCAACCTCTTTCCTAGATTATCTTGGTAACATGCCAAGCACCACCAAAGTCAATTCGTGTGCCTCTCCTTTCGGGTCATATAAGAGTACATTAGATTTTCCTCAAGGAAATCACTCTTATTTCCTCACTCATTCACCCGGTGGGCTTGTACGCGTACCAATCTAGTCAATGGCTTTCTCTATGTCACAGTACAAAGATGTGATAGTAACTGAATCAATAAACTTAGATATCAAATGAGTACAAATATGAGAGAATCAATGAACACTCTTTACAAAGATATTTAAGGGGTGTTCCACTAAGGTGATTTTTTTTTGGAAAAACTGATTTTTCATGGTTTTTTATGTGATGTATTGTGAAAAAATGACCAGTCTCGATTTTTAGAATTTTTTTTTTGTTAGTGAACACCCCCGTAGCGAGAAATGTATTACATACTATCCGGTACCTTAAACCAGTTGATGGTAATACGGTAAAGATATGTGCATAGACCAAAGGGTACCGACAGCGTCGCCGACGCCGGTGTGGGTCCCAAACGGTCGATCCGAGCCGTTCATCGTTCTCAGAATCAAATTCCGAGTGTGGATGAAATGGGGTGATTTTGGATCGAGCTCATACAGCCGTCCGATTGCCTTGATTCCCGCGTAAGGCAACCGGACTACCAGATGAGCTCGATCCAAAATCACCCCATTTCATCCACACTCGGAATTTGATTCTGAGAACGATGAACGGCTCGGATCAACCGTTTGGGACCCACACCGGCGTCGGCGATGCCGTTGGTACCCCATCGGTACCCTTTGGTCTGTGCACATAGACGGACTCATGGTAATAGGCGTGAAGCACAATCAAGGTTCTGAATACCGTATCGGCACGAGTACCGATTTTTCTATTGGTATGGTACGGTACCGGTACCGGTCAATACCGGGTACCGTATCGGATTTGACGCAACTATATATATATATATATATATATATATATATATATATATATATATATATATATATATATATATATATATATATATGTATATATTGAGAGATAGGGTTCAAGAGACACAAAATTTGTCACAGAATATGACATTTTCAATCTCATTTTCTTAAATCCACTTAATCTATGTAAATTTAGTACATACTTGTTGTATTTGACGTTTGGTAGTGATAGAAGTTGAACCCATGCATCACAAACCCTTTTTAAAAAACATACCCTATTTTTTTATAATCTCCCTATTCAGAAATTATAGTTTTTGGGTCACATCGATACCAAATTAGAAAAAATGTGTAACTACAATGTTGTAGATCTTGAAATTCTCTTAAATTTTGATATATAACTTGCCTTGATCGGAGTTCGGAGTAAAAAGTTATGGCTGAAATACGGTGGCAGTTTTGTTCTGTCCGGTATTTGCCCGGTATTTTCCGGTACCGGCCGGTATTCCTGGTATTTTCCAGTACGGCCGGTATCCGGCCGGTACCGACCGGTATTGAACACGGTACGGTATTGAGGGTCATTGGTACCGTTTTTGTAGAAAACCGGTACGTACCGGTCGGTACGGTACGGTATTGATAACCTTGAGCACAATGCAAGGACTTCAGCTTATCCCCAGTACTGTCCATTTTACTCTTTTCTTTGTTTTCAATTCTCTGACACGTACTCAGCCAAATGAATACTTAGGAGTCATATGCATCTCCCATAGCACGTGTACCAAAATTGAAGAGTACAAGAGTACAATACGACATGTGTCATCTAACAACACACCATAGAAACATGAGTGTAAACTCACGTTGGATCATCCAAATCCTCATTTTCTCGTCCCATTTGACAAAATATGCTGGTCTAATATTTTAAGCTATGAAAATCAATAATAACAATTAAGATAAAAATGTAGGTTGTTACAATTTGATAGAGCTGATTTGTAACAGGGTTTAAGTAGACATTATTTTAGAAAACATAAACGGCTCTCATCATTTGCGTGGAACCCGAATCGTGCGCAAATCAACCAATCTATTCAAAATCTCAATCTATAATACTGTCCATTCTTTTCTACTCCTATTTCTTTCGACCAAGTTCTAAGCACAGCCAAAAAGACGGAACCTCAAGATATAATGAACATGCCTTCAAGAAGCTGCAACTAGATATATGCAAAAAGAAGCTGCAACTAAATATATGCAAAAAGTTTCGAACTAACCAACCAATTAGAGCATTCTTATTAGGCTCCCTAAACTAGCTTTTAAGCTAAAATAGAGAGCTAATCCCCTAAAAACCTTTAAAAAAAAAACAGCGCGCCTCTCTATCATTCCTCACCAATTTATTTTTGCTACAGTGCCTACTCAAATTTGATTAGGCACTGTTCACTCACCCTTGTATTTTTTATTTCTTTCCGTCTAAATGCTTTCCGTCTAAATGCTTAGAGACTAAAGGCTGGGTTTTCTTTGTTTCTGACCAAGTGACTAAAGAAGTTCTTTAAAATGTAAATTTTCGTTTAAATACAAATTGTATTCTTCCTTGTGATTAAAACTATACCAGGTCAGATGGTTGGAACTATTTTTGACAGTCAATTAGTCGTGTTTGCACCTTGATACTTGCAAATATAGCTGCTGGAAATATAACCGTTGCAAATATAGCCATTGGTAAAGTTTTAAATTTTTTTTGTTTTTTTGAAAATACTAAAATTTTAAAATAAAAAATTGAGAAAGATATTTGAATAAAAAGGTAGAAGTAGAAAGAAAGAATAGTTTAATAAAGTAAAATTAAGATAGAAACCCCGATTCTATGAAGTTTTGCAAAAGCAGCTTGCTAAATTGTAAAAGAGTTCTCATACAGCATAGTCTTGGTTCTCTGTATTTTTCTTTGGTTTTAGGGGGCTACAATTGTCCAGGGTATAGGTGACGACACTCTTAGTATCGAGTTAGGATGTAATCTCGCCGTTGTGATGCCGACATGTTGCTAGTCCGTATATGTATCCTTCTATTCTAATAGATTATTTTTTCGACGAGCAAAAAAAATTATGGCAGTCTTTTTTAATGATCGCTTACAAGATCCATTAATTAATAAGTATTTCAAAGGGACAAGATACTTTATATATATTCTGTGTATTTTAAAAATATTATTACTATCACAACGTCTAATTAAGACTTAATTAATACGTATATGCCTTTCCCAAGCCAGTAGGCCGGCAATAATTTATGGACAAATTGTATCAAAACACAAGTTTGATCAATGTCGTGGCGGAGTCACCTCTAGAATCTGTATGCATCATATCTTCGATCCATTAAGTCAGAACAGATTACTGCCACAAAAAATTAACTATTACATCACAAGAGAGTTTTTTTTTTTTTGGATCGGCCAATAGGAAGAAAGTCGATGCATTTTATCATATATTATACATATTATAAAAGAGGCGCGAGTAGCATTTTATCATATACTGTAAGTCTTTTAGTTCAGTAATAACATTTTCATTAAATTAGCTCAATAAAAATAAAAATAAAAATAAAAAATTTATGTAGTCAAATCCCATTTGATTGGTATATTAGACTCAATTTAGTTTGGGTTATTAAATAAAGGACCGGTTTCTCTCACACTTAAAAAAAACAATAAATAAACACTCGATTTTTTTTCGGGCTCCACTGTGATGTTCTAAACCATTTATCTTGCTTAAATGAGTAAAGTAGGAAGTCCTGCAAAAATTCAGCGCAATCAAATATCGGCAAGTGCTTGATTCAAACAATTTTGTAAAAACTGTGACTAGAACTAGTGTTTTTAAAACTTTTTGAATCAAGTGCTTACCGATTCCGGATTGAGCTGAATTTATGCAGGATCTCCTAGTCTACTCACTTAAGATCAACAATTCGGAACATCATAGTTGTGCCCGGAAGAGTGAGATTTTCTTTTTTATGTGTTTTATTAAGTGTGTGGGAACTGTCCCCATTAGATAAATAGATGTAATAAAAGAAAGTACTATATAGTTTAGTTTGCTTATGTGAGGGAATCTCAAATAACAAATTAAATATATTGCTGACCACTCACAAGCTGAGTTCAAGAATATTTGGTTAATTTAACAATCAAAAAATCTTCATTACACACTTCACCTTCTCGGCTCCTCCATATCCTGACGAGCCATCATATACTATTGTTTTTCTTTTTTGAAAAGGAAGAGGGCCATCATATATTGCTCATCCCAATCGTTTTGTCATTCAATTTTCTTCCTCTAAAATTACTGTTTTGCCCTTAGGGGTGCTTTGGCTAAAAAGTATATTATGGTTTTTTCGTTTCGTCTTTATTCAATTTTTTTTTGTATTTGTTACTTTTACGTCAAGATTTTGTAGTTTTTAAATTCCTCTCGGCTAGACAAATCTAACAAGTATAAATTTATGATCAAAACCAAATATTTTTTTTGAATAAAGCGAAATACTTGAATTTTTGGCCAGTAATCCAAATATTTTGGCTTTATTAAAAAAATTGAGTTTTGACTATAATTTTATACTTGTTAGATTCATCTCGTCGAGAAGAATTCATAAACCATAAAATCTTGATGCAAAACTAATAAATAAATAAGGACAAAATGAATAATCTAATAATCTGGATTATGGTTTTTAAGCCAAAATAACTCTTAGTTATTTGTCATATTCTCCTGATTGCGTGGCATGGCAAGACATGAAGTTTGTCTTTTTGTGCTACTTCGGGAATCTTCTCACAGTATGGGGTAGAATGGGAGAGTAGAACTCAGGGAAAAGGAACTAAGTGGATAATCGGGAATGGAAAGAACACTGATCTATGGAATGATTGGTGGTGTGGTGACTGCCCTCTTAGGTTAAAATTCCCTGGGATTCATGTTAATTCTGGTATGAAAGTCTCTAATAGACTTTCAAGACTAACCAAGATAAACTATGGGTTCAACTGTTGAACAAGAAGTATCTTAGACATAAATCCATTTATGATTGGCCTAATAGTCGGTCTGCTTCTCACACATGGAGAAGTATATATCATGCACACTTATAACTTTTTCTGTAAAGGAACTAAGTGGATAATCGGGAATGGAAAGAACACTAATCTATGAAATGATTGGTGGTGTGGTGACTGCCCTCTAGGGTTAAAATTCCCTGGGATTCATGTTTTTTCTGGTATGAAAGTCTCTAATATTATTGATGATAATCTCATGTGGGATTTTACCAATGTCATGCAATTACTTGATAATGAGACTATAGATATTATCTCTAATGTCCATATCCATGCTTATCATGCTGATGATGATCAACCAGCCTGGGTTTTTGCTGCTGATGGAAGCTTTTTCCACCTCTAGTGCTTATGAATTTATTCGTAAGGAAGTCGATGATCTTTCTGGTTGGAAGTGGTTCTGGAAACTTAAAATCCCTTCTAAACTCAAAACATTTATTTGGCTTATCCTCCTTAATAAACTTCCTGCAAATAAATTCAGAGCAAGCAGGGGAATGTGCCAATCAGATTTACGTTCAAGATGTTATAGTGTCATTAAGGACATTAATCATCTGTTCAGAGCTTGCCCCAAAGCCCAAGACCTTTGGTCCTTCTTTTGTGGTAGTTCCTAGTTGATCAATAGTTTTGAATGCACCATTTTGGATTGGATCACACTCAATCTTAAATCGAAGAAAATTTCTGGAGTGGGAAATGGTATTCCTTGGGCTAACCTTTTTATAGCAATTCTTTGGCAAATATGGAAGGACAGAAACAAAAAGAGTTTTGAAAACATTGAATTTCCCTTAACCTTGAGTTTTAAGAACATCATTTCCTACTCCAAAGAAATTGAGGTAGCATTCAAGACTTTGATCTCCATGGAATCAAAAATACGGCCAGTAAACTACTTGGTTGCCTCCCACCTTAGGTTTAAAACTCAATACAGATGGTTGTTGGTATGAGTTGACGAAGAAAGCTGGTTTCGGAGGAATATTCAGAGATAAAGATGGAGGGTGGCAGCTGGGCTACTACGGGAAGTTGGATTTTGACAACAGTCTCACTACTGAAATTTGGGCTATTTACAAAGGTTTAACAATTATCTTGGAGAAGATTATGCAACATGTGGTGATAGAGTCTGACTCATTGGTGGCAATTGATCTCATTAACAAGGGCACAAATGGAGTCCATCCTTAGAGAAACATCATCCTAGAGGCCAACATCCTTCTTCAACGAACAGGAGCTTCTCTCAATCATACTTACTGAGCAGCCAACGAATGTGCGGATCACTTGGCACGCGTGGGAACAGAACAATTAGAAAATCTTATCGTTTCTAATGAGATGCCTCTCTCTATACGGGAGTTTGTGAACCGTGACCGGTTAGGCATGAGGTACATCTTAGATTAGTGTTTTGGTTGGGTCTGTACTCATGACTTTTCACCTCTTTGGTGTTGCTCGTTTTCGCCTTTAGTTTAATTTAATTTCCAACTTACCCAAAAGAAAAAAGAACTCAGGGAAAAGTCATTATCAAAAGTATAAACGAAAAAAGAACTCCAGAGTTCTTTTATTTCCTGGCCGGGAGTGTGAAAATTGGAGAATGAGTTTTAAATAAATGGGTTTTGGGTTTAATCGCTCAAACATATAGAATGGAAAAAGGAAAAGGTAAAAAAGTGATAATGTGTCAGCCAAACACCCCTATGATAGGTTTGGTATACATGGCTTTGCTCAGTACTTGCAGTAATCTTTATTATTAATCTCAATTCCTATTCCACAATTTTCCCATGTTTTTTCTATTCCTATTCAATCGAGGAATTTTTTTCCCTCTCTCGATGTTACATTCTAACTAAATATTTAGGCTTAAGTTTTGGATTCAGTTGTCTTGGTTAGAGTAATTTGAAAGGTAAAAAGTTTATAACCGTTGCTTAAAAGTTTCATTAAAGACAAAATAATGAAAATAGAGCCATTAAAATTACTATTTTGTCTTTTATCATATTTCTTATAATTTGATCATAGTTTTTTTGGTCAAGACAAATACATAATTCAAAAATATTGCCGTACGATTCATAATAGAGACAGAAATAAGAGGATTCGTGGAATTAAGAAATCAAAAGATTGTAACACCATGAAATCACAGCGTTATTCAGTTGTCTTGGTTAGAGTAATTTAAAGATAAAAAGTTTATAACCGTTGCTTAAAAGTTTCATTAAAGACAAAATAATGAAAATAGAGCTATTAAAATTACTGTTTTGTCTTTTGTCAAATTTCTTACAATTTGATTATATTTTTTTGGTCAAGACAAATAAATAATTCAAAAATATTGCCGTAAAATTCATGATAGAGACAGAAACAAGAGAATTTATTGAATTAAGAAATCAAAATATTGTAACACCGTGAAATCGCAGCACAATCATACATAGGCTCATATACAATGTAGATGAATTATTTGGATTACATGTCCTAAGTGCATTTTTATTATGCTTTGAATCTACAAGAATTGTAGATTGTGATTTGGGTCTTTTGGTGGAGAAGAAGATTAATTTTTTATGAGTAAACTTATTGACGGTTAACTCAACAACGGTGAAATTCTGAAATGACCATTTTTAGTCGTCATGTGAGTTACACATGGTAATTTTTCGTTACTTTTCATCGAAAAGAAAAATTGCTGTAATTAATACTTCCTCCGTCCCAATTTAAGTGTCATCTACGGAAAATCGAGCTTTTAAAGAAGTTAAAATGTGTGCTCTAAATTTCCAAAAGTAACCTTAAAAACTGTGAAGTGAATTAAATGTATATAAATTGCTTATATTCTTCAAAATGGATCTCAAAAAATATGTAGTATGGATTTTGTTTGATTGATTTCAATTAATTCTATTATACAAAGTTTTCAAAATCATAAAAAATATTATATGTTGAAATATATTGTCAATTTAAGAATGATATGAATATAAAAAAACTGTCTAATCAATTAGAATGACATAGTACTTTTTAGGAGTAAAATTGAAAGTTTGGCATATTTTTATAGTTATTTGTAGAAAGTGGGCATTTATTTTGGGACATTCTAAAATAGAAAGGTGAATAATTAAAATGAAACAAAGGAAGTATTAGAGGGAAAAAAATAAAAAAATATGATCAACACTAGAGGGACAAAATTGATATTTCTGTGAAACTACAGGGACAATTTCTAAAATTTACCATTAAAGTTTGTGGATATTGTGCATCCCCTTATTGGTACATGCTTCGCTCTAGAAAAGAGGGCGTCCAATACATACTCCCTTCGTCCCAATTTAATTCCTCCCTACAGTTATGCGTATCTTTTTAAAACTCATTTAATTTTCGTTCTATAATGTATTTTATATGCATTATAGATTTTATTTGATAGATCTCAATTAGTGCTATTAGACAAAAAATTTAAAAACTTTGAAAACATTACAAATAAAAAGATGTAGAGATATTCGTAGGGTGCATCTAAAATGGGAAGAGCATATTAGATGAGGCGAAGTGAGGTAGGTTGATTCAAAACAAGTAGCGTCCGATGCAGGACAAGTAGTGGCCCTATTTTATGATTAGTTGGACCTGTCGAAGCCTCGGAAGCCAAACAACTTTTAATTGGAAAATGCCGAATTCAACAATTTACTGACGAGCCCGGAATCGGCCCAAACTCAATGGGCTGAAGAAGAATCGCAACGCAGTCATTACTCACAACCCTAAGTCCATAACTGATGATGGATTTCGCTTGAATTCCTTTGTTTAAGCTTTAAATTTAGTAATTTTTCTATTTTAGGTAATATTTAGATTATGAATTACTCTTAGCATGTAATTTTGCTTTCATTTATTCCAGTTGGGATAGCTTAGAATTGTTTCTAGTTTTCAATTTTAGGAGTTTCCCCAGTTTTCAAGATATTTTATTTTTTAGTAGTTTTTAGGTTTTGGTAGGTTTCCCTATAAGAGGGATTCTAATCTTTATTATTCAGCAGTTTTTATTCAATAACAAATTTAGAGTTAATCTCTTTCTTCTTATGGATTCAAGAACTCTAAAGGATTCTACACCAATCTTCATTTGAACTAGTAAACTAACTAGTTTTTGATGAACTCTGTTGTCATAGGCATGTACACAATAAGAGATCAAAAAAATGTACACAATAGAGAACACGAAAGAGAGATATGCGGGGGTACATCGAGAATGTGAAAGTACAAGAGATTTCTCGAGATGTGAAGCCAACAATGCAAAGATCAACGAAGAGTTGGAATCAAAACACTTAATTAGAAAAGTAAGGGAGGGAAGTGAAATTTCAAAAATAATAGTGAAAGTCTCTTAATTTGTTAGAAATCTCAGGGGTGGTAGGTGAAATTGACCCAAATTTAAATGAAGAGGAAAAAGATAAAAACTAGCACCCTGTAGGTTAAACATAAGATAAGCCAAAACATGATAGAACTAATCAAATTCTAACAAGCCTTATGCCATCAATATTTATTTTTTTTGAACAGCAAATTTTTTTATCAACCTTTGAAATGAATTATGAAGATTAAAAGAATCCAAAAAACAAGGCATCAGTACGAAGAAAGGGCAGACCCATAAAGAGTACTCCCCCTCACACCAATAGATACTTGCCGCTGGGAACCAAAAAGCCAAATAATCTTCACCCAGGATCTTGCCTTATGCCATCAATATTAGCCTTGAAATCTTCCACAGAGTAATCTGAGATGCTAATCATGCCTTTGATCTAGAGATGTACCCAGGTTTTGGATAGTAGATTAAATTTTACCCCAAGTAGTAATTCTACCTATTAAAAAGCATTAGACCGCGAATTTAGTTGTCTAACAGTGCGGAGTGAGAATTATTTACCGCCACAATTTTGTTACTTGGAATATACTGTAAAATCTTTCGTCTATACCTACAATGATGCATCGTATCTTCTAATTAAATATTATACTTCTTAGTCTCCGAATCTAATAATTTAGTGCTAGAGTCGTAATGTGTTTTTATTGGAAAACAGCGAGGGTAATTTATACTCCGATACCAATCTTGTATGTAATGGATCGACTCAAAATCTTTTATCAATTTATCTAGCAAGCTACATCGCGTAGTGTAACCGGCTAGCAAGGACTAAAATATCATCATTGCAATATTTATTTTTTTTTTGTTGTATGTATGTACTACGACTCTATTTATTGATATTGACAAGTGTAGGAATTACAAGAACATTTATAAAGTCCCGTATTTTATGGTACGGAGTATTATATAATTAAGGAAATTTAATTATGTACGTACGACATCAGCATGGAATATAATTATAGATTTATCTATATATTTTAATATTGTTTATAGTTTTTTTATTTGTTAATATTTTGTGTTTTGTATAATTTCCGATCTTCATCATTTTTGCTTTCTTTTTCATTTCATCCTAAGAACATATCAATTTTGATATTACTATATCAAAATTTTTTACAGACATCATAAATTCATCTTTACTGATGAGTATTCAAATGAATTGAAAATCTAGCTATTTATCAAACAGCTTTAAGACCTGTAAAATTCTACCAGTTTTTTGTTTAATGCTATTACTAGTATTTAGGTGTCATATTTATTTCAGGCACATCTCTCTCGATGACGTGGCAGTATAAAAATAATAAAAGGGCACTGCAATTTTATTCTAAGCTAGTATTATTTATGTAAAAACATTTTTGATTCCCTTTCTCATCTCCTTTCTCTACACGACCGACTTTCTGAATATTCTCAAGGAACATGAGAAAGATCTCCAAACATTTTTCATCCGTAAGGTTAATCAGTAAGACATGGCCAGCACGTGACACATATTGACTGGTTTATTTTAATCTTAAAAGATATGAAAATCCTAGTCATATATGTTGGTCTTTTGCAATAGAATTAGATTGTCCAGTCTTAATTTGATTAAACTGGACAATCCAAAATCTCAATCGTTCATCTAGATATGTTAGTCGTTCCAATAAGAGATTATCAACAAATTTTTTACCATTAATTATCAATATGGAAGGACAAAATCTGGACTGTCGAATCCAGTAAAAAATAAGGGTCGGATAAATTTTCATTCATCTTTTTTGTAAATTGCACTTTTTCGTCATCTTAAATTTGTTTGTATCTTTCCAATTTTCTGCTTTGGTTGTTAGCTAAACTCTTGTCTTGCTTGGTGGTATTTGCCAATTTTGCTGATTTGTAACCTTCGATGCTTTTGCTAATAGCATATTCTACTTTGTATTTGAAGTTAATAAAAAAAATTGTCCATTAAAAAAAAAAAAAAGACTCTCGTTCATGTTAAGCTTGACGGCCTACGACTACCTAGCTATTTCTTGCCCATTTTTTCTGGCCCGGAGATTCAGAAAATAAGTTTTGAATTAAAACCTCGAATAAAAGGCGTTTCTCAGTAACAACAATAATGTATCCTTAAAGGCATCTTGAAGGTCAATGTTGTTGTTTTCAATTACCTCTGCATGACTTGAAAATATATTCCCTACAGGAACATATCCCACACGATTGCTTTTAATAATACTGGTGAATAATATTACACACTTTATTTTGTTAAAAAGACAAATTAGACTGGAGTAAGATCCTAAGAAAATAGATCACGTTACATTCTAATTTGTCATTTTAAAAAGTAGCTCATTATTGTATGAAAAGAATTATTACACTGTTTACACAGACCTATATATAACCCTTGTTCTAAAACCTGTTCTTCATTCCTTTCTTTACTAGGGCAACTAATACATCTCCCTCTCTCTCTCTCTCTCTCTCTCTCTCTCTCTCTCTCTCTCTCACACACACACACACACACACACACACACACACACAAATGTATTCTCAGGTGCCTAAATGGACACTAAACCCAAGCCCAAACCCAATCCAAATCCCATGCAGAACAAGAACTCTCCAAGTAAATCCCAGAAGGATCAAGAACATTGCTCAAGATCCAAAAACAGAAAGCTTGGTTTCAGATGAACAAAATGACTTAGCCTTTAGCACTGGGCCCGTATTCCCACCAACTCATGGTATGGTGAGCTTTAATAAACAACAAAGCTTGAGGTTGAAGGGAAAAAAGAAGTTGTTGACGTGGAGGGATTTGAGGAAAATCAAATCCTTGACGTGGAAGGTGCCGGAGAAGATTGGTGGTGGTCTCCGGGCCATTCTGCAGGGCGTTACCGGGTACATAGAGTCCGGAGAGATGATGACTATCATGGGGCCCTCTAGTCCTGGAAAATCAGCCCTTCTTGATGTTTTAGCAGGTCTATACTCTCTTCTTTATTTTTACTATTGTGTTTCGCAGAATTATTTTACCTAACTATATTGTTTGTTCTCAGCAAAGAAAGATATTTAATTGATCATTGAAATATAAGAACAATGATTAATTGGAACTGAGGCACCATGGTCGATGGCATCACAAGGAAACATGCATCCCAACGAGGTTGGCAAACATGGTGTCAAGAATCATATACCATCTCAGACCCCGGAAGCAAGCTTGGCAAGATACCAACTTAAAACTAAAAACATACAAGGGTAGGCAAAGTAAACGCCTTCAGCAAATGGCTAACCAATGTTAGGCAAAAACTTTGGCAGCATCTTTTTTGCCAAACTAAGCCAACCCAATTAATTGAAGTCAGCTACATGAATCCTGCAGGAGATCAATTAAGCAAAATCTTAATATAGGACTCCCTATGCAGCAACAAAGCTACATCAAAAGGTGCTCCAGCAAACAACAAGCATCGTAGGAGTAGGAGTATCGATATTATCAAAATTCATTTTGTTTCAGTCTTTTGAAATATGCCAAAGGATGTTTACAAACAAGCTTAGAGTCCAAGGGCGCATCAATAATTAAACACAAGTGGTGTACTTTCCGGTTGCTATAGGTTTTGTTTGGTTTGGGTTTTGAGAGAGGTAGAAAGATAATTTTATTGGGAACCGTGCAAGGCGGGTCCATGTTGTATAGGCTTTAGAAATGGTTATACAATCAATACATAAATTTCAAAATATCAAAAGCATAAAATAAAACGCCTTTCAATTAGTGGAACTTATATATAATTGATGGAGAAATCGACCACTTGCCATAGATAAATTAAGATTGACGTGTTGGGGTATTTTTACTAATAAATTGACAAAAATATTCCTTTTAAGACCTATAATAGTGATAGATTTGAGTGCAATCCATTTGATATTGTACGTTTAGCCAAAAAAAAAATCTGGTAACAATCAGCATGATCAGAAAACAATAGGGACATAAAAATGGTATTTCATTAAAAATCAGGTTCATAGATTTGTAAACCTAAACTGTCAATTTCTTCAAGTAAAATGTACTTCATTCAATTTCATCAAGTAAAATATACTTCATTCAATTTCATCAAGTAAAATAGAATTCATTCAAGTTCAAATTGATTCCCAACAAAGTCTATTTTCGTAAACAGGTCGTTCTCTACACGGCCGTAAATTCTACAAAAAGAATAGATCATTATTTGCTTGGATGGCTATGAAGAGATGAAGTATGCAAAGTAACTCATTCATGTAAAAATATTTTACATATATATATATATATATATATATATATATATATATATATATATATATATATATATATATATATACCGGATCGAATTTTAACAATCTGAACTGTCCAATGTGTTTAAGATTAAGCCCTTCCCGGTATTTTTTTTTTTGATTTCTCACGGAGACCTTTGAAAATACCTTTTAAACGCATTGGACAGTTTGAATAGTCGAAATTTGATCAAAATCTATGAGGTGTGGTTTTTTAAAAATCCCATAGCCCTGACTGGAAGTAAATTGTATATATATACACACACATGCATGCGCTTTACTGTATTCGTTAGTAACGAGTTGGTTAACCATCTAATTGCAGGGAGACTTGGTCGAATCGCAAGAGATACCGGAGAGATCTCGATCAATGGTCATCAACAAACTATCACTTTTGGCCCTTCCATTTTAGAGAGAGAAAAAAGAGAGGAAGTAAGTTGAACTTTATTTGATTATCAAAATTATTTTTTGTTGTTCAAAAAAAAGTTGAACTCAACCAATTCCCGTTTAGCAGGAAACTTGGAAAGGCGGAAAACATGAGGTGGAAAGGCCAATCCTGAAGAAACCAAGATTCCTCTGCCTCCATGGATTCAGAACGAGTGCGCATGTCCTCCAGCAACAGCTCCGAAGGTGGCCTCAGTCGGTGCTTGGAAAATTAGACCTCGTCTTCCTTGATGCGCCGTATTTGGCCCAAGGCAAATCAGAAGTTGAAGGCTACTTCGATCCTCCTTATTACGAGTGGTTTCAGTTTAGCGAGGTAAAAAATACATTCCCTCTTTATTCCCTGCGGATGCTTGACAATCTATTATTTTCGTAATTCTTAGTTCCAAATTTGAGATTACGAAATATAAGATTTATAAATTAAGATTACGATTTAAAAGTATGTATATAATTTTTACGTATAATTATAGGGTTTATTTTAGGGTTTCAATTTATTATTATTTATCTTCTATGTTAAGGGTAGTTTAGTTCTTTTGTGTTATTAGGGTTTCTCTAAATTTATTAGGGTTAGCCTTTATAACCCCTTCATTAGTCTTAGTCTTGTAATTAATCTTTCAAACTTTTCCAATGCAATAATATTACACGTTAATTTTCTCTCTCCTTTGGCAAGTCACAATAATAAGATGCCAAATAGATTTTCCTGGAGAGAGGTGTATAAATTTTTATTGAGAAACTGAAAAGCCCCTCTATGTGATTTTTAGATTCTGCATTTCTCATAATGAATTCCATAAATGTGACCAAATATGAAAAACGCAATAATGCAAAATGGAAAACCATAACTCCGAAACACCCTCTCAATATCAATGTATAGCTTTACTCTTTATAAATTTCGTTGTTTGGTGTTGGGATGATTTTGGACTTTCATATTGCTGAAAAGTATAATTTCTTGATTTTTGTTTGAATTACGTTTTGTATAATAGGATTATCAGGTGTACAATAATTTTGAAGAAAGTATTGCTTACATTGAAGATTTTATGATTAAGCATGGACCTTTTGATGGTCTGATGGGATTTTCTCAGGTGCGTATTTGTTTTATGAATCCTAAATTTTTTTTCTTCATCAATATTTGGTGTGTGTGTGTGTGTCCTTTTCCTAACATGATATATGAAAATTCGGCGTGATAGTCTACAAATGAGTCTCTATTTTGCTTAGTTCTTTCACTTTGTAAATTAATTTGTTGTTAATAAATTGTAGGGAGCTATTTTATCTGCAGCATTACCAGGAATGCAATTAGATGGGGTGGCACTTACAAAGGTTCCAAAGATTAAGTATGTGATTGTAATGTCAGGGGGCAAGTTTGGTGGATCCAAGATTGGGGCTCCCAAACTGGCAGCTACTGCATTTACATCACCTCTCAAGTGCCCTTCCCTCCACATTATAGGTACTTTAATCTTTTGATGGTGATTCCTTTGTTAAACTGTATCTTGAGCCATATTGCAAGACTCAATGAGTACTTATGCATTGCAATATCTTACGTGCAATTTGCAGGTGACGCATGTTTCTTGAAAGAACCAGGGATTGAATTATTGGAATCATTTGTGGATCCATTTGTGATTAATCATCCCAAAGGCCACTCGATAGCAAGACTTGGTTAGTATATATCATGTAGATCTATCGGTCTTTTGCTTGCAAAGTCTCGATATTTATAGTCAATAAATAGTGAATAGTGTAATATAGAGGACTAAGACAGAAATCAAAGGGATTTAAATGCCTTTTGAACATATTAAAATAAGTTTGACGCAATTTCAGATCTAAAACCCTAATAAATAATTTGTGATGTCTAAAACTTTCTCCCTTTGTTTGAAGGATGCTTTAAACTGGAATTTTGTTACTTAGTTACCGTCAATATCACATTCAGGATCTGGCTTGTATGATTAAATTGATTTGCATTTCTTGTTTTCACATTTGAACAGATGAGAAAGGCCGGAACACAATGCTCAACTTCATTGAAAAGATTGAGAAGATGTAGCTGTTAGAAGCATGTAACTTCATTGTGTAATTTTGTTAGGGGAAATAATAAAATGCGGTTGGGTAAGGGAAGTAATGTAAGCATGGAAGCCTGATTGTGTAGTTTTGTAAGCATCAAACCACTTTAGAAGCTTGATGGAATGTCATCGTTTCGATGTTCATTTTCTTGTCCCGTTTAATCATCGTATACTCTTCATTTGATTAATAAATTTTTTGTCGTAAAAGAAAGAAAAGAACCACTTCAGAAGCTATGTAAGGCAGATATATGGTTCATTTTATCTTGGCTTACATGTAGGCATGCAAACCTTGAATATGCAGATTTACAAAAGATTGAAGAATTGAATGAATTCACCCAAAATTCACCAAGAAATTTAAAATGGGTCACCTACTAAGGAATTTAAAATGCAGAAGGGGCTGAGACAAGGTGACCCTCTCTCCCCTTCTTTATTTATCTTGGCTGTGGAAGGACTTATTATGATTTTCAAAAGGGCCCAGGAGTTGGGGTTGATTAATGGTGTTTCAGTGGCACCTAATGGTCCAAATTTGACTCACTTACAATTTGCAGACGGCAAAATTGTGTTTTGCAATGCATCCTTGGAAGAGTTGATGAATGTGAAGAGATTGTTAACCTTTTCTAAGGCTTTGATAGGGTTGAAAATCAATTTCCACAAAAAAGTTGTCTCTAGTGTGGGTTTATCACAAGATGAATTGAAGACTTTTGCTGATAGGCTGGGGTGTAAAGCTCAGAAGTTACCTTTGAAATATCTTGGTTTGCCTCTGGGTGCTAACCCAAGGAAGAAAGCTACTTGGAAAACTATTATTGATAGATTCCTGAACAAGTTAGCATCTTGGAAGAGAAGACACACTTCTTTTGGGGGTAGAATTACCCTTATCAAATCTGTTTTGGGCAATTTACCTATTTACTATCTGTCGCTATTTAAAATGCTTAAATGTGTGTTGAAGGAATTGGTCAAGATTCAAAGCAGATTTCTTTGGGAAGGTGGTGAATTAAAGAAGAAAGTCAATTTAGTGAGTTGGAATAAGATTACAAAAACCAAAGAGAGAGGAGGACTACGTATCAAAGATCTTAAATTGATGAATGAATGCTTGTTCCTCAAATGGTGGTGGAGATTTGGAGCTGAAAGAAAGTCTTTGTGGAGGAAGGTTATTTAATTTGTAGTAAATATAAACTGGACGAATTATCTTGGCTACCCTCTTCTGTTCCAAATAGAGCATTGTCTATTGTCTGGAAAGATATTGTATTTGTAGGCCAAAGAGATTAGGATTATTCAGATTGTTTTGGTCCAATGTAAAGATTTCTGTGGGTAATGGCAGAGAGACCAGATTCTGGCATGATAAGTGGGTTGGGGGTGTTGCCCTACAATCTATTTTTCCAAGGATTTTCAACATATGTTCTTAGAAGAAGGTGATGGTGGCAAAGGTGGTACAGAGATGGGGACCCAATTTTAGTATTTCTTTGGAGTTTAGAAAGGGTATGTTTGATTGGGAACAAGAAGTGATAGGCGCGTGAAATCCATGTATTTAAGCACCTAAGTAGGGTAGAGTTAGCGCGTTTGTCGTACATTTAATCCTCATTTTTCATTTTATGCGTGCTAGTGCTTGTGGTTGGATTTGGTGTTTGTGTTTAATTTGTAGGAAATTGAGGTGATTCGGCGCTAATTGAAGATGTTGGAAGGTGATAGGCGCGTAATGTCGTAGATATAAGCGCCTAAGTAAGGCGAATTAGCACATTAGAGGCGCGACTTTATTCCATTTTCCACTTGATGCGTTGTGTTTTTGGTTTTTTCTTGTGCTTGGTTATTTTGTAGGGAAACAGGTCATAAAATGCACGTGAAGTGGATGCATGGCGGTCAGGCGTGTTGACAAGCAGTGGGACCCAAGCCAGGATGACCAAACAAGGCTGAGGAAGATTTAGAAAGGTCAAAGATCGATACAGGATTGTCCCAGACGATCTGAAGAGTGGCTCATTTGGGAACAGAAGGCACGGGTATCGATACAGGGATTCTCATGTATCGATACCGAAGACACTAAGGGCAGCCGTTTGACTTGCCACATGGTTTGACTTCAGGGAGGAATAAATAGTCCGATTTTAGGTCGAATTAGGGTTCGAACTTTACATTAATTTTTACCTAGTTTTCGCAGCCGTTCTTCGTTGAAGAATTAATACTTTCTGGAGCTTTTTCCACTGTTTTTCTGGGAAGTTTGTTTACTGATTTTCGCTTATTACGGTAACGTTTCCTTTTTGTTTACATTAACTTGAGTTCGCGGGAGTTTGTACGCGATCAGAGATTCAAACCTTCGTTTTAATTCTTATTAAAAGTTTAGTTTCATGTGTTATTCAGGAATTTTGTTATTTGTTTTGGTTAATATGAGTGAGTAGATTCTTAAGTATGGTCGTGGGGTGATTAACACACCGTGGCCAGGTCCGGATCTGTACTGCTCTTATTTTTCAAACTCGATAAATGGAAAGGCAATTTAAGGTTACTAAAGCACTTCTGTTAGACGTGTCCGAGCATTGTCGGAGCCCTTGTAACGCGGGGACCGAGGGACCAAAACTCGTTTCTACGCCAAGACATGGGGTGAACAAATGACCACAAGGACTCGCGATCTTTGAGGGGTGTCTTTTTTCTCTTGAATCAAACATTTTAGAACAACGACGGAGCGAGCAGCCTTGATCCGTCACGGTGTTATGAGACCTAACGACCGCACTTCCTCTTTAATTAGCCTAAATCAGGTCTACTTTACTTAGTGTAAGTAATCTCATCTATCAAACCATAAAGGGTGGCCACCTAAGAGCCGTGTTAAACTAGCAACCCGAGTACTTAGTGAGCACTTTCTGCCTTCTCTGTGGATTCGACTTCGGTCGTACCGGATATTGTGCTGCACCGGTCTCCGCCCTACGCTTGGGGCAACTCATTAATTTAGGTCTAGGAATTCGGTCAAGCAGAAGGCCATGTACGAGTGTCAAGAGTGAGTGAGGCTCAGGAGGCTAAGTGTTGAAGTGAATTTCACGTGGATGAGATCGTAATCCGTCGGGAGCGCTACCCTATTTCTTTGGAGCGCTCAAGAATGGCACAAAAGGGCACAGAAACAAACAGAAGGTTTTAGAGCACTACACCAAAAGTGGTGTAGCGCTACCGAGAGGGGACTGGTCAACGATCAAACGTCAAAGTCGTACTGGGTAGCAGAACTTAAGCAAGCAGTACGTAGCGCTACCTAGGTTTTGGGGTAGCGCTACCGAGGTCTTTATAACTGCAATCGAACAACAGCGTTTAGGTCTTCATGTCGGATTTTTGTCGTTTTTTAATTAAAATTACGGGATTAATATAAATACTTGTTTTTAACTCGAATTAGGGATCCATAAATTTTACTTAGGTTTATTGTTCTATGTTTTTCAGCTACGGCTTTCAGCATTCAACATTCAGCACTCAAGATTATTTCAGATTTTCAGATTTCTGGCTTCCGGATTGGTCTTAGTGTTGATAATCAAGTTTGCTTTCTCCTTGCAATCTGCGGTATTGTTTTCTATTTCTATTTTAATTCTCAAAGTAGGTTTAGATCTAGGTTTAATATAATTTTTGCAATTATTAGAATCATAAGTGAGTAGTCGTATAGAGTGCTGCTGCGGGCGAAGGCGCTTCACCACTAGGCTAATTAATGTTTTATCTCGGGACCGAATTAACTTAATTTTTGAGAAATTTTAGGAAACGAAAACTCTTCTAACAAAAAAAACCCAGGCATCGCCGGAATTCGAAGGCGCACGGAATCTGGTGATAGTTGGTGCACATTTGTTAAGGATCCTTTTTCTTATTCTAAAATCAGTAAAAAGAGTTATTGTGACCCGAGTAAACATTGATTAGGCTAGTTGCGGACGCTGGGTTCCCTCAGTTGTACTCTCATTTTTAATCTGCATTCAGTAAATTAGTCGGTAACTTAGTTAATTAATCTCATCAATCAAGGGGTGGCTACCTAAGAGCCGGGTTAAACTATAATTCCACACTTTTGATTCAACACTGTTAGTTGTCTCTGTGGTTCGACTCCGGTACTTCCGGATATTGTGCTGCACTGGTCGAGAGTCCTACGCTTGGGACGCGTCTTTATTTCTAGTCACCTGGTCGGTCAAGCAAGAAGAATGGAGCAATCTAATGAATTTGATGAGTTATGTGGGATTACAACCAAATAAAGTTGATTGTCTTGAGTGGATGGCTGTAAATGCAAACAATTTTTCTGTTAATTCTCTATATAGGTGCAAAGAAGCTGAAGGTAATGAACTGTGTATGGATCAGATGTACATGTGGAAGAATGTGGCCCCCCCTAAAGTTCTATTTTTAGGTTGGTTGGCAATGTTAGGAAGGGTGAAAACAGGTGAGTTGCTTTACAATCTGGGTATTCTCTCTGATATCAACATGGGTTTTTGTCATTTCTGTGGGGAAGTATTAGAATCTGTACATCATTTGTTTCTCCATTGCGGTAAGGATTGGCAAGTTTGGTGTGAGGTACTCAGTTGGTGGAAAATAGTATGGGTGGTTCCAGCATCAATCAAAAGTTTGTTCTGTTGGTGGAGGGGTTGGAAATTCAAAAAGTTCAAAAGAGTATTATGGGAGTTATCCAGTTTTGTTGTTTTTTGGTCAATGTGGAAATTGAGAAATGAGCTAATTTTCCAAGGTGTTCCTCCCAAATGGGAGGAATTGGGATAGTTGATCAAATTTAGAGTAGCTTGTTAGGTGAAAGCTTATCATGGGCCGGTATTTAGAGATGTATCCCATGGAGATATTGTTTTTAGGTTTAAATCCCTTATTGAAGCTCTGTGATCTTGGTGGGTAGCTACTGGGAGATGATTTATTTTATCTTTTGGTTTGAGTTGATTCCTTACCAACTCATTGTTGTATTTTCCTACTGCCTTTGTCTCTTTTGGTCTGGTGTTAGAGGTCTTGCTGATTCTCCAACCCTCTCCTGATTCACTTTTGGCTTTCCTTGTATCTATCTCTTTTTATTTTTAATAAAAAGTTTCTCTTTGCTGATCAAAAAAGAAAAAAAAAGAACTCTTTCAAAACTCCATAATCAAGGGTTTCTATGGTGTCTAATCATAAAACTGATAACAAAACATGAATCAAACATGAAAATTGATGCAATCAAGTAGAAGAAAGTATGAATTACCAAGTAAAAGCTTCAAGTCTAATAACCCTTGACCTTCTCTTGATTTTCCCCTTCTTTTCGATCTTCTTCTTCTTCTGCTTCTACGTTTATCTCTCTCCCTCTCTCTCTCTCTCTCTCTCTCTCTCATGGATATACATAACTCATTAATTGTTCAACTGTGGTGCTCTAATTCTACCATTTAATCCAAACTTTTGGTATGGAACTCCTATTCTACCGTTATTTTTTTTGTTTTCTCCCTTCTTCTTTTTTTTATCTAAATTCCATGTTTGTATATTTTTTATTTTGTAGAATAAATGGTAAACTATGAAATGCTAAAATTATGGTAGGTGATCTTGGATTTCCACCTTTCTTAGAATTGTTTCATTAGAATTTTGTGGCACTTATCTAAGGATTTTAAAAGTCACAAATTTGCATCTTTATTTTCTCTCAAACAATAAGTGAGCGATCATGAGAGTAGCACAAGTTTTTTTTTTATGCAATATAGGGTGAATTTAGTTGGAGATATCTGAAAAGGTAAATTTACATCCACATGGCAGGGAACTAATGCCGGTTTTTCTGATTTCTGAGCTCAGGTTTTTATTGGTTTTTGGTCATGTAAAATATTTGTTTCCGATGTGGGGGCTTTAGGTTTTTTTTTTTTTTTGCTACTAATTTTGTTGCTGCTAGCTTCTACCGATGGAAGCAATTTATGGAATTCTACTGGTGCTGAAATCCTGATTCTGATCAAAATCCTATGCTATTGTTTGGGGTTTGTTTTATAACTATTTTCTGCAAGGGCGGTGGTTGAAGTTTATGGTGGTATAGTTATGCCTGGTTTGGTTGAATTTTTTAATTAGTAACTCTAGTAGTGATATTTCCTATTAGGGTCCCTTTCCTTTTTTTCCCCTTATCTATTTGTTTTCTTGGTTGGCCTCTTGCCAACATTGTTCTTTGGCTTATTGGTGACATATTTATTATCGAGAAGTGTTGGTGTCTAACTTAGTTGTAGGTGTATAACTTAGTTGGAATATACGCTCGTTGTTATGATTCCATCATGCCACGGGTCATTTCGATTGTCCCAAATATTTTAAAGGATTACTAAAGTTCAGAAATAGATTGATAAAACACCTTGGAATGCTCTAATTAAAGGCTGAAGGTCTGTTTCATTCTCCATGATGGCACCTAAACTTGTAACCTCCCATTCCTTTATCCTCGTACACTTTAGGTGAATCTGAGACCAGTCTAATTTGGGCACTTTTTAATTGCAAACTGCAATCCAATAGCCTCCACAAGCCGATCTCCTCCTTTGATCACTTTCTTTGGTGAAGTCTCATGATATGGGCTTAAGTAGACATCTACAGCTGGTAATAGAAGGGCCCACTGGCCCACATTTAGTCTAGACCAATGTAAAGTAATTGTCATGAAACAGAAAGTCATGACACTGCAAAAAATTGCACCAATCATAGAAGCATGCATAGGAGAGATTATGCACAAGACAGACATGGTAGGTCAAGTAGGGGCAATAAGTTGAGTTGTAATACCATTGAGTTTCTGAAGAGAAAGTATCCAATCGTTTTAGGAAGAGATTTCCTCTTGATTGACCGGAAATTCCAGACATTCTTGTCTAGTTCTGAGGCCTTTTAATTTTTTCATCGACCAAGTATCTGACCAATGGAGATTTGAGGCAAAAGTGAACTTCCTAAAGACCACATAAATCATGACTTCGGGATCATGTGTCGAATTTTTCCACCACTGTTAAGGTAGCAAAGCAACTGACTCTCTCATGGCTGTCAATTTAATCAATGAGGATTTTGATGGGTGCCATCCACAGAGCAATATGATTTTCAAAATCAAAGCTCTGAAGACTCGTACTAGAGCCTCTCTTTCTCACGTTTCTTGCAGTGCAAATGAGTGTGCTGACCATCTTGCTAGTCTGGGAGCCGAACAGAATGAACATCTGGTTATCTTGGACAAAATGCCTCTCTCCATCAGAGAGCTTTGGAATAGGGACCGCCTTGGTCTTAGGCATATTTTGGACTAAATTTGTTTTGATGGTTTGTAACCTAACCCACCTCCTCATGGAGTGCTACTTTCTGCTTTAAGTTTGCTTTAGTTTCCGAATTACCCAAAAAAAAAAAAAAAGCAAAGCAATTGTTTGTGAACCTAATCTTATGGCAGATGGCCTAGACATTCTGCCACAATATTCCAACATCGTAGTGCCTGTGACTCATACAGAAGCTTATCTTGTGCATTAGGGTTTAGATGTGAGGAATCTTAGGTCTATACGCATCTTGGCTTTTAGAGATAATGATGTCGAGGATCCTCTCTCCCAAAATACTGTGTTGAACTCTCCCACCAAATTAAGAAGTTCCAGTGTGAAGAACCTTAAGTCCAAGCGTACCCAAGCCTCTACTGACGTTGATTCTTTGGACGGTGATCATTCTCTGGCTTGCCCAACCAATCACATGTTGAGATATCTCAAATCTATACAAATCATGGCTTCTAGGGATACCGTTGGTAATATAAGGGGTCATCATATGGCCAGTCAAACAAAAACAAGGCTTGAAGGAGAAAGAGAAAAAAAAAAACTAAGGCTCATGGATCTTAATGATATTCGACGCATGTTGGGGATAATTGCAACGACCCTCATATGTTTCGCAGACCACTGAGACGAA
Organism: Vaccinium macrocarpon; assembly: GCA_022606695.1. Classification (NCBI taxonomy): domain Eukaryota; kingdom Viridiplantae; phylum Streptophyta; class Magnoliopsida; order Ericales; family Ericaceae; genus Vaccinium; species Vaccinium macrocarpon. The sequence goes on along the minus strand of CM040180.1, from coordinate 36,035,384 downwards.
TGCTATAGTAATATCCTTTATAGATCTATTTTCTCTAATAGTTTGTTTTGCAGGTGCTATTGTGGCTATTCTTTCGGTTTATTTACCTTTTTGGTCCTCAAAGTATTAGCAAGTGGCCAATTTCAATCCAATCTAAACATTTTTCCAATTGCGTTCCCAATTTTTAAAATGTGTGTCAATATAGTCCCTACCTTTAACGCCGTCACCCTTGTCTGTTAAAACAAATGGGCATCCGTGGTATTTCACACCAAATACTACCATAAAATTAACTAAAAACATAAGGAAAAAACAAGAATTTTCAAAACTAGGTCAAAATTTGTTATCAAACCCCACTCCAGAAGTACCCCTCCCCCCTCCACCCAAAAAAAAAAACTCTTTTTTTATGGACATATAAATAACCAACACTAGATCTCGCATTTGGTTTGTAAGAACAACCAAATTTTCATCAAAAATCAAAATTTAAATAATTTCATACTACAAATCCAAATGGGTTAGAGTAAAATACAAACCCCATTATTTTTATTTTTTTCTTGAAAAGGTCATAGATATATAGAAATGAGATGAACCATTTACATCGTTGCACATTAACTTCTCAAAGTTGGGCGAAATACAACCCAGAAGAAATAAACTGTTTCTGTTAAGGCAATAAAAAGCTAGCCAATGTGCTACTCTATTCGAGTTACGACTGCACCACTAAAAGGACCACTGTCAATTGATTGCTCAAGCTCTAATATTGTCTTCAACAATGGTGGCAATTTCCAAAGGGCATGGAGAGTAAGATTTTTGGATAAGGGTAATCATCGGGCTGGCCGGCCCAGCCCATGAGCTTTCAGCCCAAGCTCGCCTACAGGCCGGGCTTCGCGGGCTTTTATTTTTTAGCAGGCCGGCCAGGTCGGGCTCTCTCTCAAAAGATGAAACCCAGGCCTAGCCCACGGGCTTATCCTAGCCGAGCGGGCTAGTCTTCGAGCGGATCGGGCTCTACTTTAAAAAAAGATTAAAAAAAACTAATATGGGAATTAAAGTTAAATCATTCTACTTTTGATACCAACCTCGGCAGTGCCAAGACGCATGCACGGTATGGATGAATTAATGAATGGTAGCAAGCAACCCAAGGAAAATTAAAACCAGAAAGATGCTCCAAGTCCAACAATAAAATAAATAAATCTAATCTTGCTTTTATAAAAGCTGGAAAGATCACAAAGTGTCAAAGTCCATCTAGTCAATAAATATATTCCTATGTACTAAATAAATAAAAAAAATCTCCCATATGCATTCAATCATGAAAGCCAATTAATTTTTACTTTCGGAAAAATTCTTCGACGGGCTACTGGGTGGGCGGTATCTCGGGCTGACGGGATGGGCCGCCAGGTGAGCCAACAGGCGGGCGGGTTGGAGTTAAAAGTTTTAGGCCCAAGCCTGGCCCATGGAAAAGTCGGGCTGGGTTAGCCCGCCCACTTGGCGAGCTCAAGCTTTGGGCAGGCCTCGTGCCACTGGGCTAAATGATGAGGCTTATTTTTGGACGTAGTGTATGAGCTCTTGGCAGTCGAATTCAAACTCCATTGAGCAATCCTGCTCCAAAGCCAAGGAGCAAGCTATGGGAAGAGCCCAAGCCTCTGAGTATAGAGCTAATGAAGCTTGAATTTTTCCAACCTTCCAAAATTGAGCCTTTTCACCACTGTTTCTGGCAATGATGCCAAAAGTAGCTCTACTGGGATAGGAAGAATATGCTCCATCAAAATTGATTTTCGTCAAAGAGGTAGAGGGGGGGATCCATTTAGAAACACAAGGGGGGTTTTGGATTATCCACTCTAGCACTGGAGAAGATAGCAAAAAGGTAATCCTTGTTACTTGTGCAGGCTGCCTCAATAGTGTCTTGGGGAAAGGGGAGCTTTCCAATAAAAACATAAGCATTTTGAACTTTCCAGATGGCCAAACAGAGTTGGAAGATAGAGCCCATTATGTTCTTGGGTGTTTCTTTAGCAAGGTTATCGCAAAGTAGGTCCCCAAGCCATCGGTCTGCTACCAGGATTGGGTGATCAAGGATCCAAAAAGCCATCCATTGCCAAACCAGACTACACGAGTCCAGAGGAAATTAAATAAAGTATGCTCTATGGTTTTGATGTCGTTGTTACAGATAGGGCAGAAGGGTAGGGGAGCACTTACGTTTGAAAGATTGCTTTTGCATGCGATCCAATTATGAGCCACTTTCCACATGAAGCGGCGAATCTTGGGAGCAAAAGGTGTAGACCATAACTTGTTCTAAACAACTTTTAAAGGGTTATAGAAGGAAGATGCTTGGTTGGGCTAGTGGGTGGGGGAGTTCTTGAGGGCACTATGATATTCGAACTTGACGGAATACTTGCAGATTTATTTGGGGGGCAGATGAGTTTATCAGGGGCTCTGTAAAGGCTGGATAGGATGGCTTGCTTTTCTTCAGCAATGTTGTAGGTGTTCAGCTTGTCAAGATCCCAAGTGAGAGTTGTTTGGTCTATAAAGTCTGCAACAAGAGAAAGGTGGCATTGAGGGGGTCAATGGCTTCCAATTTTTCTTCCTTTGAGCGATGGGGTCCATTTTTCATTCCAAAAGTGAATAAGCTCTCCATTACCAACATTCCAACTTATCTCCTTGTGTTTAAGATGGTGGAACACTTCATGGGCTACAATGATGTTATCTTGGATTTGTCTGTTAGGGATGAAGGTTGATTGTTGTTCAGAGATCAGGCTATTGATGAAATATTGGAGTCTATTTGTCAGGGTTTTGGAGATGCTTTTGTAGATGAAGCGACAGAGGCTAATTGGGCGGAGTTACTTCATGGATTCAGGGTTCTTTGTTTTGGGGATGAGTATGATGTTGGTAAGATTCCACTCTTCAATAAAACGCCATTTTGGAAGAATAAGCCCACCATGTTCCAATACTTTTAAAAGAATAAACCTCAAAAACAGTCAAACCAAGGGTCTTTTAAAGGCCCCAATTGGAAAACAGCTAACTTAACTTCTTCCTGAGACAAAGCTCGAACAAGGGATTTGTTAGTATCAAAAGAAACAATAGGATCACCAGGGATGAAAATATCATGAAAATCTCTATTATAAGGAGAGCTATATAAAGAGTGAAAGTGGGAACTGATAATACTCAAAATTTTCTTATTTTTAGATCTCCAAACACCATTAAAATCTTTGAACTTCATAATTTGGTTTCTCTACCTTCGCTGGTGGTAGTGAGGTGGAAAAAGCGAGAGTTTTTGTCTCCCAATTGAAGCCATTTAATGCAGGAGCGTTGGTGCCAAATCATGGCATCCTTCTGCCATAAGTCTTCGAGCCTTCGCTGCAAATCTTTCTCAGAGGCATGCAAGGCTAAGTTGAAGCTAGATTCGAGATGTTTCTAGACTTGACAAAGATGGTCTTTGATGGTGGCAATTTGCAACCTATGATTGCCAAAGTTTTCTTTGCTCCAATCCTTGAGTTGTTCCATACATTTCTTGAGTTTCTTTCAGATAGTAGCCATGGAAGATCCTTCAAAGATGTGAGACCAGGCACATATGATTGTTGATCTATAACCCTCTTTCCTGGACCAAAAGGATTCAAATTTAAAAGGTTTCCCTAATTTGGAAAGAGGGGATAGAGTGTTGAGAAACAATGGGTTATGATCAAATCTAATTGTTGATTCAACCATCACTAGAGCTTGGTCATGAGTTTCTCGCCATTTGGAGTTGGTGAAGGCCATGTCAATACATTCCATGATGAAGTCATCCCCTACACGGTTATTCCACCATGTGAACTTACCCTTGCATTCCAGATCCGTCAAACCACAGAATTTTAACATCTCATGGAAGGATGATAATCTCCCAGGATTTGAGGGGAAGTCCTCCAATTTTATCAGCGCCGCTAAAAGTTTCATTAAAACCCCCTATGCAAAGCCATGGAAAAAGTTCACACTGAGCGATGGATTTAAGATTCTCCCAAATTTGATCACGTCCTTCTCTAGCTAGGCATCCATAGATAAAGGAAACAGCCCACAAATTCCTAGAAGTGCTATCAGAAATAATGGTAAGAATAATGTTTTTGGATTTAGAATCAATGTCAATATCCAAGTTATAATGACACCACAAAGCAAGACCTTCAAAGAGGCCTAAAGGATCAATATAGAAGATGTAATTAAAACCTAAGTTACATCGGATGATTTCCAGACGAACCTTATTGCTTTTTGTCTCCATCAGAAAGACGATGGAGGGGTGATTTTTCTGGACAAGATGACCTAAAGCCTGGTTTGTTAAGGTACGCCCAATGCGTTGACAATTCCAGGTTAGAAGCATCATGGAGAGTGTTATTGTTTGGGGCCAACCTCATGCCCTTCTTCCAGATTAGTATCCATCACAGAGTTAAAATTCTAAGAGACCGCAACATCGTAAAGGTTTTCATCACAGAGATTGGAATTGCTAGCAGAGATGGTTGTTTGCACATCGTAAAGGTTCAGGAGCACAAAGGCAGAAAAGCTTGGGGCCTTTTCCCTCCTCACCGTTGTCAACAACTTTTCTTTTGATAGAAAGAAAAGTGGTTAAAAAAGCTTCAAGTTGAGGAGTAATGGAGTTTTGGGTTGTGTTTGGGTTGGTGGTAAGGGTTTGGTATGCAAGAGTATTTAGAGGATCAATTGGAACAATTGGTTTAAAGATCACTTTTTGTGGTGTATGCTTGACCGACCAGGTGACTAGAAATAAGATGAATAAAGACGCGTCCCAAGCGTAGGACTCTTGACCAGTGTAGCACAATAAATCTCGGAAGTACCGGAGTCGAACCACAGAGACGGTTAACAGTGTTTGACTCAAAGTGCGGAATTTTAGTTTAACTGGCTCTTAGGTAGCCACCCCTTGATTTAATAAGATTAATTAACTAAGTTACTACACTAATTTGACTGAACGCGGATTAATAAAAAGAGCATAGCTGAGGGAACTGTGGACAGCCCACGGAGTTTGTGCAGTTTCTTGTTTGAAAAAGATTGTGATTATTAGAGTCGCCACCCGGATTTGTGGTCCGAATCCGAAAAACCAGTAAAAAAAAATATGACTCATTTGCCCATTGAAAAGGATTTTGCTGATCACGGCGGAACCAACGATTTCTCGGATTCGGGGGTTTGGTTACGAGAGGGGAAGGGTTTTATGGCACCCTTCTTGCCCGGTCCGTAAACCAGTCTCTACTCAATATTCTGTGGGATTTTGAAAATGTTTGAAATTCAACTTTAAACACGAAATGGGGAATTGGGGTTGGGAATCACGTAGACAATAAGATAATACAAAATGTGAATTTATTGTGAGTACTTGTGCAAGACAATCTACATGGAAAAAGATGATAATGATGGAGAGAAATTACAACAAACATTACAGAGCGAAATAATAACAAAAACTATACAACAACACCAGAAGTTATGAACATGATGCTAAATAAATTGACCTGAAAACTGGATCCCAGAAAGAGAGTTTAGCGCTTAAGGAAAAAGGGCTTGAGAGCTCAAACCTTCCAAACCAGATTGAGCACTCAAGGCTCATGGATTGAGCGCTCAAACCAGTTTCTGGTTTCTGCGAGTTTGACCCTTTTTACAGATTCTTCTCTCATTCTTTACAAGATCAAACTTTAACCAAATGTTTTTCAAAAGAATATGAGTTGGGAATTAAATGTTTGATCTTACAAAGGACAATAAAAGGAAGATTAAAGCCATGGATATGAGAGAAAAATGCAAGAAATTAAACATGCAGGAGAAAATCAGATAATAAACATGAATGCAACAACTCAAACATACCAGTAAGAAGTTAAATCATGATCCATCATCGAAATAACCAACAACCAGCAAATGGGCCAAGAACAGCTTGAGCGCTCAAGAGTATGACATTGAGCGCTCAAGCCTTAATGTGGCTTTCTGGTTTCTAACTTAAAAATGAACTTTTGTTACTTTCTCAAGACCATAAATACATAAGATGGAAGTTTATGAAACTGGAAAGTCACTGCTTTGCACTCAAATTACAAGACTTTCAAAGGTTTTGATGCTTGATCACCATAAAATAGTTAATCTACACTCATGCATGTGATTTTAAGGTAAAAATAAGCTGTTTCGAGGGTTACATGAGCATATTTAACTATTAAATAACGATCAAAGCCAAGAGAAATCTCAAAAAGTCAGCAAAGCAGAAACTGTTCAAAACTGGGTTTGAGCGCTCAAGGCATGAGGCTTGAGCGCTCAACCCCTGTTAAAATTGCGGATTTTGAAAGTGTTTTGTTTAGTTATTTTAGACCCTGTTAGCCCAATACAAGTACAGAAAGCTTGCTTGGACCTACTCGTCTTCCTCAGAAGGACCAAAACAGTGAGATTTTCCAATGTTTAGCTACCTTTTGAACTTGTTTGAAGGCTTGAACTTGACTGTGGGTTTGAAAGTGGATGATAATGGATGTTAATTTAGTATTCTGGATAGGTGGTACAATGAGGGGGGTTTGATTGATGATCAAAGATCAAATTTGTGGTTGAAGAGTTGTTTTTGCAAGTGGTTTTGATGGAAAACAAGTGGTTTTGTAGAGAGAGAAAGTAATGGACGATTACTGGGTGAAATGTGAGCTAGAGTATGAGAAATGGCAACCTCCTAATCAGGGGGTGATGGTTGGTTTATACAGAGTGAGTGGAGGGAAAGAGAGGAGAGAGAGGTAGTAGTGGGTTTATACCTTAGGGGTAGTTTTAGGTGTATATTGTAGCAATGTAGGGTGTATTATACATGTAAAATACGTATAGAAGTGGTTAGACGCACCCCCCCTGCATGAGATCTCATGATGAGATACTCTGCAGATTCCTGACTGATTCAGAGTTGAGCGCTCAAAGCCGTAGGATTGAGCGCTCAAGGTGCTCCTCACGGATTGAGCGCTCAAGGCCTCAAGCTTGAGCGCTCAATGCTCTTGGTGACAAATTGCTGGTTTGACTTGGTTCAACAATGCTTGGTTTAGATTGGGTTATTTGGTGATGTTTGGTTGATTTTGATCAAGTTCAAGCCATTTTCACAAGTTTCGGGTAGTCATGATTCTTCCGTTTCATCATCGGGAATGCTCGAGCACATCCCGGATTCAAAATCGGGGTGTCTACAGTTGCCCCTCTTGGACAGGACTCGATGCCATTGATTTGACATGAGTGACGTCTAAGACATAGACAACCCGACTCGTTCCCCACGATACATCTCAAGCTACAATAAAAGACTTTTAAATATCAATCGGTCGTGCTCCACGAGCTGCCTACGTACCCCATTGCAGGGGATCAGACCGGCGTAGTTCCTCGGGGCACTTGAAAATACTTTAATCAATAAACAAACATAAACGAGCATAGGCCGTTAAAGATGATGATTTAAACAGGCACAAGGCCCTCAAAATGACGATTTAAACTGGCTCAAGGCCCTCAAAATGATGATTTAAACGGACTCAAGGCCCTCGAAATGATGATTTAAACGGGCCTTGACAATTCAAACAGGATCAAGGCCCTCAAAATGATGATTTAAACGGGCTCAAGGCCCTCGAAATGATGATTTAAACTGGCTTAAGACCCTCAAAATAACGATTTAAACGAGCTCAAGGCTCTCAAAATGATGATTTAAACGGGCTCAAGGCCCTCAAAATAACGATTTAAACGGGCTCAAGGCCCTCGAAATGATGATTTAAACGGGCTTAAGGCCCTCAAAATAACAATTTAAACGAGCTCAAGGCTCTCAGAATGATGATTCAAACGGGCTCAAGGCCCTCAAAGTAACGATTTAAACGAGCTCAAGGCTCTCAAAATGATGATTTAAACGAGCTCAAGGCCCTCAAAATAACGATTTAAACGAGCTCAAGGCTCTCAAAATGATGATTTAAACGAGCTCAACGCTCTCAAAATGATGATTTAAACGGGCTCAAGGCCCTCAGAATGACGATTCAAACGGGCTCAAGGCCCTCAAAATAACGATTTAAATGAAAGTACATTAACGCGAAACATGATTAGTAAACATGATTCAAACAAGCACGAGGCTCTCAATCCGGAGTCAAAATATTTCGCGCATACGCGAATCACGACACACATCACATCTCAATTGATTAATGCGGTCTTAGCATGACCAACTCCTGATATTTAGATCCTCGGCTCTACATGCGTTCGATTAGTTGGGACTAACGAGTCCAAGGTACGTTAATCAAATCACAATATATGACCAAAATGCCCCTGAAAAACTTTCAGAAGAAGCCAAAAGCCATGCCAGGATTGGGTTTGAGCGCTCAAGGTACTCCCTTTGAGCGCTCAACTCCACTCTGAGTTCTCAACTCCAAAGCTTTAAGCGCTCAACTCTCGACGTTGGCCCTCCAGCGCTCAAAAGGTCCACCTTAAGCGCTTGAACCCCTGAACGGGGACGACGGTTCAGAACCCCCAACATTCGTTTTAATTTCATTTAACGTCCGATTAAACCTCATAACGTTCCAAAATTTCTCGAAAGCAAATTCTCACACCTCTCTTGCGATTTTGATCAAAACCCTAGCATTCCTCACTCAAATTTCTTCCAAAATCAAAAACCCCCAATTCTTAAGGTTTACCCATACGGTCTCGGTTTGTTTTCAGTTTGATTTGGGCTTGATAGAGAGTGTTAGATCGGCTTTCATGGAAGATACCAGCGACTTACGGCCTTTGGTGGCCTCACCGACGGCGGAGGGAGGCAACGACGGTGCTGGGGCTTCACCACCACCGAGCTCGAGCGCTCAAGGTGGTGAGGCGGTGGTTGAGGGGTCACTAGAAGGGCACACGACGGTTAAGAATGGCGGTGGTGTGGAGGAGAAGGAGAAGGAAGTGGTGGGTGCCGATGGTGATAGGCCAGAGGTGGTTAGGGGTGGTGATGGTGGTGATCCAGCGGCCTCCGGCAGCGGTGGAGATCCAGCCACTGAGGCGGCGGTGGCTGGTGGTGATGACGCGAGAACAGTGGAGAGGGTAGAGGAGAGAGATAGGGAAAGGGGTGTAGAGACGGTGGAGGAGACGGTGGAGGTTCTCGATGTGGGTAGTGACGATACCGAGGAGACAATTGAGGAGAGGGGGACTGGCGGTGGTAGTGGCGGAGATAGAGCGAAGGGTGCCAGTGGAGTGGCTAGGACTAGGGGACTCCGCTGGAGGATAGAGGCGAGGCCCAGCCAGCAGCCTAGCAGGGGAGATAAGGGGAAGGCGGTGGTGATTGGTGGTGAGTCAGCGACTCAGGGATTGGGTGGTGGGCCATCGGCTCAGGGGTCGACAGGGATTTCCCAGGAGGATTACATCAAGCATGCACCACAGGAGGTGGTGATGGCGGCTGCAGCGGACTCCCCGGGGATCCTGGATTTGGCGAGAGAGGCCAATGTTGAGAGCAGGGAGAGGGAGGCAGCGCTGCTACAAAAAGTGGCAGATGAGGATGCGGTGGCGAGGGCCTTTTGGGAGGAGTTTGAGACAGAGGAGGCGGCGGAGGAGGCTAGGATACGGGCTGAGGAGGAGGAGAGAGCGGCTGGACGGAGGATGACAGTGGTCCAAGCTGCGAGACAGTGGCTGAGGAGGACGAGGCCGGCTTTTGACGCGGCGACTTATGCTCCACCAGTGCACCTCTTCGTGCCTTCTGGTTCAGAGGACTACACTCCCTGCCGGGAGTTATATTTCAGAGAGGAGGTGCTACTGGACCCCAAGGTCCACCTTTCGACTGATTGCCTGATGGTATGCTTGCTTGCTCACTTTCAGTAGTTAGAAATCTTAATTTGCATTGAATGATTGAATTACTGCTTGATTGATGACTGGATTGATGATTGAATGATGGATTGAACTAACGCCTGATTGTTTTCCTGTTTGTTTGATTGTTTGCAGAGGAACTTGCGCTTGAAGGCTCATAGAGGTATGAGCTCCAGTTGGGAGATCTACCAGTAGCTACATGCCTCTGTGAAGGCATTGGTAGATCGGGCAGGGTTCGGGGCATTCATCCCGACCCTCACAAGCACGCAGCACGACCACGCTGTGGTGACGGCATTGGTAGAGAGGTGGAGGGACTCCACGAGTTCTTTTCACCTCAGCTTCGGGGAGGCGACGCTGACACCATTGGATTTTGCAGCGATCACGGGATTGAGGGTAGGAGGAGACCCGATTCCATTCGACTCGGGGATTGGCAAGGACGAGGCTGCGCTGAGATGGTTCCTGGGCTTCATGCCCCATACAGAGGGAGAGACGGCCACATATGGTCAATTCAAGACGAGGGGGTTGGGCGAGCCGACAGATGAAGAGGATGCAGCGTGGAGAGCGAGGTGCTACCTGTTATACTTGTTTGGGGCTTCATTGTACCCAAACAGGCGTAACAAGGTACACCTCTCCTATTTCGGAGGTTTGAGAGATTTCGCCATGGCAGCGAGATATGATTGGGGTGGAGCAGCTCTTGGCTCCTGCTACGCGTTCATGAATGCCGTCTCGAGGCGAAAGGGGACTGGCATCTCAGGGTTGTGGAGCGTCTAGGAGGTAAAACTCAACACTTGCTTTAAATTCCATTGCACGCACTTCAATACTTGCACTTGATTATTGAATACTTGCATTGACTGACTGACTCATTATTTACCATGTAGCTCTGGGCCTATGAGGTATTGGGGTTGCACCCCCTGAGACACGTCACCCGGATTCGGACGTCATCCCTCGAGCACTGTGCTGGGGGGAGGGCTTCAGCTATGGTGGTTTAGCATGGGGAAACCTTCACACTCTCCGCGTTTCGCTTGACAAACTCCCTGCTTCTCTAGTAAGTATCAAACTCCCTCATTCATTCAAGTTGCTCTTAATTCGTTTACCATCATGCACTCGATTACAATCATTTGAACATTCTTGCAGGTCCGCTAGTACGTATGGGACGTCATTGACGAGCCTTACTTGGCCCGGAGTAGAGAGATCATGAGGGGGAGGGTCCTACTCGAGTGCTAGTATGGCTGGTTCTAGTATCTTGGCGGTGGTGGTGCCGCTACAACGATGATGGCCGATACTACGGTAAAGTGCGTGGCGCCTTCCTCCTCGGGTGTTGATGACGTATCGGTATACATCGGCAGAGATTAAGCGCTTCACGACACCTGATCTGGACTTGAGTCAGCACTTGCGGCCAGCCCTGAGCTATGTTACGTATAGGAGGAAGTATTTGGTTGGTCCACTGAGAGCAGAGGAGTGGATGGAGAAAATGGAGAAAGAGAAAGCCGAGAAGGTGCGGTGGCAGGGGAAGAGTAGCAAAGCGCGTGAGGGGAGGATGTCGCATTCTCGACCTGTGAGACGGGGGCGCTAGGTGGTGGGTGCATGTCACCACTGCTGGAGAAGAGACGGGAGATATAGACATCCCGAGGCCACCGACTGACTTTCCGCCGCTCCCGGCATCGGTAAAGATTACTTCACTTATCAACTTTGCATGCTTCAATTATGAATGCCCAAATGTACTAATGACATGAATCTCGGCTTGCTTGCAGGTTTCACAGGAGGCGGCACAGACGTTATATGAGCAGAACCGAGGACTACGTGTCCTGATACGCCGCCTCATAGCTGGGCAGGAGGTCACTATCCGTCCAGAGGACGAGCCAGCACTCCTGCTGCTCCTAGGCCTTCTCGCCCGAGAGTTGCACCGGTATGTAATCTACATTGCTTGCATTTTCATTTCCTTGATTATACCGTGCACTGACTCCTTTTCTTGTTTGCTTAATGATGCAGCCGCCTGTGATCAGGAAGAGGCCCCATGCTAGAGCTGGCGGTCCTGGGGACACGACCATCCGGCTAGGACGCTCGAAGCCAGCGGCGGCGGGACTCGAGGAAGAGAGACCACAGAGATCGACCCGCTAGAAGGTGGAGGTAGCTTCCTGAGGGGGTAGTTGAGACGAGCTCGAGCGACGACAGCATCAGTGATGCTAACTACCCCTCTACCCGACAGGAGGGACAGAAGCAGCGACGCGGAGATAAGGCTGAGAGTTCGGACGAGACGATGGATGAGGGGGATTAGTACACAGTAGACACAGAGTAGCTCAGAGCTGTGCTTTTTTTTTCTTCTTTTTTTCTTTTCTTGATTGGGCCTGTGTGCCCTGGTAGATAGATGGATTGGGCCTGCGTGCCCCAATTGTGAATTTTCTCATTAGGCGTTGTGTGCCTCGGTAGTTAGTGATGATACCCAAACTTGATGTTTTGATTTTCTATGAATTTTATCAGATTATATACATGATTTGCACTTTCATTGTTCATTGTGTTATTCTCTGTTTTTGATGTACAAATGAACAAATTTGTTGTAGAATGTACACAACTTATTCATAAAACTTGAATCCAACTATCGAATGTATAGTTCAAAACTTTGACCTCAAAGAAAAGCTAACATGCTCGAGAATTTGATCGAAACATGACTATTTGAATATATGTACAAACAGAAAGCGTATTTACATGCCACGCAACTCGATATACTTCTTATATATGTACAACTGATAACCAATGAATCAAAATGACCTTAGAACAAACTTTGTCGTTCATAAGGCACGTTTGAAAAATAAAATGCTTCGTGAGCCTGTTTAAACATGATGAATCGCCATGCCATTGCCTCGACCAAGTCATAAATGACATAAATGCCCCTGCAACCGTCATAATTTTGCGAGAAATCTCATGGAATCATTTTTGTCATGGTGACGACCGCCATTCCATAGCTTGAGTTGGCCATTGAAGTCTCAATCCCTTATATCTTTGAAGAATTGCCCCGGGAACTATCCCGCCAAGTCATAAATACCCTTTGGGACGCGTCTTGATGATTGGACATGGCTTGCGAAGCTTTGAAATGGTTTTGAACGTCCAGATGGCCATTTTCAAGCTTTGAAACTCCATATCCCGTATCCATACACGTATCGGGTTGATAATCTGATAAGCCCCTAATAGTGTAGATACACGGGCTTATCTACCTCATTTTGATCACGCACACGCGCGTTTTGGCGCTTTATATGTTTAACGTTGCGCAAAGTGTGTATCGTGAGTTACAGGGAAAAACCGAGCTAATAACGACATTTTGAAGAACCCCAGGAAGCATGCCCTATGGCATGGAAGCCCCGAGCCTCAGAGGGCCAAGCAACAAAGAACCAGCAAGGCTCGGGGCTTGTGAAAGGCCACAAACCCATTCCAGAAGGAATTGGATCGATCCAACAGAGGAACTCAAGCCACCAGTAGAAGATGGATCGATCCATGCTTATCATTGGATCGATCCGACAGAGGAACTCAAGCCACCAGAAGAAGATGGATCGATCCATGATAACAGATGGATCGATCCAACAGAGGCTGAAGCTCGTCAGTAAGGCATGGATCGATCCATGCTTATAGATGGATCGATCCAATGAAGGAAAATCTCAAAGAAAATAATAGATGGATCGATCCAAGGTGTTGAAGGATCGATCCAAGGAGGTGTTCTGGCCACTTTTTGACAGCACACAAGTTACTTTATGGACCACCTTTTTGCGAAATTTTACTACTCGTAGTAAGCTTCTAGATGGATGAGAGAGGATGGTGATATTTTGTATAAATATCTCACCTCCTCTCTCATTAAGGACCAGACCTGAACCACTAGATATTTGTTGTTAGCTTTTAAGTTTTTTGCCTTATCTCCATGAATGGTCTTTTGGAAGCTTTCTCTCTCTAGGAACTCATGTAAGTGCCTAGTTTACATTATTTTGTCGTGATATAATAGTTCTTGTAATCGAATGGTTGTTCTATAAATCTAGTTTTTATACGTTTTTAACGGTGAAATCTTGTTTCCATGTTCTAGCTTTCATTCCATTTAAACTCTAGTGTTACATGCTTGTTTGCTATTTTCCTAAGTATTAATGTTGTTGTCATAGTTGTTAGCTTTAATAAAAATCAACTTTTACAGTCATTGGTTATGTTATTAATTTTCTTCATAAAAATAGTCATGGTTTACTTAGAAATGATTGAGTAGTTTACTTAGGCTTGGTCATGGGGTGATTAACGCTCCATGACTCGAGTTCATACGTTCCTCTCGACAAAAAGGCATACACCGTTTGTTTTCCAAAGAATTGGGATAGATTTTATGTATCGAAATTCGGGTTTGTTAACCCCCTTGATCACACGTCGCCAAGGGCTTGACCACTTGGCACGTGTGATGCTTCGGGCTATGGAAACCCAAAGGTTTGTCTAAATGGCACAAGAATCCTAATCTTTGTGAAACACATCTTTTAGTTAAATGGTTTTAAACTTTAAATCTTCCGTTCGGGGCCACCCAAGGATGACCCGAGCCGGTTATCGAGAGAGGAACGGATGAACTTTGGTTGTGGTTTGTTTAAATCCCTTAGACCTAGCCTAGCTTTTAATTAGCCTTTTGAATCTCTGAGTCATTCTAGAAGTAGAAAGAGAACCACCAAACAAAACCACCCCATAAGTTGGTCGTCTTAACGCCAAGAATCTCATCGCGAGTTGAACTTCATGCCGGTCACATTTGGTCTCTGTGGAAATCGACCCCGGTCTTGCCGGGTTACTATGATGTCGACAACCTAGCCCTACGCTTGGGGCATCCTATTTTACGACAAAGCTAGGTCGCAAGCATAATCCGGGCAATGAAACACTCCGTGAAGTCATAAATGCCCGTTAGGACTAAGTTTGGGTGTTGGTAGAGGGTTAGAATGCTTAGCATAGGTTTTGGACTTCAAACGGGCCATGGTGCAACTGTTGCTGCTGCTGCTGTTTCTGCAGGCCTTGAGCACTCAATGTGGTTTGAGCGCTCAATCTCACCACCTTGAGCGCTCAAAGTGGTCTGAGGGGGTTGAGTGCTCAACTCTATGTCCTTGAGCTCTCAATGTCTGTGCTGGGCAGATTTGTTGTGTTGCTTCCCAATGCATTTTTGGCCCCTTTTGCATGGTTCCCTCTACCCCAAACGTCTTGTTGCTCTGTTATTACATCTCCCAAGCTTTGAACATCACCTTCCCAAGGCCTTTTCACTCTTTCCCCACAAATGCCATGCATTTCCAATGCATTTTCAAATCTTCCAACAAAATATTTTAGAAATATGCATTTGACCACTTTGAAAATATGATCTTTGATTCCCAATGTTGCATGGCAAATTTGTAAGATTCCTCCCAAGTTCTCTATAAATACCATGCATAACCAAACACTTTCCACACACCATTTCCATATCAACTCCCATTTCTTCCTTTCACAATTCCTTTATCAAATCTTCCAACACTTCCGCATGGCTGCCCCTGATCCTTTCGTCATCAACACTTGGGTTGCTAGCCTTGAAAACATCGATTGGTTCAACTTTCGAGGTCTCGGGCTCAACGCACTTCGCCACCTCCACACTTTTCTATCCAACAAGATATCTTGTGTACCGCCGTCTGTTGTTGGGATTCAGAGCTCCATGTGTTCCGTTTTGGCATGCAAGAGTTTTGCCCGACTGTTGAAGAATTTCAAGCATATCTTGGTGGTAACACTTTTGCGGATCCCGTCATTCCACCTATCCATCAGAATTATGCCAACATTCTCAGTAGGAAGCTTGGTCTTGGAAATGGCGCTGCCCGTTTCTTGATTCGCAATGAGATCCTCGACATCCTTCATCTCTTTGCGGATTACGGCCCTGCAGGTGATTTTTGGACTTTACCGTCCAAAACCGGCGCATGTTTGCACTTTTCATGTGTCTCTTGGCATTGTACTTGTTGGTCCCATGTGATGGCCATCCTAGTTCCGCCATTGTCGATGTTGCTGCTCAAATCGAACAACGGAGGGATGTGGTTCCTTTGGTTTTAGCTGAGACAATCATGGGTTTGGATGTGGTTAAGGCTGGGGGAGCAGACACATTTGCTGGGAGCCTACTTTTGCTTCAAGTTTGGTTTGTTTGGTTTTGATTTGGTTTTGTAATTTTGGTGGTTGGCTTGGTTTTAACCTTGGTTTGGATATTTTGGATTGTAGATGTGGCTATGTGACAAGGTTGAGCTTTTGAGGGAGCCAGCGGGTGATTGGGTTTATGAACCTCGGACTTGGGTGAATAGGCCATTTGTGCATGATGAGGCTGACGAAGATGATTGGACCGATTTCTTCAGATCATTGGAGGAGGATCACGTCAGTTGGAGATGCCATTGGCTGCCTTTACCAGACATGACGGCCAATCACATGGGAGACACATGGGTAATTTTGGCAGGATTGCAAGGGTATGCATATTATTTTCCGCAGTGCATTCTCCGCCAATATCGCATTCGCCAAGAAGTGGAGTACATGGTTCCCGCCACCTTCAGCCTTCCCACATTCAAACATTCTGTCCTGAAGCGCTATCGTACTTCTTGGAGGCACAGGGTCATTTGGGTTCGTGATCCCTACCCATCTATTCATTTGAATGGACATTACAGAGATTGGATGAGAGAACAGATGAAGGCACGGCGCCACAGAAATTAGCACCAACTTCCTTTCCACTCGCTAGGCTATTTCCGAAATAAGTGGTTGATCCATGAGTCATGTTTCGATGTTTTATTGCGTTTTATTTGTGTCATGTTATTGTGTCTGTGTCATTGGTGTCCCATTTTTATTTTTTTTTGGCATGGCGTAGCTCAGCACTTGTAATCGAAGAAATGATTTGAATAAAATTGAACAATAAAGGGTTTCCCCCTCTTGGTTCATTTGATTCCACATGCTATCTCCTTCAGATATTGCGACAGTATGGACCAACTCACGAAATTTAGACCGAACCCCAGGATAGGGTTGCCTACGTATCCTCTTTCAAGGAATCAGGTCATGGCGTAGTTCAGGCAAAGGTTCACTCGGGTATTGACACTCTCCTTTTTGCGCTCTAAATTTTACCTGGTACCGCCTTTTCAGGTTTTCAGTCCAGCGAGCTCTTTTGAATATTCTGCCTTAAATTTTGCCTAGACTGCCCAGTGTGGGTTTCCAGCCTAGCAGGCTTGCTCTGAATTTTGCTTGGGTCGGCTCGCCCTTGCGATTTTCCGCCCAACGGGCATCTCTCAGGGGTAGTATCGCTTGAGTTGATCCAAATTGACAAGATTGTTGTACTCGTTGCCATCCAAATCGATAATCATTGTTGCTCCACCGTCGAGGATAGTCTTGATGATGTATGGTCCCACCCATTTCGGTCTGAATTTTTCCCGTGGATCGAATATCGGTGCCCGAATCTCTTTCACCATCATATCTCCTTCGTTCATATCCCTGGACTTCACCTTCTTGTTGAATGCGCGGGTAATCCTTCTCTGATACCCCTAAATGTGATACAATGCCCGCAATCGCCTTTCATCAAACAACATTAGCTCTGCAAACCTGTCGCTCAACCAGTCAGCTTCATCGATCTCATTCTCTATCATCACCTTTAGAGATGGCACTTCGAGTTCAATGGGAAGTACTGCTTCCATTCCGTAAACTAATGAATAGGGTGTTGGCCCTGTTGGAGTTCGGATAGAAGTGCGGTATCCCCACAATGCTAAGGGTAGCTTTTCATGCCAATCCCTAGACGACTCGATGGTTTTCTCCAGGATATTCTTGATTGACTTGTTTGTTGCTTCCACTGCTCCGTTAGTTTGTGGCATGTACACTGTTGATTTATGCACCTGAACATTGAATTCTTCAAGCACCTCAACTGCCCTTCCTTTGAAATGCACACCATTATCTGACACAAATGCATTGGGGACCCCATATCAGTAAATGATGTTTTGCTTGATAAAATGAGCCACCTTTACTGCGGTCAACGTAGCATAAGAAGCTGACTCTACCCATTTTGTGAAATAATCAATCGCCACCATTATAAACTTGTGCCCATTCGATGCTGGCGGCTTGATTTTCCCAATCACATCTATTCCCCATACTGAGAAAGGCCAAGGCGTTGCCATTGTATGAAGTTCAGACGGCGGAACATGCATGAGGTTGGCATGGACTTATGACATCCCCGCACATACTGAACGCAATCCGTTTCCATAGTTGACTAGAAGTATCCTTGCCTCAAAATCTTCTTTGCCGTCATCAATCCGCTCATGTGGGGACCACAGATTCCTTCATGGATCTCCTCCATTACCCTTTTTGTGTCATCACCGTGGATGCAACACTTGTGCATGCCACAATATGACCTTTTGTATAACCTTCCACCGCAAATGATGTATTGGGCCGCCAATCTTTGTAATGCTATTCGATCCTTCTTGGTTGTACCTTCCGGATACTCTCCCTTCTCAACTAGATTCCAACTATCGTAATACCAATGCAGACCATTGTCGATTTCTCCAACATTCATCACATATTCATAGGCCGGCCTATTCCTTTGCTCAATCATAATTGGCCTCATTCTCACTCCTATTGGTAATTCTACCATGGATGCTAGAGTAGCGAGTGCATCGGCGAACTGATTCTTCATTCTCGGTATATGAGTAAAGGTTACTTGCTCAAATTGATGAATTAGGTCTTTGAGATCTTTGTGGTATGGCTTCAACTTTTCTTCCCGCACCTTCCAATCTCCATTGGCTTGGGAGACCACCAAATTTGAATCTCTGACCACTTCCAACTTCTTTACTTTGATTTCGAGGGCAGCTTCCATTCCAACAATACACGCCTCGTATTCTGCCTGGTTATTAGTAACTTCGAAATTTAACTTGAAAGAGAGGGGAATGTGTGGTCCTTCTGGGGAAACCAACAGTATACTGATTCCGAACCCTCTCTGATTCGCAGCTCCATCAAAGTACAACTTCCAAACATCTTATGATATTGTCATGACATGTTCATCGGGAAACTGGAACTCCGTATCTTCTGGCCCCTCGATTGGATGATCTGCCAGAAATTCTGCTACGGCCCTGCCTTTTATTGATTTTCGCGTTACATACTTAAGTTCGAATTCAGCCAACAGGAGCAACCAACGTGCCAGTTTCCCGGTGAGTGCCGGTTTCTCGAACAGATATTTGAGAGGGTCCATTCGAGAACTCAACACTACCGAATATGCTAACATGTAATGCCTTAGCTTTTTGGAGGCCCACACAAGAGCCCA
This sequence comes from Vaccinium macrocarpon, assembly GCA_022606695.1. Classification (NCBI taxonomy): domain Eukaryota; kingdom Viridiplantae; phylum Streptophyta; class Magnoliopsida; order Ericales; family Ericaceae; genus Vaccinium; species Vaccinium macrocarpon. The sequence goes on along the minus strand of CM040180.1, from coordinate 36,016,390 downwards.
ACAGGTTTACTCCAAAGGCGTGTATCTTTCTTCGGCTCCGACCATCTTCTTACTTAAATAATATACTGCCTTCTCAACACCTACTTCACCTTCTTGTGCCAACATGCAACCCATTGCAGACTACGTTACTGACAAATACAGAATCAGAGGCTTCCCGGGTGTCAGTGGCATCAATACTGGGGGACTCTGAAGATATTGTCGGATTGACTCGAAGGCTTTCCGGCACTTGCTATCCCATTTGAATGGTACTCCTTTCTTGAGCAGATGGAACATCGGCTCACAAGTCGATGTTAACTTTGCGATGAATCTACTAATGAACTGAATTTTCCTGAGAAAGCTCCGCACCTCCTTTTTCGTCCGGGGTGGCTCCATATCGAGAATGGCTTTGATTTTTGATGGATCCACCTCGATTCCTCTCGTGGTGATCATGAACCCCAACATCTTTCCAGCGGTGACTCCAAATGTGCACTTCTGTGGATTGAGACGCATTCGGTACTTACGAATCCTTTCAAAGAATTTGCGCAAGGCTGGGAGATGTCCTTCTCTCTCTTTTGCTTTCACAATCATATCATCCACATACACTTCGACTTCTTTGCGCATCATGTCATGTAGCAAGGTTGTAGCGGCCCGCTGGTAAGTTAACCCTGTGTTCTTCAATCCGAATGGCATGACTCGATAGCAGAACGTCCCCCATTCAGTAGTGAAGGTTGTTTTCTCTCGATCTTCTAGCGCCATCAGAATCTGGTTGTATCCCGAGAATCCATCCATGAATGATAGAAGTGCATGCCTCGCCGTATTATCCACCAATACATCAATGTGTGGCAAAGGAAAGTCGTCCTTCGGGCTGTCTTTGTTCAAATCTCTGAAATCTACACACACCCTGATTCTTCCGTCCTTCTTGGGCACTGGCACGATATTTGCCACCCACTGCGGATATTTAGTTACCATTAGAAAGCCGGCATTGAATTGCTTGGTAACTTCCTCCTTGACCTTTTCCACCCAATCTGGTCTGATTTTCCTCAATTTTTGTTTCACTGGTTTTGCATCGGGATACAGGGGAATTCGGTGTTGCACAATTCCAGGATCGATTCCGAGCATATCTGCATGGGACCAAGTGAAAACATATTCAAATTCTTTGAGTAAATTGGTGAGTAATTCTTGTTCCTCCGAAGATAGCCCGGAACCGATTTGAACCATGCGAGGATTCTCCTCATCTCTCAATTTTATTGAAATAACTTCTTCTTTTATTGGCCGAGCACGCCTTTCATTTTCTTTTTCGATTAACACTTTGAGTTCTTTAGGAATTTCTCCCTCGTACTCAGTTTCATCATTGTTTGGATCAACACAATTTATTTCGGAGACAACAAAGTAAGCAAACTCGGAATTCATTTCATTAACAAAGCCCTCCGAGGCGCAGTACATGGCATCAGACTCGAATTCAAAACAGAAATGACGACGTGGAGGGCCATGAGGCACAAACTCCGACTCACAATCAAATTCATACCCTGATCCAGACTCGGACTCTAACCTAGTCAATGCATTTGTAAATTTTACAACAGGAGTGAAAGTGCAATTCTTGTACTCTCCGACTGCATCCACTATCAGCACGCTGGGATCTTCAAGGGTCACCTGACCGAGCATCATCACTGCTGGCTCCTTTTTATCCTTACCTGTTGGACTGACCTCATCGGACATTGATATCAAGATCCAACCATCCAAGGCCTCCGTCCAATCCGTTTTGAGGTCTTTCACCAATTTCTCGACCTTTTCATGTTCATCTTCGCTATCCCAAGCATCGTTAGTAAAGATTTCAAATCCGGGGTGCACCTTTCCACTTATTTCATTTACAAATGGCTCAGGCTGGCCGTGATAAGGTGCATTTGACCCTTCCCTGACATCGGTCATCCCCCTTTGCATTTCCCTCAATGTAGGTTCATATCCCAACCCAAAACGGTCTCGCTGAGAAGGGAATTCTGGAAACTGAGCTACCCCCTGGTGAGTTCGTCCCAAACCAGTGCCTGGCAGATATGACATCCTCTTCATCATCTCGAGAACAGTGGTGCTTATTGAAAAATCATCGTCAATGCAAAGTGTGAACACACCACCGGATGTATCAAAAGCAAATCCCCCAAGTTGAACATCATTCTCATCATGCATAATTTCTAGCAAGGGGCATTATCTTCAGTATGAGGGTGAATGCCTGTGTCTCCATAAAGGGTAACCGTCCCACTTTCTAATCCAAGCAGAACCTTCTGATGCAGAGTGGATGGAACTGCCATGATGTCGGGTCGATGCATCCAAGGACGTCCCAACAGCAAATTGGATGAAGTTGGGATTTCAAGTACGTGAAACTTGACTGTCGACTTAAACCCCTCTGCAACAATCTCCATTTCGACAATTCCAAGCACATTGCGGCGGGTATTATCGTAAGCTCGAACAATGAGATCAGATGGCGTGAAATCCTTCGGCTTAAGCCCCAAGCACAAGGCTGTTCGGAGAGGACAGACGTTGAGTGCAGATCCGTTATCTATCAATACAACTGGGATCCACTTCCCCATGCACTTCATGGTGACATGCAAAGACTTGTTGTGGTCAGTTCCTTCAAGTGGCAAATCGGCTTCGGTAAAGGTCACAACATGCTTGACAGGTTTGGTAGTGATGGCAGGTTTGGTAACAATGGCAGCCATCATGGCTTCTGGAGTGATATCAGGAGCAATCTCCATGTAAGACAGTGCATGAGCGAGTTTCTGACGATGCTCGCTGGAGCTCATGAGTAGCCCCCAAATGGTTAAAGCGGTCGGGGTTTTCTCAAGCTATTTCTGGATAGGGTTTTCTTCGGCTGCGGTGTGGGTTTTGGACAAGGCATTCGACTGTTGGCTGCGGAAGTAGCGTGTGATTGATTGGTTGGTGGGTTGAAAAGGTTTTGGAAATCAACGGGATCGACAACCAGATCATTGGGGTTGTTTGGGAAATGTGGTGGAGCTGAGTTATTTTGTGGAGTTGGGTTACTTTGTGAAACTAAGTTAAAAGGTGGCTGGTTTAGGGAATTAGGAGGTGGGTTAGAGGTATCTCCAGTGTACATTTGAGGCGGTTGATAAAACCATCCACTCCAAAGAAGGGGAAGAACCGAGTCAATATCGTCCCCCCACAGATCGGTGTAATCCGTATAAAAGTCAACAAGATCTCCCTCAGCCTTTCTCTTCCCTTTTGCAATGCTGGTTTCTTCTGGGTGATTCCTTCCATGGTCGCTTCACTCCATACATCTCTAACTTCCATTGCTGCTTCGTTAATGGCCCAAACTTCGTCATTCCCGACCCACAATGGTGAGAGTGTTCTTCCTTCGTTCTGATAGGCCCACACATTGCCTGCGACATTTTCCTCCATCTGCTGTCCCCAAACATCGGGTAAACCACTGTTCAAGACCATGACATTGCAATCCTCCGGAATTTGCACTTGGGGTGCCGGAAGATTTTCACTGATTATGTAATCGTAAGGAGTGAATTCTATTCCTTCTGTCATTCGGTTTATGGCGTGTTCACTCATCATAGAGAAATCTGAGCGACCTTCCATAGCGGTGGCATTGAAAAATATGTCTCATCGAAGAACATGGGAAGTGCGGACCCGTCCAAAGGATCATTGGGATTCATAAGCTGCCATTCATTCGGTTTGGGATCCCAATCAACTTCCTATGTATCATTGGGTGCCACAATCTCTTCTTGCCAATTCTGACCTTGTCCTTCTTCTGCTGGCAATGGCTCAAACAGATTCGGAAGTGCGAATCCATCAAGTGGATCTGCGATCATCGGATCCCAAAGCTGATTAATCATAGCACCAAGCGGGGGTTCTTCATCAAGCTGCTCATCTTACGGACACACTTCTTCATTTACCACATTATTAGCCACCATTTGCTCATACTCCCGTGCTTCCATGGCCATTATCAAATCACCCCATTTTTGCCAAATAATGGGGTCCAAATGTACATCAAGAAAGCACGATTCGGATTCAGCTGGTATAGGTACAATGGGCTTAGGATCTGTTTCTGGTACAATGAACTGGCTTGGGTCAAATGGAGTGGAATTTTGGTCTTTTTGAGTGGAGCTGAGGGTAATCTGAACTATATCGACATTCCTTTTGTGTGCCGGCAAAGGGTTGGTGACAACATTGGGCTTTTCGGTGGGATCTCGGATCTGTTTATTGTCAATGAGACCTTGAATCTCATGACACAGCCGTTGGCACCTTTCAATGGGATGGCCAAATGTTTGATGGAAGATACAGGAGGTATCCGGGTTATAGGTTGGTGGGGGATTTTGTGGAGGTGGAGTTGGTTGGAGAGGTTTGATTTTTTCCTATTGCACGAGCCGCTCAAAGATAACAGGTAGAGGTAAAGGGAGAGGGGTGAAGATACATCGGGGTCTTTGGTTCTGTGGTGGTTGATTTGGTTGGGCTGATTGGGACAAGATAGCATTTATAGGTTCAGCTTTATGGGTTTGGTGATTTATAGAGTTAGATGAGGTGTCGGTTGAGTAACTAGGGTTTGCATATAGGGATGCGGTGTTCCCAATGTAATTGCGTTTTTGCTTGGGGACTGAATCTCCTTTCTTCAACACCCCACTTTGCAAGGCTTCCTCAATTGACAAGCCCGTCTCAAAGTAAGTCGCGAAATCATGTGCTTGAGCCATCACCATGTATTGAGCCAAATCTGGCTGAAGGTTCTTGGTTATGATGCGCATCTGATCTTTGTCACTGGGACGATCAGTCATTTGCGCAGCCTTTGCTCTCCACCTTTTCACAAATTCTGCGAACGATTCCTTTTCTCTCATCTTGATGCTCTCAAGTTCACGAGTAATGACTTTAAGCTGAGCATTGTATTCATACTGCTTAATGAAAGTAGCCACCATTTCTTCCCAAGTCTGTCTCTTTGAGATGTCAAGAGACAAAAGCCATTGGAGAGCAGGCCTTGTGAGGGTTTCGTGGAACATGTGCGCCATAGCAGGCTCATCGACTTCTTGTAGCAAGAGAGAGCTTACATATGCCTGAATATGTCCTCTCGGATCCCCAGTCCCATCAAACTTCTCGAAGTCCACATGTTTAAACTTCTTAGGGAGCTTAGCGCCTGGGAAGATGCACAGTTTGTTCATGTCAAAGCCGGTGATGGCTCGTTTCTCACTTTTGGCCACCGATTCTTCCAGCTTGAGTAGCTTAGCTAGCATTTCAGCCAATTGGGGGTTCTCTTTGGGAGGCTGCTCTGGGTGTTCATCGTTAGGAACCTCTTGATCTCGAGGTTCACCCTCGAGCATTCGCTCCTGAGGTGGGGGGAGTCGACTCTGGATATTTACCATAATCACCATGAGTTGGGCGATTCGGGTGTCATTCCAGACCCTCTCATCATGCATCTCCTTCCTTAGTCGTTCAAACTTGTTTGGGGGATCTTGTTCCTGTTCAGCTGCCATACTGGTCTCAGCCTTTGGTGATAAAGATCTAGACAATCTCTGTCCGGGAGGTCGAGCCCAAACATGTAAGGTCTTCTTCTTCTTTGCAGGCCCAATGGTTCAAGAACTGAACATAAAGCAAAAGCCAGACTCAGATGTGTGCTCGATGTACAAAAAAAATGCTCATTATCGTCTCGTCACGACTCGACTCACCGAGTTAATCTTATTTCTAGCCTAGGGTTTAAGCTATTGGTTTCGGATCTCACTTGGAACCGTTCGCACAAAAGATTGTATCAACACCACAGGTAAGTCGTTACTCGGCAAATACGGCGTTTCAACCTAAAGCCTAAATGTTGACGCCGTAGCACTTTTCCTGACCATCCGAGACAAAGCAATGAGGTGTCGCCATCCAGATACAATCGGTTCCAAGGCTAGTCCTAAACACGGGTGGCCATTCGGGCACAACCAACACCGGAGGTATCTCAAACTCCATGGATTTTAAGTCTCCTAGACTTCATGTACAACTTAGGGTTAGTCTACCGGATCCAAATCTCACATAAGATCATTGCACAGATGATAATCCAACACCCCGGGTAAACCATTACTCGATGGATACGGCGTTTCAACCTAAAGCCTAAATGTTGATGCCGTAGCACTTTTCCTGGTCATCCGAGATAGAGCAATTTGGGTGTTGCAACCCAGATACAAATGATCTTAAGGTTAGTTTGAATCACAGTTGGCCGTTCGGGCACGACCAACACCGGAGGTATCTCAAACTCCATGGATTTTAAGTCTCCTAGACTGAATTAGACAACTTTCAAAGACTGCCTCAATCCTTAAGTTTTCTTTTAGGTGGTAATTCCTTGACAACGGATGGTCAGATTTGGGAAATTCTGATCCATGCGAACTCCGACAATGATCTAAGATCAGATGCCTAAGGGCGATTGACCCTCCTCGAGCCAAGGTCCCTTAAACCCGTTTAGATCAGTGTTACGAATTTGATGATCCAGATTTTCCCATGTCCGGCCGTCCTAAAGGCTAGCTCGAAAGAACAACGCGCATAATGGGATGCACGACTCATCATCGGGCCGAGGCAATCTTCTACTAACCGCAAAAACATTAAGACCAAACAGGACATCTATACGGAATATCTATACAAACGACACTCATGACGGCTATATACAATGCAAACGCATGAATGCAACATGGCATGGCAAGGAAAGCAGTAACACGTAGCACATTAACATGGTGGAGCATGTAAACTTAACGCACAGGTGGGTTGCTAAACGTGGGGTTCTATGGTTAACTATATGTAAAGGTCGGTTTTGGTCACTGAGGGTACCCCAGACTCAAAATCAAAATCGCCTCCTACCGTTAAAGACGATAGTGACGATGTGATTTATCATAGTCGAGGGCTACTAGGCATATCGGGATTCCCTGTCACCAGCAAGCCGGGCAGGATTGCTAAATCACGCCAGCGAGGCTAAGAACTATGCAAGTGCAATGCAAGAATCAAACTTCAAACATTTTCAAAATCCCACAAAATATTTTTCGAATTAAACCCACTTTAATTAACACATATTTCAATTAAATTACACAAGTGTAATAAAAATTGCACAAATGTAATTAAATAAAATATATATTAATCAATGTCCCCAATGGAGTCGCCAGCTTGTGAACAGCCCACGGAGTTTGTGCGGTTTCTTGTTTGAAAAAGATTGTGATTGTTAGAGTCGCCACCTGAATTTGTGGTTCGAATCCGAGAAACCAATAAAAAAATATGACTCATTTGCCCATTGAAAAGGATTTTGCTGATCACGGCGGAACCAAAGATTTCTCGGATTCGGGGGTTTGGTTACGAGAGGGGAAGGGTTTTACGGCACCCTTCTCGCCCGGTCCGTGAACCGGTCTCTACTCAATATTCTGTGGGATTTTGAAAATGTTTGAAATTCAACTTTAAACACGAAATGGGGAATTGGGGTTGGGAATCACGTAGACAATAAGATAATACAAAATGTGAATTTATTGTGAATACTTGTGCAAGACGATCTACATGGAAAAAGATGATAATGATGGAGAGAAATTACAACAAACATTTACAGAGGGAAATAATAACAAAAACTATACAACAACACTAAAAGTTATGAACATGATGCTAAGTAAATTGACCTGAAAACTAGATCCCAGAAAGAGAGTTGAGCACTCAAAGAAAAAGGGCTTGAGAGCTCAAACATTCCAAACCAGATTGAGCGCTCAAGGCTCATGGATTGAGCGCTCAAACCAGTTTCTGGTTTCTGCGAGTTTGACCCTTTTTACAGATTCTTCTCTCATTCTTTACAAGATCATACTTTAACCAAATGTTTTTCAAAAGAATATGAGCTGGGAATTAAATGTTTGATCTTACAAAGGACAAGAAAAGGAAGATTAAAGCCATGGATATGAGAGAAAAGTGCAAGAAATTAAACATGGAGGAGAAAATCAGATAATAAACATGAATGCAACAACTCAAACATACCAGAAAGAAGTTAAATCATGATCCATCATCGAAATAACCAAAGAACCAAAGAATGGGTTAAGAACGGCTTTTGAGCCAAGAGTATGACATTGAGCGCTCAAGCCTTAATGTGGCTTTCTGGTTTCTAACTTAAAAATGAACTTTTGTTACTTTCTCAGGACCATAAATACATAAGATGGAAGTTTATGAAACTGGAAAGTCACTGCTTTGCACTCAAATTACAAGACTTTCAAAGGTTTTGATGCTTGATCACCATAAAATAGTTAATCTACACTCATGCATGTGATTTTAAGGTAAAAATAAGCTGTTTCGAGGGTTACATGAGCATATTTAACTATTAAATAACGATCAAAGCCAAGAGAAATCTCAAAAAGTCAGCAAAGCGTAAATCGTTTAAAAAGCGGGTTTGAAAGCGCCAAGGCATGAGGTTTGGAGCGCCAACCCCCTCGTTAAAATTAATGGATTTTGAAAGTGTTTTGTTTAGTTATTTTAGACCCTGTAAGCCCAATACAAGTATAGAAAGCTTGCTTGGACCTACTAGTCTTCCTTAGAAGGACCAAAACAGTGAGATTTTCACATGTTTAGCTACCTTTTGAACTTGTTTGAAGGCTTGAACTTGACTGTGGGTTTGGAAGTGGATGATAATGGATGTTTAGGTTAGTATTCTGGATAGGTGGTACAATGAGGGGGGTTTGATTGATGATCAAAGATCAAATTTGTGGTTGAAGAGTGGTTTTTGCAAGTGGTTTTGATGGAAAATAAGTAGTTTTGTAGAGAGAGAAAGTAATGGACGATTACTGGGTGAACTGTGAGCTGGAGTATGAGAAATGGCAACCTCCTAATCAGGGGGTGATGGTTGGTTTATATAGAGTGAGTGGAGGGAAAGACAGGAGAGAGAGGTAGTAGTGGGTTTATACCTTAGGGGTAGTTTTAGGTGTATATTGTAGCAATGTAGGGTGTATTATACATGTACAATACGTATAGAAGTGGTTAGACGTTCCCCCTGCATGAGATCTCATGATGAGATACTCTGCAGATTCCTGACTGATTCAGAGTTGAGCGCTCAATGCGCACCACCTGTCACCAGACTCCGTGTGCATTCGAATTCCGGCGATGCCTGGGTTTTGTTTATTAGCAAAGTTCCTGTTTCCTAATATTGCCCGAAAATTAAGTAAATTCGGCCTCGAGGTGAAACATCAATTAGCCTAGCTATGGCACTTCTTCGCCCCGCAGCCACACTCTAAACAACTACTCACTCATGATTATAATATTTGCAGAATTTGAATGAATCCTAGATCTAGACATGCTTGAAAGATTAAATATGAGAATAGCAAACGATATCGTAGATTGCAAGGAGAAATCGAACTTAATTAGTAATACGAAACACCAATCCAACGCTGAAATTCTGAAAATTTGGAACAAACTTGAAACATAGAATGCCGAAGGAAAAACTATAGACGAACTTCAAAAAATAATAAAACTAAGAACAATTCGTTCCTCCCTAATCTAGGTTTTAACAAGAGTATTTATACTTAAAATACGTAACCCTAATGAAAACCGAACGAAATTCCGAAAATATTCTACGCGAAGGCCAAAACGACGACGTTTGTTGCGCCTGCTAAGCGCTCGGTAGGGCTACCAAGAAATGGGGTAGTGCTACCGCTTCGTTATCTTCCGCATTGACTGGCTGCTCCTCCCGTTGACCGTTGACTCTTAACAAACTAGTAGCGCTACGCCACTTTTGGTGTAGCGCTCCTAATCCTTCTATTCACTTTTTGAGCTTTTTGTACCAAATTTGAGCGCTTCAAAGAATTAGTGTAGCGCTCCCGATGGGTTACGATCACTTTTTATGCGAAATCCACTTTATAACTTAGCCTCCTCAGCCTTTCTCACTCTCGGTCTACGTGCATGCCTAACCAACAACTCCGATTAGCGCAAAAACACCTCTTTTTCCTGCGAATTAAGCACAAACACCAAATTCAACCACGTACACACATTAAATGCAAAATGAGGATTAAATCGCACCTCTAACATGCTAAACCACCCTACTTAGGCGCTCAAAAGCAGGCTTTCCACGCGCCTATCAGTGTACATGAGTTTGAGTTGGGAGTATGGGCTTAAGATGTTAGATGGTTTGGGTTAGTAAATGGGTTTGGGGATTGGGTTAGATATCATGGAGATAGGGGTGGGTTTATATCAAGGATGGTGGGCATGATTATGGAGTTTTGGATTTGGGCGGGGCTGTGGATTGGAGATTGTGGGCTATTAGGTGGTTTTGTGACATAGTAGGGTTCAGCAGTGGTTTGGGTTGGAGATGGGCCTGGGCTATGGTTGGGTGGAATTGAGAGTTTTAGGATTGAGGTCCATTGGGTATGGTGTGGGGTATGATCAGGTGTGGTGGGGGGTTCTTGGGGCTGAAAAAATTGTGAGGAATATTCAATAAAGGTAAATTAAGAATGATACCTTCCATAGTAGAGTTTGTGACACATGTCCTTTCAGCAACGCCGACAACACCTTGGGGATTGAGCCATTCTCGCATTCACCAATGTGGATTGGTGTTGTTGGTTGTATAAAGAGTTGGTCACGCACTCTGCCAAAATGACAGAAGGGCGCATGTCAACAACTAAGGCATCTGGAGAGTGTGGGTTATCCTCAACTGCCAAAGATTTCGGTTGCCATCCGACCAACTAGTCTACTCGAGATTTTGCATCCATAAAATGTTGTCTAATTTCTTCAACTGGAATTGGGGATTTCTTTATCCAGGTAGCTCTCAAATTTTGAGAGTAACTTAAGCTTACTCCTTCTTCCCTCAAGATGAATTTACAGCTTTTGTTATCCTAACCAAGACGACCACAATCATAATAGAAATTATAAATTTTCTTGTATTTGTAGGATATCTAGAGATTTTTGCCAGTTTCAAAAGTTTTTCGCACCCAGAAACCCAATGGAAGTGGTTTAGAGATTTCAATCTCAACTCTGACTTTGATGAAACTTCTATCCAAAAGAAGATTGTCCAGCGATGATTCAACTGCTAGAAGTTTGGAGAAACGGTTCCCCAAGGTTTAGGCGTTGGCCTTTGTCATTTTTTCGATGGGGAGGCCATGAATCTACACCCAAAATGGAGTATGAGTGAAGATTTTGTCGGGGATAGCTACTCCATTGGCAAGGTTTTGCAGGACCATAAGATTATTCGAGATTGACCAAGGGCCGTCTTTGATGATAGAGGATTTGTCGTCAGCATATTTGAAACGAAAGAGGAAAATGTTGATACTCTAAGGGGTAATAGAGAAAAGAGCTCTGATTTTCCATGCTATGTTGCAAACATTAGATACGGCGATGGCGTTGAGAGGTTTTAGAATTTTTGCCCAAAAGACAAAGATTGGCAACCTCTTTAGCTTCACCATAGCCTTCTTCTAGATCTAGGTACTCCAAATCAGCCATAGAAACAAGGGGAGAAGGAGAGGAAAGGGAGAGGGTGAGAAAGGGGGAGAAAGAAAAACGGTGGGAGAGTGGGGAAGAAGAGGTGTAGGATGCGGTGGGTTAATGGGGATAGAGGGGTATCAGAACCACAAAAGTGGTGGGGCTTTCATTCTAGAGAGAGAATTGGTTTGATTCCACAAACCCCACTATTTGAGTCGTGTGATCCGTGCTGAATACTACAAACTCGTCCCTATTGAAAGAACCAACCACCATTAGTGTAAAAATTTGAATAGAATTCAAAAATGGGCATTCGCTAGTTTTCACCCCAATAAACTGTAGTCTATCAGTCTTTCCCTCTCACTTTTTTTGTCATTTGATGTTGTAGAAGCTCATCATTCAGAATGTTTGAGGTCGTCGATCTAGTCTGAAATCTCGAATCTATTGACTTCATCTTCAAAGCTCGTCAATCCTATTTCTTTGGTTTGAAGCTTGTCATCGGTGCGGTAGTGGTGGCTCTCTCTCAATTTTCTCGCCATTGTCGACGGAGCCCCAGTTGGCACCATAGAGGACGAAGGTGGGGCAACGTTGTTCTTGCGAAGATGGTTCTAAAAGGCCCATTTTTAGGCGTAGGCCCATTTGTAACCTTCGATGCTTTTGCTAATAGCATATTCTACATTGTATTTGAAGTTAATAAAAAAAGCTAATAAAAAAATTCCATTAAAAAAAAAAAAAAAAAGACTCGTTCATGTTAAGCTTGACTGCCTACGACTACCTATTTCTTGCCCATTTTTTCTGGCCCGGAGATTCAGAAAATAAGTTTTTAATTAAAACCTCGAATAAAAAAAGTTTCTCAGTAACACGTATAATAAAACACAAAAAGCAACATCAATAAAGTATCCTTAGATTTGACGGGCATCTTGAAGGTCAATGTTGTTGTTTTCAATTACCTCTGCATGACTTGAAAATATATTCCCTACAGGAACATATCCCATACGACTGCTTTTAATAATACTGGTGAATAATATTACACACTTTATTTTGTTAAAAAGTCAAATTAGACTGGAGTAAGATCTTAAGAAAATAGATCCCGTTACATTCTAATTTGTCATTTTAAAAAATATCTTTTTTACGCAGAATCTATGGCTCTTGCTATTGCATGTATTACACAGACCTATATATAACCCTTGTTCTAAAAACTGTCCTTCGTTCATTCCTTTACTAGGGAAACTAATACATCTCTCTCTCTCTCTCTCTCTCTCTCTCTCTCTCTCTCTCTCTCTCTCTCTCTCTCTCTCTCTCTCTCTCTCTCACACACACACACACACACACACACAAATGTATTCTCAGGTGCCTAAATGGACACTAAACCCAAGCCCAAACCCAATCCAAATCCCATGCAGAACAAGAACTCTCCAAGTAAATCCCAGAAGGATCAAGAACATTGCTCAAGATCCAAAAACAGAAAGCTTGGTTTCAGATGAACAAAATGACTTAGCCTTAAGCACTGGGCCCGTATTCCAACCAACTCATGGTATGGTGAGCTTTAATAAACAACAAAGCTTGATGTTAAAGGGGAAAATGAAGTTCTTGACGTGGAGGGATTTGAGGAAAATCAAATCCTTGACGTGGAAGGTGCCGGAGAAGATTGGTGGTGGACTCCGGGCCATTCTGCAGGGCGTTACCGGGTACATAGAGTCCGAAGAGATGATGACTATCACGGGGCCCTCTAGTCCTGGAAAATCAGCCCTCCTTGATGTTTTAGCAGGTCTATACTCTCTTCTTTATTTTTACTATTATGTTTCGCAGAATTATTTTACGTAACTATATTGTTTGTTCTCAGCAAAGAAAGATATTTAATTGATCATTGAAATATAAGAACAATGATTAATTTAAACTGAGGCCCCATGGTCAATGGCATCACAAGGAAACATGCGTCCCAACGAGTTTGGCAGACATGGCGTCAAGAATCATATACCATCTCAGACCCCGGAAGCAAGCTTGGCAAGATACCAACTTAAAACTAAAAACATACAAGGGTAGGCAAAGTAAACGTCTTCAGCAAACGTCTAACCAATGTTAGGCAAAAACTTTGGCAGCGTCTTTTTTGCCAAACCACCCTTATGTCCCAATTAATTGAAATCGGCTGCATGAATCTTGTTCTTTCATGTGACATGATAGAATCATGTGCAAGGGATAAGGCTAGGAGACAAGAGATCAATTAAGCAAAACCAACATGCACCCTCCCAAAAAAAAAAAACTCATGGTCCCACCAAACTAAACCTTAATATAGGACAAAGCTACATCAAAAGGTGCTTCAGCAAACAACAAGCTAGCATCGTAGGAGTAGGAGTAGGAGTAGGAGTAGGAGTATCGATATTATCAAAGTTCATTTTGTTTCAGTCTTTTTAAATATTCCAAAGGATGTTTACAAACAAGCTTAGAGTCCAAGGGCGCATCAATAATTAAACACAAGTTGTGTACTTTCTAGTTACTATAGGCTTTGTTCAGTTTGGGTTTTGAGGGAGATAGAAAGATAATTTTATTAGGGGCCATGCAGGGTGAGTCTTGAAACCCAAACCGAACAAAGTGTATATTTTAAGTCCATGTTGTTTAGGCTTTAGAAATAGATATGCAATCAATAAATAAATTTCAAAATATCAAAAGCATAAAATAAAACGCCTTTCAATTAGTTGAACTTATATATAATTGATGGTGAAATCGACGACTCACCATAGATAAATTAAGACTGACGTGTTGGGGTATTTTTACTAATAAAGAAGCGTGCCGTCCTACGATTTTTAATTGGATCCACCCCCTTTGATATTGTACGTTTAGCCAAAAATATTTTTCTAGTAACAATCAGCATGATCAAAAAACAATAGGGACATAAAAATGATATTTCATTAAAATCCAGGTTGATAGATTTGTAAACCTAAACTGTCAATTTCATCAAGTAAAATATACTTCATTGCAGTTCAAATTGATTCCCAACAAAGTCTATTTTCGCAAACAGGTTTTTTTCTACACGGCCGTAAATTCTACAAGAAGAATAAATCATTATTTGATTGGATGGCTATGAAGTGATGGAGTATGCAAAGGAACTCATTCATGTAAAAATAATATGTGTGTGTATATATATATATATATATATATATATATATATATATATGTTCACTTTAGGATTTTTAAAAAATCCGTACCTCCACTTTCCGTATCGAATTTTGACGATCCAAATGGTCCAATGTGTTTAAAAGGTGTTTTTAAGTGTTCCCGCAAGAAATCAGCAAAAAAAAATACGGTGAAGGACTTGATCCGAGCAATTTTACATAGTTTGTTCAGATCAAACCCTTCCCGGTATTTTTTTTTGTTGATTTCTCGCAAATATCGTTAAAAACACCTTTTAAACACATTGAACAGTTCTTATCGTTGAAATTCAATCAGAATCTATGAGGTTTGATTTTTTAAAAATCCGAGAGCCCTAATTGGAAGTAAATTGTATATATACACACACATGCATGCGCTTTACTGTACTTGTTAGTAATGAGTTGGTTAACCATCTAATTGCAGGGAGACTTGGTCGAATCGCAAGAGATACCGGAGAGATCTCGATCAATAGTCATCAACAAACTATCGCTTTTGGCCCTTCCATTTTAGAGAGAGAAAAAAGAGTGGAAGTAAGTTGAACTTTATTTGATTATCAAAATTATTTTTTGTTTTTCAAAAAAAAGTTGAACTCAACCAATTCCCGTTTAGCAGGAAACTTGGAAAGGCAGAAAACATAAGGTGGAAAGGCCAATCCTGAAGAAACCAAGATTCCTCTGCCTCCATGGATTCAGAACGAGTGCGGATGTCCTCCGGCAACAGCTCCGAAGGTGGCCTCAGTCGGTGCTTGGAAAATTAGACCTCGTCTTCCTTGATGCGCCGTATTTGGCCCAAGGCAAATCAGAAGTTGAAGGCTACTTCGATCCTCCTTATTACGAGTGGTTTCAGTTTAGCGAGGTAAAAAAACACATTCCCTCTTTATTCTCTGTGGATGCTCGACAGTCTATTATTTTCTCAATTCTTAATTCCGAATTTGTGATTACGAAATACAAGATTTATAAATTATGATTACGATTTAAAAGTATGTATATAATTGTTACGTATAATTTTAGGGTTTATTTTAGGGTTTCAATTTATTATTATTTATCTTCTATGTTAAGGGTTGTTTAGTCTTTTTGTGTTATTAGGGTTTCACTGGATTTATTAGGGTTAGCCTTTATAACCCATTCATTAGTCTTAGTCTTGTAATTAATCTTTCAAACTTTTCCAATGCAATAATATTACATGTTAGTTTTCTCTCTCCTCTGCAAAGTCACAATAATAAGATGCCAAATAGATTTTCCAGGAGAGTAGTGTATAAATTTTTATTGAGAAACTGAAAAGCCCCTCTATCTGATTTTTAGATTCTGCATTTCTCATAATGAATTCCATAAATGTGACCAAATAAGAAAAATGCAATAATGCAAAATGAAAAACCATAACTCCGAAACACCCCCTCAATATCAATGTATAGCTTTTAGTCTTTATAATTTCGTTGTTTGGTGTTGGGATGATTTTGGACTTTCATATTGCTCAAAAGTATAATTTCTTGATTTTTGTATGAATTATGTTTTGTATAATAGGATTATCAGGTGTACAATAATTTTGAAGAAAGTATTGCTTACATTGAAGATTTTATGATTAAGCATGGACCTTTTGATGGTCTGATGGGATTTTCTCAGGTGCGTATTTGTTTTCTGAATCCTAAATTTTTTTTTCTTCATCAATATTTGGTGTGTGTGTGTGTGCTCTTTTCCTAACATGATAAATGAAAATTCGGCATGATAGTCTACAAATGAGTCACAATTTTGATGCTAAAAAAAAAGGCCTTACTCTTTTGCTTAGTTCCTTCACTTTGTCAATTAATTTGTTGTTAATAAATTGTAGGGAGCTATTTTATCTGCAGCATTACCAGGAATGCAATTAGATGGGGTGGCACTTACAAAGGTTCCAAAGATTAAGTATGTGATTGTAATGTCAGGGGGCAAGTTTGGTGGATCCAAGATTGGGGCTCCCAAACTGGCAGCTACTGCATTTACATCACCTCTCAAGTGCCCTTCCCTCCACATTATAGGTACTTTATCTTTTGATGGTGATTCCTTTGTTAAACTGTATGTTGAGCCATATTGCAAGACTCAATGAGTACTTATGCATTGCAATATCTTACGTGCAATTTGCAGGTGACGCATGTTTCTTGAAAGAACCAGGGATTGAATTATTGGAATCATTTGTGGATCCGTTTGTGATTAATCATCCCAAAGGCCACTCGATAGCAAGACTTGGTTAGTATATATCACGTAGGTCTATCGGTCTTTCGCTTGCAAAATCTAGATATTTACAGTCAATAAATAGTGATAGTGTAATATAGAGGCCCAAGGCAGATATCAGAGGGATTTAAAAGCATTTTGAACAGATTAAAATAAATTTGAAACCATGGACTCATTGTCTGATCATGACACAACGGAATTCACGACAAGCTAGTTGCGTACTAGTTCAAACGAAAATAGATTCTCGAATCCACGAGATATTCTTGAATTCACAAGAAAAAGAGAAAAACTCTATAAATTTTATTGATAATTGAATAAAAGAAAATATGCCCATAGGCTATATCCTTATTTATACCAGTAGAAGTCCTAATTAAAAAGAAATTACTTAGAGTGGCGACCAAACAAAACATTACTTGGAAACCTAGACTATTTGCTAAAAGGAAATAAAATAAAATCTAACCAAAACTAATCATAAATAAAAGTTAAAACTAAAATAATGTTTCTATAAATAATAGGGCTCTATATCTTGTCCTACATCATATCAATTATCAGAACTGTGCATGGCATGAAAACCATTCTTAAAAATCCTAGACGGCATGAAAATTCTTATAACCCATTAGTAAATGTAGTCTAATTTTTTCCCACAGGAATTACATATGACTTTGAAGCAATTTCAGATCTCAAACCCTAATAAATAATTTGTGATGTCTAAAACTTTCTCCCTTTGTTTGAAGGAAGCTTTACACTGGAATTTTGTTACTTAGTTACCATCAATATCACATTCAGGATCTGGCTTCTACGATTAAATTGATTTGCATTTCTTGTTTTCACATTTCAACAGATGAGAAAGGCCGGAACACAATGCTCAACTTCATTGAAAAGATTGAGAAGATGTAGCTGTTAGAAGCATGTAACTTTACTATGTAATTTTGTAAGGGGAAATAATAAAATGCGGTTGGGAAAGGGAAATAACGAAAGCATGGAAGCCTGATTGTGTAGTTTTGTAAGCATCAAACCACTTCAGAAGCTTGATGGAATGCCGCTCATCGTTTTGTTGTTCTTTCTCTTGTCCCGTTTAATCTTTGTATACTCTTTATTCGATTAATAAAATTTTTTGCTGAAAAAGAAAAAAAAGAACCACTTCAGAATCAATGTAAGGCATATATATGGTTCATCTTAGCTTGGCTTATATGTAGGCAGACCTAGAATCTGCAGATTTACAAGAGATGGAAGACACTACTACAATAATGGTTAAAGATGACACACCAAGAATTGAAAACAATGATAGTTTTTGTAAAACTGTCATCGAAAATATGAGGGTAGAGTTTTAATGTCAGTCTATCCTAAAAACTTTCATCTTTGCAATATAAGATGACAGTTTATAATAAAAGTGACATTATTATCTATTTCTTTAATGTCAGTTTTTGCTTAGAACTGACATTAAAACAAAGCTCTTCAAGAAGCCCATATGGATAACCTTTGAATGTCATTTTTCCATAAAAGTGACATTGAAACTAAGCCCTTTTAATGTCAGTTTTAATTAGAACCAACATTGAAATTGATCATAAAAGTTGACTGTCAAAAAGTGTCATTAAATGTATAAGATGACAATTTAAAACTGTCATCTTATATTAAATCTAAAACTAACATAAAAAGTACTCTGCTTAAAAAATTTCGAAAATATAGTATAAATATTTTTGTTGGTCTTTTGTCAACAACAGGCGTGCTAGCGCAGTTGGTAACATGTGCGCGCGCGAGGAAGTCAAGGTCTTAGGTTCGAGTCCTGTGGCAAGCAAATATTACCTAACCACACAACTGCTACATAGGCGCCACACAAGTGCCACGAGGGTGACATGTGAACTCCACTGGGCGGTCATGTGAGGGCAGCCACAAAAGAGCCACGTGTTCGAACTAGAATTTGATTTTTTTTTAGAATGGAGGATAGATAAGATGACAATTTAAAACACTCATCGTTTATTGTAAAAATGACATGTTTACACTGTCATTTTATTGCAAAGATGACAGGTTTAAACCGTCATCTTATATGTATCAATGACGTTTTTTTACGGTCATAACAAATCTAGACTTTTAATGTCACCTCCAAAGATGACAGTTTTAAAACTGTCATGTTATGTGATTCATGACACATTTTAACTGTCATGGTTTAAGGTTTTTGTAGTAGTGAGAACTGAATGAATTCACCCAAAATTCACCAAGAACTCTTACAAAACTCCACAATCAAGGGTTTCTATGGTGTCTAATCATAAAACCAATAACAAAACATGAATCGAACATGAAAATTGATGCAATCAAGCAGAAGAAAGTATGAATTACCAAGTAAAAGCTTCAAGGCTAACAACCCTAGACCTTCTTTTGATTTTCCCCTTCTTTTCTCTTCTTCTTCTTCTTCTTCTTCTTCTTCTTCTGCTTCTCCATTTATCTCTCTCTCTCTCTCTCTCTCTCTCATGGATATACATAACTCATTAATAGCTCAACTGTGGTGCTCTAATTCTACCTTTTAATCCAAACTTTTGGTATGGAACTCTTATTCAACCGTTATTTTCTTTGTTTTCTCCCTTTTTTTCTTATCTTAATTCCATGTTTGTATATTTTTTATTCTGTAGAATAAATGGTAAACTGTGAAGTGCTAAAATTATGGTAGGTGGTCCTGGATTTCCACCTTTCTTAAAATGGTTTCATTAGAATTTTGTGGCACTTATCTAAGCATTTTAAAAGTTACAAATTTGCATCTTTATTTTCTCTCAAACAATAAGTGTGCGATCATGAGAGTAGTAAATATAGCACAAGTTTTTTTTTATGCAATATAGGGTGAATTTAGTTGGAGATATCTGAACAGGTAAATTTACATCTATATGGCAGGGAACTAATGCCGATTTTTCTGATTTCTGAGCTCAGGTTTTTATTTTTTTTTGGTCATGTAAAATATTTGTTTCCATTAATGTGGGGGCTTTAGCATTTTTGTTTTTTTGCTACTAATTTTGTTGCTGCTAGCTTCTGCTGATGGAAGAATTTTATGGAATTCTACTGCAGCTGAAATCCTGAATCTGATCAAAATCCTATGCTATTGTTTGGGGTTTGTTTTATAACTATTTTCAGCAAGAGTGGTGGTTGATGTTTATGGTGGTATAGTTAAGCCTGGTTTGGTTGAATTCTTGAATTAGTAACTGTAGTAGTGATATTTCCTATTAGGGTTCCTTTTTTTTCCCCTTATCTACTTATTTTCTTGGTTGCCCTCTTGCCAACATTGATCTTTGGTTCTTGGTGACATATTTATTATTGAGAAGTGTAGGTGTCAACTTAGTTGGAATATACACTCCTTGTTGTGATTCCCTCATGTCACGGGTCATTTTGATTGTCCCAAATATTTTGAGAGATTACTAAAGTCCAAAAATAGATTGATAAAACACCTTGGAATGCTCTAATTCAAGGCTGAAGGTCTGTTTCATTCTCCATGATGGCATCTAAACTTTTAACCTCCCATTGCTTTATCCTCGTACACTTTAGGTGAATCTGAGACCATTCTAATCGGGCACTTTTTAATTGCGAATTGCGATCCAATAGCCTCCACAAGCCTGTCTCCTCCTTTGATCACTTTCTTTGGTGAAATCTCATGATATGGGCTTAAGGAGACATCTACAACTGGTAATAGAAGAATCTTGTATATCTTCCGGACCAAATTCCTCTTTTACTTTTATACAACCAAATAATGCCACCAGGTGAAATTCTATTCTCTCTGAGACCAGTAACAATCATAATTTCAAATAGCGGTATCAGAAAACATAACAATTTCGAGCATATCATAAACATACGTACCGAAAATCGGGCCAACCGGTCGTGAATTTTAATAGTTGGAGCACGATTGACATCGAAATACTCACAATAAGTTATTTTAGACTAAACTACGATTTGTTCGCATGGTTATCCAATTTCGATCGATTAGTGGTTCCTGATTTTCTCTTAGGAATCATTTCTGGGGCTGGAATTAAAGGTATGATGATGTTGGATGCTGGCTTCTATCGATTACCAAATGATATTGCTAAGCTATTTTGGAAATACCCAATTTCTCATATCTCCAACACCAAATATACAATTCAAGGGTTCTACAAAAATGAGTTTGAAGGACTAACTTTACCTAATGATCAAGTAGGAGGTGGAGATGGGGTATTCCAAGATGGGTTAACCTTGCCATTTTGCTTGGGATGACCGTGATGATGAAAACAGAGTATCAAACAAATTCTCTTAAACTTTATATTTCATAAACACTCTGTGAAATTACACATTTTTCTCACACACTTGATCACTCGTATTTGCATACTTTTACAATCCAATTACAAACCTATTTATAGGCTTAAAAATCAGAAAAAACAAAATGAGATAAACTTTCATTTATTATCAAATCACAAAATGAATTACGGAAGTGCAAAAGTCTTTGCGCATGATTGTGAATAGTATCCCATGTTTTAATTTTGGGCTGCTGAGAACCCACTTGGTTCTCTCAAGTTTATCTTTTTTCTTCATCCCCCCTTAAACTTAGTCTGGGGGTTTCTTCATTCCAAGCATTATCTTCATTCTGATGAAGGCTTCACGCTTGAGGGGTTTCGTGAAAATATTAGCAACCTGATCATACATCCTGTAAGAAACAAGCTCCACTTCTTTTAATTTCACATGCACTTTGATGAAATGGTAGCATGTGTCAATATGCTTGCTTCTTTCATGATGCACTGGATTCTTTGTTAGTGCCATTGCAGAGCTGTTGTCGACATAGATCTTTGTGGGTTTTTCTTGAGAAATTTCCAAATAATTCACCATATTGCGGACCCATATAGCATGACAAATAGTTGAGTTGGCTGCTACATACTCAGCTTCACAAGACGATAGCATCACTATCGCTTGTTTCTTCAATGACCATGTGAAGGCTGTATCTCCGAGAAAGAAAGTAAATCCGGTAGTGCTCTTTCTTTCATTCAAGTCTCTTCCCTAATCACTATCTAAATAGCCGACAAGTCAGAAGTTTTCATTACTTGTATAAAACGGTCCATCATTGATTGTACCCTTAACATAGCACAAAATCCACTTGGCTGCATTCAAATAGGATTGGTCGGGTATCTCCATATATCGGCTAATAACACCAACACATTATAGTATGTTTAGTCTTATACACGTCAGGTAGCAAAGGCTTCTTACTAGACTCTTAAAATATGTCGGATCAACATTGTCGACCTCACTCTTTCTGAGTTCCACTCCACTTTCACCTGGAATAGTCACTGGATAACTTTTCTTCATGCCAAAACGCTTATCGATGCTTTTAGCGTATCCAACTTGAGAGATAAAAATGCCGCCAACTCCCTGTATCACTTCGATTTTAAGAAAGTGTGTCATTAGTCTAATATCTATCATCTTGAACTCTTGGACCATACTTTGTTTGAAGGAATCAAACATAGTTGGATTGTTGCCTGTGAAAATCAAGTCGTCAACATACAGGCATACAAACAACTGGCTTCCATTGGCTTCCTTCTTCATATAGAGTGCATGCTCGTAAGGACATTTCTTGAATCCAATATTCTTCTGGAAGTATACATCGATCCTTGTATTCCATTCACATGGCGCTTGTTTTAATCCATACAGCGCTTTCTTCAATTTGTACACTTTGTCATAATGTCCTTCCTTCAAATATCCAGGTGGCTACTCGACATAAATTTCCTCCTCCAGAAATCCATTGAGAAAAGTAGTCTTGACATCTAATTGGTAGATCTTCCATCTGTGCTAAGCAGCTTATGAAATCATCATTCTGATCATTTCCATCCTGGCGACATGGGCAAAGACTTCGTCATAGTCTATGCCTTCCCTCTGTTTGTAGCCTTTAGCTACGAGTCTGGCCTTGTATCTCTGAACTTCTCCTTGAGCATTCTTCTTTGCTTTATAGACCCATTTCATACCAATGGTCTTGTAGCCTTCTGAAAAATTTGTCAGCTCCAAAGTTTTGTTTTTCTCTATGGATTGAATCTCTTCATCCATAGCCTGCCTCCATTTGTCTTCTTGGTTAGCTTCATTGAAGCTAACTGGATCACATGTCAGTTGCAGATAGAACATGGTGAAGTCTGTACCCAGCAGATCTGTATTATGATATAGATCATCAAGGCTTCGTGTTCCTCTAGGCCTCATGTCTGAAAATTCTTCTATTGTTGGTGAGGATGGTTCACCTCTTTGTGGTGAAGGGAAACCATGAGACGGTGATGATTGCTCTTCTAATCTCCTAGGTACTTCCCTAGTCTGTACCTGTTCTTCATCTTCAACAGTCAGCTCTATATTCCTAGTAGCTTTTGTTTGATCCTAACTCCAGGATTCATTTTCCTTGAAAATGACATCTCTGTTGTATAATACCTTCTAAGTGACATGATTGTATAGTTTGTATTCCATCGTCTAGTCATCATATCCAATAAGGATACACTTCACTCATTTGTCTTCAAGTTTGGTTTTGTTTGCCTTTGGAACTTTTGCGTAGGCAATACAACCAAACACCCTAAGATGGGCCACACCTGGCTTGTAAGTGGCACATGCTTCTTGTGGTGTCTTTGACTTCAGAATCCTCGTAGGACATCTGTTGAGTAGATAGACTACACATTGAACTGTTTCAGCCCAAAATCTTTTGGGCAGATCTTTATCCTTCAGCATGCTTCTCGCTGTTTAAGACCTTAGGTTGTATTGGAAAAGTTACTTCCCCAAGCGTAGGGTTTAGGTATTGTGTAGCATCAAAATCGGTAAGACCGAATCGATTCCACAGAGACCAAATGCACTAAGCGTGTTAGATGATTCGCGAATGAGGGTTTTAAGCCTTAAAGCGGCAAAATGGTTTTTAGTTTGTTTGGTGGAATTCTCTTGAGTATCTCTAATGCAATTGAAAATGAAGTTTTGAACTATAAATTAAAAGCGGAAAGGTTTAGATGCTCATACCATCCATGACTAAGGATATTCAATGGCTCTCAACTATAACTCAAGTGAGAGACAAAGTCACCTGCTCTCACTCGGAAGATTTAACAATGAAGATCATTTTGACTCTAGAAATTGGGTTTATCAATGGGATAAGTTCTTTGAGGCATTTTTACAAACAACTTGGAGTGGCATAGCTTTAAGCATCATGTGTGGCAAGTAGTCAAGCCCTTGCCTACACAAGATCAAAAAGGTTAGTAACTCCTAGTTTTGTACATAAAACATAACTTACCCAATGAAAATCAATCTTTATCACAAGAATGAGGTTTTTAAATGGAAAGAAACTCTCTTAGACATTTTGTTGAACACCTAAAGTGACATAGCTCAAAGCATTGTGTGTGCCAAGTGATTTGTCTACACCCAATCAAAGAGGTTAACAACTCTAAGTTTAGACCAAAAATAGAGTGATTAACTCATTCACAAACCCACAATAAGCATATAAACGTGAGAAGCATTTGAAACACTGAAATCATGGAGTGATATTCACCCCATGACCAAGCCTAAACTACTACTCAAACATGATTAAGCTAAACATTAAAGGCACATGAAGGAAATATGAAACATGAAGAAAACGTAAATAAACAATAGATTTGTAAAGATTAAGAGTACACTTACAACATTAATGAAGACGAAATCCTTGAATCAAAGACAAAACTACCCTAAAAACTAGAGAGAAAATGGAGCTAAAGTAAGGGGAAGGAAGAGGGAGGTAGAGAGAGAAAGCTTAGGTAGTGATTTCCTTAAAAGACTGAGTTTTGGGCTTACAAAGCCCCAAAAAGTTGTGCCAAATAATTACAAAAGTGCCACTAGATATTTTAGATCGGGCTCAGAAAGTGCAAAAAATTTGCAAGGATACCGGTATCCCATTTTTACAGCTACCGATATCTCTCCTATCTTGACCTTTTGTTTCAGGGATACCAGTATCCCATTTTTCAAGCTACCGGTATCTCTATTCAAAAGATGATTTTTCCAAGGATACCAGTATCCCATTTTTCAAGCTACCGGTATCTCTGGGGTTTTTTCTTTTATCTTCCTTTGTTCATTTCCCAGCCTTTTGGTCTCCTCAAGCCTTGTCCGGTGCTTCGTTCTTGGCTCTCGGTGGCGGAGTGTCATGTGGCCTTGGGTATTCGGGTACCCCTTTGATCATACCATGGCGTTAAAAGTCATCATTTTCACCCATTTTACTTGAAACTGTAAAAAAAACACAACTACGCGTGAAATCAAATGATTAAAGCTATGAAATGTATGCATGTGTGACATAAACGAGAGAGATAAGCCCCTTTATTTACACTATTGGGGGCTTATCACTCGCCATGTTAAGGATGGTGCGATTCTTCCTTTTAGATACACCATTTAGATGAGGAGTATAGGTTGGTGTACACTGGAATTTGATTCCTTGCTACTAAAGAATCCTTCTAATTGATCTCCAGTGTATTCTCCACCTTGGTCTGACCGCAACATTTTGATGTAGTAGCCACTTTCTTTCTCCACAAGAGCTTTGAAGTCTCTGAACTTCTCGAATACTTCTGACTTTCGTTTAAGAAAGTATACCCACATCTTCTTGCTGTAATCGTCAGTGAACGTGGGGAAGTATTTGTTCTGTCTGTTTGAGATTGGCTTCAACGAACCACACACATCTATGTGTACTGGCTCGAGCGGCATGCTTGCTCTCCAATCAACTTGCTTTCCAAAATTGTTGTGGTGTTGTTTGCCAAAAACACAATTTTCGCATACCTCATTTGGATGTTGGATATGAGGTAAGCATTTGACCATCTTTTTATTTACCAACATCTTCAAGTTTTCAAAGTTGAGATGTCCATATCTGAGATGCCATATCCAGTCTTTGTCGTTGACAATGGCATTGAGGCACTTTGGCGTGTCATGAAGAACAGTTAGCGGAAACATCCTGTTCTTCGCCATCTTTACTCCAGTAACCAGCTTCTCTCGAGCATCTGTGACTGTTAGCTGCATATCCTTCAAGCTAATTTGATAGCCTTTCTCCAGGAATTGTCCAAGACTAAGTATATTAGTTTTCATGTCTGGAACATAGTAGACATTGGAGATGAATGCATGATCTCCATTCTTCTGTTTGATCATAATATTTCCTCTCCCTTGAACTGGAACTTTGGAGAGGTCGCTAAAAGAGATATCTCCCTGAACCTTTTCATCAAGTTCAGTAAAAAGCTGCCTTGAGCCAGTCATATGATTACTGGCTCTGGAATCAAGAAACCATGTACCTTGATCCTATTTAGTGGAACTATGTGCCATGAGACTCATTGAATCTCCTCCTGTTGGCTCATTGTCAGCATAATTGGCTGTTTCGCCAAATTAATTTGATGTTGGCCTTCCTCTGCATTCTTTCATGTAGTGACCATACTTCTAGCAATTGTAACATTGAACGTTGCTTTTGTCAATGTTTGGTCGATTGTTGTAACCACCTCTTTTTCCTTGTCCTTCGCCTCTGCCGCTTTGCTATCCACAACCACCTCTTTTTGGAACAAAGTTTTGATTTCCTCATTTGGAAAATCCTTTGCCTCCTTTACCTCTATAATTTAAACTTCTAGAGCCTCTTCCATGAGAACCATAGCCTCGTCCTCTCTGGGATATCCCCCCTTGCTCGTGCCTATCTTCGTTGAGGGACAGCTTCATCTGTAAAGCCTACTCCATGGCTCTATCATCATCTTTGTGCAACTTCTGTTCGTAGACTTGCAGCGAGCCCACAATTTCTTCGATAGACATGGTTGTTATGGCTTTCAGCTCTTCTAGTGTAACAACAATAAAGTTGAATCTTGGATCCAACGGTCGGAGAATCATCTCTATAACTCTCATATCTGTGAGAGCTTCTCCGTTTCTTCTCATCTAATTTACAACTGTCATGATTTGACCATAATACTCAGAAATAGATTATGAGGGTTTCATCCGTAAAGACTCGAATTCGCCTCGTAGATATTGAAGGCGAATCCTCTTTACTTTGTCAGTACCCTTGTATGTTTTCTATAGCATCTCCCAAATTTCTTTGGAAGATGTAGCGAAAGTGATGATCTCGAACGTCATTTCATCAAGTCCTTGGTAGATGATAGACCTGGCTTTGCAATCCTTCTTTCGCTCGGCACAAAGTGTTGTATTATGTTCCTCCTTCAAAGCTGCTTCTGCTTCTTTTGAGATAGGTTTCTCGTATCCATTTTTTACTATCTCCATGACTTCTTGAGCACCCAATAGTTGTCTCATTTGGATGGACCAATTATCATAATTGTCCTTAGTGAGCTTTGGAATAAGCGTTGGTGCAGCTCCGTTGCCCATTGGGTCTTTTTTTTTCCCGGAAGTGGGGTATCAATTTTTGGGGGAGAAAAAGATTTTTATAAGTGGACAAGGACAAAAGTGAAAAGAATTTGGCTATTGGAGCTTGGATGGGATAAGATAAATATGAATGGGGTAGATTGCAATTTCTTCTTTGAGGGGTTAAAGTGAGAACTTTGAAGCTTTTGGGCTTTGACTCAATATCTTCACAAGTCCAAAGAGTGGACTATAATTTTGAATACTTGGTGGACCTACCTTTAATGCCAAAGATATGTGTCTAGTGAGGGAGTAAATTCCAAATGGAATAAATGCCAAATGGGACCACTTTTTTTGTATTAATCAGACAACCATTATCAGGCGGTGAATTGATTTGAAAACAAATTGATTTGAAAACAATCTTTTCTTCTCTTTTTTTTTTCAGGGAAACCAACCACTCTTACAGCCTTATTAAAGGTTGAATTGGAAAAGATGAGACAAATTTTTCTTTGACTTCAAAAACTAGTTCTGGCGATAGAAAGAAAAACAAAGTAACTTTTTTTGTTCTTCTTCAAATAACCACTGAGGTTTCCAATCTGCAATCGGCAGCAGGTGAGACGTTTCGGTGTCGGACCAAACAACTTCAATTCTTTCTCGGCTGCTCACTGGAGATGAGGAAGAAACAGTCGTGGGTGCAAGGTGAGAGTAATTCGTCACTCTCCAACTTTTGGGTTTCGAAAGAAACAAAGGCTATTCAATTTCATCACCGGATTTTCGTTTTCAACTGAGACAAAATCGGCACTCAAAATTTTTATTTTTAGGGAGCTAATTTATAGATGAAAATACCAGTAGCACACCAAAAGTATTTTTTTTCTGAGAGAATTTTGTGGAATGAGCCTGAGCTCTGATACCACTGATGCAAACAGAGGAGTATCAAACAAATTCTCTCAAACTTTGTATTTCACAAACACTATGAGAAATTACACATTTTTCTCACACACTTGATCACTTGTATTTGCATACTTTTACAAACCTATTTATAGGCTTAAAAATCAGGAAAAAAAAAAACAAAATGAGATAAACTCTCATTTATTATTAAATCACAAAACGAATTACGGAATTGCAAAAGTATTTGTGCATGATTGTGAATAGTATCCCACGTTTTAATTCTGGGCTGCTAAGAACCCACTTGGTTCTCTCAAATTTATCTTTTTTCTTCATGTGATTTACATACTCATGTTTTTTGAAATCATAAAAACTACTGAGAAAGGCAAGCCAATGCTAAGTTCTCTCATGGGTAGTTTAGAAGAAAAATCTACACGTGTAAAACATCGCTAGTTCTCCAAAATATGATCTGCAAAATGGGTTTTAGATCTCCCTGCTCTCTGCATCACCAGTGCATTGTTTAGGATTTTTTTTTCCCTAAAAGTTTCTAGAGTTTCCATATGGTGAGGAACTTATTGTTTAGCATTCACTATCAATGATTTGATTATCTAATGGTAGAGAATAATGTGATCAGGATATTAATGGTTGGTTTAGCTCCAATAAATTATCATATTTTTCTTGTTGCTTTCATTTGTTTGGCTTTTTTTTTCCCTTGAGGTTGTTGAATATTTGGGTTTTTGGCTCCATCCTCTAGCATTTAATTTGGATAGCCAGCTGCATATGGGCGACTGTTTTTGGTTGGCAATTGATTGCCTTGTCTCCTCTACTATTCCAGATACCAAAGTTAGATCTGGATGGGTTTCCATACCCATGGGTAATTGCTTTGTCTGCCTTTGTATGGCTATTTAAGAATAGCTATTGTCTTTGTATATGGATATCACCAGTGAGTGGTCTTGGAAAATCACAGAGAGAGTGATTTGGGTTCTCCCCGAGAGGGAGACTTGTGTCTCCATGAGAGAGACTTGTGAGGATTGTTTGAGCAATGTAAAATCAGAGTGTAGTGAGAGAGTGTCACTTGTAAAGCTCATGGGTTTTTCCGGTTAATGGATTGATTGCTCCAATTACCTCCGTGGACGTACCCGATTTTGGGGAACCACGTAAAATACTTTGTGTTTGGTGTGTGTGTGTTTCTTTGTGTGTGATTGGCTTGATCCGTGGGCACAACAGAGGTTCATACTTGTACAAAGTTATACCATTCTACAAGTAGACACCATAGTTGTGTAATATATCTTTCATCGACCAAGTATCTCACCAACGGAGATTTTGAGGCAAAAGTGAAGGACCACATAAATCATGACTTCGGGATCATGTGTCGGATTTTTCCACCACAGTTAAGGTAGCAAAGCAACTGTTTATGAACCTAATCTTATGCCAGTTGGCCTAGACATTCTGCCACAATATTCCAACATCATAGTGCCTTTGACTCATACAGAAGCTTATATTGTGCATTAGGGTTCAGATGTGAGGAATCTTAGGTCTATACGCATCTTGGCTTTTAGAGATAACGATGTCGAGGATCCTATCTCCCAAAATACTATGTTGAACTCTCCCACCAAATTAGGAAGTTCCAGTGTGAAGCAACTTAAGTCCAAGAGTACCCAAGCCTCTACTGACGTTGATTCTTCGGAAGGTGATCATTCTCTGGCTTGCTCAACCAATCACATGTGGAGATATCTTAGATCTATACGAATCATGGCTTCTAGGGATACCGTTGGAAATATAAGGGGTCATCATATGGCCAGTCAAACAAAAACAAGGCTCGAAGGAGGAAAAAAAAAAAAACTAACGCTCATGGATCTTAATGATATTCGACAGATGTTGGGGATAGTTGCAGCGACCCTCATGTGCTTCACAGACCACTGAGACGAATGCTACAGTAATATCCTTTATAGATCTGTTTTCTCTAACAGTTTGTTTTGCAGGTACTATTGTGGTTATTCTTTCACCTTATTTACCTTTTTGGTCCCCAAAGTATTAGCAAGTGGCCAATTTCACTCCAATCTAAACATTTTTCCAATTGCGTTCCCAATTTTTAAAATACGTGTCAATATAGTCCCCACCTTTAACGCCGTCACCTTTGTCCGTTAAAACAAATGGGAATCCGTGGTATTTCACACCAAATACTACCATAAAATTAACTAAAAACATAAGGAAAAAAACAAGAATTTTTAGAACTGGGTCAAAATTTGTTATCAAACCCCACTCTAGAAGTACCCCCCAACCCAAAAAAAAAAAACTCTTTTTTTATGAATATATAAATAACCAACACTAGATCTCGCATTTGGTTTGTAAGAACAACCAAATTTTTATCAAAAATCAAAATTTAAATAATTTCATACTACAAATCCAAATGGGTTAGAGTAAAATACAAACCCCATTATTTTTATTTTTTCTTGAAAAGGTCATAGATATATAGAAACAAGATTAACCATTTACATCGTTGAACATTAACTTCTCAAAGTTGGGAGAAATACAACCCGGAAGAAATAAAGTGTTTTTGTTAAGGCAATAAAAAGCTAGCCAATGTGCTACTTTATTCGAGTTATGACTGCACCACTAAAAGGACCACTGTCTATTGATTGTTAAAGCTTTAATATTCTCTTCAACAATGGTGGCAATTTCCCAAGGTCATGGAGAGTCAGATTTTTAGATAAGGGTCATCATCAAGCCGGGCTGGCCTAGCCCATGAACTTTCAACGCAAGCCGCCAGTGGGCCGGGCTCCGCAGCTTTTATTTTTTAGCGGGTCGGGCAGGCTACGTACTCTCTCAAAAGATGAAGCCTAGCATATGGGCTTGTCTAGGGGTGAAAATCGGTTGGTTCGGTTCGGTTTTTGGGGTGTTCAGGATGAAACTGATCGGTTCGGGGTGATTTTGCTGGGAACCGATCCCGACCGAATAAAACAATGGATCGATCGGTTCAGGATGGTTCGGTTTTTTTGGTTTTTTCGGTCCGGCGTTATAATTAAGATGGACGGTTTGGGGTGGTTTTTGGGCCAAATAGCGATGGTTTCGGGGTAATTCGGTCCAAATCGAGATGATTTTAAGGTATTTCGGTTCTGTTCGGTTTGACAAAAATTCCGGGAAACCGAAACCGAACCGAGATGTATTTCGGTTTTTTCGGTTCGGTTTTTTCGGGATTTTTTCCATGTTGGACCGACCAAACCCCAAAATGAATTTTTGGTTTTTCAATCGGTTTGGGTCCCGTCGATTTTTTTTCACCCCTAGGCTTATCCTAGTTGGGCGGGCTAGTCTTCGGGCGGACCAGGCTCTACTTTAAAAAAGATTTTAAAAAAACCAATATGGGAATTAAAGTTAAATCATTCTACTTTTGATACCAACCTCGTGCCACTGGGCTAAATGATGAGGCTTATTTTTGGATGCAGTGTATGAGCTCTTGCCAGTCAAATTCAAATCCATTGAGCAATCTTGCTCCAGAGCCAAGGAGCAGGCTATGGGAAAAGCCCAAGCCTCTGAGTATAGAGCTAAAGAAGCTTGAATTTTTCCAACCTTCCAAAATAGAGCCTTTCCACCATTGTTTCTGGCAATGATGCCAAAAGCAGCTCTGCTGCAAGAGGAAGAATATGCTCCATCAGAATTGATTTTTGTCAAAGAGGTAGAGGGAGGGATCCATTTTGAAACACAAGGGGGGTTTTGGAATATCCACTCTAGCGCTGGAGAAGACAGCAAAAAGGTAATCCTTGTTACCTGTGCAAGCTACCTCAATAGTGTCTTAAGGAATGGGGAGCTTTCCAGTAAAAACATAAGCATTTCGAGCTTTCCAGATGGCCCAATAGAGTTGGAAGATAGAGCCCACTATGTTCTTGGGTGTTTCTTTAGCAAGGTTGTCGCAAAGTAGTTTCCCAAGCCATTGGTCTGCTGCCAGGATGGGGTGATCAAGGATCCAAAGAACCATCCCACTGCTTAACCAGACTGCATGAGTCCAGAGGTAGTTAAATAAAGTATGCTCAATGGTTTTGATGTCGTTGTTGCAAATAGGGCAGAAGGGCGAGGGGAGCACTTATGTTTGAAAGATTGCTCTTGCATGCGAACCAATTGTGAGCCACTTTCCACATGAAGTGGCGAATCTTGGGAGCACAAGCTGTAGACCACAACTTGTTCTAGATAGCTTTTAAAGGGTTATAGGAAGAAGATGCTTGGTTGGGCTTGTGGGTGGGGGAGTTCTTGCGAGCACTATGATATCCGAACTTGATGGAATACTTGCTAGATTTATTTGGGGGCCAGATGAGTTTATCAGGGGCTCTGTAAAGGTTAGATAGGATGGCTTGCTTTTCTTCAGCAGTGGTGTAGATGAGGGAGTTGTCTGCAAAGAACAAGTGTGAGACCATAGGGCACGTCCGCTTCATTTTGATACCTTTCAGAGATTTGTTAAGCACAACTTTGTGAACAACAATTGAGAAGACATCTGCAACGATAATGAAAAGGCATGGTGAGAGAGGATCGCCTTGACGAAGGCCGTGGTTGGGGGTAACCTCTCCAATTCGGCCTACATTGACAAAGATAGAATATTTGACAGTTGTTGGATCCATCCCACCCATTGTTGGCTAAAACCAGACTGTGGAGAACTGGGAGAAGGAAATCCCAACATACACGATTAAAGGCCTTGTTAAGGTCCAACTTGATTGTCAAGGAGGGTTTGAAGCTAGGTTTTTTCTGTTTTAGATGGTGGAAAACTTCATGGGCTACAATGATGTTATCTTGGATTTGTCTATTAGGGAGGAAGATTGATTTTTGTTCAGAGATCAGGCTATTGATGAAAGGTTGGAGTCTGTTTGTCAGGATTTTGGAGATGGTTTTGTAGATGAAGCGGCAGAGGCTAATGGGGCGGAGGTGGTTCATGCATTTAGGGTTCTTTGTTTTGGGGATGAGTATGATGTTGGTCTGATTCCACTCTTCAATAAAATTCCATCTTGGAAGAATAGGCGCACTGCATCAAAAATATCATCTCCCACCACGTCCCAGTACTTTTGAAAGATAAACCTAGAAAACAATCAGACCCAGGGTCTTTTAAAGGCCCCAATTGGAAAATAGCTAACTTAACTTCTTCCCAAGAAAAAGCTTTAACAAGGGAGTTGTTAGTATCAAAAGAAACAATAGGATCAACAGGGATTAAAATATCATGAAAATCTCTATTATAAGGAGAGCTATATAAAGAGTGAAGGGGGGAATTGATAATACTCAAAATTTTCTTATTCTTAGATCTCCAAACACCATTAAAATCTTTGAACTTCACAATTTGGTTTCTCTGCCTTCGCTAGTGGTAGTGAGGTGGAAAAAGCGTGAGTTTTTGTCTCCCAATTGAAGCCATTTAATGCAGGAGCATTGGTGCCAAAACATGGCATCCTTCTGCCATAAGTCTTCGAGGCTTCGCTGCAAATCTTTCTTAGGGCCATACAAGGCTAGGTTGAAGCCAGATTCAAGTTGTTTCTGGACTTGACAAAGATGGTCTTTGATGGTGGCAATTTGCAACCTAAGATCGCCAAAGTTTTCTCTGCTCCAATCCTTGAGTTGTTCCATACATTTCTTGAGTTTCTTACAGATAGCAGCCATGGAAGATCCTTCAAAGATGTGAGACCAGACACATATGATTGTTGATCTGTAACCCTCTTTCATGGACCAAAAGGATTCAAATTTAAAAGGCTTCCCTACTTTGCAAAGAGGGGATAAAGTGTTGAGAAGCAAGGGGTTATGATAAAATCTAATTGCTGATTCAACAATCACTAGAGCTTGGTCATGAGTTTCTCGCCATTTAGAGTTGGCAAAGGCCATGTCAATACATTCCATGATGAAGTCGTCCCCCACACGGTTATTCCACCATGTGAACTTGCCCTTGCATTCAAGATCCGTCAAACCACAGAAGTTTAACATCTCATGGAAGGATGATAATCTCCGAGGATTGGGGGGAAGTCCTCCAATTTTATCAGCATAGCTTAAAATTTCATTAAAATACCCTATGCAAAGCCATGGAAGAAGTTCAGATTGAGCGATGGATTTAAGATTCTCCCAAACTTGATCACGTCCTTCTCTAACTAGGCATCAATAGATAAAGGAAGCAGCCCACAAATTCCCATAAGTGCTATAAAAAATAATGGTATGAATGATGTTTTTGGATTCAGAATCAATGTCAATATCCAAGTCAGAATGACACCACAAAGCAAGACCTCCAGAGAGGCCAAAAGGATCAATATAGAAGATGTAAATAAAACCTAAGTTACGGCGGATGATTTCTAGACGAACCTTATTGCTTTTTGTCTCCATCAGAAAGATGATGGAAGGGTGATTTTTTCAAACAAGATCACCTAAAGCCTGGGTTGTTAAGGTACGCCCAATGCGTTGACAATTCCAAGTTAGGAGCATCATGGAAAGTGTTATTGTTTGGGGCTAGCCTCACGCCCTTCTTCCAGATTAGTATCCATCGCAGAGTTAAAATTTTGAAAGACTGTGACATCGTAAAGGTTTTAATCACAGAGATTGGAATTGCTAGCAAAGATAGTTGTTTGCACCTATGAGGTTTTTTTTTTCTTTATCACTCTTTTAAGTTTATGAGTGGGTTTTGGGGAGGTGGGAGTAGAGAGGATATGGGTAGGATTAGGTTCAGGAGCACAAAGCTGGAGAAGCTTGGGACCTTTTCCCTCATCACCGTTGTCAATGGCTTTTCTTTTGATGGCAAGGGATTTGAGGATAGTGGTTAAAAGAAGCTTCAGATTGGGAGTAATGGAGTTTTGGGTTGTGTTTGGGTTGGTGGTAAGGGTTTGGTATGCAAGAGTATTCAGAGGATCAATTAGGACAATTAGTTTAAAGATCTGGGTTTTTGGTGTACATGAGTTTGAGTTGGGAGTATGGGCTTGAGATGTTAGATGATTTGGATCAGTAGATAGGTTTGGGGATTGGGTTAGATATCGTGGAGATAAGGGTGGGTTTATATCAAGGATGGTGGGCATGATTGTGGAGTTTGTGGATTTGGGCGGGGCTGTGAATTGGAGATTGTGGGCTATCAGATGGTTTTGTGACATAGTAGGGTTCACGAGTGGTTTGGGTTGGAGATGGGCCTGGGCTATGGTTGGGTGGAATTGAGAGTTTTGGGATTGAGGTCCATTGGGTATGGTGTGGGGTATGATCAGGTGTGGTGGGGGTTCTTGGGGGTGAAAAATTGTGAGGAATATTCAATAGAGGTAAATTGAGAGTGATACCTTCCATAGCAGAGTTTGTGACACCTATCCTTTCAAGAACGCCGACAACACCTAGGGATTGAGCCATTCTCACATTCACCAATGTGGATTGGTGTTGTTGGCTGTACAGAGAGTTGGTAATGCACTCCGCCAAAACGACAGGAGGGTGCATGTCAACAACTAAGGCATCTGGAGAGTGTGGGTTATCCTCAACTGCTAAAGATTCTGGTTATCGTCTAACCAATTGGTCCACTCGAGATTCCACATCTACGGAATGCTGTCTAATTTCTTCAACTAGAATTAGGGATTTCTTTATCCAGGTAGCTCTCAAATTTTGAGAGTAACCTGAGCTTGCTCCTTCTTCCCTCAAGATGAATTTACAGCTTTTGTTATCGTGACCAAAACGACCACAATCATAACAGAAATCCAAAAGTTTCTTGTATTTGTAGGATATCCAGAGGTTCTAGCCAGTTTCAGAAGTTTTCCATAACTAGAAACCCAATGGAAAGGGTTTGGAGATTTCAATCTCAACACTGACTTTGATGAAACTTCTATCCAGAAGAAGACCGTTTGGCGATGATTCAACTATTAGAAGTTCGAAGAAACGGTTCCCCAGGGTTAAGGCGTTGGCCTTTATCATTTTGTCGATGGGGAGGCTGTGAATCTGCACCCAAAAAGGAGTATGAGTGAAGATTTTGTTGGGGATAGCTACTCCATTGGCAAGGTTTTGAAGGACCATAAGATTATTCAAGATTGACCAAGGACCATCTCTGATGATGGAGGATTTGTCTTCAATATATTAGAAACAAAAGAGGAAAATGTTGATACTCTAAGGGGTAACAGAGAAAAGAGCTCTGGTTTTCCATGCTATGTTGCAGACATTAGATAATGCGATGGCGTTGAGAGGTTTTAGAATTTTGTCCAAAAGACAAAGATTGGCAACCTCTCTAGTTTCACCGTAGCCTTCTTCTAGATCTAAGTACTCCAAATCGGCCATAGAAACAAGGGGAGAAGGAGAGCAAAGGGGGGAGGGTGAGAGGGGAAGAGAAAGAAAAACAGTGGGAGAGTGGGGAAAAAGAGGTGGAGGATGCGGTGGTTAGAAGAGGAGGCGAGGGGGATGCGGTGGGTTAGTGGGGATAAATGGGTATCAGAACCATAGAAATGGTGGGGGTTTCATTCTAGAGAGAGAATTGGTTTGATTCCACAAACCCCACTATTTGAGTCATGTGATCCGTGCCGAATACTACAAACTTGTCCCTATTGAAAAAATCAGCCACCATTGGTGTAAAATTTTGAGTAGAATTCGAAAATGGGCATTCGCTAGTTTTCACCCCAATCAACTGTCGTCTCTCAGTCTCTGCCTCTCACTTTTTTGTCATTTAATGTAGTAGAAGCTCATCGTTCAGAATGTTTGAGGTCGTCAATTTGGTCTGAAATCTCGAATCTATTGACTTCATCTTCAAAGCTCGTCAATCCTAATTCTTTGGTTCGAAGCTTGTCGTCGGTGCGGTAGTGGTGGCTCTCTCTTAATTTCTCACCATCGTCGACGGAGCCCCAGTTGGCACCATAGAGGATGAAGGTGGGGCAACATTGTTCTTGCGGAGGTAGTTTTGAAAGGCCCATTTTTAGGCGTAGGCACACTCGTCGCTTAGTTCGATGACAAATGCGAGCCAGCGGTGGATCGTGGATGTAGGTGTGCCTGATT
This sequence comes from Vaccinium macrocarpon, assembly GCA_022606695.1. NCBI lineage: Eukaryota > Viridiplantae > Streptophyta > Magnoliopsida > Ericales > Ericaceae > Vaccinium > Vaccinium macrocarpon. The sequence goes on along the minus strand of CM040180.1, from coordinate 35,979,560 downwards.
GAGTGAATGGATGAGGGGAGGCTGGTTGGATAAGGATTCTTGCCGATGGTTTTTTGTTTTGTGGTTGATAGAAGTTTGGTTGTGCGTTTTGGAGGTTCTGTGGTGAAGATGACAGTGGGGATTGGGTGGGGTTGAGTCCAGGTAGAGAGAGAGAGGAAGATGAAGATGAAGACAATTAAATCAATTTTTTTATGGTGTTGATGGTGTTTTTATTTTTTTATGTTATTGTAGCATTTGGGTAAAAAACCACTCATGCCCTCCGTTTTAACGGATAAGCGGGTCGACGTTAGGGGTAGAGACTATATTGACACACATTTTAAACATTAGGGAAATAATTGGACAAATGTTTAGATTGGGGATGAAATTGGCTACCATTAATACATTAGGGGACCAAAAAGGTAAATAAGCCTTATTCTTTCGTTTTGCGTGGCAACGTCCAAAGAGTTCGTTCTCTCTGAATTTGTGCACCTTCGAGATCTCCTTTGTTCCACCATGCTTTATTCCTCTGGCCTTGTTTTGGCCATTGCTCAATCCTAGTCGACCCATTATCTTATGCGGATAGCATGGTAATGAGTCTAATGGTGTGTTTTGTGTGTTGTCAAGTGTATTTGTGTTTTGTTCTGTAAGCCTAAAGGTAAGGTGTAACTATACGTGTATCATTTTATAAAAAACTGATTGGATCAAGCCTTTACTAGTAATTTTATTTGATGAATTTTTTTTGCGGGAACCTTTAATAATACATTTTAAATACATTGGACGGTTCGGATCATGAAAATTTGATTGAAAAATTGGAGAATTGGAGGACTCCCTGATCGAAACCCCATACGAGATCCCAGATTAGATCCGACTCCTATATATATATTATTTAATCGAAAACTAATATGGGATGAAGCCCTCCTAGTAATTTTTTTATATTTCTTACAAAAACTTTTAAACATAAGGTTTAAACACATTGAACTGTTTGGATCATCAAAGTTCAATCGAGAAAGGTGACTTTTGGCAAAGCTCACACATAAGAGATCCCTGATTAGAAGGGTATATATAGGAGTATTATATTTGTTTTAAGTACACATAAGAACAAAAAAAAATACACATCACTACACATTTTTCGCATATTTTAATATACTTTAACACTTTTTATACATAATTTTGAGACACTTATTAAACTTTAATGTCAGTCCAATGGGTTAACTTTAGAATTTTCCATATTATATTGTATAACCATACAGTCCATGTTGTTCCACTAACAAAAAATAATTTTTAAAAAAAAATCAAGGCAGGTCATTTTCTTATAGTACATCACATAAAAACTATAAAAACCAATTTATTCTAAAAACTCTTGTAGGCTAGTTTCTTGTTTGAAAATTTGATAAAATCACCCTTGTTTTATCAGACGAGGAGCTTAGATTTTTTTTACCCCTCATTATTTGATAAAATCAAGAACTGTTTCATTAAATCTTGATAAAATAGTAAACGACACCGTTCGTTTCACTACTTCCCCAACACATACAAGGACTTCCCTACTTCTGACCACCGCCGCCATCTCGCAGAGAGAGAGATGGAGGAAGAGGAACACGAGGTGTACGGCGGTGAAATCCCTGTCGAGGGTGAAATGGAAGGAGACGTCGATATGTCTGCCGCCGATGACGACGCCGTTAAGGTCTCTCTCTCCCTCTCTCAAATCTTTTTATCTGTTAAAGTTTCTCTAGGGGAATGTTACCTTTATGTATAGTATTTGATTTGTTGATGTGAAACCCTAATCCTATGCGTGTGAATCGGTGGTTTGGACAGGAACTAGATGAGATGAAGAAGCGATTGAAGGAGATGGAAGAAGAAGCTGCTGCTCTTCGCGAGATGCAGGCTAAAGTCGAGAAGGAAATGGGGGCTGTTCAAGGTGAGATTCCTCTTTCTTTTTTTTTAACTTTTGCTTTGTTATTGAATGATCTGATGCAAGAATTGTCGCAAGATTTTAATCTTAGCTTGGTGATTGTATAAGCTATAAAAAAGTTGCAAGAATGTTGGACGTGGGAGGGCAAACCTACATGATTTGGGATATTTTGATCAAATCCTACTACAATTGCGGGTTATTTTTCATATTGGGGCGGGGGTTCAATCCAGCCCATCTGCCTGATCTCTAGCACGGTTTGGGGATTCAGATCTCAATTTTCGCTTCTTGTTACGTAATATACCTATGTTTGTTCTCTGTGATCTTAAAGTTCTAGTATCGAGCGTGAACCATGTTTTACAACATTTAAGATCGTCTCGAATTCCCATGATCATGCTAAAATTTGGAATGATTGGCCCAAAATAGTGCTTCATTCCTAATTGTAGCTCAGATAGTGTTCGATCATTTATTAAGTTGACTAGATTACCTCCAAAAAGTATGCCATCTTATTTACTTCTTTGTTTGTTTGTAATTTCACTTACAGGTAAGTGAATGTATTACCTGTAAGTGAGATTGTGAAAAGATCATCATGCACAATTTCATACAAAGTATTGTTTCAAACTAGTGTTTTAAAAGGCCCAATGCTTATCGAGAAGCCAAGTTTTGTCAATCTTTATGTGTTGAAGAGCAAGATATGGTGCAAGACTGTTCTAAGCGAAGCGCAATTTGTGGATAAAGAGTTGAACTTACATTATCAAGTCACTCAAGATCATAAACATAGGATCTATGGACAATGTAAATCACTAATACAAATACTATGCATTGAAGTCGTAGAAGTTCAAACATTAAATATAGAGGTGTCAAACGGGCCGGACCGGCTCAAGCACAGCACGAACACTAAGGTGGGCCATCGTTTTGGAGTCCATGGCACATGCACAGGGCATGGTGAGGCATGAAGCACGACACAAACACATATAAGGGTGCAATAAAATTCTGAAAATACTAGTGACTTGAATGATGTACAAAGTCAGCATATTTGGTAAGAAAATGCCTTGGATGTTTAGCTTTCATAAAATTGGTTGTCTTTTTGTCATTCCTTCTTTTGTTTTGTTTAATTGTATTTTTTTGATGTACAATTGTATTGTCTTTTGTCTATTGAATGGGTGTTGGTCTGGCTGCTGAAGATGCCTAAAGGGGTTGATTGTAAGCAGGGATCTAACCTTAGAAAATTTTGTTGCATCTTGGAGACCATCTTGAACGATGAAGCAGATGAAATTTCCATTACTTGGATTCATTAGGTGGTTGTTTGATATGTTATAGGCAATAGGTTTTTCTTTCAAAATTTTGACATTTGGCCTTCCCAGCTGATACTATCCTCTAAAACAAACATTTTCTAGACTCAAGGACTTGACAATAAATAATCTGCACTATTTTTCAGATCTTCCATGTTTAATAAATTGCTTTTGATTACAATATCTTGTTTTCCTTGTGGGCAGGACATAGGAGAAATAGCTGTAGCACAACATATCATTATTGTTATGATATAGACTACAGTTTTGAGCTAATTTGCAATGCATGCTGTGCTCCTAACTTATCTTTCTGTAAAGCATTCCTTATATTTAAGAGTTCTACTGTTACCTTAACCTAAGGATTGAATGATTTAATTGTGTCTTAGTTTTCTTCAATTGTTCCACGGTTATGGGTGGTACACTTGATATATGAAGATGAGTTCATTGTTTATCCAGTTCTGATTTGTGTGCACTACTGCTATATTTCTGCAGATCCTGCTAGTGCAGCTGCTACTCAGGCAAACAGGGAGGAGGTGGATATGCGATCGATTTTTGTTGGCAATGTAAGCACTGGAATGCCAATTTTCCATTGACACTAATTTTTGTTGAGCTCCTTTCTTTTTTTCCATTGGAATACAATTTTGATTGCCCGGGTGTCTTTGTCAAATTGTTTTCCTGTTTTAATTTAGGTTCTATGCAGCATTTTGTTGATTATCTAATTGTTTTGGGGGTTTTAATTTTACTAAAATTCTGCATGCTACTTCTGTGCTTTTTGCTTTAAGGGAATTGTCTTTTGAAAAATCCATTCATGTGTGCAGTTTACAGTTACAGTAATAAACACCTCCAAGCACCACACAGCTCAGACACTTAGGTTCTGTTTGTTTCATAGTTTAGTATAGTTTTAGTTTTGTTTTGTAATCGTTACCTTATTTTTCCCCCCAATTATTACCCCTATATCCAATTATTACTCTCACTTCTTTCTCTATCTCTCTCCACTCATTAATCCTCTCTCCAATAATTACCCCTATTCTCTCTCCACTTATTACCCCTATCTCCAAAACTAAACTATACTAAAACTACTAAATGAACAAGGCCTAATTGTTCATTAATGAGCATTCAAGTTTCCAGACCAGTCATCTAGTCAGTCTTGGAGTATACTTTATCGTAAAGGATACATGCTCCCCCTCAAGCACAGAATCATTGTCGATCAGCAATCGTCACTGCTGGAGAATACATGGTGACACCACACCACAACACAACTCCACCGACCACATCCAGATTATTGTTTATTATAAGTATTTCTAGTTTCCCACACTCCTCATCTAGAATGCAATATGCGTGATGGTTAACAAAATGCTTATCAAAAACTGTTCAATTGTGATTGGTTTAATATTTGTTAATTCAGCAATCATCGCTATCTTTAGGGGAGAATTAGAGGCTAAGAGCTTAAATATCACCGAAGTTGAGTGGTTTGTTCTCCTGTTAGCTTTGGTGGTTTGTGGATCTGCAAGCTTACTATTTTTAACCAATTGATATAGGATGATCAAGTAAAGAATGATAAAGCCTTAGGAATCCGCACCAAAGGAACCCTAGAAATTCACATCTATGGGTTGTAATGTCATCGACACCGATACTCAAAAATAATTCCTATATCAAAAATTATTTTCCAAAACATAGTGGAGTCCTTTAAATAGGCTCTTATAAATGATAAACTCCAAATAAAGAGAAAGATGTTCGAACATCTAAATAGATAAATCATAAAATAATAACCAAATCGAACAACAAGAAACAAATAAATGTCCTACAAGATAAAATGCTTATATCTCATCTTGTTCCCTCTTCGGTATAACTACATCTAATAAGAGCCCTCCTAAATCAACAAGGTAAATCCTCTAGGGAACATTGTTCCCTATCACCAAGTAACCTGTACTGGGGAAGTGTTCGTAAGGGTCTTTGTGAGTGGAAAGCTACGGGGTTGTGGAACTTATTTGTGGTGGGTGGGATTACTTTTCGAGCCATTTCATTTTGAGGTGGGTAATTGGGAGCGACTTTGGACTCAGCTTGGTGTTTGTGTGAAGAGGATGGCATGACATTCTTGACGAAAAGTGCTCCCGATGTGGTTTTTCAGAACACAAATATGTAGTTGGCGTTGAATGGTTGGATGTGGGGAACGCGGGAGTTTTGGGAGGCTATTGGACAGTTGAGGTCAAAAACTGGGGCTTGGAAGGTCTAAATGTTAGATAACTCTTGAAATTCCTTAAGTTGCATTTTATTATTAGCTAGCTGGCATAGTACATACCTAAGAACATTGTTTTATGTTCTTGTTGGCCGCTGTCAAACATAAACACTTGAGACTTCACGATACTCATGGGGAGACAAGTGTGAAACATATCACTACTTTGAGGATAAGAACTGGGGAGCACTAACTAGTATCAACCATAATTAGATTCATGCTTATTAATCTATATTTTGTTCCATTTTGAGAAAGGAACTTGAAAGGTTTTTGCAAGGAATTTTTCCCATTTGCTATGGGATTATGCAGAAGTAATTTCTTACTATCACAGGGTAATAGCACTGTAAAGTAATGGTGGTTAATGTTGAATTTATTTTTTCAGAAAACATTACATATGTTGTCAAATTGTCATTTAGTGTACTTTGTTAGAAAATAAAAAATTGGGTTCGGCGTGTCTGTATCATGTTGAATAATTTTGTTTTTCCATTTGTATGCTTCTAAATTGTTGACTTTGATTTCTTTCATCTTTTCAAACAACATTTTTGTTTGTATTAATTTGTTAAACCTACCAAGGTTTCTGTACCCTTTCATGCATCAAATACTATTTACTGCTTAAAGGCTTCCCTATTATGTCATTAAGATGCATAGTTACATGGAAAATGCTATGCACACATCGAATGCTGAGGATTTCTCTCTCGTAATTTACATAGGCTGGCTTAATAAATTTGTTGTGGTTTCTTTTTGACACTTTCTCTACATGCAAATATTCTTGTGAAGTTGGTGGATGAAAGATGGAGTTTTTTTCCCTTAGTTGAAGCTTAAAGTGTATAAATGAGATTTTGTCACGTAAGAAATATTCAAAATCTTCGACCGAACAAGAAAGAAACATAAAAGAAACCAAAAACCAACAACAAAGGAAATATGAAGTGAGTTGAAAAGGAGCTTAGAAAAGTTGGTGTTTGGAAGGGAAATCAACCATCTGAAGCTGCAAGAATTTTGGACTGTGATTTGGCAGCTACAACTTCGTGCTTATTGTTTTTCAGGTTAGAACTAGGCATTTACAAGATAGTTGTTGTGAACCTAAGTTGCTCATCCCTTCCAGTTATTGATTGTTGTTTTAACGACCTGACATGTTACATGACTCTTGCAGCATCTGTTTTTACCACTATTGTCAGTGAAAAGTTTTCTTCTACTTCTTTGTTGCACACGAAATAGTTTCCTAATTTTCAAGGATTGATATATGGACTATCTTTTACTTCAACCAATGATTTTTCTTTTATTTTTCTGAACTATCCTTTGGTTTGACTTCATGACATACTATGGTCGCAGGGTCATGGACATGTTTCCCTGTTTCATGATGGTGGGAGGAAGTTTTTTGGTATAAGTAGATGAAAAAAATTAATCTTGTCTGAAATACGACAGTAAAAGGAGATAGAGAAAAGAGAGGAGAAAAGATTAAGTGAAAAATGAAATCCGAAGAGGAAGAATAAAATATGGATTCCCCAAGGAAAAAAGGGATTGAAAGCCTTTGAAATAGGAAAAAAAAATACCACAAAAGAAAAAAAAAATAAAAGAGAAGGGGAGAAGAAGAAGTAGAAGAAAGGAAGTGATGAATAAAGCGTAAAATGAATGGTGAAGGGGTGAAAACCAAATGTTCTGAATATTTCAGATTTGTCTATACTTACTGGGAAAAATTCATTAGAGGAGAGAGTTGAGGTAAATGCAAGGAGTATGTGATTAAGATGATTTCAACTCTACACATCGCCGGAAGACAAATCCGTATACTTTGTCCAGAGCAAAGGCAAGCCGATGCCTTGGAATTTAACTTGCAGAGCTTGCAGCTGACGAAGGTAGAGATGATGCCTCTTGTATATCTGGTAATTAAGGTGTGGTGAAGTTTCTTGGTTGCTACCTGCGTTTAGCCTTTATCGGTTGCTTGTTTTCGTGACCAAACTAATAGTTATTGAAAGAATTGGGCAGCATAATATCCACGAATTTACCGGTTATCGAAATTGAATAAAATTAGTGTGTACCTTTCAATAGTGATACGGGAATGAATTATTTGAAGAAGAATGTGGCTGGATATTATGAGTCACTGTGGAGTGTTCTAAATCAAACCCTTAAAACCATTCAGTACTGTTGATCGTGAAGTGCCCATTTTTGGTTTGATGTTGAATTCCAAGGCCTTATTGCGGTGAAAATTTCAGCTCTATTGATCAAAGTCTAAAGTGGCTGTTTGTGTCTCACAAGCTGTGTTCTCATTCATTGAGATTGAATCGAAACATACATATGAGATGTAGAATGAATCGATGATATCAGAAACAGCTGGATGCAATTCTGATCTGAACATAATCAAATGAAATTTTTTTGTCTTGGTATTTGAGTACCTTTTTTCTTGTTCATTGATGTTTGGCCAGAAAGATACGTTAGTGAAGATGCGTAAAACAAATGACACTACGATAAAGAAGAGAGTGATGTCTGCATTAGGCGTTGAGATTGTGGATTTGGACTTTCTATAGTAATAATGTATATGGGTAATCAGCGGATGGCTGGTATGCTGCACAACTTTTGTTTATCTTACCGAGGCTTGTTTCTTGGGTATGTGTTGATATTTAGTAACCTTTTCTAATGAGGTATCCCTTTAGTTCCGTAGTAACTCTGTCTATGCATCTGACATCATATACTATCTTAATGAAGTTACACTTTGCTTTATCTGGTAAGAGTTGTATTTACTGAAATATTCTAACTAGTTTTTTTATGGGTGTAGAGCTCACCGTACTTGTGAGGGGGGGTCCTTGATTTATGACAGTGATGGATTCTTTGACTCTTCCGTAGTTGGTTTATAAAGCTTGTCTTAACTGTTGACACTATCCTATCAATTAGAACAAGTTAACCTTTGGATTCAGTATGGATGAGTGACTATTACCATGTAAAGTGAATCGTCAATTTTGGGTTTGCATCAAACCTAGATATGACATACATAATTTTTATTGCTGCTCTGTTTTCATTGGTTTGTTTTGAAATTGATTAAAAATGTTAATAAGAACTATGCTGTTGTGTTTCATCAGGATAATGTTGATAATGTCTTGTCATAATTTCCGTTGCACCAAAAAAAAGATAATGTTCTGTCCAAATGTAGTTTATGGTTCATATATCAAATTTTACTCACCGCATGTAGCTCTGCTTTGACATTCTATTTCCTTTTAAATTCTAATGTCATACTTTTCAACTGTCATGAGTATTTTGCTTCTTCCACTATCTTAACTGTCTAGTCCAATACGAATCATCTGGAAGTAGTCATAATATTTTGATTTTTTAGGAGAAACTTTTTCACGATTAGTTTTGTGACTGCTGCTATTATCTCAGGTTGATTATGCATGCACTCCTGAAGAAGTTCAGCAGCATTTCCAATCATGTGGCACTGTGAACAGAGTGACGATTTTGACAGATAAGTTTGGCCAACCGAAGGGTTTTGCTTATGTGGAGTTTGTAGAAGTAGAAGCCGTCCAAGAGGCTCTTGTCCTGAATGAATCTGAATTGCATGGACGTCAATTGAAGGTAATATATTCTCTCAAAAAGAAAAAATTTTAAAACAGAAACTTTAGAGATATGGTGATTGTGATGTTCTTATGGTTGCTTTCCTCTAATTCAATTATGTCTGTATATGACATTATTTGCAGGTTATGGCTAAAAGGACCAACGTTCCTGGGATGAAGCAGTTCCGTGGGAGGCGTTTCAACCCTTACATGGGGTACAGATTCAGGAGGCCTTATGTACCTCCATATTTCTACTCCCCATATGGATACGGGTTAGTTTTTTCTGTGTCTGATTCTTTTCCACTTGGTATTAATCTTATGTTCCTGTCCTTCAATTTATTCTCTTTTTTGTACTTGCATATACCTCACAGCTTATTATTTACTCCATGTTATTTGAGTCTTGTGACCTTAGTGAAAGTCTTCGTCCAAGACGATGAATGAGTGACACCCTCGATAAACCTTGTGGAAGTATTGAAAGTTCTCGTCTTGAATGCAAGACGAGAACTTTTGATACTTCCATGTGGTTATCAAGAGTGTCAATTTGTCCGTAAACTCAAGTTAACCGTTGGAAGATACCTATCAATTTATCTTCTCTTATTTGCACGTGTCACAGGAAGGTGCCCAGGTTCAGAAGGCCAATGCGGTACATGCCCTATTACTGAAAGAATGGCTGCTTCCACGATTACTGGCCTAAATGTTTGATGCATGACCTTCAGAAACTTCAAAACCAAGATGCATAGAATAAAAGGGGATTTATCTGTTGCCAGTTATTCAAACTTCGCATTTTCTGCTGTGGTTTCTCATTCTCATGATGTGTTTGCTAGCTACAAGTTTTTATGACATGTTTCGTTTAAAACGTCTGCTTGTTACTGTATCAAGTTTACAGACGTATTTTGACAGTTAATTGCTTTCCATAACTATCTATTTTAATATATAAAGGGGGAGTAGCTTTTTGGTGTGGATTAGTTTTGAGGCTGGCTCACATTTTTCCTTCCCCAATTGCCCCTCCAAAATAGTTTTGGTTACAAGTTAAATGTTCCTTACGTCAGTTACTTTTGATGGGCATAATTGTAAAACAAAGTAAAAACTACCCCAAAAACTGCCCCTTCCCCAAAAACTGACATTTTCCCCAGCCGGAAATCCAATTACTTCACTGCCTACCAAAATCCACTTCCCAACTTTCTCTTCTGCAATGCCTTTACCCACTTCAATGCCAAAACCCGAGTGACATAGGCGCGAGTGTTCACAGTGGGATTTGGTTTTGTATGACATTTTTAGATTTCCTGTAATTATGCCAACTGTTTCTATACGGTGTAGTTAAATGCTTGAAGTTGCGAATTGCAGAGGGAACACAACAGAGAAGCAAGTTGGTTTTGCATTGTGCATGGGTTTCTCTCCATTTGATACAGAAAGATCTTATTTGTTGTTAGGTAATTCATATATTTTTTATTTTCTTATTTTTGCATCCTTGATAACCAAAAAGAAAGAAAGAAAAGTAAACCTTATTTTTCTTCAGAGGGGAAGAAGATGGTAATTAGGACGGTTGGCTTTGTTTCTTTTGTCTTTGAGTTTACTAATTTATATTTTTCTTCTCTACAAATATTTTGCTTGGCTGAGAAAAAATCAACTTCGCACGAATAGCACCCATTGTGTGAGTACAGTACTCAACTTGCACACGTGATTAATTTTGTGCGTACTTTTTTTTTTGTCAAAATTCGACTTGCACACGCATCGCGTGTGCCCGACCTCTAGTAGCCTATTATTGCAGCTTCTTGTTTAGTTTTGCTTTGGTTTCAGTTTCTTTGGTCACCGTTAGCTTCCCCGGCAATTTTATATTCCTTGCCATAGTCTAGGGGTGAGCAAAACCCAACCCAACCCCCCAACCCGATCTGGCCCAATCCGACCCGACGGGTTCAAAGTATTGTTTGGTCGGTTTCGGTTCTAAAAAGAGTGAAATTTCGGGTATCGGGTTGGGTGTTGGGTAAGAGTTTCTGGACAACAGGTAACCCGACCCGGTCTGACACTTCAATGGCGTAGGCCGCGGCGCTTTGCCTCTTGATCGAAGCATCCTTGTCTGTCACTCGAAAATATGACCAAGTATGGAAAGTAACTTTTTTTGGGAAGTTTTGATTTGGCCAATAAAAAGTCTCGGTATTTGTTCCTTGGATTTTTCTACGTGCAATGGTATAATTGAATGATTTTGGTGAATAGCGGAAGGTTGTCTTTTGGCCATTTTCTTCCGAGAAAAATGTGTCATTTTTTGCCTTCATACAAAAAATGAGGGGATGAGATTTTGATAGGATTGGAATTTCAAAATTTTGACAATGTCATTGTTTTCGAAAGTGAGGTACTTCTTTATTTTCATAAATAAGTTAAAGTATAATCTTTACTTGACTTTGTTTTATGAAAATAGTATTAAAAGGACTGGGAGTGAGGATCCGGAGGTGAGAGACCCGGGGTTGTGACACCCAAGGTTGGCCACCCAAGGCTGGCAAAACCGGGGCTAGGACACCCGGGGTTTAGCAAAACGGGGGCTGTGTTACCCGGAGTTGGCCATCCAGGGCTGGCAAAGCCAGGGGATGGGTCACCGGGGTCAGTCACTCGAAGTTGGGTTTTCGTCCTTGGAACAATTTTTTTTCTCTTCATTGTTAATTTTGAATTTCAATAATTTTTTTTCCACGTGTCTCGGGATTAATGCCCGTGTGTCTGGGGTTAACATTTCCCCCTTTACAGACAGTTGAACTAGAAAAGGGAAAAAATAAACAAGAAAAACAAGAACACCCTGTTTTCACGTAGAAACTCTTAATGAAACCACAAGAGCTTGATGTGATTTGTGTAATGGGCGTATCAGGACCGTACATTATAGTCCAAAAGTAATAAATGTTGGAATTATCCCATTATCAAGTTTTTCAGAAAGTGGGCTTTGGGATTTATTCTATATGCGTAATTATCCCATGTGATAATTATCCTTTTGGTATCAGAGCAACTTTCTTGCCTTGCTATTTCAGATTATATGTTTAGTTGAGATTATTTGATTTTCTCGCATGACTGTATTGAAATCAATGTTTAAAGTCTTTTAGTTGTTCTTGCATCTTGCAAGATTATTGAGGAACTATATGTTTATTTTACAATTGTCGAAAACTAGTATTTGGTCATGTGGCAGTCGTCGACATATGCGGTTTTGAAGGAAAGAAACTGATGGTTTTGCATTCTCAAAAAAAAAAAAATATATATATATATATATATTTACATTCTTCCAATTTATTTTGTTCTTCTAAGTGATGCGTGATTGCATTATAAACATTGGAATAGATTTCCTGTTTTGGTTCGAAAACCTCGGCAGCCATCAAGTATCGTTTTTTAAAGTAATGTTTATTAAACTTCCTGAAACTTTTAATTTCATGGCCAATAAGGTTTTGCACATGGGTTGACCTACGTGAGTCGGATTTGACCGACTAAGTTTGTTGATTTAGGAGTATGTTTCTTGAAGAATTTTTTGGTGGGTCAACATAAAGAAATTAGATGCTTGAAGTTGTGATTATTTGAAATAAATTAGGAGTAGCCACAACATCCTCATTTATTGAAAAAATTGTCACATAAAGTTGATTGTCTAAATATTTTGGGAGTAGCCATGGCATCCTAATTTTCAATGACAATCATATTAAGTCTAAGCTTCATATAGATAAATATGCATCTGTGTTGTGATTAAATCATAGGATTAGTGACCTGGCCCCACAAAGAGGTTATTGATTTTGTGGTTTAATTAGAATAAGGTAGTTGATTTGGCGTTAATGAATAGATTTTCCTAGGCCCACATGTATGGGGAATCGTATTCATTTTGGATCGTTCTAGTCTTATTATAAAGTTTTGGTAAATTTATGCGTGATGCAGCTCTACTTACAGTTGGTTAAAATTTACAATTGATGAAATTGACATTGGTTGATTTAAATAAAGTTAATTAGTTCATGGCATTAAAGAATTTTTCCCTTGGTTATTGCAGCTATAAAATTTCCCACTTCACCTTTTGATAATCTTATTCATATTCCAATGCTTGCTGGTGACAATTTTTCTGACTAGAAAGAAAGTATTCTTCTGAGTTTGGGGTGTTCAGAGCTTGATTTGGTGCTCCGTGAGGATGCTCCACCCGTCCTCACGGAATCAAGTACGCCGGCTGAGAATTTAAAGCATGAACGGTGGGAGCGATCTAATCGCTTATGTTTGATGTTCATGAAATCTCATATCAACAAAAGCATTAGGGGATCTATCCCTGAAACAGATAAGGCTAAAGCATTTCTGCAAGCTGTTGAGGAACAATTTGTTCGTTCTGACAAGGCCTTAGCCAGCACCCTAATGAAGAGGCTATCTAGCAAGTCCTTTGATAGTACTAAAGGTGTGCGTGAGCACATTATGGAAATGAGGGACATGGCGGCTCAACTTAAGTCCCTAAAAATGGAGATTTCTGAGGCATTCTTGGTTCATTTCATTTTGAACTCTCTTCCTTCTGAGTATGGTCCTTTTAAAATTTCTTACAACACACATAAGGATGAATGGTCAGTGAATGAATTGCTAACCATGTGTGTTCAAGAAGAGGAGAGATTGAAAACTGAGAGGCTTGAAAGTTCTCATATGGCCACTCATTTTAAAGGAAAGACCAAGAAATTCAAAGATGTCCTAAAGCCGAAGAACACGGTGTCATTCATGAAAGTTGGCAATAAAGTTTCTTGTTTCTTCTGCGAAAAGAATGGGCATATGAAGAAGGATTGTCAAAAGTATAAGAAATGGCTTGAAAAGAAAGGTAATCTCCTACCTCTAGTGTGTCATGAATCATTTTTGGTTGAAGCTCCTCATAATTCATGGTGGATTGATTCTGGTTCTACAATCCATATTGTTAATACCATGCAGGGATTTCTCAAAATAAGGAAGCCGACACCAAGTGAACAATATGTCTATTCAGGAAACAAGAGGTGTTCGTTGGTTGAGGCTGTTGGGATCTTTAGATTAATTTTAGAATCTAGTTATGCTTTGGAACTTCAGAACGTATTTTTTATTCCGGGTTTTTCTAGGAATTTGGTTTCTGTTACCAAATTAGTTGAAGTTGACTTTGAGTTTAGATTTGCAAATTCAAGTTTTAGTATTTTGAAGAATAATGTTTACATTGGTGGTGGAATAAAAGTTGATGGTTTATTTAAATTTTCTTTAGATCCCACTTTTGAGAATGATTGTTTATCATTACATGTTGATGTTGGGAAAAAGAGGAGTTTTATAAATGAGAACTCATATATGTTGTGGCATAGGAGATTGGGCCATTTCTCCATTGAAAGGGTCAAAAGGTTAGTAAATGATGGAGTCTTACAAACTCTTGATTTTACTGACTCTAGGACTTGTGTGGACTGCATAAAGGGAAAGCTAACCAACAAGACCACTAAAGGTCCCACAAGAAGTTCTAACATTCTAGAAATCATACACACTGATATTTGTGGACCTTTTCTCAATACTCCCTGTCGGAATGGTCAGAGATATTTTATCTCATTCATTGATGACCATTCTAGATACATGTATCTCTATCTTCTAAAAGAAAAGGCTGAGGCATTGGATGCTTTCAAAATATATAAAGCTGAAGTAGAGAAACAAAGGGAAAATAAAATCAAGATCGTGAGATCTGATAGAGGAGGGGAATATTATGGTAGATACACAGAAAAGGGACAAATGAAGGGTCCATTTGCAAAATTCCTTAAAGAGGAAGGCATTATTGCTCAATACACAATGCCTGGCACACCACAACAAAATGGTGTGGCTGAAAGAAGGAATCGCACGCTCATGGACATGGTTCGAAGTATGATTAGTAATTCTGAGCTGCCATTATTCCTATGGAGTGAAGCCTTGAAAACTGCTGTGTACATCTTGAACAGGGTCCTGTCCAAGGCTGTCTCCAAGACACCTTTTGAATTATGGAATGGACGAAAACCTAGTTTGAATCATCTACACGTATGGGGTTGTCCTATTGAGGTGAGGATCTATAATCCTCACATAAAGAAATTGGACCCGAAAACAATAAGCGGTTATTTCATTGGCTATCCGGTAAATTCCAAAGGATTCAGGTTTTACTGTCCTTCAAGCAATCCTAGAATTGTTGAGAGCAAAAATGCAAAATTTCTTGAGGATGCTGAACCTAGTGGGAATGTTTTTCCTCGCAAGTTACAATTTGAGGAAACGCTAGAGCAAACTGAGATGCCTTCATATGAAGGACGAGTGATTATGCTAAGAGATGGTGAAATTGAGTACTCTGAGCATCAATCAATTCCAGAACAGTTAGCTCATGAAGAACAGGTTCAAGTAGATTCTATCGCACATGGTGAACAGGTTCAAGCATATTCTATCCCTAGTTCACAAAATACAGAAGAAGTAGAATTAAGGAGATCTTCAAGAACAAGGAGACCAACAATTTCCAGTGATTATATAGTCTATCTCCAAGAGTCCGATTTTAATGTTGGACTGAAGGATGATCCTAGTTCGTTCTCACAGGCTATGAGTGGAAATAACTCCGCACTTTGGTATGATGCCATGAAGGATGAGATGCAATCCATGAATAAAAATCAAGTCTGGGATCTTGTTCATTTACCTAAAGGAGCAGTTGTCATTCACAACAAATGGGTTTATAAAACCAAAAGGGATGCTTCTGGTAATGTTGAACGGTATAAGGCTAGACTTGTAGCTAAGGGATTCACTCAAAAGGAGGGCATTGACTACCATGAAACCTTCTCTCCGGTTTCTAAGAAGGATTCCTTCAGGATTATCATGGCTTTAGTAGCTCATTTTGATTTAGAGTTACATCAGATGGATGTGAAAATGGCATTCCTGAATGGGGATCTTGAAGAGGAGGTATATATGTTATAGCCAGAGGGTTTTCAAGATAACAGTCAGAAAGTTTGCAAATTAAGAAAATCCATATATGGACTTAAGCAGGCATCCCGTCAATGGTATATTAAATTTCACAAGGTTATTTCCTCATTTGGATTTACTGAGAATCTTGTTGATTAGTGTATATACCTTAAAGTTAGTGGGAGCAAATTCATTTTCTTGGTCCTATATGTGGATGACATTTTACTTGCAAGTAATGACTTAGGTTTGCTACATGACACCAAACAGTTTCTCTCTCAAAACTTTGAAAAGAAGGATCTAGGTGAAGCCTCTTATGTCATTGGCATAGAGATTCACAGAGACAGAAAACAGAGAATTTTAGGTCTGTCTCAAAAGGCCTACATTGAAAAGGTTCTTGAGAGATTTAATATGAAGGACTGTAAGGCTTCTGTGGCGCCTATTGTCAAAGGGGAAAAACAAAGCAAAAATGAGTGTCCTCAGAATGCATTGGAACATGAGCAAATGAAAGGCATACCGTATGCATCTGCTATAGGAAGCCTAATGTATGCACAGGTCTGCACTAGACCTGACATTGGCTTTGCAGTGGGATTATTGGGTCGATATCAAGGAAACCCAGGATTGGGTCATTGGAGGGCTGCAAAGAAAGTTATGCGGTACTTACAAGGAACCAAGGATTACAAATTGACTTACAGACACACTAATCATTTGGAGGTCGTTGGTTATTCAGACTCGGATTTTGCCGGTTGTGTAGACACTAGAAAATCTACTTCAGGATATATCTTTCTACTTGCTGAAGGTGCTATATCCTGGCAGAGTAGTAAGCAAACTATTGTTGCTACGTCTACTATGGAGGCAGAGTTCATTTCATGCTATGGAGCTACTACACAGGCGTTATGGTTGAGGAATTTCCTCAGTGGTCTAAAAGTTGTTAATTTTGTGGAGAGACCATTGAAACTCTTCTGCGACAATACTGCTGCGGTTTTCTTCTCCGAGAACAATAAAAGCAGTAGCAGAAGTAAGCATATCGACATCAAGTACCTCAGTGTCAGAGAGAGCATAAAGAGACATGAGGTGTCTATTGAGCACATAAGTACTGAGTTGATGATTGTAGATCCTATGACCAAAGGCTTACCGGTACTACAGTTCAAGGGTCATGTGGAGCGTATGGGAGTTGTCAATTCATTTTATGTTTAATTTTCTCTCTAGTCTATAGACATACATTCGTATTTATTTATTTGGAGAATAAATTTTTGTGCACATTGTTATCCATGGGGATAATGAAAAAAATAGGACCCGAATGACTTCTTGTAGTTCATTCATAAGGTATTTATCCATTTGCACTCTTTTAAGGAATATTATGTATGTAATACGTGGAAGGGACGGCCTGACTATATAATAGGCTCTACCGCCATGATTCATGTATATTGTTCTTTGTCTGAGTGGGAGTTTTTCCACAACTAGTAAAATAAGTTTGGCCATATTTGTTTAAACTATCACACTATGCAGAGGTTTGTGTCATGAGAGCCAAGTGGGAGAATGTTGGAATTATCCCATTACCAAGTTTTTCGGAAAGTGGGCTTTGGGATTTATCCTATATGCGTAATTATCCCATGTGATAATTATCCTTTTGGTGGCTCACATGTCACATAGTGGTGTTAGTTTTTTCTGGATAATGACTAGTAGTGGACTTTCAATTACAACCATATTCCTTGATGGAAGGAATAAGAAAGTAGAACTCTAATAGTGGGTCCCTAGTCTAGCCTATATATATGGTGCCTGTGTATTCCATCAGTACGGCAATTTTACAGAAGGCATAGGCCAGAAAAACTCACTATTGAATTGCTAACTGTTTTTGTGCTTGTAGTCAAGAAAAATCAATTTGACGTGAGGAGATCTTGATTTAGCAATGGCAGAAGGTAACAATATTTAATTAGTTTCCGCTGCGACTCTCTATTTTAGATTTAAATAATGTTTTTTTTACAATAAAGGCATGTGTGTCTTTCTCTGACTTCTTTAGAGCGTTTGTGTACAACCCCAAAGGATAGAGTTGCAAAGTGGTTCGAGGTTTGCCTTGTCGTAAGGACTTGATAATTTCGCAACTGTTGTGGAAAATGAGAAACAACGAGATGAAATAAAAACATGACTTTTATTAATGAAAATTAACACAAGTATACAAGGGGTCATGAAGCTAGACTTGTTGAACGACAAGAAACAAAAGAACTCAACGGGGTTGGAGGCTTCAACGTGGTTGAGCGGTTGCAACGGATTGAGGATCTTGAGTAGTTACGTTGAGTGACTTGAGTTGTTTAACCGTGGGGTTGATGGCTGTGGAACCCATTTTTAGTCTTGAGTTCTCATATTTATAGGCTCTTGGAATTAACTTCAATTGTGTTGAGATACTGCCAAGTGTAAAAGCTCTTTTTCCCGCCTTTGCTGATGTTTGCCAATTGTGTTGATAAGAATTAATAATTTTAATTCGTTTAATACCACTGGATATTTTTATTCCTTCTTTTAAGGAGAGGATAATGCCAAACGGTTTTTCTTTCTTTCTTCGTAAATCTATTCGTGGCCATCTATATTTAATTGGAATGGCCTTCGGCAGGTATTTCCTAAATTGTTGGCCGTGATCTCCAATCAATATTCACGGGCTTAATCTTTGGAGAAAAACTAAATGGGCTTTTACGGAGGAGTTCAACTAACAAAAACCACACAGGCCTTTTCACTTATTAGCCTAATTAGCTCGAACGTGGCCCAAAATTAATCTTCTGGGCCTTGACAGGATTTATTGCCAAATTTGGTTGTAAACACAAGCGTTCAAAGGGAAAATAATAATAATAATAAAAGAAAGAAACGCAATAAAACTGGCTAGAAAATGTAAAAAAATACCACTTCTGAAGGAGGAGAGAGAGAGAGAGAGAATGAGAATGGCAAATGCCTTACATGTACCAAAAAACCAGTGACGAATTCCTTTAAAAATGGTTTAAAGATAATCCATTGACAATAAGTCAGACTGTTAGAGGGTTAAAACTCAAAAGTGTAGGAATAGTTCGACTTCCAATGGTATTTATTGAGATGGTTTGTATTCCCAATGAGTTGATGTTATATTTTTTAGGTATTTCTTTAGTATGTTATCTTGGACCTTGGTACTAATTACATATCTTGTGACCGTCAATATTCTTCTTGGAACTTGACTGGAGATATCTATTTAATTAAGTGTGCGTGCCGTATGGCTAAGGAGAGTAGAAAAGAGCAAGATAAGCGCGAGAGAATGTTCTTGTATGAGTGAGTGGGCTTGGGTGTGGATTTTTCATAGTGTACATGTAGAAATTATACTGAAATTGACAGAACGTGATCTTTTTTGTGAAGTAGGCCGTTCTTGTTGAACTAAGTAAATCTTGCTTGTCTGATTTTATTTTATTTTCGTTGTACTTCCATGATGGTAATTGAAGTTGTGCTTCAATCTCGGTACTTGGGTGCTCCAGGATTTAATCCCAACAAAATATACTGCATGTATGAATCATTTATGCAACAGGGAACAAAAAAATCTGTAAGAAAAATGTAGACTCGAAAAGAAAAAAAAAAAATCAGACAAGAATCACAGGGAACAGCCCAGCCTCTTGTGTCCTCTAGCTGGACAAACCTGTTGACATTATTTGTAAGCAGTACCACTGGAACTGGAAAGGTGACTTGACCACCACACTAAAATCTTTTTCTTTTTTCTTTTTTAAATCAGAACTCCAAACTAAAATCTGAAAAGAAATAATTGGAAGAAAATTCCAATGCATGTACTTGTCGTAATCGGCTGTTGGAATGTCCGTGGCTGATTTTGGTTGAGAATTAGTATTAATAGGGAGAAGGCTACAATACACACCCCTTATTTAGGATGCACACCCCTATAAAAGTTACGAATTTTTTTTGTAAAAATTACGATTTTTTTTTATAAAAGTTACGAAACACACCAAAATGTTACAAATCATATTGCTAAAAGTTATGAAAAACTAAAAAATGTTACGATTACTGATGAGGTGGCACAATCTAAACCATACAATAGGTGCATGTGGTATACCCAAATAAGGGATGTGTATTGTAGTCATTTCCGTATTAATAGTATCAGTGTCAAAATAGGGAGTTTACATGCACTTCAACTAATTCTCTTTCTGGTATAGTCAAGGCCATAAAGATAGGCCAACAAAAAACGGGAGTATTGTGCACTTGTAGCCTTAGGAGCAACCTTTAGACAGATGGATAACTGAAAACAGTGGTGTAACCAGAAATTTCATGATCTAGTAAGAACACAATTCATAAATGCAGTACTTTTGTTGTGGAAAAAAAAAATCTCTTGTTTGAGAATCTAAGATGTCTTGATTTGTATTTGAAATTAGTCTCACTTGTCTTATATTTTATGGAGATGTGTCACTTAGCCCTCTAAGGGGGAGATTCGGGATTCAAGTCAATGAGGTCTGCGATTCTGTAAACATGTGTTATATTTGAGGCAAAAATTTAGTGAACTGAACCTTGTTTGTGAGTAATTAGTTATTCGACGATTCTGGGGTATAACCACGTGATGCCCTAACATCCTCTTCTCCATCACTTTTATTTATCGGCTAGCTTTCATCACATATTCAAGTAAAACTCATATATTTAGTCTTGATTCCCACATAAATGTGCCTGAAAATGACATTATAACATCAAGTAATGGCGCCCTAAAAGCACTAATTTATTTTTTTTATCCAAAAAAATAAAAAATAAGGTGATGTACCAATTTATATTTTTCTATAAAATAAAAATAAAAATAAAAAAACCTCCGAAAAATCTAATGTGGGCACAAGCCCACTCAAACTGGTTCACAAGTGGCTCTGGCACTAACCGAAAATAAGGACATTATCAATGCTATCTGGTATACCTAGTCTTTGTTTAATTTTTGTAAGGGATTATTACCTCTAGGTCTAGAAAAGATGTCTAATTACCAATAAGGTAAGTCATTTTTTTTAATTACCACTAAGGTAAGTCACTCTTTTTTTTAGTTTAGGTTCAGGGTGCACTTTCCTATTATAGGGTTTTAGTGTTTTAGGCACTTTCATAAAGTACCCTAGGATTTTAGGCACTTTCATAGGGTACTCTAGTCATAAGGGTACCCTAGAGTTTAGGTTTAAGGTGCACTTTCCTATTATAGAGTTTTAGTGGTTTAGGCACTTTCATAGAGTGCCCTAGGATTTTAGGCACTTTCACGGGTTACCCTAATCATAGGATACCCTAGGATTTTAGGCACTTTCATAGGGTACCCTAGTCGTAGGTTACCCCTAGTCGTTGGTTACCCTGGAATTTTAGGCACTTTCATAAGGTACCCTAGGATTTTTGGCACTTTCATAAGGTACCCGAGTCGTAGGGTACCCTAGAGTTTAGGTTTAGGGTGCACTTTCCTATTATAAGGTTTAGTGGCTTAGGCACTTTCATAGGGTACCCGAGAATTTTATGCACTTTCATAGGGTACCTTATAATTTAGGCATTTTTATACGGGTTGGGGAGTTGATGAGAATTTTTCAGAGTTGGGCTTGACCTGATGGTAATTATGGGATCCAAGGGTGACCTGATGATAAATGTCCCTTTTTGTAATCTTTATTGAGATTGACCAAAAAAAATTGCTGTTAAAAAAAAATCCTGCTTTAGTACCTTGATTCCAAGGGGATTAGCAACTCCTCTGAGAAACTAAACATGAGCACCATCCAACTGCCTAGCCCTCATTATTGAAATAAGGAAGTTGTATATGGTATGCTTTGGAATTAAACTAACACCATACTTCCTCTTCTCTCTCTCTCTCTCTCTCTCTCTCTCTACGATTTTCGTATTTTGTTCTTCTTTTTTTGAAATTTTGCTAGATTCGTGTTTCAGTTTTTTGGATTAATTATTTGTTTCAATGAGAGGAACGTAAAAGTACAAATATGTCAAAAAGAAAAATAAACAAAAAAATTCAGCAAAAATGAAAAAATACCAAACAATTGTTCTTTTGTCCAAACTGTTGTCTTATACTCCCTCCGTCCATTTTATAATATTTAAATTTCCATTTTGGGTTGTCCCTTAAAAAACCTGTGTTTTGAAAAGTTAGTAGGTAAATTTCCTTTTTTGCCTTAAAAGTGGATTCCTTTTTTAAAAGATAGTGGCTATTATTATATTGATAAGGGTAAGTAGTGGAAAGTAGATGTAAAAGTTGTAAAAATTGGTGTGAGAGAAAATAAGTTGGAATTATGAGGTTACACACTTAAAAAGGGACCGAGGGAGCATACTTTTCTAATTTTTGTCGTTAACGAATAATTAATCCCCAATTACAATGAAAAATTAAACAAACAATTAAAAAAATAAAAAATATCCAAAAAAATAAAAAATATCCAAATTTTAAAAAATTAGGAAGATGGAGCCTGTGAAGTTATAGAATCTCTCTCAAAGCCTTCTAATTTTTCTCAACCTCTCTGCAGTAACAAAGGTCAGCTCAAGTGATTGAGAGGCATTGAGCCTTGGATCACAAGTGGTGTGGTACCGTGAACTCAGATCATCAAAATGTTAGAACTTACCAACACAAGTTGATTTAACTGGTTCGACACTTGTTCCTCTTAAGTAAGGTCTCAAGTTTGAGTCTTATGAATGGAGGAAACTTACGCTGGGAGAGCTTTACCCCTTTGTGGCCCGACTTGGATCAAACCAGATTTAGTCGAGTGATAAGCCCCTAATGTTTTATATATCCGGGCTTATCTCGCTCATTGTGATCACACACACGTGCATTTTGTGCCTTTATACGATTGATTTTGCGCGAGTTGTGTTTTTGAAGAGTTTCAGAAAATTGGAGCTAAAAGGTGTGTCCAAAGCTCCAAATAATTCCCAGTTTTATCCGGAAGTATCCAAGATCCCGCAATGCCGTGGAGGACAATCGCCGAAGCTTAGAAGTCGATTCAAAGAGCTTCGGAAGGTTCAAGGAAGGCCCGGAACATAGGAACATGAAATCTAGAGTTATGAGGCTCGAGGAAATCCAACCAACCGATAGAAAAAGGCTCATTTCTCTCAAGATACAAAAGCTATGAATATGAGGTCAATTGAGTTGGAAAGTAGACTCATAGAGCTTTCCAACGGTTCACGAATCACCTCATTCCGAGTTTGGATGAAGCCGGGGCATGCCTGCGAAGTTGGGTAAAAAAATCAGTCTTCAGGCGATTACGGACGGTCGCAATATTTCGGACCGATCGCATTGCCTAGAAATTTCCAGGGCGATTAGGGGACGGTCCGAATAATTACTGACCCGGTCCAAAAGTGCTCCGAACCATTTTTTTTGTGGACTTTTTGCACTTTCCACTTATGGAAACTTACTACTTTTGTTGTTTTTATGATATTTTTGTGAGAGAGAAAATGTTGTGTATATAATCATCTCTCTCTCTCCCTCTCTCTTATCTCCCCCATTAGTTAGCTTTAGGTACTTTAAGTTTTTTTTATTTCCATGGTTTTTCAAGCTTCCTCTCTCTAGATTTCTCAAGTAAGTTTTCATTTCTAGTTAATTTGTCAAGGTTTATTGTTATAGCTACAATCATTCTCTCTATATAAATCTAGTTTATTTGTGTTTTTATCGGTTAAATCTTGTTCTTCATTTCCTAGTTTAATCCTTCTTAAACTCTAGTTTTTATTGGTTGTTTGTTATTTCTCTAAGGTTTAAAGTTGTTGGCAAGTTTGTTATCATCGTTAAAAATCACTTTTCAAAGTTATTGGTCATGTTTATAACTTCCTTAATTAAATTAATTAGTCTTTGCCTAATGAGTGAGTAGTCAATTAGGTAGGGTCATGGGGTGATTGACTCCCCATGACCAAGGTTAATCCAGTTTCTCGCGCAATTTTAAAAAGGCTTTCAACTTTTGTCGAGCAATGAATCGG
The DNA here is from genome assembly GCA_022606695.1 of Vaccinium macrocarpon. Classification (NCBI taxonomy): domain Eukaryota; kingdom Viridiplantae; phylum Streptophyta; class Magnoliopsida; order Ericales; family Ericaceae; genus Vaccinium; species Vaccinium macrocarpon. Next base: position 35,955,830 of record CM040180.1, on the reverse strand, counting down.
GATTCACTTTTACGAATCAAAATTAGGGTCTGTAAACCCCTTTGATCGCACGTCGCCCGGGGCTTGACCACTTGGTACGTGCGATGCTTAGGGATAGGGCGTCTCAAATGTTTGTCTAAATGGCACAAGAATCCTATTCTTTGTGGAACGCATTTTTCTAAGCAATGGTTTAGTTTTTAAACCATTTGCTCGGGTGCACCTAACGGTGGTTTGAGTCGGGTACCGAGCGTGAGGATTTGGTTAGCTTTGGTTGTGATCGTTATGAACCCCTAGGCTTTACCTTTGTTAATTTAGTCTTTTCGTATTCCGTGTCATTCACGAAGTTAAGTGAATCCACCAACAAATCACAAAAGCCAAGTTTGCCGCTTTAAGGCTAAAAACTTCATTCGCAAGACAACTCTCACGCCGGGTGCATTCGATCCCTGTGGATTCGACCTGGTCTTACAGGTTATTATGCTACCTCCGACCTAGCCCTACGCTTGGGGCGACACCATCTACGACACAATCCAAGGTCGCAAGCATCGAGGTCCAATGGGCTTGCGGATACCGGTGGTTTAGACCAAAAAAAAAATTATTAGAACTTTATCTCGCAATAAACACAAAACACCAACAAATGTAAGTAGTGAAACAAGACATAGAAATTATTAACACGATCAACCGAACATATTAGAGAGTAGAGTTAGGAAAATAGCCTATGAGATCAATGGAAAGCACGACAAGTCGCTATTCTAAAACCGTATTTGCCTCCCTTCATGTCGGTTATGATGGTCGAATACCACTCCAATATACAACCAAGAAATCTCACAGTATGTCTCCATGTTACACCATCCGCTGAAGACGGAAGTGCCAAGTCTTTCTCAAATTGCCCAGAGGATATAGAAAATATAATAGTGCAAGGAGAGAAGGGAATTCAAGAAGTTCATATATTAAAAACTCTTGTAGGATAATTCTCTATTTATAAAACTAAAAGTGACTCTTCGCAAAAGTCATGTCCCTTAAAATGAAAAGGCATAACCCATAAACAAACCTCTTTATTTAAATTTATAAAACTTAAAATCCCAACAATCCCCCACAAGTTTTAAAAATTTAAATAAGGCATAGAGCATATATGGTAAATAGAAAACATCTAGGCGTAGGTGTCTTTCGGACTTGGACCTTGCTTAGTGTTAACAATTTCATACTGAAGGAATCCCAGTGAACTAGGTTTGGAACTTCCCCCTTTGACCAGAATTCAACATGTCACACATATGGTATTTATTCTGAACTTAGGCACGGGTTAGCACTCTTAATGGTCATGTGCTCGTCTTGATTCTCATGAGAGTTTTAGGGAATAGCCCTAATCCCACGGTCGCGGCCCCACGACGACTCTCACTTAGGCAAATCCTCCAAGGATAGAAGTGACGGAGGTCTATATATCCCGCGACAACATAAGCGCCTTAGATTCATTCAGGGTAAAACCCTTCCTAACCAGTCACATTTCATCAGCACCAATGTCTTTTAGGGATGAGGGGGGAGAACATTTAAAAATTGCTTATGGCATGTCTCCGAATATATTAAAGGTGCTGGTATTCGAGTCACGCAATGCAAATTATTTCTACCACATTGAACTTCTTTCATGGGATCTCCAACGCTGTCCTAAAGCTATATTCATTTCCCTTCCTGTAGCTTATGACGGTCGAATACCACTCCAAGATACAACCCAAACTGAAATCTCACAGTATGTCTCCACGTTACACTATCCGCTGAAGACGGGGGTGTCAAGTCTTTCTCAAATTGCCCAGAGGATATAGAAAATATAATAGTGTGAGGACTGAGTAGAGAAGGGAATTCAAGAAGTTCAAATTTTAAAAACTCTTGTAGGATAATTATCTATTTATAGAACTCAAAGTGACTTTTCGCAAAAGTCATGTCCCTTAAAATGAAAAGACACAACCCATAAACAAACCTTTTTATTTAAATTTATAAAACTTAAAATCCCAACACAAAAGTCACACTTGAAGACCTGGAGCCACCAATGCACTCTGTCACATTCTGACCTGTCATCTCTAGGTGCATCCCTCCTAGGTGGGTCCCTTCTTCCTCGTGCACGTCAAAGAAGGCTCCTACCTCCGCCTGCCCACACGAATGAAGTTCTGAGTTTAATTATGTCAAATACAGAACATTAAGATACAAAACTCTCAAGAACTCCCGAGAACCACGTGACTGTACCCGATCCGGGACTGCTGAATATTTACTCGAGAGGATGAGAGGGAACGTACCAAGATTGATTCAAAAGGTCGTGTTTTGAGTCCACATGTAGACTTGACAGTGTTACCATGCACCGGATCACATACCCAAGTCACAATTTGGCCTGCTCTACGGACAGCCCTTATAAGAAGGGGAAGCTTAGTCGCAAGTTGTGGGCACCCATTCTTGTAATCACTGTTATTCTTCCTGCCTTATTGCCAGGGTTTAGGTTTTTAATCAGATTTACTAGTTCACTCGGATCCAACTTTTCACTTACCTGCACGCCGGCCACTTAATATTTACGATAAAAAAAAAAATTCCCCAATTTTATTTGAAAACAGATGCGTAATGTAGATGTCAAGTTTGATTGTGATATGGACCGCATGCCAAGTGAATCTCGGACCACAACTAAAATGAATCTTGACCATAATTTGCCTGAAAAGTTTAGAAAACTTTATGCACCCCTAGCATTTTTGGGTTATCTCATGAAGATAAGAGCGAGGGCATGTTCTTGTATGTGAGTATATAAGGGGTTAGATTTGGGTGTGGATTTTTCATACTCATGTGTATTTGTACAATTATATTGAAATTAACAGAACATGATTCTTTCCATGGAGTAGGCTGTTATTACCGAACTAAGTAAATCTTGTGTCTCTGACTTTATTTTATTTTCATTGTACTTTTATCGGTGGTAATTTAAGTTGTGCTTGAATCTCGGTACTTGGGTATTTCTGAGTTTAATCCCATCAAAAAAAAATACTGCAGGTATCAATCATTTATGCAATAGGGAACAAAAAATCTGATAAGAAAGATGTAGACCGGAAAAGAAACAAAAAATCAGACAAGAATCACAGGAAACAGCCCATCCTCTTGTGTCCTATAGCTGGACAAACCTGTTGACATTATTTGTAGGCTCTACCACTGGAACACACACTAAAATCTGACAGGAAATAATTGGAAGAAAAATCCAATGCATGTACTTGTCCTAATCGGCTGTTGGAATATCCATGGCTGATTTTGGTTGAGAAGGATCAATACCAGGGTAGACAACTTACATGTCTTTCAACTAATTCTCTTTTTTGTCCAATCAAGGTCTAGAAGATAGGCCAGCAAAAAATGGGTGTATCGTGCACTTGTAGCCGCCTTAGGTACAACATTTAGATCGATGGCTAACCAAAAACAGTGACATAACCAGAAAATTAAGCTAGTGAAGATACAATTCATAAATGCAATACTTTTGTTGTGAAAAAAAAATACTACTAATAATCTCTTCTTTGAGAATCTAAGATGTCTTGATTTGCATTTGAAACTAGTCTTGCTTGACTTTTATTTTATGGACAGATTTTCACTTAGCCTATTTGATTGTACCCCTTGGCTTCTAAGGGGGAGATCCAGGGTTCAAATTAGTAGAGTTCTGCGGTTCCGTAAACATGTTGATAGTTTTGAGACAAAAATTCAGTGAACTAAGGTTTGTCTGTGAGTAATTTAGTTATTCGGCGGTGCTGAGGTATCGCCACGTGGTGTCCTAACACCATTCTCTATCACTTATTTTATTGGCCTTCATCACATATTCAAGTAAAATTCATATATTTAGTCTTGATCAGTCTCACTTCAATATGTGCCGAAAATTGACATTATAGCACTAAGTAATGCGCCCCAAAAACACTAATTAGTTTTTTTTGATAAAAAAAAGAAAAGAAAAAGAAAAACAAGGTGATGTACTAGTTTATATTTTTCTAAAAAAAACAAAAAAAACGTCCTAAAAATTTAGTGTGGGCAGTGGGCACGGCTAACCGAAAATAAGGACATTATCAATGCTATCTGGCACAAATACCTAGTCTTTCTTTAATTTTTTGGGGGTAATTATCTTCGTTTAATTTTTGCAATCTTTATTGAGATTAATAAAATTCTTTTCGCCATTTAAAAAAATAAATAAATAAAAAATCTTGGTTTAGTACCTTGATTCCAAGGGGATTACCAACTCCTCTGAGGAACTCAACATGAGCACCATCCAATTGCCTAGTGCGTTCCCCAACAGTATTCGTTAGTTGTTGTTAGTTTATTTCTTCTTGAGAAATAATACAAAAATTGTGTCAATAATTATTTGATCACTAATACTCAACTTTTACAAGATCATTGAAGCCTGTCAAGTCAAAATATTGCATCGACTGAATAATAGTTTGTCAAACAACAAATTGACTTCTATTAGTTGAGCCGCATGTAGGGGACGGATCAAAGGGTCACTTGGGGCATGTTCCTCCGTTGACCCCAGCTCAAAACTCAAAAACAAAAATATGGAATTAATTATAGACTTAATTATGTGCTTCAACTGTCGCTAACTATTCCATTTATAATTATTGATTTATAAATTTTTTGAAGATTTGAATATTTATATTTTGATTTTCTTTATTTTTAACCATCGTGGAGAAATATTTCTAAAAAAGTCATCAATGAAACCATCTCGATAATTCTAAAGACTTGTCAAAGTCAATGTAAAACCATAGGCTAAAAGTTGTCCAATTAAGATTGTGTGCTTAATTTTTGTTCTTTTTTTATTATAAAAAGTATGCTTTACAAACTTTATAGTCCATAATAAATGTCTTAATTAAACAAGACCATTGACTAGAAAAAAATTTACAGAATTATAATTTAAAAAATGGCCCCAGTGGATTGAATTTTTGAATCCGTCCCGAGCTGCATGTTAACTGATCTAAACACACAAGTCACGTAAAATGTTAAGTTTTTTCTTTGATAACAGGCATCTGGCCACCAAACATGAGAACAACACGCATCTGAAGAAGAACCCTGAAAGTGTCACGAATCTTATCCGCCCCAAACTCTTTGAAACTCTCAGCACAATCCCCTCCTTGCAAAACAAAAGCATTTCCCGCCGCACCAAACTCCTCGCCTCTCCTGCAAAAACGAGGGGAGAGATCGTTTCAATCGTCTCGAGAACCGACTCAAACTCAGCTTTATCCAGGTAATTGGGCAGCTGGAGAGCTTTTTTTAGATTTCCAGCTGCCAGGACTACACCGCCGCCCAGAGACATTGGGCGGCAGTGGTGATGAGAGGACTGCGGAGCAGTTGTTTGTCTGAGGCATTAATGAAGCTGGTTCGATGTGGTTTTTTTTTTTTTTTGTGAGTGTGTGTGGAACCTCTCTAGCTCGCTTGCTTGCCTGCTCTTATTTCAAGGGAAAGAAAGTTAGGTTTGGTTTCTTCTTAGGAAAAATATAAGGCACGCCTATGCCCCATGAAAAGGAACGTAGGGTACTCTCTTCTACGTATATGTTTTCCGTACTTGTTATGTATTTTTCATTCTTCTTACATATTTTTTTGGTAAGTTGCCTTGAAAATTTATGGGAATAGTAATTTTTTGAATTTTTTTTTTGTAACGGTTTGTAACAAGTGTCAAAATCATACGTAACAAGGTTATCATAAATAGTGGCGTGAATAGAGAAATTTAAAAATCCATAACAGTCCGTAACTTGACCAAAATCATATGTAATTGTTGGAGATATGCCTTGAATTCAAGACGGTCGAAGAAAAGTGCAAAATTTGGTGTGAAAAGTCGTTTTCTGGAACTATGGTCCAGACCAAGGAAAGCCCTGTCCGGACTAGTGAATTTTGGGACGTTTTGGGACATTCTGCCTCGGTAGTCCGGACCACCGAAATCCCCGTCCAGACCACCGTTACGCAAATTTGTGCGGCTGCGATTTTTAATGAGGGTTTTGACCTAATTTTTTGTACTTTCTTATAAATAGGAGCCTTGTGGCCTCCTAGGGTTTTGTCTTGAGTTGGGATTTGAGATATCTAGGGTTTGTGTGTGTCTCTTTCGTGTGTGTGAGACGTTTGATGCTCTGTAGGTCGCACCTCAGATATTTGTCCCTAGATATTGTGTGAATGCTTCAAGTGAGAGTTACGGGTATAGCCGGCTCTGTGTATTTTTCCCCATTGATAGTGAATCCTCTTGCTCTTTTCCCGTGGACGTACCTCTAGAGCTCCGTGCTTGGGAGAGAACCATGTAAATCCTTTTCTCTTGTTTTCTTGTCGGTTTTGTTATATTCTCTACTTTGGGTTTCGGCACAACAGTAACAAACACTAAAATCATACGTAACAAGTACCAAAATAATACGTAATGGGTGTACCATACGCCCCTTTTCAAGTGAGCGTGCAGTAGCACTCTCTCATCTTTTCTATTTGGGTTTGTTGCCAAAATATCAGTGTTGGTTGTGAATTATTCGAATGCTACAGTGTCAAAATAATTAAATCATGCTACTATTGTTTTTTGGTAGTTTCGCTCGAATGATGTCATGCCATTTTGGAATTCAATTCCATTCTCTTAATTTCAACCACAGTTTTTTTGGCTCAAATTTTCCAGCACGTTCACTTGTTATTAGCCTTGAAATGAATTTGTCAAAGCTATATATATATAGTATTGCGAGGTATTTTTGTTAGCTTGCAATTTCTAAACACATTTATCTTTTTTCTCAATTACTTGAAATTTGCCAAATTGTAGTAGGAGGATACAACGTACTACCGAGGATATAACGATAAATATGTGTCAGCATCGGCCGTACCGAAGATATAGCCATATAACCACCAATATGAGTCAGTATCGGCTGATATGTAGACTAAAATGTTGGTAATGGAGGTCTAAATTCTGATGAGTTCCATGTTTCTGTAAGGAATTGACAGTTTAGGTCATTAGGGGTGCTTATTTTTTGACAACTAGATTCTGTCAATGTATGTGTGATTGATCAAAGCAATAAAGCAGGAACTCAAAATCTTCGCCAGTCTACTATTAGTAGCTGGAAACTCGTGAAAAAGCAGCACAACTGCATATCCAAAATTTATCCAAAATTTGGGCCCCTAATTTTGAAAAGGTAAAAAAAAAAAATTCTTCATGCTCCGGTGTTAAAATTAATGTTCTGTAGTATTTTGTAATTGGACCAGAGGCTATGTTTATGAGTGGGCTTAGTTTTTTTTCTTCTTTTGTTATTGGACCCATTTAGTTGTTTGGGCCCAAAGTCTTTCTGTGCAATGTTGCTCTAGTATTTAAAGTGAAGTTGAATGAGAAAAAAGTGTGCTGCCCCATTTCGAAAGTAAGAATCAGAGAGAAACATCTCTCTTCCCCTGTTTTTGTTCTACGGCTGCTGCCCTTTTTCTAAGGCAGAGTCCATATTTGCTCCATTTTTCCTCTTTTCTACTCCACTATAACTCAAGATTCGCTTAGGGTGATGCCAACATAGGAGCCTTGGTGGATCAAAACTAACTTGGGAGTGAAAGATTTGTGAAGGGGAAACATGGGAGCTCAACAAGTTGATTTTCCCCTTTTCAACGGAGAAAACTATGATTTTTGGAGTGTGAAATGAAGTCTAATTAAAGGCTTGTTTCTTGGCCGGATTAGTTTTGGGGCTTAAATTGAAAGGCAGATAAGAAGAAGATATGGTAGAAGGGAGGACTAAAATTAAGACGGGGAGATTATTTTTGTACTTGGTTTGGTTGGTTATTTATAAGGGAGAATTAAAATTAGGTGGATCTTGAAAAAAGTTAAGTTACTTGCTTACCCTTCAAAATTCATTTCTGTAACCGAGTTTAAAGGTGAGGTGGGATAGTTGAGTAATTGGGGAAAGGGGACTAATTATGGATAGAGATGAGGGTGGCCATAAATAATCCTACTGTAGGGGTATTAAATAGTCTCCGGGATTAAAAAGTCCGAGTGTGTGCGCCTACCAATAACCGAATTAGTTAGTCTGGATTAATTAGTCCAAGCAAATAGATCAAGTTTGATTGACGAAGTGACAAGTTTTAGAAGGCAAAAATATGATCTAATTTAGCTTATTTATGAAACGAGTGATTCTCAAATGAGTTTTAACCGAGACGATCTCTAAGTACCATAAATATTTATACTTTACATCTAGCCTATAGTAACAAGTAAATAGTTATAGAAGTTCGATTACAAATCATTTTCCCTAAAATTCAATCATTGGGCAACCCCTGGGGCGTGTAAAACTTCATGTGTGTATAGAACAATATAAAGAGCGCAGAAAAGTAGAAATTATGAAGAGTTCTTGTTTATATTCATGACATTAATTAAAATTGATTAAATGCAACATGAGTTGCCTAGTAGATAGCATACATAATTGTTTCAAAGTAAAAGAGATTACAAGTTTACAATTCACTGTTGATATGCCCAGGAAACATTTATAAAGATTGTACGACTAGATATTTTTTGTGTAATCGATTACGTGAATAGTCATTTTGATTGGAACATACGTGTTAAAACCATGCCATTGCAGTGGATGAAAATGCTTCAATTACCAAACCAACCCTATGCACGAGGAAGGAAATTTTGGTGTAACCTCATTTATTTGAAGAAAATTCGGTGAGACCCCAAAGATTCATAATTCATGAATAGACCTCTATATTTCAGGGATTCGGGGACGGAGCAGATCGAGGATGGGGCGGAGCGGGGTGGGGACAGAGCGGGCAACGGATTCAAGGGTGGGGACATGCCTATCTATACCCCCTATCCAATCCCTGAACATTTTCAAAAAAAATCTTCATACCCTATCCAATCTTCAAACAGATCTCTATATTGCCAATTCGTTCAGATCGGGGATCAGATCAGATTCAGACAGAGCGGATGAAATAGCCAACCCTACCCTCCACAAAGTGGAGTGGCCTGTAAATTGCTCTATAAATAGTGGAATTGTTATAAAGAAAAGAAAAACTCCGTTGGTGCAAGTACCAGCAGTAGACAAAAGAACCAATTTGCACCTAAAAGTCCACTTTATAGAACCAATTAAGTACCGACGTTCCAAAACAAAAAAACATATTTATCATTTTTTTCTTTTTTATCGTAATCACTTTGTCGTTTCTTGTTTCGTTTGAGCCACACTAACAGTAACAAAATCAAACAAAACTATGTTAATCACACAATCACAATCTATCATTCTTTTCTTTAGCATTGTCATATGGTGTGACATAGGAAAAAAAAATTCCAAATATTTTGCAAATGAAAAATATGAACATTTACTATCTACTTTGCGAGCTAGCAGGTGGGCTTGTTGGTTGGGCTTATGGGCCAGAGGCAACTCCCCCTTAGCCCGTACACCCTGAATTTTTTTTTTGTTAGAAATACATTTGATTTTTTAATTAGTATTTAATTTGTCATTTTTAACAACTTACCCACAATATTTGAACACCCTACCCAAAATAACTTTTGAACAAATAAGTCCACAAAATATTTGAATACCCACCCAATCGAAGCCCATTCAAAAATAAATAAGGGAAAAAAAATCTAAAATAGAAAGAAAAGAATATTGTTTATGGGCGGGTTGAGCTTCAATAACGAAGCCCAAGCCCAGCCAACATACAGACTACTCAGGCTGGGCTAGCCGCCTGCTTAACGGGCTAGGGCCGGCCAGACTTTTTAAAGGTTCAGGCTCGCGGGTCAAACCGTTAGTCCAATCGAGTAGTAGTGATTAGATGAATACCATTACTGCCGTTATACAAATCCAACAAGTCAACTAGTAATTTGTTTAAACTTGCTTTAAAAGCTTAACGAGGTTCAAAAGAATGTGCATTATTAGTTTGTTCGTATAATGAACTGATTTTAAATAGCGTGTATAACATGCAAACTGCAAACACAAGCTCTGATTAGGAATATATTACATTTAAGTGTGTTTTACTTATTATTACCAGCAGACTTCTGCAACAATGTGAGAGAGAGAGAGAGAGTTATTCAGTGCTGAAACACTGTTGTTACTGGTTGAGATCCGAAAGCAGAGAGAAGAAAGTGAAGGGAAATACTAAATACTCCGTAAAAAGATTTACACCATTTATCAGATACACCTTATACGGTATAAAAAAGTGTTTTATCTATGAACCGGGAAGTATTAGTATGCCCATCCAAAAGAAGTGTTTGATGTGCACACCGGATAACGTGGTCGGTTCGTTTGTCGAGAGGTCTTGATTCAAGTTCTCATGGAAGAAGTGCTCGAGCTCGACTCCCGTTGTAATATTAACTACTACTAATTTTTTACATTACTACAAAAACCTTAAACTATGACAGTTAAAAGGTGTCATGAATCACAAAAAATGACAGTTTTAAAACTATTTTTAGATGTGATATTAAAAGTCTAGATTTGTTATGACAGTCTAAAAAGGTCATTGAAACATATAAGACGACGATTTAAACCTGTCATCCTTGCAATAAGATGACAGTGCATCTTTGCAATAAGAATACAATGTAAACCTGTCATCTTTACAATCAACGATGACTGTTTTAAACTGTCATATTATCTATCCTCCATTCTAAAATTAAAATAAAAAATTTCAATTCTAGTTCGAACACGTAGCTCTCATGTGGCCGCCCTCGCATGACTGCCCAATGGAGTTCACATGGCACCCTCGTGGCGCTTGTGTGGCGCCTACTTAGCACTTGTGTGGTTAGCTAATATTTGCTTGTGTGCGCGCATGCTACCAATTGAGTTAGCACGCTTGTTGTTGACAAAAGACCAACAAAAATATTTATACTATATTTTCAAAAACATTTAACCTAAGTACTTTTTATTTTAGTTTTAGATTTAGTATAAACTCTCATCTTATACATTTAATGACACTTTTTGACAGTCATATTTTATAATCAACTTCAATGTTGGTACTAATTAAAACTGACATTAAAATAGCTTAGTTTCAATATCACTTTTGAGGAGACTAGACATTCAAAGGTTATTCATATGGGCTTCCGGAGGCCTCTTGTTTTAATGTCAATTCTAATAAAAAACTGACATTAAAAAAATAGATAATAATGTCACTTTTATTATAAACTGTTATCTTATATCGCAAAGATGACAGTTTTTAGGATAGACTGATATCAAAACTCTAACCTCATATTTTCGATGACAGTTTTACAAAAATTGTCATTGTTTCAATTTTTGGTGTGTCATCTTTAATTATTATTGTAGTAGTGTTACATTTTATCTTTTGACAAAAAAAAATAAAAATAGTAAAAGATACAAAATGAAAAATCTAGCATACCATTTGTAGGCCCAACCAAAGCCCAGCCTATATACAGACTACTCGGGCCGGGCAAGCCGCCCGCTTAACAGGCTAGGTTGTTCGATTATGGCCATTTGTGAGCCTAAGTCTCTATGAAGAAACATTGATGCAGGTTTTGCCTGTACTTGAGGTTACTCTTAGCTATTTTGGCTCAAAGTTTACGAATTAAGAAATGACTTATATGAAGAGGTGGCAATGGTGTAGGATGGTCCGGGCTTTTCCCTATCCTAACCCCTACCCGTGAAATAGAACATGGTCCCATCCCCGCCCTTAATCGACGACAAGGTAAGTCGTAGGTGCTTAATAGAAGGAAATTGTTATATATAAGGTGGAATCTTTAGTTCACCAAATCGAGTCTTATGTCTCAAGCAATTAGGGTCAGCTACATGAATCTTGTATAAGTATAACTCCTACTATTTCGCGAATAGTTCCATTTCTAATTCTATCACTTCTAATCTTGTCACACATCCACTTCAACATTCTCATTTTATCTATACACATCATACTCGTTTGTTGTTTCTTGATAGGCCAACACTCCGTCCCTGTTGGAACTTGTGGCTCATATAGAGAGGTACTAAAGAGTTCTAATGAAAGGCCAGATGCGGAGTGGAGCGAGGGGAGGATTGTTGTCACATGTGGAGTGGAACGGAGCATCTAGCCCATTGCGGGTCCAACTGTTGTCACATGTGGCCCATATGGCCGAATAATTGGGGTGGGGGGCAAAAACCCCCCTGCGGTATGGTACGGAATTATTAGGGTTGAAATAGAGTAGGGCTATATATACTCACTATTGTAAAACCCTAGCCGATTTTTGACAAAATAATACAGACTCGCTCTTGCTCTCGTGGATGTACCCGATCTTGGGGAACCACGTAAATTCCTATGTTGATTTCCTTTACTGTTTTCGTATTCTGTTGTGTGCGTGTGGTGATTAATCTAACAGTCTCATAAAACATTGCTGGTCTGATAGCAGTTCAAGGTGGAATCTTAGTTTAATGGTGAAAATATAAGAGTAAAAATATAATTTTCGGTAGAATGGTAAAAACATTAGGGTACGAATATTATTTTTGCAGAATGCTGCAATACGCCCTATTACGTATGTTTTTGGCACTTGTTACATATGATTTGATTACTTATTAGGTATGATTTTAGTGCTTGTTTAAGTTTGATTTGGGTCAAGTTACAAACCGTACGTAATGGATTTTTTTTAAAAATCACTGTTCACGACACTAGTCATGGCAAACTTGATACGACTTGCTATAGTACTTGTTATGACCCATTATAGATTTTAAAAAATTCATTATTCATGTCACTATTCATGGTAATCTACCAAGAAAATACTTGACAAGTACCAGAAACATACGTAATGGGTCTTATGATACTCCTCTTTTCAAATGGGTGTACCATAGATTTTTCCCTTATTTTTTAGTATAATCATATTAACCCAGACCTTACCCGATTCCGAGTGGTAGTTTTTCTCATTTTTTCCCGAACTCGCCCTAGTACTTGAAAATTTGGCGAAAAGCCATCGCAATCGGGTCAGATTCAAGGATGGTTCAATTGCCATACCTACTGAAAATGGATTGATTTTAATAAAAGGCCTAATGTCATATTTGTTCAGCCACCACTTTTGACTGTTAGTACAACGGCCCAAATCACCATTAATCTTAGCGTGAGGTCACACGAAATTTTTTTTTAGACAAATTTATTTCGCTTTACAGATCCTTTGGATCGAGGGGGAAGGAGAGAAAAGAAAGGAGAAGAAAGGGGAGTAGCTTCTCTCCCTTGTTTGGATGAGCAAAGGGGTGGCAGAGGAGGAGAAATTGTGACAATTTGGAACCCCTTACCCCCCTCTTTCCCCCCTTTTCCATTTCTCACCAAAAGTGGTGAGATTTGGTGAGAAACCCTTTCCATTTCTTACATGAAAGAGTTTATTTTAAATCTGAATCATTGATTACCGCATCGAACAGTAACCAATCCTCAATACACCCTGTAGTAAGTTTGACTCACTATAGGGCCTCCAATTCCGTCCCAGCCCACTCAAATTTGTTTATAGTTTGATAATTTTTGCTGATATTTTTTAAAATAGTACGTAAAAGGTTTAAAGTTCGAACCATAGTTAAAAAGAAATAACGAATAATTGGTGATGGTTGTGGTGGGCGTGGACGGTGGAGCTGCGGTGTGGGTTGTTGGTGATGGGCCATCCATGCGGTTTCTTTAATGTGGACGTTTGTGGCCCTGTGGGTTGATGGTGATGGCCAGTGGTGTGCGATGGCGTCGGTGGTCGCAGTGGAGGGCGGTTGTACCGACCTATGGGTGTTCGTTTGGTTCCACTCGCTTCTTCACTGGCTATGCCAACCTATGGGTGTTCGTTTGGTTCCACTCGTTTCTTCATTTGTTCTGTGCAGTGACATAGGGTTTTCTTTTGTGCTATTAATATAATATTTGGGGCGATGTTCAGCCCATAGGGTCTGGGCTTTGATTCGTTAGGTGTGGCTTTCGGTTCTTTGGTCCTTGCTAATCGAGGATTGGGCCTTGGATTTGGCATTGAATCTTTGTATTTGATGTTGTCTCCTTACTTCTTTTGGTCATTGTATCTTCTTTGATGATTAATAAAATAAAAAATTGCCGTGCCAAAAAAAAAAAAAAAAGAAGTAAGAATAGTCTTTATTTTGAGTAAGCTGAGTTATGTTAAAACTGTGTGATAATTGTATTATTTGTCGTTGATCGATAACGATAACAAAAATACTGAGATTAATCCTTCAATTTAAACTAATTAGAAAGACTAACTACGGATTTAATTTTGAAAAATCATCATACCTATATTAATTATTTTATACTTCGACTCCTTTCTACTTTAATTCCTAACTCCGCCATTTCCGTTATTAGTAGTGACCTTGAACTACCAAAATTGTTTAGTGATCGCGAAACATCCTAAGATCCCAAAATCGTTCAAAATCCAAAACAAACAAGGTGCCTTTGGATTTTGGATTTTGAGACCGGTTTTATTAATTATTACTTTTATTTCTCTCCAATTATTACTCTTATTTTTAATAAGTACTCTCACTTCTCTCTCTATCTCTCTACAATAATTATCTCATATTTTCAACCATAATACCTTCATTTTTCCTTCCAATAATTACCAAAAACCAAATCCAAAATCCATACCAAACAAGAAGCAGTTTTATTGCAAGGTTTTAAATATGGTTGGCACCGGGCCGGAGTCCCTAGTCTGATGGAAAGCCTTTTATAGTATGGCAGTCAGACATACACCAGCCAGTAGAAGTGTTTTCGTAACTGTCTCCCTTAAATGGGAATTGAGATACGCGCGCCATAGTTATAGTACGGCATCCGAGTTATCAATTGTGCAATTAAAAACTCAAATTTCACTTCGGCACTTGCACAATCTGTTCTGTTCATTACTGAGATGAAACCCAAATTCTTGATTATCAAGATCAAGGGCGCAAATGCCACACTATAGGATCCCCGATCTGCTTTAATGCATTACAAACTCTACTCTATTACAACAATGGCTGTTCGGGTCAACTTACGTGCATTTCGGCTATTTTCTTCCATGAGCCATCCAAAGGTAGACTATCCCACGTTGATTCTATATTAGAGAATTCACAAGAGATTTCCATCTTACTACCTAACTCCAAGAGGTTACAAAATTTGAAGCTGAGGATTTTTGGATTTACACATCATCTTATTATCACATGAGCTATCCCTCGGGTTAGAGCAACTCCAATGGTAGTTGCAAAAAGATTTACTCATTTTCATAATTTGGTACCAAAAGTACTTTTGGACCAAATTATTAACTACCACTTCAAGGATTGGTTCAAATGATACCTAGCAGGAATCGGGGTCGTGACTGTTAATTTTTTATAAAAAGAAAACTTGCCCAAAAGCACCTAAACCGGACGTAGCGGTTGTGAAGCGGCCATAGCAACCATGTAGCGGGCAAAAAATCAAATAAAAACCGATATGCAGCAAAATTCGGCTGATATGAATATGATATAGCGGTACCAGAAAATTGAAAAACCACTACGTAGCCGCACATAGCAACCAATATTTAAATGCTTGCTCAGTGCTCACAACCCTTCTCAAACCCGTGGTTTAAATGCCAATAAAGCCGGTCAAGTGACCAGACAATTTTGACCGATTCTTTACTAAGTTGGTGTAAATAGACTAAACTGTAAGGCTGTATGTGCTAGGGGTACGTGTGATTTATGTTTATGATTCATGAAAGTTAATGGACTCCCTAATGCAACATCCCTAGAAGAGGAAAGAGAAAAAAGGACACTTTGTCCTCTATCTGGGAAATTTATGGCACTCATTCTCAATACAGATGGCAATCCACTCATTCCCATTCATTCAATCGATTGCAATCGGACCCATCCTGAAACGAAAAACCAGAAATGGTGACTCCTTATTTAATGAGATCCCAACTACTACAAAACTTTTACACTCCCGTCCTTTTGTCCGTATTTGTTGGTCTATTTTTAAGATTCGTATAATTTTTAAATTCTTTATATCTTTCAATTTTACAATATCTGTCTAGTTTGCAAATCAAGGACTTGAAAGTAACATATTTCAAAAAAATCAGACTTTTTTTAATAATCAAAAGAACTCATTGATATCTTAAACATTGTTGAAATAGTTTTGAATTTTTCTTGAAAGTCTCCTTGTTTTGAAAACTGGACAAACATTTTACAATGGAGGAAATATACTCTACCATAGTGATAATTTTATTTTATTTTATTTTTTTTGGTTCTTAAAAGTGTTTAGGTCCGTTTTGCCCTAAATAATCTATTTGAAAATAGTCTGTTAGGTTTTCACAAATCCAATAGGAAATATATTGGTTATCCTAGCTAGATTTACACTTTCGAGCAATGCTATAGACAGTTTTAAAACATAACTCCAAATGCAACTGTATTTGGAACCATTAGATGTACATGGACTCACGTACATCCAACACTGCATTCGGAGCTGTGTTTTGAAGTTTTGTTTCTAGATTTTTTTTGTTACACTCTTCTTGACTTGTTATTTTCTCCCTCTGCCGTCTTCTGACCAATGTCACTGATGAATGCTTTTCCCTCTCCTTTTTTGGGCCGACCCCTACCCACACTTGTCTTTTATATGTGCTCGTCTTACTTTGACCACCTTTCATCAAATTCATGCCATAAAACACGAATCATTTAATCTCTCTCTCTCTCTCTCTCTCTCTCTCTCTCTCTCTCTCTCTCTCTCTCTCTCTCTCTCTCTCTTCTAGAATCGATAAAGGAAACTCCAACTTCAGTGCACCAACAGCCATGAAGTCACTTAAATTTTGCCTTCTACTATATACCACAACCACCATAGTGATTACACTTTCCCATCTTCTCTCTCCAATTGTCTGCATCAATCATAACCAACCTTGGGACACCTCTCGGGTATCAACTCTCTCTCTCTCTCTCTCTCTCTCTCTCTCTCTCACACACACACATTATAGTGTACATTCCTTGAATTGTCACCATTTCATAGTATTTGTATAAATATTTCATCAACATTTGCCTTACAACTCAATGCTGAAATTATAATCTTTTATGCAAAGGTTGAATTTTGGTAAAATTATCGCGTGTTTTAAATTTTATACCTGCTTTCCACATTGGGAAATTTGGGTTTTATATGTGTCTGATTAAAAGGGTCAGGCCTCTTGCCTCTTGCTAGTGAGCAATTGCTTAATTGAGTTAGTCAAGTGAAATTACACTCTTACCCTCTATTGAAAAAAATTATACCACAAATCTACGTATAAATTCGTTTAGTTTTTATACGATTTGGAGCATACTGTACACTTGTACTCCGTACTGTGAAGCAAAAAAAGTAGTAATTTATCAATATCCAATTATATAAGTGAAGGTAATTTATCAATATCCAATAATATAAGTGAAGGTAATTAATAAGAGGGTGTTTGTTTTCTAGGTGAAATTACTGTTTGAAGAGAAAAAGAGATTGGGTTCAACACCACCAAGTTGTCACAACAAGTGCAACCAGTGCCACCCGTGCATGGCAGTGCAAATCCCAACCCTACTGAGTCACAACCGGATCCAACCGGGTCTAAACCGAGTCAGGGACAATGGTGGACATTATGACTCATCAAAGCCTCTAACTGCTGCAAATTACAAGTACTCCAATTACAAACCTATTGGCTGGAAATGTAGCTGTGATGACCACTTCTTCAGCCCTTAATTTGTGAAGCCTGCAATATTCTCTCCAGTCGATCACTAGAGGATTCAGTCAAAGAATTATTAAAGATGTTCTGGCACCCGCAATTCTAAGAAAAAATTCAATGCAACGGTTATTGTAACACTCTCTCACATGATGCAGGTCTCATGTGCTATGTGTAGATCCCTCTCCACCTGAGAGAGGTATTACAAATAACCGTTTCCTTGGAAATTTTCTCCACCCCACAATTCTTCTCACAAATTATGGAGCAAGGAGGAGTGTGGCGTAATATCTTAATATCCAACCGCGTCGAAACCGAGTCAGAACTGGCAACTGTGAAGTTCTACTAGGAAATTATTTGCTTTAGTGAAGTCCATATGGTTTTGGTTTGTAAGACATGTAATCTATTGTGATGTTTTTGGTTCTATTTTCCTTTTATGAACTGGTATTCGTTCGTAAATATAAGTCAAGTAGTTTACTAAAAAAATCATTTGGCTTTTTGGATTTCGTGTTTATTCCAATTGTTACTCGTTCCTTAGTTTTACATCTAATTTTGGTGAATTATTGATTCATTTAAAAAAAAAAAACAACAACAATCAAAAAAGTAAAAATTACAACGAAATAATCTTTTTATGAAAAAATCTTACAAAACCCAAAAAGTCTAAAAAGTGAAGTGACCTTTTTAATCGAAAACATAGGCCAAACCTACCCATCGAATATTAGTTGTGGATTATGTTTCTTCTTCGAGGACGCGCGTGCAATATATCAACCCCTACCCATTGAATCCAACTAAGCGGAAAACGATAACAAAAGCATGTTCATTGACTGCATTTGGAGAGTCTTGTACACCAAACAAAAAAGCAGCACCATTTGGAGAGTCTTGTACCATACAAAAAATTACTAAAGCAAAGAGGTATTATATAACATCAAACAAAAATTGAGTAAACCAATGTTTTGCCATTGAATGACATTTGAAAAAAAGGACACATAAAAAGCCTCATAAAACCATTCAGCAGCTAACCAAAAGCATATAGAGGAGACATGCTAACCAAAATTTGCCCCCTTTTTTTAACAGAATGAATAAAACATCCACGATTTGTAGTGCTATACAAATGTGCATTTTTAAAAAATGTGCCATACAACTATGCATCTCAATGGAAAAAAACACCAAAATGTCTCCACTACAAATATAAATTTTAGTAGAAAAATCACCAAAATCTCTTTCAAACTTGTAACAAAATGAAGTTGCATATTCACTAATTTGATAACAAAAAATGTGCATTTGTATTCAAATGTGCATTTCAGTAGAAAATCACCAAAATGTCTCAAATTACAGATACAAATTTCAGTAGAAAAATCACCAATCATATCATTGAAGGAACATCAAGGACAAAATCTTCAATGTAGAACCACCTGAGCCTTCTCTTGTGTCACTTACCAAAAGCAGTAGCAATAGAGACTATTGCCAACATAGAAGCATAAAAAACAAACTCATGAAACCTCATAAAATTCGGAGTTATTAGAAATTATACCCCATCCAATGCAGCAACAAAATAAGAAACAATATTTGACTAATTGTGGTAACCAACCAAATAACCAATCCATACTTAGTATAGGTTAGAATCACCAAACTACCCTATCAATCAAATTGCTCTATTTGTGTATTTGTTTTATAAACTCTGTTCTTAACAAATGCAAAAAATATACATTCTCAGCTTTTATTAATTGATGCTACAATAAAAAATTCATTCAGAAAGGATTCACCTAGCGATGAGAATTTTAAATTTTGGTTAGGACTATAGCTAGGACTGT